>JAZKJV010006868.1:0-600000 GCA_037367405.1 Ottelia alismoides | reverse complement strand
GATAAGTTTATTTATTTTTTTCATATGCATATTGATGAATGATTGAATTGAGTATTGGTTATATTTCTTGAAACTGATAGGCTCGTTTATTTTTCCATTTACAGGTTGTTGATTGCATGGGTTAGGAATTGGTTACTGGTACCAAGGGTTTAAATATCGGTTTCGGATATCGTATCGATAAAGCTCGTTTATTTTTCCATTTACAGGTTGTTGATTGCATGTGTTAGGAATTGGTTACTGGTACCAAGGGTTTAAATATCGGTTTCGGATATCGTATCGATACCCTGTCGATACGAAATTTCGACGATATTTCGACAACATTTCGCCCAAATCGACCACCATTTGTGAAGAAATGACTGGAAATTGACCATTTCGCTCGAGATTTCGGTACCTTGTCGAAACCGAAATTTCACCGAAATTTCGCGAAATCTGAAACCATGACTGGTACTAACCCTTATCCTTTCCATTAGTTATTCGTTTGTATATTTTATCATGTATTCGTCTGCTTGTTTATTATTTTTGTCAAGACAATCGTCTCTCGTTTGCATGAAAGCCTCGCTATACAATTATTGGTGTTGTTATAATAACTGTTTGATATTATTCTTGCTGTATTTAAATATATAGGGTTCAATGGGGTTGCCCCCCTCTCATTTTCGGTGTTTTTTTTATTATTTTTTCAAAAATATCACCATGTATATTCATCTACATATCCCTCCTATATGTCATTCGAATTTCATCAGAAACAGAGACTCTTATTCCCTCCATCTAGAACGGGTCAATTACAACAATGTTTAGACCGTTAAAATTACTTGTTCTAGATGGAGGGCATAGAAGTCTCTGTTTCTGACGAAATTGGAATGACATATTAGAGAGATATAGTGATGGAAATACATGGCTTTATTTTTAAAAGAATTAAAAAAACATCGAAAAATGGGGTGGGAGCAGCCATGTTGGTTGCCCCTAGGGGGCAACCTAGGGATGCAAACGGACGGATACGGATATAGGTATTACCATATCCTTATCCGTTTCAAAATATGGATACGGATACGGAAACGGATATCATACAGATATCGAAAATTGAATACCGTATCCTTAAATATGAATACGGATTCGAAAATCGAATAATCATGATTCGGATACGGATATTCAAGAAACGGATACGGATTATCCTATAAATATTAAGTGTCTCCTCGTACTTTTAATTAGAAATGGCGTCTTTACAAACTTGTAATTGATGGATGACTAATCTTAAATTAAATAAACTTACAATGTTACATAATAAATAAGAAATAAATTAAAATATTGAATGAAATAAATTGAAGAGCATATAATAAAATTGTATGACGGCGTACCTCTGTTTTCCTTCATTTGAAATGTTTCCAAAATATATGTAATACATGTAACATTGTAACTAACTAATAAGATAAAGGTGGTATGGTATATTTCGTAGAAACGACATTATGATAAATTATAAAAGTTACTTTTTTTTGACATTTCATTATGAGGTACAGTTTTGTGTCAGAGCTACATTGAGGCATGCAAAACTTTTGTGAAGCTGAAATATTATTGAAAATATGGATAATACAGATATCTGTATCCGTATCCGTGAAAAATACATACATCTGTATACGTATCCGTATCCGGAAAAAAATCTGTAATGATATCCGTATTCGAAACCGTATCTGCAAAAAAAAAAATAAATTTGTACCCGTATCCGTATCCGTATCCGCTAAAATCCGAAAATGAGTATCAGTATCCGCTTAGCAGACGGATACGGATATATCCGCATCCGGTTGCATCCCTAGGGCAACCCCATTTTTTCCATATATATATATGGGGAAAATAGGGCTGCCCAGACTGCCCCCGCACTATTTTGCGCAATTTTTTTTACTTTTTTTGCAAAATATCAAGATTTCTTCATGGAATCCATCTTACCTCCTTTTATTATTCTGGACATAACAACTAAAAAAATAATTATAAATTTCTTCTATTCTTCTTATATTTTACAGATATATTGGCAGACATCATTTAACTATATGCAATAGAAAGTATTGTCTACCATTCAGGTTTTAAATGCTACAATGCAACATCATAAATTGACAGCTTCATTTGTTCCTTCTAGGTATTCCTGGATAAAAATAGTATTGTACTTTACTTTTTTAAAGCAACCAGCAAAGGTATGTTCTTCTAGCATATATATCCCTAATTTCTTTCCTAGAACCTATTTAAATTATTACATATCTATCGATACTTTTAATCTATGAACATATTATTCATATATAAGAGATACAGTTTGCTTTATATATTGTACCATTTTTATAATCTATTTAAACTGCTACATCCCTGTCAATACTTTTAATCTAAGACCATATTATTCATACATAAGAGATACAATTTGCTTTGTATAGTGCACCATTGCTACTAATTATAACTTGCCATTTCAACTTTGTTTTACATTTCAGCAAATTGAAGATATCACCTTTATGGTAACCTTCTTTCATCAACATGGGAGGCCTTTTGTGCTAGTCTAAAGTCCATTGGATTACAATGATTCCCACAAGAATTTTTTCCTGTATGCGCTCTTAACTTTATTGCATCTTTATCTACTTATAAATATATCTTATCTTCACTAAATAGTAGTGTACAGTTAAACCTTCACCCATGCAGATAGGAAAATACAATCTACTTCATGTAAACTCATGAACAGCAAATAAGTCAAAATCAAGTTTCTCATCAATTTAACAAAAATGAGCCATCGGAATTGGGTTGTCATCAGCATCTTCTATTAGATGATTGATTATACTTTGCGATATAGTGGATATTATAATTGTAGATATCTGTAATTATCAAAATTAAGATCATAACCTATTATTTTACATGCCAAAAAATGCATTTCATGTCCATAAATTAGCAGTTTTATTTATGTATATCAGTTCGCATGTTTGCCATTATTTTTCAGCAATGATTATACTCTTCATAAATGAAGAAAACAGATTGTTAATTATAGTATTGAATTTAGAACTTCTTATTTATAAAACTTATCATCTTAAATTTATTTGTATTTTTAAGTATGTCTATAACTTCGTTTTTTCTTTAAGTGGCTTGAGGATATCACCTTCAATCTTCAATCATGAACATCAAAAGACTATAATGGTATTTTCCAATCACTATCTATATCAGATTTAATCAACAAATACTTTTTTTCTCTTCTTCTGTGGCATAATAAATATTCTAGGGTTTTTATCAATTGTGCCCCTCCGAGATATTGAAATATCAGTTATACCCCTCCCTTTTTAAGAATATCAGTTGTGCCCCCGACTTATTGCCGTTTTATCATGTGTGCCCCTCTGTTACTTTGGTTGTTAATGAGTTGAACTTAACCATAGTTTTTTCAAACCATGGTTTGAGTAAGAGGGGTAAAATTGGAAATCCCCATCTTCTTCCTAATGTTCTCAAAACGATCAACCGCCCTGTGCTGCTCCTCCTCCGCCCCCGCCCTATGTCGCTTCTCCAAGTTCATCGCCATTGGTGGTCGAAGAGAGGACAAAGGTCGTCCACGATTGTGATCCTTGCTGCAAGCAGAGTCTCTTGCTCCAAGGATGGGGAGGAGGGGGACAGGCTGGGGCTGAGGAAGGATGGGGCAGAGGAGAGGGCAGGCTAGGGGCGGAGGAGAGGACAGGGTTGAGGAAGAGGGAGGCTGGGGCAAAGGAAGGATGGGGCGGAGGAAGGGGCAGGTTAGGGGCAGAGGAGGAGGGAGGTTGGGGGTGGAGGAGGTCGTCGGCCTGGGAGGAGGATGAGGCGCGGAGGAGAGGACATGGTTGAGGAGGGGGGAGGCTGGGGCGGAGGAGGGGGGAGGCTGGGGGCGGAGGAGGTCGTCGGCCTGGGAGGAGGATGAGGGGCAGAGGAGAGGACATGGCTGAGGAGGGGGGAGGCTGGGGCGGAGGAGGAGGGAGGCTGGGGGCGGAAGAGGTCGTCGGTCTGGGGAGGAGGATGAGGGGAGGAAGGAGGTCATCGGGGGAGGAGCTACGGGTGGAGGGCGACCAGCCAGGGGTGGGGGAGCAGTTCCGAGCAGAGAGGGAGGAGGAGGTTGGGGGAGGAAGAGGATGGGGGAAGAGGTGGAAGAAGAAGAGGATGAGGAAGAATGTGAGAAAAGACCACTGAACTATTTTTTTACATTAATTATGCTTATGTCCTCAAAGTTAACGTCTGTTTGCATTGTGGGTGGACAGCAACTAACCCGAGGGGCACAAGTGATAGAACGGCAAGAAATCGGGGGTACAACTAATATTCCCAAAAAGGGAGGGGTATAACTGATATATAATATCTCGGAGGGGCACAACTGATAAAAACTCAATATTCTACTTTCTTACCTTCTCAGTTTTTTCCATTGCCGTTGTGAAGCACGAGTATGCACCCTAGTACATAATTAAATGTGAGCAAAATTTTAATAACCATGGCATTTTTTTCTGGAATGGGAAGAGAAAGATTCTTCAACCTCAATGTTAGCCGTCAGTTATTAAATAAATCAACTTTCCCATCAAGGTTAAAATATAAGGTACATTAGTTCAGTACGACAGTTTTATTTATTTTTTTAAGTTAAATTGCTCAAGAAGAATGTTGGGGAGAATGAGGGAAAACGCCTCTTATATAGAAGAGATGGGAACTAGGGTTAAGGGGAAAATTTTAAAAACAAAAATAAAAGGGTTTTATCAGTTGTGCCCCTCTGAGATATTGCAATTTCAATTATGCCCCTCCCTTTCTGGGAATATCAGTTCTGCCCCCGAATTCTTGCTATTTTATCACTTGTGCCCTTCTGAACGTTAGTCGTCACTGAATTGAACTTAACCATGATTTTTCCAAACCGTGATCAGTGTAAGAGGAGTATAACTGTTCAAAAATTCCTCCCACCCATCCTCCACCGTCTCATGCCCTTCGGCTCCTCCTCTACCATCCCACCCCTCCAGCCATCACCATATCCGCCTTCATCAGGTCACTGATATACTTGTGGCTCGCCAAGCTGCTGGAGGGCACCGATGAAACGACGATGGAGCTCCAAGGAACAGCATCGCCTCACCTTCCTCGAATCCCATGTTGCTGATGGTGGTGGTTGACCAAGTTGTTGGGCTGAGATGAGGCAAGGAGAGGAGGGACGGTGGATAAGAGAAGGGACTGGAGGGGGAGGGGCCACAAAGGAGGAGAAGGAGGTCTGAAGGGGGAGGAGTAGTGGAGGAGGACCTCGAGAGGGAGGGGTCGCAGAGGAGGATGGCCTGGGGGGAGGGACACGGAGGAGGAAAAGGGGGCGGAGGCTTGGTGTGGAGGGGGAGGGGGGTTGGGGATGGAGGAGTGGGAGGTCAGGGATAGAGGAGGGGGAGGCATAGGAGACGGGAGGAGGAGGGGGTTGTTAGCGGAGGGTGGAGGTTAGGGATAGAGGGGGTTGCGGGGGCGGAGGAGGAGGAGGATGTTGGCGGATTGGGGGGGGGGGGGGGGGGGGGGGGGGGAGGAGGAGGAGGGGGAACGAAGGACGGGGCTGGGGAAGTCGGGGACAGAGGAGGGGAGGCGCAGGGGCAAAGCAGGGGGCCGGCGGAGAGCTCTGGGTGGAGGAGGCGGCAGGGGACCTTCCCCTCCAACCGCCGACATCAAGGGCGGAGCAGGAGGTCCACCGCCGACCCCCCCACCCCTTTAGTCTGTGACGAGGGTGGAGGAGTTAGGACAGCAGGGAGATGAGCGAGGGCGGAGGGGGGATCGAGGGTGGTGGAGCTACGGCGACGGGGGAGGCAGGGGAGGAGGAAGAAGATGGGGGAGGGGGAAGGAGAAATTGATGGACTTTTCAGTCCATTTTTTAAATGTAATTCTTGATGTGTCCTCATAGTTAACATCTGTTTGCAGTTGGGATAGACGACAAATAACCCGAAGGGCACAAGTGATAGAATGACAAGAAGTCAGGGGCACAAGTGATATTTCTAAAAAGGGAGGGTATAACTGAATTGCAATATCTCATAGGGACACAACTTATAAAAAACCAAAATAAAATATATAATTTGGAGATAAAATTTGTCATTTTCTAAGAAGTGATTTTGAGAAGATGTTTGCAAGTTGAAACTCTAAAGAGATGAGATGTAACAATTGAAACTCTAAAAAGATATGAGATGTAGCAATCTTCCCTTGTCACGTTGCATCTTTTATAAAATAGCTTGGAAGCAATATAGGTAGCATAGTGTTGTCGTGAGATAAAGGAATAGGAATCTTGATGGGGAAAACTAAGTTCTTGGGAAAACATAAGACAACTAAGCTCACAAGTTGCTTGTTGCTTCGGCCATAGATCAAGAGATGGCATTATTCCTTGCTCATCCACGTCATGAGATTGTCTCCTCCAAAAGTAGCATATCCGGTAGTAGACTACATGCCATCTGGAGAACTAGCATGCATCGTAACATGAACAAGGATACAGATGTCCACGGTAGATGTAAAAGAGTCGTTTCCAGGTGAGGTCTTAAAGTAGAGCAGGATACATAGCACATCCTGCCAGTGACTATTGAAGACTCTCAATATGCTCATTTGCCCAACCAAGAGAGTAGGCAATATCTGACCGAGTAACCGTAAAAGAAGTTTGTCCACAAAACTCTTGTATCTTGTATCAGCAGTATTCAGAATCTCCCACACGCACCCCTGCCCAATCGCATATGATAATGGGAAGTATGGAATGCATCCTTTGCATTAGCATCCTTTTATACCAAGGCTATGAATTCTAATATGACTGGGATTTTGATTTCTTTTTCCTATTTTGTTAAAAAATAGGAATGCGGAAGCGAATATCAGAGAAAAAGATTTAAAAACATGAAGAACACCGGGATTTAACGTGAAACCCTGCTCCCTAAGGAGCTGGATGAAACCACAGGAGAACGCTACAAAGAGTTGATAATCTATTGCTTTTCTCAATGGATACAATGGGTGTGGGGGTTTATATATAGACCCACTGAGTCTCCACATCCCACAGACGGTAGATGTGGGACTAAACAACTGAATGGGGAAAATGGATCCTGGAGTGATCCATTTACCGGTCTACAATATAAGTAGCACACAACCAAATACTCCAACACTCCCCCTCAAGTTGGAGCATACAATGCTCAGCTTGGACAAACAGAAAGAAAATTCAACTCACAATGCATAACACTACAGACAATATCAACTCAACGCGCACAATTGTCGGCTACTGTCGAGGACGTTGCTTCTCATGCCGTGCATGTGAGGAAGACGAACGAGCTGGAGTGTGAGTCAAATTGAATCTCCTCGTCGGAGAGCATGTGCTCTGTACTATGCCTATCAGAATCACTGCAACTGGAAATGAGTCTCCTCGTCGGAGAACTCTGGCCCGCCACAACAATGTGGACAACTGCTCCATCTCCAAAGGGCCGAACTGAAGAAGTCTCCTCGTCGGAGAACTGAGTCCCTCCCATCTTGCTCAGAGAATGGTACTCTACTCTGGAGTCCCTATGAAACCACACCTTGCCCACATGGCATAGGGAATGGGATATCTACTCTAGAGTCCCTATGGATCAAATGAAAACCTTGGCCGAAAAACAAAAGATGGGGACCAAGATGTCAAACATGTGCTCATCTGAAAAGAAGACCGCATACATGTGCGTGTCTGAACTGAAGACTCAGAACCAATCTGTCGTCGAGTCTGAATTTGCGCATCGAGAATCTTCATCTGAAAAACTGCAGAATCTGGACATCTAGCTGGTCTGGAGAATCTGACATCTGAATGAATCTATGACTCTACACAATACTCACTCTTTCTCCCATACTTGTCGGAAAACTGTGGCATCGACAAAGTTGGGAGACGACAATAAAATGAGGAGAACAAAAATCAATAAGCCGATCACATTTTTCGCCTTTTTTTGCAAAATTTTTCCTTGGCTATTTCCTTCATTTTTTAGCAATCACAAGTTTTTTTAAATAAGTCGTTCCCCCTTCTTTAACGCCTTTCCCCCTCTTTTCTAACGATTTTTTTAGAAAAAAAAAAACTTCGACCCAAAGTCACCACTTTTTTTTAAAACCAAGCCTTGCAATTTTTTTTCAAACCGGTCTCCATCTCCTTTTTTGTAAATTTGGGCGCCCCTTTTTCCTTTGGCCTGACTCCCTCTTCTTCTTTTTTAAACAAAGTACGATCGGGCTTTATTTAGGTTCCAGGAACCCTTCTCACGAAAGACACAACGCCCTGATGGGGCTTTCCTCCTAGCATCGCCACTAGTAGATCAAGGAAGAGGAGCGCGTGGAGAGAAGCCTCCTGGAGATCGGGGTTGCTGCCTGCGAGCATCGGGGCTTCTCCGAGTATCGGTGATGGAGGGGGCCCGACGAAGTGTCTGCGCGAAGGAGCGCATCAGGCATCCTAGGCTCTGCAATTCGGCACTAGGCTAGACAGGTGCCTAGAGATGGGCCTGCCACCCTGAAGATCGAGGAAGAAAGGGGGTGCCTTCTGCTGCAAGAGATTTTTATTTTTATTTTTGTTTTTATTAATTTCTTAGATCAGAACCAGGAACTTCGACTGACAGCATCATTGGGGTGGCACTCTGTCGCCTGGTGTTTGGGGATCGACTGGAGGAGCCACCATCGCGAGTTAAAGAGGAACCTCCGCAACCTGGAGGATCGAAGAATGCGCGCAAGGCCGCCTTCGACCTTTTTTGTTGTGAGCATCCATCGCGGGTTGGAGTCACCGAAGTGCTTGCCTGACGAGGAAGAAGCATCGCGTGCAACCTGGAGATGCACTATGCTCGAGAGAGGAGCACAGGCTTGAAGGCATCGACGGGGCTCTATGCAGTCTGGAGATATTCATGCCGCCTTGATGGGTTCTTGTGTGTCGCCGCAGAAGTGCGCAAGGCCGGTGCCTCCGCCTGAAGGATGATGCCACGTAGCCTGGAGATGAAGTCGATGGCAGGAGAGCGCTGGAGGGAGCATCGCACCGAAACTTAGGGTTTCAGAAAACCCTAGAACAAGGACTTGGACTTACCAAATCAGATCACAATAATCTTCAAAATATAATTAGGGTTTATATATAAACCCTAGAATTGAATCTCGAATCTCGAATCAAAACAAAGAATATAATGAAAACCTCAAGAATCGAACCTGCTCTGATACCATGTTAGAAAATAGGAATGCGGAAGCGTGTCAGAAATAAAGATAAAGGAAATATTGAACACCGGGATTTTACGTGGAACCCTACTCCCTAAGAAGTGGGATGAAACCATGAGAGAACGTCACAAATGGCTGATAGTCTATTGCTTTTCTCAATGGATACAATGGGTGTGGAGGTCAATATATAGCCCCCATTGAGTCGCCACATCCCACAGACGGTAGATGCGGGACTAAACAACTGGATGGGGTAAATAGATCCTGAAGTGATCCAATTACCCATACAATATAAGTGGCGCACAACCAAATACTCCAACATATTTCAATGTTATTATCATATTTTTTGTGCACAGGTGGGCATAGTTACAATTTTGCTACCACTTCATTTGATAATGTAATTTCTTTTGTGTTTTCTCCAAATTTATCCCTTTGGTAAAAGTACTTTTGGTTAGGCTACCTCTTTGTAAACGAACCAAAACAGCTCCCCTTAATTTTGATATACGCATACCCTTGAAGTGGAAAGAAACCCCTCAATGGGCCTTCTAATTTTCCATTTCGGTGGTGTTGAAAGCTATGGTTCTAACATTGAAACATTCATTGTCAATACACACGATCTAAATGGCACCGAAGGTGGTTGATCTCCCACTGGGCTCCTAGAGTCCAAACCCTAATGTGGTGATGTTGATGCATTTCATGTAAGTCTCTACAAGTCCAGTAGCCTTGAAAACTCTTATTGGTGGGAGTGGCTATCTTGTTTGTGGTCATGGCAGCGAGGATGGGAGTCTCGATGGTGATGTTTGGAGCATAGTAAGCCATATCATGATATATCGGTGATATATCGGTATCGGTAAGTGACCGATATGGTCGATATTTGCCAGTCCAAGGCCATTTTCTTCACAAAATCGGTCCGATTTGGGCGATACGGTGTCAATATACCGTTGATATATCGACGATATATCGTATCGACACGATATTGATACTGATATTACCTACACTGGTTTGAAGCACCAAGAGAGGTGTTGCTTGTAGGATCAATCAACCTCCACGATCTTGGAACATCGATCTTGGTGGTGATGATTAGGGATTTTTCCAGTGTGGTGGGTTGGAATGGTATACCTAATCTACTACATTCAAGCTAGGTAGGGAACGAGAAGACTAACTATAAGAGGTGTAATGAAGTGGAAGTGAGCCCGAGCTGAGGAAAGAGAATGTGAAATAAATAACCCGGATATATAGTAGGCTTGCCCCCTCTATGTCAACTCCTTATTAAGTCCCATGGAAATCGAATACAGATATCTCACTGGAGGACAGAGAGAAGAGACAACAAGCCTACTTAGTCCCTCCCTCAAGAGGAGGCAAGTAGACACCCTATCGCTCCCCAAGGGGAGGCCTCAGAGTTAGAGGTTGACGACTTCTCTAGACATTCTGAGCCCTTGGAGATGAGAGGAAGAAGGGAGAATCGTGGCTATAACACGAAAGTTTGGATGAGAAAAGCACAGATGTAGAGATGGAGGAAGAGCAAGTAGAGGGAATATAAAGAGACTCCATTTTATATAATTTGAGTCGTTCTCAATGACTCATAGTCCCTTTACATAAAGGGGTGGAATTGCAAAATAAAAATAAAAGAAATTAAATAAACCATAATTAAACCCCTAAAATTACTCCACTTGAAACTTAGCAAATATCACATGATCATTATCAAAATGACTCAAATTGGACGACAAACCCTAATTAGGCTCTAATTGAAATATTCGGTTACAACCCCTAACCCTAATTTCATTAACAACTCTAATTGATGAGAATGGACGAAAAAACCTAATTTTGCCCTTATTCCCAATTTTATGATGCATCAGCTTGGTGGTTGACGTATATGCCATGTGAAGAGTAGAGTAACCATCAAGATTAGTTGAGGCATGATTAACAACATGATATTGACCAAACCTCGTCTCACACCTATTAAATGGATGTATGATCCACCAATAATGTACGTAAGGAGAGAAAATACATCCTTACCCATGACAAGAATCACAATCTCAACCTCGGATACAAAAACAACATATACCTCGACATCCATCAAAAGTAACCAATGCATGACTCTTTGTAGAAAATGCAGAAGGTGACATAGCATCAAGCTATTGAAGTTGAGTGAAAATGACACGTAGAGAAGGAAAGATACCGATAAAGAGAAGTTGGTTCTTCATTGTTTGATAATGTGGACTCATGTTAGAAAAACACTTGCAAGCATACCACATGGCATGCTCCCTAACTTGTTTGGCACATGCTAAAAAATAGTCAACTCCTCACATCCTATAAGTTTAGTACTCGTTGAGAGTAGAAAGTCCCTTGATATGTTGATTGAATCCTCTATAAAATGTCGGGAACTCTTGACTTGGTTGTCTCCTAGGAGAAGGTCTGAGCAAGTTCCACCGGCTTAGTCCTTGGATGTCTCCTTGTAGAGGATATTCACTGCAATCAATTGATTCCCATTAAGCCTACTAATTGTCTGCTCCCCATGTGTCATATTCTGTCGGTCAATTGAGAAGGTCGTTCATAAAGATATAAAGCTTATTTTATCCACCTACAAACACGTGAAATGTTAGTAACCAAACAAACATATTTCAGCGTCTTTTAATACAGTGATGTAGTGATTCAAGGCCTCCAATTATAGGTACTGAAGAAAATTTCGGATGGCAAAAATACAAGATAATCAATAAAATGCATACAGCTGATAAGTGCATTGACTAGAAGTGATAGATGTATGTGTAGAAACAAACCTGGAAATTCTTACTGAATATCTTAATCCTTGACGTGCTTTCTCTAACAGCATATTCACCATCAGATGACCATGCAAATTCCAGGGCACTACCGAAGGATCTATTTCTCCAAGCTAGAGCAGTATATATAATGTATTCTCCATCTCCACAAACAACAACGAATCTCCCATTTGGATTGTGCTTTAAACTCTATAATCATATTACACATATATCAGCAACGGATCAAGAAAGAAGCAAATGGAAAAGGAATTCAATATATAATATAATTATTCACTGCAAGCATCAGAACTGCTAAAAGCGGTGTAGGTTATAATAGTTTCGCTGCAACAGAAAGATCAACCACAACACTCAGGACGATAAGCTTTTCTGTGTGATTAAAACTTAAGGTAACTTGACAGCCAAGGCGGGGCCAAATCAGAAAAACAATGTAAGAGAACTAAAAAAAGAATTGAGGATGAAAATTCTATCTCAGTAGTCAGTACCTTAGATGATGATTTGTGTACAATGGGGTCTAGGACAAGCTTTTCTGAAATAGACCGGGGTTTCAGCCTAAGCCTAAACCATGAGTATTTCACCCAGGTGGTTTCCTTCAGTAATTCGATAATATCAGTTAAATTGACAGCTGAATATACATAGAGGCCTGGCTAATAGTTGCAAACCAAGAATGATGAAGCCAATCAAAAGCCAGATCAACTTTATAGCCTTCTTTTTTTTATGAACATGACCTTCCATCTACCACTATTAATAAGTCCTTCCAAATGACCAAGACCAGGAGGCCCCCTGAATTTTACTTCTTTTATGATTGGATCTAAGGAATATGATCAAAAATAACCAAACAAAATTTACAGTATCTTGAATATACCAATACCAAATTACAGTTGGTCTCAAAAAACAAATACAAATTAGAATGAAACTGGACATCAGCACTGATCCACAAAAGCCACTTGCTGGAAAAAATAGGTGAATTCTTGTGAAAAAGAAAAAGTTAATATTATAAATGAGAGAAAGGTTTCATGACTCCTTAAGGAACAGAGAGGTGTTTCTTGTAGCCAACTCAAAATTGTTGACTAAAATCTTATATAGAAAGTTTAGTATCAAACATTATCACCAAACAACGAAGTAAATTCATACGTAGAGCTAAGATCAGAGAAGTTTAGTATTTCCACGTAGAGCCAAGATCAGAAAAGTAATTTAAGGGATGGTTCCTTGAAAACCTATCACATAAATTATTATGAATTAGCAGGTGATGAAAGCCGGACAGACAGTGTATCATACAGAGTTACTTTCTACAGCATGATTCGGTCAGTTCGGTGCTGAATCTATCCATGTATTATTCTACTACTATTATATATCACCAAGGCAATCCACAGACAAGGTCAGGCCAAGAGATCTGGATTGTATGTTCTCAAGTCCACCTTACCTTCAATTCATCACATAGAAAATAGACTCAGACAAATTATCACACAGAAAATCATCTAAAATCAATCATGGGTAAAGATGCAAATATAGAAAGTTTTTTTCTGAAATGGAAAAGAAGCAATTATAGAAAGTTTAGTATGATAAGATGCATTAGAGGAAATGATCATAATGAATAAAAAAAATCAGCACTCAAGAACGTCAAGAACATCGAGACAGAAAACTGACACAACACAATCTTCGGAAGAATATTTTCCTTATAAAAATCAAGAAAAAGCATACTTGAGGATAAAGGTCACAGCTACCCAATTCCTTAACAGCTAATGGCAACCTTTCTCCATCCGCAACCTGCAAATTCAGGCCCATTGATCAAATTCAGCTCTCATAACGAACACTCACATTTCTTTGGTATCACATAGGCACATAATATGTACCTCCGTATCCGCTCCCACGGCCCTGATGTTGACAGTTTGAATTTCATTATGCTTGGCCCATATAATTTTGCCACTATTGTCCATGCTAGCAACAGGTTCTTCACGCCCAATCTTTATCATAATAGTACCTTCATCATATCCCATTACAATCCTGTACAATGTGTTCGAGTTCATTCCAAACAGATTGTTCGAGAAAAAAGACAATAAAACCATTGGAGGTGCAAACTAACGTAAAACCCAAAAGAGATAGGATCCAAATTTACCTCCTTGATCCTTTCATGTATCCAACAGCCCAAACCCGTTCCAGACCATAATTTAGGGTATTCTCAAGTCTGCAGGCAAAGAATAAGAACTAAATATCACACAATATTGTATATCCTGGTCAAAAAACTAAACTCGGTGATTCAATATTTTATTAAATCAGTCCGAATATTATTAACAAAAATACATGCAATACATCAATAAGAGAAGCTAAGCAGAAAACATATTAAACCAGCTTTTTGAGTTCAGAGTTAACAAGAAATGTAACGACAGCCATGTCATCCATGTGGATAAAAATTTAAAGACTTCGGAGACTCCTGATCAAATGAATATTACTACTAACCACAACAACCTTTTAGAAAGAAAGTTGACTCGAGCCAAAATGTCTCTAGTATAATTGTAGCTGAGACAATTACCATACTGAACCATGCAAAAGGTCACAATGGGATCTCTAACCTGTAAGTCGTTGCATGCCATATACGAACAGTCCCATCTTCAGAACCTGTAATTATTATGGGAAGCTCCGGGTGAAAACAAACTGCTGAAACATTGTGTGTATGGCCCTCTAGGGTCTGAACACAGCTTTTTGTTTGGTAGTCCCACACCTGATTAATCAGACATATGCTATAGTTGGTTATTGGGAGGCACTTGATAGAAACAGTGAAAGCAACAACTAGAAGAAACCTTCGCGGTATGATCATCAGAACCAGTAATTAAATACGGTCTGTCACCACCAGTGAAATAATCAACACAGTTGACTCCCTTCATGTGGGCATCCAAAGTAAAATTTGGATCAGGGGACCCGAGATTCCAAATCTGCATATAATTTTAATTATTTAGTTGACTCAAAAAAGACTTACTCTATCCAAAAAAAGAAAACTAAAAGCATCACATTGGACCTTTATTGTGCGATCAAGAGAGGCACTGGCAAAAGTGTTGGTGTCTTTCGGATTGAAAGTAACTTGCATGACATAATGGGAATGGCCCTCAAAAATCTGAGTACAGATCCATCCTTTTTCCCAGTCCCAGAGCTTTATCAACATATCATCAGATGATGACAAAACATATGGAAGAGTCGGATGAACAGCCACACATCTGATGTAATCAGTATGGGCTTCAAAAACTTTAACTTTGTCCATTGTGTTGTAATTATAAACACGAATGAACATGTCATCAGCTCCGGCAACTACCCATTGTTTGCGTGGTATAAATTTGGCAGACCGCACTGCATATTTAAAGCACAATTACATCATAGCACAAACTGAGAAGCAATTACTGCTAGCATCCTCAGACCTCAAACGGATAGAATAATAATAAAAGAACCTTCACAAAAGAATACCTGGTAACTCCGTCACCTCAAAGGATTTTGCCATTGTCTGGAAATGGGTGGAAATTGAAGTGAATACATATACAGGAAAAAGAAACCTTCAGTTATTTAGACAAAATACAAAAAAAAGTTTCCTTGATTCTTCTTTAAGGAATTTTACTCACAGTAACCTTGAGATTACAGTTTCACTACCATTACTCTAAACCTGGCAGGTTTTAATTTTCTGTCGAAGTGCCATATTTAATGAGGAAGAATGAGTCTGGAGTAGATCCAGACTGTGAAAAAACAAATCTAAGTAATTGATGCCTTTTCATAGAACATGTCTGGTTAGTTTGTCGGTTTGAAGACCACTTCTAGATAATTTAAAGCTAGAAAAAAAGGCATCAAAATATGCCTCCATTTTTATATGGAAAAGCCGAGGGATGATTATACCTCTGCATTTCAGCAATCAAATGCTAAATGGAACTGGATGAAGCATCTAGAAACTATAGACAAGTACAAACACAAACAAGAAAAAATCTAAAATGAACATTACAACCTTTCTCAAAAAATCCATACTTCCTATAAATTTAGGTGAGGATTTGTGAAGATGAACATCCTTCCATCTGATATTTTCTGAAACAAGTTTCTTAATAATTTGAAGGAATGGGGCTAGGCGTACAAGCAGCAGTCGGCAAGTATGTCATGACAGATTATGCATCTGTTGGTCCATTGTTTAAAACCTTGGGTGGAATGCATAAGTGTGGCATTAATCCTGAGGTGAACTATATCAGCAAGCTGAGCCTCAAAAAAAAAAAAAACTATATCAGCAAGCTCTCAGATGGACACGGTTTGCATCTGACAAACCATTGAGTTTGCATATTCTGGTAAAACTGGTGGGTATTGGGGATCGCCAGCTGAATGACAAATCAATTGTTGGAGCACGTACTTTAAAAACATATTTGCAAACTGAGTTGGCAGGACCATGGAACCTTACAATGAAAACTGAGATTTCAAGATGGCATCAATCAGGCTTGAACACTTTTATATACATTCCTCTCAATGAGGATTCAGAACAATGGGAGATAATAAGCAGTTTACTCCAAGTCTCCAACCTTTTTGGTATCCAAAGTTTTTCTTACTCATAAGCTCGATATTATGTGGCTCAACAACCGCTTCCATTAATTTAAAAATATGTTGATAAAAGGAGGCGCATGGCCTTTACTTGGTATCCAAAGTTGCACGATTACACTTTCCAGGGTATACATTATACAAGAGGGTTTTTTAATGTAGGTATACAAGAGGTAGTGTGGAAAGATTAAAAACTGAGCATCCACCCCCCAGTCAATGGTGTTAGACTATCAGAGATCTTTCATGATAAGGATATTTGTTACGATGAAGAATGGAAGCATTGCACCAAGTTATGAAAACCATTTTGAATAATTCACAAAAAAAGGGTTTAAGAGATATCAAAGATATCAGAAAACATTGTTCTTGATCCATTAGAAAGTTCTTCCTACTCTTCAGAGTTTCTTATTGATGGCCTTCATCCGGTTGGTTTGATGGTGGTTGTATTTGGAGTGGGGATTTTGACTCACAAGTCTCAAATGTGTGTGATCAGGTATACTATATGATCACTGAGTACTTTTGAAGGAAAGAGTAAATAAAAAGAAATTGAGAAATAAAACTAAATGCAAGAAAAATATTGGTGTTAAATAATAAATATTTTTAAGTATGTCAAATTACCGAGAAAACACCAAATGACATTATGACAACATCCGCAACTATGTTGATGGTGACAATGGATGTGCCAGCATAAACAGGATGGCATAAAACCCAAGAATATAGGCTTTGGGATGCACCTACATGTCAAGTAAATAGCCACCGTATATGGATATAAATGACCGCAGGTGAAGAAAATGAAAGTGGGTAGAATATTAGGAGAATGAGTGCAGTTAACCCAGATATATATATCAGGAGATTCAGATATAAAGAGTGCATGAAGATATATATAGATAAAAAATGATAGAGCATTTTCCCACTTTAAGTAGGGTCGGCTACATGGATTCTTGCTCAAATCCATGTCGAAAGATCCGACCATTTTTTTACAATGGTTGTCGACTACCTAACGCAAACCCCATATGGGGGGAATTGAACCCTGGTCTTTTGGGTGGTAGGCACGCTGCACTACCACCAAGCCATTGAAGCGAGCACATGATGTATAGATAGTTAACTAAATATATCAAAAAAGAATTACCTCCCTACAAATGTAATCCAGTTGTAACCTACAAAACCTACATAAAGAAAAGTCATTGTTTGATAAAACTTACTTTCATTCACCAAAAGAATAATATAGGTGTGATAGCCTGCACCTATAAGCATCACGGCACTTTGTTCTTGCAGGCATGTCTGGAATGAGTGTGTGGCAACCAAAGCACACACAGGTCCAAACACTAGCTCAGCCCACCAACAATAGAGTAATATATTTCCTTTTCACCTTGTTTAAGTTTGTTATCTAAAAACATTTGATAAGAGTGATAATACAGTGTCTTCACAAGAAATGTTAATTACAGCAGCAAGTTCTACGGAAATTGCATGATGTGTTTTGATTATTATTTATAACCTCGCTTCAAGGATTAATGGGAATAACTCTCCACTTCAGTCTCAACTGAGCAAGTTGAAATGACTAGTCAAAGGTTAAGTAGTTCAATCAGCAATTATTATCAATCCACTTCACTTAGCACCACTAAAGTAAGAACTAAAAGAGTCACGTATGCAACCATATCAAGCAAAGACAAAACCAATACTGAAAACGTTTACCTGAGTTTGGTAGTTCCAGATGCAGACTGTTCCAGAGTACAGACTTGCTAGAACCCTGCAAGCAACGGAAATCACAGGGTTATCGTTACAAATTCTATTCGAAGATGTTAAACTACAATTTTCAACCAATCCAAGTCCATAAATGCCCGGAACACCGAAAGTTGAGCGAGCAAAATTACCATGGCTCCGACGGATGCAGATCTACTGACTTCACCCGTTCCGACCTCTGTGCTAACTTTCTCTGCTCCACAAATTCCAAAGATCAATCTCGATTCCCACGCAACAAAAACAAAAGAAACGAAACACAAACTCGAATTCACGGGAGAATTCTACCTTGATTTCGAGTCTGAGAGGCTGTATCATCCCGCAAGACGAGTAATGGGATCAAAAACAAGAAACGAGGAAAAACAGATAGATCCATTAGTGTCAGCTCAGGACGCCAGATCTCGATTAAAATTAGAGTACGAAACCAAAATAAAACCCTAGATCCACGGCACACGCGATTCCAACGGATGCGCCGGAGAATTCTTTGGAATCCAACAACGCGTGGGGACCAGATCTGGGGGTTTTGCGTACCATTTTCGCGGAGCGAGGGAGGAATCGGACGGGGGGAGCAAGGCAGAGGGCGGCGATCGGAAGGCGGGTATCCGATCAGAGGCGAGGGGTGGTAGCGGCGCGGAGGAAGGGTGGAGACAGAGGGGGGGACGAGGGAAGAGAGATGAGATGGGGGAAGGGGTCAGTTCGTAACAGTGTGTTGAGGTGTTTCTCGTAATGTGTTTTTGTTAGAGACCGCCGACGGCACGGAAGGGTTGCAGGGGGGGCGTTAAAAGAAGGAAGGAAATTTCTTGTACCCGCATTTACCAATATGTTTGGTATCAATGGGGTATGATCTTATACTATTCTTTGAAATACTTGTATTCTTTGAATATCAATATGAGTGAGAGTGACTAAATATAAAAGATCAAAGAAGGGATAATTACAAGTATTTTCACGTAATTACATAATAATAACCTTGCATAATTTAGTTTTACTCCATATTCCCTCTAATATCAATATGCATCCTTATTTTTAATGTACGTTGGTTAAACTGTCAGAATTATAATGTCTAAAATGGTAAGAAAATACTTATCAAACAATTTTAACAAATGTCATTTTTTAACCGTCTCTCATTCTACCTTCCTCCATCAATCACTTATTCCTTCATCCATCCAACACATCCTTTCCTATTGTGGAGGATCTCTTGCCTGAGGGACCAGGGCTTAGGAGGCATGGACATCATTGCGAATGGTCGAGGGAATGAGGGTTGATGTCGATATATGCAATCTATCTGCAAACATGCACATGGCCTCCTCTCCTTTCATAAGTTGTATATCATCGACGAGGACGTGGAGCCACCCATTTAAGCACTCGTACCATAAACTATAACATTTTTTCCTGCAAATGTGCTCATTCAGCATAATTATTGATTGCATCCATGAAGACTAATACACGATGTTGGGATTTATCTTATGAAGACTGGTTAGCGGAGAATTGGTGGAGCATATTGATGATGCGGTTGATCTCCCTCCTGTCTTCTGATTAGGGATGAGCTGCGGGCCGAGTCGAGCCAGGCCCAGTATGGCCCAGCCTGAGCCCAACCATGACAACCAGCCCTACGGGCCAAGCTTGGGCCCCGATCATTTTTTCTGAACTACAGCCCAGACTCAGGTCGCCAGGGGATGGATCATGCTAGCCCGATCTAATATAGATATATGTGTAATAGCCCCACCCTGAGTCAATCCGGATCAGTCTGATTGTTCTCGTACGGGGAGTTAATCTCATCAATCTATCTAAAATCGAGTCATCCAACATCAAATATGAAACATTTACATTACCAACCATAATCAATTTCATTACAAATAAAATATGTGCATACATTCAACATGAAATAAGATAGCATGATATATAATAATATCTCAAAAGAAAAGGAGTACTCATAAAACTTTTATTACACGGTGTCAAATGTACATCTTAAATATAACAAAAGCATATTACGAAACAAAAATTTGAAGCAAATGACCACCTCTTTATCAAAAGTGTCTAATTCTCCAAATAGTCATCAAGTGTCTCCTCCTAGACAATGTCTTTACCTAGGTCACAAATTGAAAAGTAAGCTAACTAGCATAGTGAAGCAATATTATCATATACATATAAGGCTACGTCAAGGTGAGAAGTGTCATGTCATCAACAACTTCAACAAGCATCTACTTAACGAATAATTTACAAGAATGATGTCGCAATTATATTAAGACTTGACATGCATTTAATTCAACCTCACTTGCAAGTAAATAAATGCAGTAAACTATATATGGCAAGTAAGTAACAACGTGATGATATTTAATCACATTAAAATACTAAACAATATAAATATATCAATAAATATATCATACCAGCATATAACCATGGAAAAATCAAATTCTATTGTATTATAATTCTTTCATTTAAAAAGGTAATTAATCATACTTTAATTGCTAAGTACGGGAGAAGAAAGTACAACTAGATTCTTATTGCAGTAAGAATATAAAAGAACTCTCAAATTCCCTTACTATAAGTGATTGAGTGGATACTCTTGAATTTGTCCGTACCAAAGATACACCAGTATGGTTATAAGGTATTGTTTGTCACTAGGAGGCATCCCACAATGAGTAAATAAGGAATCCTTGTCACACGAAATATAACGTGTGACATGTATATATGTAATACTAGGCCCCCATAGTGTGACCTAATCTATTTTCCTTCCATCTAAGTTTGAATTGAGCCACCACACAATCTACACCAAATCCCCTTGGGTTCGTGACTTCCTCGGGTTGTTATCTTCATATTAGTCCATGTACTTAAATGAAATAACTCAACTTAATTTCAACAGCACTTAATATTTCTCACGGGTTATTTCTGTAAAATACACTGGAAAATTGGCTCATATCTTAAAGAACATATGTTCTGTGGTACAACTTCAAGTTACCTACAACTAAAGGACATGGATCACCCGTGTATTAGTATCTCAACACATCTAAGTTCCCATCTCTACTTCCAAATTGCATTTGAGTGACAACATTGAGGTGGGAATATTTAGCTAAGAACACAATAATCTCATAGTAATGTGACTTCATATTTTAGAGGAACACAAAGCATATTCAAAGTTGGCATGTAAAATAAAAATCTTAAGGTATTAATAGGATCACAAAGCGCTCTAAGCCATTACAAAGTTAAATAAATTTAGCTTCACACTAATCATCATAAGCATGCTAATTAATTTTTAATGTTATGGTCATAATCATTAAATTAGAGAAAGGTAAAATATTCATAAAGAATTAATAACTTAAAATAAAATAATTTTGAGATCTGAACAACACAGAGTAATTAGATTGTGTCTTTACAATCTGCAATGATAATACAAAATAAGCACAATTTATAACTCGACTCTTGCTTTAATTAGAAAGAATATGTTCATTTGCAAGCATGAATAATCACACTTGTAGAATAAGGTATTTTTCATATTTTTCCCAACTCCCAAAAGTTTTCAAAAGTTATAAAATCAAAAATATGATTTTTCATGATTTTATGATATTTTTGTAGAACCTATTTAACCTCAAAACACTAATACTTACGTTAAGTAGAAATTTAAGGACCTTCATCCAAATTTTAAAATATTGCAAGCTAACTAAAGCACTGCAAAAGTAACTTTTAGAAGTTGGTTGCGTATTGTTGATAAATTTGTTCTTATTTTATTCTCTAGATATGCCTACCATTTTTATTTTAATATTCTTTTTCATTTAATGTGTCAAGGGATACTAATGTAAATGTAATAAGGTAAAGAATGAGAAGTATGGCTAATTTATCCAAGAAATACCCCCCACTCAAGTCACTTCTTCCCCCCAATGCATGTGTGTGTGTGTCACATGGCACGTTGGTTGGCCCACACATGGGGGTGGCTGGACAATACATTCTCCTCGAATCCGCATTTGATTCGATTTTGCACGATTGTTGAGGATAATAGAATCATTCGACCCATCTAATGATATCCAATCATCACGAAACTTAGGCGATAGGTACACCACTTAATGGTCTATGCAATCTTGCCTTGGATTTTAAATCCAGTGATCAAATTATCTTGAATAAAATTCTGAACATCCGAAACATCCAATCTAACATGTCTTTATTCCCGATTCACCCCACAGTTACGATATGCTTTATAAACTCATGTAACTAACAATATTAAGTTCCGAATTTTAATTCGAACACAAAATTTACTCCATCAAAATCTGACCCCACTTTTATATGATTTCATCATTAATACAATGAACAAAATACAAATAAAATATTTATATGCAAAAGAGATTCATATTGCATAAATTTAAGATCGTAGAATAATTGGATGATCAAGTAGATAAAAAGAAATCAAGATTTGCTACAGTTCAAACACGTCGCAAAATAGAGCGCAAGAGGAGTGATATGGGTCTTTCACCTTTTCCTTGAGCATCCCGAAGAACCATCGAACCGAGGAGCCTCTTTCCACACATTTTAGGCTTCGTTTGGGGAAGAGAGATGAGTGTCTTTGAGGGTGGGAGAGAGGGTTACGAAAATTCAACTATCTTATGGCTCCACACCCCCGTATAAAATACATGGTAATAAATAATTCTAATTTTACTCTCACTTTTATTTATATCTTTATCTCCTCGTAATTTCTTAATTTAGAAAATTCTATCAATCTCAATTAGTTAATAACTAACTATCTCTCCATTATTTAATTAAATAAATCCACTTGACTAATTTATTTTCAAATCCAACCACTTAGATAATATTTAATTTTGTGCTGACAAATTAATATGTAAATATTTTTATATGACTCTTTAGCTTTAGTAAAATAAAAATACGATTATCCAACTTGTATTTATCTCCCAATAATTAAATATTTTGATATTGATTTTATTTTACAAGGTTAAGTGTTGTCAACTTCATCTTTTTTTTCAGATTCGGATTGTCTAAGTATAACCTAGTAACATTTAGCAATATTGCAGTATATCAATCTTAGAAGAAGTTCGCACTCGAACTTAAAAGGTAAAAGTATGAGGTGATTAGATCACAGTTTAAAATATTATTATCATATAAATATAACAATCTTAAAATATTGGAGTAGGGTACTTGGTTACCTGAATAGGTGAGGGTACTTGCCCCTCATCTCGTCCTCGACTTCCTATCTAGCATGCTCAGACGGTTGATTACACCAAAGGACCTTCACCAAAGGGATTATCTAGTTCCTCGAATGTCGCTCCTTGCGGTCAAGAATCTATATCGGTTTTTCTTGATACATCAGATTCGTATCCACAGCAAGTCACTCATAACTAATTACAAGTATCGAGGTCGAACACATACTTCCTTATGCTAGAAACATGAAATACACCATGTATGGCTTAACTGATATGACAAACTCCTAATTCTTTTCAAGACCTCAAATGGTTCAATGAATCTTGGATCCAACTTGCTCTTGACTCAAAACCTCTGCATGCCCTTCATATGAGACACACAAAGCAACACGAGCTCTCTGACATGAAACTCCATGTCCAATTTCCGATGATCCGCATAACTCATGCATGCTCTAAGCTTCATTCATTCTTTGTCCCATAGTTTCTATAATCTCATTGGTCTTCTCTAGTTCCTTTGAGTGGTACCAATGTTTCTCACCCACCACGACCCAACAGTCGGGGTGCAACATTTTCACCCATAAAATGCCTCAAAAGGTGCCATACTAATGCCAGAGTGAAAGCTGTTGTTCTATGCAATTTCAACCAAATGAAGGTGATCTAGACAGATACCTTCCACTCAAGCACACAACACCTCAATAGATCCTCTAATGTATGAATGATGCACTTATTATGGCCATAAATCTGGGGATGGTAAGATGTACTAGCTATGAGAGTGGTACCCAAACCCTCTTGGAGACTCTACCAAAATCTACTCGTAAACTGTTGTGATCCTTTATCATAGATAATATCGTTGGGTAATCCATGCACTTCACAGCCTCTTTCATGTAGATCTCTGATAGCCGAGATGTAACGTAAGTGTACTTGACCAAAATGAAATGTGCTGACTTGGTCAGTCGATCCACAATCACCCAAATAGAATCGTACCCAGTCCTAGTACGAGGTAGACCATCGACAAAGTTCATGGCGATACTTTCCTACTTCCACTCAAGAATTGGAAGAGGCTTCAATAGTCGTGGGTGATGTCGGTGCTCAGCTTTTGCTTGTTGGTAAGTGAAGCATCAACCCACAAAAGTCAGCTACACTTTCATTCATCCTTCATAACTAGAAGTTCTTCCTCGGATCTTGGTACATATTAGTACTTCCTTGATGCACCGCCAACCTCTAGTGGTGTACCTCCTGCATCAGTTCCTCCTTCAACTGGGTATATGCTAGTCTGCATAGTCTACTCTCATGTCTCAGGACTCCATCAGTGAAAGTAAACAGACCAACCTGACCAGCCAATAATTTGTCTTAAATGTTGCACGGCTCCAGATCACCCATCTATTCTTTCTGAATCCATAATAGCAACTCTGAAGTATATGTACTCGAAGCAATGATGGCATTCAACCTTGTTTGAAATGGTTTCCACATGCCAAAGTCACCAAAGGTAGTAGTTGATTGTACAATCACAATCCTTCAACAGTTCTAGTCACCACCTTTGTTTAATGTTCAACTACTTTTGGTCAAACAAATACTTCAAACTTTTATGGTCTAAGTATATTTTGAGCTTCTCACCATAAAGATAGTGACTCCAAGTTTTTAAGGCAAACACTATCGTAGCAAGCTCTAAATCATGGATGTAATAGTTCTTCTAATGAGACCTCATCTGTCAAGAACCATATGCAATCACATGACCTTATGCATCAGAACACATCCAAGTCCCTTGTGGGATGCATCACAGTAGACCACAAATCCTCCATATACAAAAGGTGTCACCAACATTGGTGCAAAGGTCAACTTTTCCTTAAGAACTATGAAGCTCTGCTCGCACTCCTTGGTCCATTCCCCCTTGGCATCATTCTTGGTAATACGAGTGAGTGGTTAGGTGATGAATGCATCTCTGCCTCTTAATAATGTGTAGTTGTCATAGCGTAGGAGGCGAAAATGATCCAATCAAAGTGGGACCCATATATAGATCCCACTTTGTGGGAATCCATACATAGATCATTGAATGTGGTTAGCTCTCTTGAGATTTCAAAGTGGTCTCTCTCTCTCCTGGGAACCTCTAAATGATCACGTACTAGAGTTCATTGTCGCTGGAATTTGCTTTTGCCTGCATTGAGTTAGTTTCTGAGTAGAACCTCTAAAAACATGATTGGGCATCTCATGTACTCTCTCACTTCCCCCTACTCCCACTTTTGTCAGAATTTGACTGAGTACGCGACCAAGTTGTCAATCAAATGAAGGAGGGTAAACAAAAAATCATCAAAAATTTCCGTTCTTTTGATATTTTTGTACAAATCATCTCTTTTTTTCTTCGTATCGGTTCATGTTTTCTCGATTATTCCCCTTTTACCTTAACCGTTTCCTTTTTTAAATTTTCATGGCTTACTTGGGTGCAAAAACCTTAGACTTTTTGTCTTTCTTTCTTTTGTGTCTGCTCATTCTCTTTTTTTTAATTGAAAAGCAATCCACTGGGTCCGTACTCCTTTTTCAAGCCCATTGGGCCCGATGCTCATCCTTCTTCGTTTGCTTTCACCCTTTTTTAAAGCAACCCATTGCCGGTATTGAGGCTGAAATCCTCCTCCCCTTCTTTTAATACAGCCCACTCTCTCCTTATCCTTCTCAAAAAATTTTCAAAAAACTGGAATCGGGCCTCCTCCTTTCTTACATGCCCTAGGGTTCCCTGATGGGAATCCATCACCGTTGCCGCTCAAGGATCGTGGAGGATACGTACGTCGTGTACGCGGGAGCGGAGGGACGGGGGCCGCCATGCGAAGGCAGTGCTGGGGATGTAGCGGATGCGGCAAAAGATCTGAGGTGCGCGTGCGTAAGGTTATCGTTGGAGCATCACGAGGAGTCGCAGTTCCAGGAGGATTGTCGCCTGGAGGAGGTATGCGGAGGGAGAGGAGCGTTATTGGAGGTGTGGCTCCAGGAGGGGCGCCTCCTGAAGGGTATTCCTGCCGGGGGAGATGAACAAGTACCCCTAGCCCCCAACGGGGACTGCTGCTGTTATAGCTGATCTGGGAGGGTAATGTTGGAAGGACACCCTCCCATTTATGTTCCTTTTACATGCAAGAACCCGATCTAGGATTTTTTTAAGATAGTGGCACCGTTTTGAAGTGCAATCTAGAGAGATGTCGTTGTGTTTGGGACCTCTTGGAGCAGCAGTGCATGTAGCTTTGGGAGCGTTGGAGACAAGATGACGAACGAGACACTTCAGTGATGCTCCATGGGGTGGCTTGATCTCGTGCGAAGGCAGTGGCGTATGGTGAGTTCTTGCGCGATTCTGGAGATTTGCAGGTGCGGAAGATGGCATTTTGCGCAACCATTTTGGGCAGCGATGCTGTGGCGGCTGAGCCTGTTGTGCGCACAGCCTAGTGCTTGGAGATCGGAGAGGCAGCCGCCTTCGCTGTCCAGGAGAACCCATTTGTGCCCTGGGCTAGATGTGGAGAAACGATTATAAAGGGTTGTTGATGTTGTTTAGACTTAGGGGGGTTTGGGTTCGGGAATAGGCATGAATAAAGAGGGGAATAACGAGAATAAGGATCTATTCATTGTTCGGTCGGGTAATAGATGGAAGGACATATCGATATCGTTTCGATATCGTGTCGATATCGATATATCGGCGATATATCGCCGATATATCGCTATCTCTAGGAATCTTTCTGAAGAAAATGCCTGAAATCGGATATATCGATATATCGATTTCGATATCGGTCCCATGTCGATATCGATATATCGGCGATATATCGCCGATATATCGGGATACGGCCTTCCATGAATTGGAATAAGGAGAATGATGTGAAATAATGGTAGATAAGGTGGGATAAAGATAGGAATATGGTGAAATAAGATGGAATAACGATGAATAATCGTATCACTGGAAACCGTATCAGGAGGAGATTTAGCCCCTTATTCCAGGGCTAATTCTTCTACCAAACACGCCCTTGAGGTTACGGATTATATAGAGTTTGAACAAACTTTAGCACTTTTGTTTTTAATAGTAGGCTCGGTAATTTCAAGGGTCCGGAACGTTCATATTAGGATTCGAACTCAGGATCCTTTAAGGTGTAGGCACCTTACACTTCAGCACTTGAACGGTAAATAATATTCAAATTTAAAAGACAAAATCGGATTTCTTAAGAAATCGACTTACTCTGATATCATATAAAAAATGATAGGGTTGGCTATTGAGTTTCTCGGCTCGATGAGTTGGGCTCGGCTTAATAAGATTGTCTCCTCTCGACTTGCTCTGATACCATATAAAAAATGATAAGACTTGCTCGGCTCGATAGCTTAACGAGCTCAAGTCAAGCCTTGCTTGGCTTGAAAATTCGATAAGGAATATATATATATATATATATATATATATATATATATATAATACACACACAAAAACTAGATCCATTTGAAATTGTAATGGTATTTATTTTTATTTGTATTAGTTTTGCAACATTGTGAATGGTGGGCGGACTATGTGATTTATGGAATGGCAATGAGGGGTGGATTATATTGTAGACTTAGACCTCCTAAACTTTTTCTATATTTTTCTTGGTTATAATTAGCAAATTAATATTTTTTATTAGCAAATGAAATTTTACGATATATACTATAATTTAGCTTTTATTATGCAACTCAAACAGTGGCATATTGGTATGGAAGGCATTCTTCAGAGAAAATGTTGTGGGTTCGAGCTTAGGGAACACACTTCTGTACGAAAAAATGCATATTTTCCTCAACAAACCTGGCTTGGTTCGAGCCTAGCTCAGGCTCGATAAGGAGCTCAGCTTGAGCCTTATCATGGGCTCGGTTTATCAAGCAAGCTCATGCTCAATAAGGAGCTCGGCTCGAGCCTCATCAATCCCGAGCTTGCTTGATAAATTGAGCCATACTAGCTCGGCTGGGATCGAACGAGCTCGAGCCCAAGCCCAACTAGGTTTATCAAGCCCGAGCCAGTGTCTGGCTCAGTTTGTTGAGTTCGATAGCCCGGCCTAAAAACTAATAAGCGAAAGTGATAATAAGCACAAAATGATGGACACACGAAGAACACAAAGATTTTACTTGAAAATCTATACTATGTGAGTGGGTGTGAAATCAGGGGAGAACACCTCAACGGGTGGATTCTTCTACTTCATTCTCACGATGAGTACAAAGGTGTGTGACTCTTTATATAGCTTCACAGTGTTGTAACTAGATGTTGGAAACATTCAATTACCTACCAAGGTCATTCTCCAACATTGTATATAAATAAACGAATGTTTACACACACACACACACACACACACACACACACACACACACACACACACACATATATATATATATATATATATAGAGAGAGAGAGAGAGAAGGGATGCTGCACCCGTAGTGCAGCCAATTGGCTGCACCCGGGTCCCTTACCGTCCGATTGATCTTGAGATCGACGGTGATGATGTACCACTGCACAATCCCTCACTCACGCTTCTTCTCCCCCGCTTCACCTCCCAAATCCCAAGTAGCCCTCACCTCTCCCTAGCTTTCCACTCCCATGTGATGAATCTCGTATTCATCATGCTAAAAACTCCTTATTAAAATCCCTGCTTAAACAAGCCAATAAAATTATCCTCTAATTCTCTATTTTTATCATGTACTATACTGTCTATATTTAACCTTAATTATTGTGTATTTAATTGCCCTTATTTTTCTGTAATTATTTTATCACTCAAAAACCCCTAAAAATTAGGTAGATAAGTTGTCTATAAATCACTGACCCTTAAAACCACTAAAAAATACAAAAACAACTCAAAACCACAAAATCGGTGTTTTTATCCCTTTAAAAATACCCCCAAAAAATAGCTTTTGTACAGATGACCTCTTTTGGCTTTTTGCCCAACATGAAAGTTGTAGATCTCGTCGAGACGAGCAACTTTCATGTTTTGACTTTCTCCTAATTCGGCCTCTAACTATTTCTTTTATATTTTTCTTTGTATTTATTTTTAAATTGCTCTGATTGGGCCACGTGGCGCCCTCTGGGCCGCCCACGTGGCCCGCTCTCCTTCCCGCCACCTGGCGCCCCTCCTGGGCCGTTGGATCTGCTCTGCTCAGCCTCCATCCTCGCCGTTCACTCCGCTCCAATCCTCAGTCGTTGGATCCGACCTTCAGATCAGATCTCAACCGCTTCCTTGCGCCGCGTCTCCAGCCGTTAGATCGATCTCCCATCCAATGACCAACCACCGGCCACGTCTCCCCTCACCACAACCCTTCGATCCCATCCTCATCTAACGCTCCTCCATCTGCCACGTCACATCTCAATCAACCACCGTCAGATCTTCTCCAACTCTCCATCACAACCACCCGTTAGCGCCTAATCCTCCACCATCGGATCAGATCTTTTGATCTGATCCTAACCCTCCCTTCGCTTCATTATCCCAGCCGTTGGATCGTCAGATCCAACGGTCCTCCGTCGTCTCCTTCCTCCGGTCGAGTTCCTCTCCAGGCGTTTCGGCTTGTAACGCCTCCGCCCCTTCCTTTTTTGGCCGTCACTCCGACCACTCCCTCGAGCTCCTAACGCCCCTCCACGTAGCCCTTTCTTCCGTCTCCCTCGCGTAACCTCCATCTCCACCCACCATCACTCCCATCGCCATCATTCCCCACTTGAAACCGCCTCGCTAACACCGTAACTCCCAAACTCCTCCACCTATAAAACCGCCCTCCCCGCAACCACCACCCCTGGTCCACCAATTTGGGCTCTAGCCCAGTCTCCCCCTCCCCTCCGGTGACAGCGGAGAGGGCGGGGCGTCGAGGTAAAGACGGCTAAAGCTCGGTGTCGACCCATGGCCGATGTGACCGTGTCGCGGTGTTCTTGAGCACCTCCGAGCTCGCTGGAGATGGCTGACCAGCTGGGCGACGACCGGAGTATCCTCAGGGTGCTCATCCCAAGCCAAAACCTCCGCCAACTCCTCGCTTCGGCGAGGAGACTTTTTCTTATAATTTTGTTGAATTCTTCCGCCACCTCAGGTCATCTCCCCCTCCATCTGACCACCTTCAGACCTTCGCCCGACCACTCCGATCCTCGCCAACACCCTCCGACTCCACCTTCCCTTCTTCACAACCATGTCGACCTTCCGCCACCTCCTCCTCTGCTCCGCCAGGGGATGAGACCCTGGTCCTTCACTCCGATCACCTCGCCAGGACCCCATTCCACTCACGACACTCGCACGAGCTTCAGCCTGACTAACAAGTGCAGGAATCCCGTCAATGGCTGAAGTTCACGTCGGGGCTACTTCAAGCCTCGATCCTCCGGCGAAGCTCCATCGACAGCCCACGCCAATCACCTCTGGAGCATCGCTGCACCTCCAGCTCCTTCGCGAGAACCTCAACATTCTTCTCCGATCTTCGGAGGGACTCGCGGAGCCTGGCGGAGCACTAGGGGGCACACCGGAGCCCCGTCTTCTCCGGTGGCCCGCGGCGGAGGACGGAGAACAGTTACCGTCCGATCATCTGGATCGGACGGTTCTGATGCTGACACGTGGCGGTCCAGACCTCCAAACGAAGCTACAGGCTTGGGTCATCCGAGCCTCCTGACAGACCTCCAGACAGCTGCCACGTGGCCCGAGCCAAAGGGGTCGTCCCGAGCCTGAGTCCTCACGTGCCCCGCACGTGAGGGCTTGGGTAAATTACATGAAAGACCCTGGGAGAGCTGGAATTTGCAGATTGATCCCCAGGCACGTGCCTCACGTGCGTGCCTGGGTATTTTACAGGGACGCCCTCGAGCTTTTGAAGAATTGCAAATACACCCCTGCGCGTAAATGGACAAATTACAATTGGGCCCAGACGGTTTTTGGTATTTACATTTAGGTCCTTCCAGGGACCTAAATGTAATATTTATCCTTTACTTTCCTCGCATTTTTATTACATTTATGCCCTTGCACTGTTTTTATCATAACTTGAGCATCATAGGTCCAAATTGCATGATTTTAGTGTCGTTTTGATCCTTGTCTTGTCCTCTACATCTTAGCATCTTTATTTGTCTCATTTGACATTCTTTTAATTGAAGTAAATTTTTATGTGTTAATTGAGACCCGCTCTTCTTGCCTTGCTGTGATGTGATGACCGCTTTCTAATGATATGTTAAAATTGACTCTAATTTCATTATACATTCTGATGCTCATAATTTTAGGGTATAATTGTAGTCTTTTATCATCATGCATATTCCTTTGCATTATTCGCTCATGTACCATTTTAACTTGCATAAAAACAAAAAAAAAATACATGCATCATGGCATTGCCTTGCAAATAGCATAGTGCATTGTAAATTGCATATGGACCTGAAATTGAAATTAATTGATATTATACCTTCATGAATCAAAATTCAAAAGCTATAATTAAGCAGCTGTATCCCTGTGTTCGACCTTGGTACACTTACCAAGTATAAATTCTCCACGACATTCAAAGATCGTGGTTTTTGTTGAACAAAATTCGCCTCCTGTACTACAGCTTAATTCCATATTATTATAGAGGCGAATTTCGCGTTCATCAAATGGCGCCGTTGCCGGGGATACGACTTTGCTTAATTTTTGAATTTTGATTTGTAATTTCTTGGTCCTAATTTCATGCATCATTTCTTTGCATTATTTTGCTGATTTAATTTCTCGGAGTTCTAACTTTTCTCTTTTGTGGCAGGGCCCATGAAAATCGGGGACGCCTGATCGTCATGGAGGCGCGAAGTCGGGAGCTTCAGCTGAAGAGGTCGCAAAAGAAGCCGTGAAGAAATTCTAGGATTATTATCAGTCAAATAGCATTGCATGTTGTAAAAAAAAAACATTGCATCTGCATGTTTATTTTCAGTCTTGCATATTGTACTCAAAAAAAAAAATCCCCCCCCGCACACACACACACCTACACTGCACATATTCACCACCACCTTTCCCCTGTATATTTCTCTCTCTCTCTTTCTCTCTCTCTCTCTGTGTGTATATCGACTCTTCACGAACCCCCTCCCCCTCTACCTTGTATCATAGACATCCCCCCCTAAACACAGACCTTACTTCGACTAATTGTAGCCTAAGTATAGGGGGGACCTGCCTATTCATTCCTTCCCTCGTCCCGTCTTCTTGTACTTAGGCCAATTTTGGCCTAAGTATAGGGGGACCCTCCTCCTCAGTTCCGCTATATCACCCTGTACTTGAACCGAGCCTTGGCTTCATGGCACTTGTGCTATGAGGACATAGCAAATTTTAAGTATAGGGGGGTATACCGTATATTATTGTTTATTACTTTAGCCTTAGCTTGCGTTTTTAAAACTTTTTAAAATTCATTTTTTCGGGCTGGGTTTTGGTAAACTAGTGAACTGAGTAAAATCCTGTAAAAATTAAAATTTTGAGGGGTTAATCTTTGTAAATAACCCTTTTTCAAAAAAAAATGAAAAATTAAAAATGTTTTTCGGAATTTGGCTCTGACTACTAGGCTTAGTAAACATTTTCAGTGAGGGAACCTCGGTCTCCCTTAGCAGAGTGGGTGGTTTAAGGGACACCGCATATGGCACCGTCCTTAAGGATCACGGGTCTCGACCCGCACTTACACCCATACTGGCTGAGAGTGGATACTTTTATTTATTTGAGCCTGGGTCAGTCATTGTCTCTCCGACAAAAAAAAACTATAAAACCCATAAAAATCTGCAAAAATCAAAAATCACACAAAAATTCACTAACCCATGGAGTTGGTGTTTTCCTGACACATTCACACTCACGCAAGGCTTGAGGAATTTGAGGACACTGGATCTCTGGGATCTAGAGAGTCTGAGTTAACATACCTTAGTCATTAGGGTTTTCATGACTTAAATATCCATACTCCTCTGGTTTGAAAGATTTGAGTGCTATATTGCACTCTTAATCTCTACCTTCAAGAAAATATGATCAGCACAGTCACTTCCACAATTGCATGATTGATGAACTGAGATGAGATATCACTTGAGGAACTAGGACCATGGATTTAAGTTTAGACCTGATCTGATGATATTCGAGGATGGGATAAAGTTAATGAAGGCTTCAGAAAACCTGAGTGTCAGCAAAAACCCTAGCCAGTATGTGAACAAGATTCATATGCTATCTCTTGATATTTACCTAAAAGTGCCAGGGTGTGATGAAACTTAAAGAAACTTGTTGATCAGTGTGCGCCAATCTCTTGGTAAAAGCAGTGGAGCTAGCCAACAAAAGAAATGAAATGTCAAAGAAAAGCTCTAAAATCAAAGTCACTTCCAAATGAGCTTCCACCAATGGCGAGCGCTCCCAACCATTTTTAAAGTGTCCACTTGGACCAAGCGCTAATTAGGACCAAGGAGTCGGGCTGACACCACAAAAAGGGCCCTGCATCGTAAGCGATACAAGTCTGGGTGTCGAAGGTATCTTAGATACTCAGAAAAGACACACCCCGGTGTACTCCCAGAAAAACAAGTGCAGACGACTCCAACTCTCTTGACGGACACATTGATCAACAAAGTATTAATATACAAGTGTTGAGTAAAAGGCACTCGAGAGGCCCCTTGTTCCAATGTGAGGGGGAGAAAAATATACACAATCCCATGTACCTCCATCAACTGGCCGTCCATCTACATTTTAAAGTCTGACAAACTAAAGAGATGGTTGACTGAAGCAAGAGTAGACTTCTTCCCTAGTATTGAGGATTAGGTCTAGAGGAGAATCTTTGGGACTGGAACTTTGGGTGATGCATCGACTCGGCTCTCATGAAATGCAGTACACTAAATGTCATATCCTTATATTATATGTACAAAAAGAGAGTCTGATAATCAGAGAAGTTGGATTCCTTCTGACAAAGGTGTGGATAAACCCAGAATTTTAGGATCACTTAGGTCAAGGGTCTTCGAAAGATCAAGCCTTGTATTTTTCACGCGCACTGTCAGGAATCAATCCGACTCCTTCATTCTTTAGATGCTCGAGGACGAGCATGGTTTAAGTATAGGGGTATGATGAATCTCGTATTCATCATGCTAAAAACTCCTTATTAAAATCCCTGCTTAAACAAGCCAATAAAATTATCCTCTAATTCTCTATTTTTATCATGTACTATACTGTCTATATTTAACCTTAATTATTGTGTATTTAATTGCCCTTATTTTTCTGTAATTATTTTATCACTCAAAAACCCCTAAAAATTAGGTAGATAAGTTGTCTATAAATCACTGACCCTTAAAACCACTAAAAAATACAAAAACAACTCAAAACCACAAAATCGGTGTTTTTATCCCTTTAAAAATACCCCCAAAAAATAGCTTTTGTACAGATGACCTCTTTTGGCTTTTTGCCCAACATGAAAGTTGTAGATCTCGTCGAGACGAGCAACTTTCATGTTTTGACTTTCTCCTAATTCGGCCTCTAACTATTTCTTTTATATTTTGCTTTGTATTTATTTTTAAATTGCTCTGATTGGGCCACGTGGCGCCCTCTGGGCCGCCCACGTGGCCCGCTCTCCTTCCCGCCACCTGGCGCCCCTCCTGGGCCGTTGGATCTGCTCTGCTCAGCCTCCATCCTCGCCGTTCACTCCGCTCCAATCCTCAGTCGTTGGATCCGACCTTCAGATCAGATCTCAACCGCTTCCTTGCGCCGCGTCTCCAGCCGTTAGATCGATCTCCCATCCAATGACCAACCACCGGCCACGTCTCCCCTCACCACAACCCTTCGATCCCATCCTCATCTAACGCTCCTCCATCTGCCACGTCACATCTCAATCAACCACCGTCAGATCTTCTCCAACTCTCCATCACAACCACCCGTTAGCGCCTAATCCTCCACCATCGGATCAGATCTTTTGATCTGATCCTAACCCTCCCTTCGCTTCATTATCCCAGCCGTTGGATCGTCAGATCCAACGGTCCTCCGTCGTATCCTTCCTCCGGTCGAGTTCCTCTCCAGGCGTTTCGGCTTGTAACGCCTCCGCCCCTTCCTTTTTTGGCCGTCACTCCGACCACTCCCTCGAGCTCCTAACGCCCCTCCACGTAGCCCTTTCTTCCGTCTCCCTCGCGTAACCTCCATCTCCACCCACCATCACTCCCATCGCCATCATTCCCCACTTGAAACCGCCTCGCTAACACCGTAACTCCCAAACTCCTCCACCTATAAAACCGCCCTCCCCGCAACCACCACCCCTGGTCCACCAATTTGGGCTCTAGCCCAGTCTCCCCCTCCCCTCCGGTGACAGCGGAGAGGGCGGGGCGTCGAGGCAAAGACGGCTAAAGCTCGGTGTCGACCCATGGCCGATGTGACCGTGTCGCGGTGTTCTTGAGCACCTCCGAGCTCGCTGGAGATGGCTGACCAGCTGGGCGACGACCGGAGTATCCTCAGGGTGCTCATCCCAAGCCAAAACCTCCGCCAACTCCTCGCTTCGGTGAGGAGACTTTTTCTTATAATTTTGTTGAATTCTTCCGCCACCTCAGGTCATCTCCCCCTCCATCTGACCACCTTCAGACCTTCGCCCGACCACTCCGATCCTCGCCAACACCCTCCGACTCCACCTTCCCTTCTTCACAACCATGTCGACCTTCCGCCACCTCCTCCTCTGCTCCGCCAGGGGATGAGACCCTGGTCCTTCACTCCGATCACCTCGCCAGGACCCCATTCCACTCACGACACTCGCACGAGCTTCAGCCTGACTAACAAGTGCAGGAATCCCGTCAATGGCTGAAGTTCACGTCGGGGCTACTTCAAGCCTCGATCCTCCGGCGAAGCTCCATCGACAGCCCACGCCAATCACCTCTGGAGCATCGCTGCACCTCCAGCTCCTTCGCGAGAACCTCAACATTCTTCTCCGATCTTCGGAGGGACTCGCGGAGCCTGGCGGAGCACTAGGGGGCACACCGGAGCCCCGTCTTCTCCGGTGGCCCGCGGCGGAGGACGAAGAACAGTTACCGTCCGATCATCTGGATCGGACGGTTCTGATGCTGACACGTGGCGGTCCAGACCTCCAAACGAAGCTACAGGCTTGGGTCATCCGAGCCTCCTGACAGACCTCCAGACAGCTGCCACGTGGCCCGAGCCAAAGGGGTCGTCCCGAGCCTGAGTCCTCACGTGCCCCGCACGTGAGGGCTTGGGTAAATTACATGAAAGACCCTGGGAGAGCTGGAATTTGCAGATTGATCCCCAGGCACGTGCCTCACGTGCGTGCCTGGGTATTTTACAGGGACGCCCTCGAGCTTTTGAAGAATTGCAAATACACCCCTGCGCGTAAATGGACAAATTACAATTGGGCCCAGGCGGTTTTTGGTATTTACATTTAGGTCCTTCCAGGGACCTAAATGTAATATTTATCCTTTACTTTCCTCGCATTTTTATTACATTTATGCCCTTGCACTGTTTTTATCATAACTTGAGCATCATAGGTCCAAATTGCATGATTTTAGTGTCGTTTTGATCCTTGTCTTGTCCTCTACATCTTAGCATCTTTATTTGTCTCATTTGACATTCTTTTAATTGAAGTAAATTTTTATGTGTTAATTGAGACCCGCTCTTCTTGCCTTGCTGTGATGTGATGACCGCTTTCTAATGATATGTTAAAATTGACTCTAATTTCATTATACATTCTGATGCTCATAATTTTAGGGTATAATTGTAGTCTTTTATCATCATGCATATTCCTTTGCATTATTCGCTCATGTACCATTTTAACTTGCATAAAAACAAAAAAAAAATACATGCATCATGGCATTGCCTTGCAAATAGCATAGTGCATTGTAAATTGCATATGGACCTGAAATTGAAATTAATTGATATTATACCTTCATGAATCAAAATTCAAAAGCTATAATTAAGCAGCTGTATCCCTGTGTTCGACCTTGGTACACTTACCAAGTATAAATTCTCCACGACATTCAAAGATCGTGGTTTTTGTTGAACAAAATTCGCCTCCTGTACTACAGCTTAATTCCATATTATTATAGAGGCGAATTTCACGTTCATCAAATGGCGCCGTTGCCGGGGATACGGCTTTGCTTAATTTTTGAATTTTGATTTGTAATTTCTTGGTCCTAATTTCATGCATCATTTCTTTGCATTATTTTGCTGATTTAATTTCTCGGAGTTCTAACTTTTCTCTTTTGTGGCAGGGCCCATGAAAATCGGGGACGCCTGATCGTCATGGAGGCGCGAAGTCGGGAGCTTCAGCTGAAGAGGCCGCAAAAGAAGCCGTGAAGAAATTCTAGGATTATTATCAGTCAAATAGCATTGCATGTTGTAAAAAAAAAACATTGCATCTGCATGTTTATTTTCAGTCTTGCATATAGTACTCAAAAAAAAAAAATCCCCCCCCGCACACACACACACCTACACTGCACATATTCACCACCACCTTTCCCCTGTATATTTCTCTCTCTCTCTTTCTCTCTCTCTCTCTGTGTGTATATCGACTCTTCACGAACCCCCTCCCCCTCTACCTTGTATCATAGACATCCCCCCCTAAACACAGACCTTACTTCGGCTAATTGTAGCCTAAGTATAGGGGGGACCTGCCTATTCATTCCTTCCCTCGTCCCGTCTTCTTGTACTTAGGCCAATTTTGGCCTAAGTATAGGGGGACCCTCCTCCTCAGTTCCGCTATATCACCCTGTACTTGAACCGAGCCTTGGCTTCATGGCACTTGTGCTATGAGGACATAGCAAATTTTAAGTATAGGGGGGTATACCGTATATTATTGTTTATTACTTTAGCCTTAGCTTGCGTTTTTAAAACTTTTTAAAATTCATTTTTTCGGGCTGGGTTTTGGTAAACTAGTGAACTGAGTAAAATCCTGTAAAAATTAAAATTTTGAGGGGTTAATCTTTGTAAATAACCCTTTTTCAAAAAAAAAATGAAAAATTAAAAATGTTTTTCGGAATTTGGCTCTGACTACTAGGCTTAGTAAACATTTTCAGTGAGGGAACCTCGGTCTCCCTTAGCAGAGTGGGTGGTTTAAGGGACACCGCATATGGCACCGTCCTTAAGGATCACGGGTCTCGACCCGCACTTACACCCATACTGGCTGAGAGTGGATACTTTTATTTATTTGAGCCTGGGTCAGTCATTGTCTCTCCGACAAAAAAAAAACTATAAAACCCATAAAAATCTGCAAAAATCAAAAATCACACAAAAATTCACTAACCCATGGAGTTGGTGTTTTCCTGACACATTCACACTCACGCAAGGCTTGAGGAATTTGAGGACACTGGATCTCTGGGATCTAGAGAGTCTGAGTTAACATACCTTAGTCATTAGGGTTTTCATGACTTAAATATCCATACTCCTCTGGTTTGAAAGATTTGAGTGCTATATTGCACTCTTAATCTCTACCTTCAAGAAAATATGATCAGCACAGTCACTTCCACAACTGCATGATTGATGAGCTGAGATGAGATATCACTTGAGGAACTAGGACCATGGATTTAAGTTTAGACCCGATCTGATGATATTCGAGGATGGGATAAAGTTAATGAAGGCTTCAGAAAACCTGAGTGTCAGCAAAAACCCTAGCCAGTATGTGAACAAGATTCATATGCTATCTCTTGATATTTACCTAAAAGTGCCAGGGTGTGATGAAACTTAAAGAAACTTGTTGATCAGTGTGCGCCAATCTCTTGGTAAAAGAAGTGGAGCTAGCCAACAAAAGAAATGAAATGTCAAAGAAAAGCTCTAAAATCAAAGTCACTTCCAAATGAGCTTCCACCAATGGCGAGCGCTCCCAACCATTTTTAAAGTGTCCACTTGGACCAAGCGCTAATTAGGACCAAGGAGTCGGGCTGACACCACAAAAAGGGCCCTGCATCGTAAGCGATACAAGTCTGGGTGTCGAAGGTATCTTAGATACTCAGAAAAGACACACCCCGGTGTACTCCCAGAAAAACAAGTGCAGACGACTCCAACTCTCTTGACGGACACATTGATCAACAAAGTATTAATATACAAGTGTTGAGTAAAAGGCACTCGAGAGGCCCCTTGTTCCAATGTGAGGGTGAGAAAAATATACACAATCCCATGTACCTCCATCAACTGGCCGTCCATCTACATTTTAAAGTCTGACAAACTAAAGAGATGGTTGACTGAAGCAAGAGTAGACTTCTTCCCTAGTATTGAGGATTAGGTCTAGAGGAGAATCTTTGGGACTGGAACTTTGGGTGATGCATCGACTCGGCTCTCATGAAATGCAGTACACTAAATGTCATATCCTTATATTATATGTACAAAAAGAGAGTCTGATAATCAGAGAAGTTGGATTCCTTCTGACAAAGGTGTGGATAAACCCAGAATTTTAGGATCACTTAGGTCAAGGGTCTTCGAAAGATCAAGCCTTGTATTTTTCACGCGCACTGTCAGGAATCAATCCGACTCCTTCATTCTTTAGATGCTCGAGGACGAGCATGGTTTAAGTATAGGGGTATGATGAATCTCGTATTCATCATGCTAAAAACTCCTTATTAAAATCCCTGCTTAAACAAGCCAATAAAATTATCCTCTAATTCTCTATTTTTATCATGTACTATACTGTCTATATTTAACCTTAATTATTGTGTATTTAATTGCCCTTATTTTTCTGTAATTATTTTATCACTCAAAAACCCCTAAAAATTAGGTAGATAAGTTGTCTATAAATCACTGACCCTTAAAACCACTAAAAAATACAAAAACAACTCAAAACCACAAAATCGGTGTTTTTATCCCTTTAAAAATACCCCCAAAAAATAGCTTTTGTACAGATGACCTCTTTTGGCTTTTTGCCCAACATGAAAGTTGTAGATCTCGTCGAGACGAGCAACTTTCATGTTTTGACTTTCTCCTAATTCGGCCTCTAACTATTTCTTTTATATTTTGCTTTGTATTTATTTTTAAATTGCTCTGATTGGGCCACGTGGCGCCCTCTGGGCCGCCCACGTGGCCCGCTCTCCTTCCCGCCACCTGGCGCCCCTCCTGGGCCGTTGGATCTGCTCTGCTCAGCCTCCATCCTCGCCGTTCACTCCGCTCCAATCCTCAGTCGTTGGATCCGACCTTCAGATCAGATCTCAACCGCTTCCTTGCGCCGCGTCTCCAGCCGTTAGATCGATCTCCCATCCAATGACCAACCACCGGCCACGTCTCCCCTCACCACAACCCTTCGATCCCATCCTCATCTAACGCTCCTCCATCTGCCACGTCACATCTCAATCAACCACCGTCAGATCTTCTCCAACTCTCCATCACAACCACCCGTTAGCGCCTAATCCTCCACCATCGGATCAGATCTTTTGATCTGATCCTAACCCTCCCTTCGCTTCATTATCCCAGCCGTTGGATCGTCAGATCCAACGGTCCTCCGTCGTCTCCTTCCTCCGGTCGAGTTCCTCTCCAGGCGTTTCGGCTTGTAACGCCTCCGCCCCTTCCTTTTTTGGCCGTCACTCCGACCACTCCCTCGAGCTCCTAACGCCCCTCCACGTAGCCCTTTCTTCCGTCTCCCTCGCGTAACCTCCATCTCCACCCACCATCACTCCCATCGCCATCATTCCCCACTTGAAACCGCCTCGCTAACACCGTAACTCCCAAACTCCTCCACCTATAAAACCGCCCTCCCCGCAACCACCACCCCTGGTCCACCAATTTGGGCTCTAGCCCAGTCTCCCCCTCCCCTCCGGTGACAGCGGAGAGGGCGGGGCGTCGAGGCAAAGACGGCTAAAGCTCGGTGTCGACCCATGGCCGATGTGACCGTGTCGCGGTGTTCTTGAGCACCTCCGAGCTCGTTGGAGATGGCTGACCAGCTGGGCGACGACCGGAGTATCCTCAGGGTGCTCATCCCAAGCCAAAACCTCCGCCAACTCCTCGCTTCGGCGAGGAGACTTTTTCTTATAATTTTGTTGAATTCTTCCGCCACCTCAGGTCATCTCCCCCTCCATCTGACCACCTTCAGACCTTCGCCCGACCACTCCGATCCTCGCCAACACCCTCCGACTCCACCTTCCCTTCTTCACAACCATGTCGACCTTCCGCCACCTCCTCCTCTGCTCCGCCAAGGGATGAGACCCTGGTCCTTCACTCCGATCACCTCGCCAGGACCCCATTCCACTCACGACACTCGCACGAGCTTCAGCCTGACTAACAAGTGCAGGAATCCCGTCAATGGCTGAAGTTCACGTCGGGGCTACTTCAAGCCTCGATCCTCCGGCGAAGCTCCATCGACAGCCCACGCCAATCACCTCTGGAGCATCGCTGCACCTCCAGCTCCTTCGCGAGAACCTCAACATTCTTCTCCGATCTTCGGAGGGACTCGCGGAGCCTGGCGGAGCACTAGGGGGCACACTGGAGCCCCGTCTTCTCCGGTGGCCCGCGGCGGAGGACGAAGAACAGTTACCGTCCGATCATCTGGATCGGATGGTTCTGATGCTGACACGTGGCGGTCCAGACCTCCAAACGAAGCTACAGGCTTGGGTCATCCGAGCCTCCTGACAGACCTCCAGACAGCTGCCACGTGGCCCGAGCCAAAGGGGTCGTCCCGAGCCTGAGTCCTCACGTGCCCCGCACGTGAGGGCTTGGGTAAATTACATGAAAGACCCTGGGAGAGCTGGAATTTGCAGATTGATCCCCAGGCACGTGCCTCACGTGCGTGCCTGGGTATTTTACAGGGACGCCCTCGAGATTTTGAAGAATTGCAAATACACCCCTGCGCGTAAATGGACAAATTACAATTGGGCCCAGGCGGTTTTTGGTATTTACATTTAGGTCCTTCCAGGGACCTAAATGTAATATTTATCCTTTACTTTCCTCGCATTTTTATTACATTTATGCCCTTGCACTGTTTTTATCATAACTTGAGCATCATAGGTCCAAATTGCATGATTTTAGTGTCGTTTTGATCCTTGTCTTGTCCTCTACATCTTAGCATCTTTATTTGTCTCATTTGACATTCTTTTAATTGAAGTAAATTTTTATGTGTTAATTGAGACCCGCTCTTCTTGCCTTGCTGTGATGTGATGACCGCTTTCTAATGATATGTTAAAATTGACTCTAATTTCATTATACATTCTGATGCTCATAATTTTAGGGTATAATTGTAGTCTTTTATCATCATGCATATTCCTTTGCATTATTCGCTCATGTACCATTTTAACTTGCATAAAAACAAAAAAAAATACATGCATCATGGCATTGCCTTGCAAATAGCATAGTGCATTGTAAATTGCATATGGACCTGAAATTGAAATTAATTGATATTATACCTTCATGAATCAAAATTCAAAAGCTATAATTAAGCAGCTGTATCCCTGTGTTCGACCTTGGTACACTTACCAAGTATAAATTCTCCACGACATTCAAAGATCGTGGTTTTTGTTGAACAAAATTCGCCTCCTGTACTACAGCTTAATTCCATATTATTATAGAGGCGAATTTCGCGTTCATCACCATGCTTGACCTGTCGGCGTCGAGAAGACCATGGGCCTTCCTCAGTAGGTTCCTGCTCCCTCCCGCTCCTCCCAACGCTCTCCCAAGTACGGTGCCTCCCATCTCCCTCCGTTATCCGTTAACGTGATCATGCCCTCATCACGGCATGTGGCCTAGTCGCCCATGCGCGACTGTCCTCTCATCGTCATGCGAGCCCTAGTCGCTCCGTCCCTTGCACTCCCTTGTGCACATGCATTCATTCTCTCGCTAGAAGCCCTAGTCTCTCAGTCCCTCATTCTCCACGTCCCATGTTCCATCTCCTTTTATACGGCAACAACTAAACATTCGTCAAAATGTTCGATTTCTCCCAGGAAGTGATTTGCGGGGGGAGATGCAAAACATTTAGATATGAATCTGCTTAATTTAGTACATTGATTTAGAGCAATTGTACCGAATGACAAATATTGTGTTGCATATTTGGAATTCGGTAATCCTGAAGGTTTACCTTAATCATTTTCTTCTCTATATCAAGATGTAAATTATTGTGCGAGGGAAGAGCAATTAGTAATATTGGGTGTATTCTAGTGTTTGTGCATATTGATCTTTCTTTACTTCCTTTTAATCTAAGATTTCATTGTATTACATGTGTATTATACACACAACACATAATGTACATATATATGAACAATGAAATGATAAAAGTTCCTTCGAGAATAAAATGTGGATGAACAGAAGCATCGATCTTTCTTTGCTTAACTTTCAAAACCACCTCATATGAAATTTGACTGCCGTCTTACTTCACGAGGCAAAAGGTTTTGGTTGCTCGCAGCAACAATTCCTCTAAAATAATTTAGAAATGTCATAAAGTATAGATGAAAGAATAAATCTAATCCGTGATGTTTGAATTACTTCAGTCAATATGGACAATATAGACGATACTTTTATAAGAAAACGTCAAAGCCTTTAATTCCGAGGTTTGCGGATTTGCATTACATTGACTTTTTTGTTGTTGTTGGACAGTGGAGAAATCGATTTGTTTTGCATAAGTTAAATAGTGAGGACATTATTAAGAACATCATTAACTTTTGTTCAGTAATGTTGTTCATGTTGGACAATATCATTAACTTTTGTTAGTATTGTTGTTCCTGTTGGATAGTATCTATTTATGTTGCTTTTGTTCGTCTGTTTGATAGCCGGAGTTTATCGGACATGGATAGTGAATTAATTTGTTTCTGCTGGACAATGAAGATAACGTGTATATTTGTTAGACGTTATTACTTCATTTGAACAATGAACTAATTTGCTTCTGTTGATAATGAGAACAATTATGAGGTTTGTGTTACAAATGATACAAGATTTTTTAGCCAAATGATACAAGTTGGATGCAACAGTTTATTGATGTGGACTTTACATGTGTAATTTTGCAGAAAATCAAGTTTTCAAATATTCAAAATCATTTCAAGTATAAAGTGATATCCAACCTACTGTAGTTGCAAATATTCAATGCCATTTCAAGTATAAAATGACATGCAACCTACTGCAGTTGCGGAAAAACTAGAACAAGGTAGAAAGAGGTGTTTTAATAAAGAGCTTTGTGATCTTCTTGCTACCTCATCAGATATATGAACCTCTAATCATCTCATTCCTCAAGAAGTGTGACCCCATTTTCTTTTTTAAAACGCTCAATTTCTCCATCTTACATACTATTACCATAAAAAACTAAGCATCTTGATTATATCTACAACCACCAGCAAAACCACTATCATAGCATTGCACCAACAATCAATTCAATGAAGATTTGGTGTCAGTCAGGAGGTCAAATGCCTTGAGTCCAGCTTTATTCACATAGGCATTAAACATTAAGACCATTTTCACGATTCATTATCACACACTCATAAACACAATTATTCCCGCTAATTTTTTCCATTCAATATTTCCAAAAAATACACCCAAAATAACACTAAGACTTAATAATATGTTTCCCCTACAATGTACAAACCATTACATCAAAACTACAACACAAATCACTCTTCCATACTCAATCCAGGCATACTCATCTAATTAGAGCTCCACCTTCTGCCATTCTCAAAACCATTCTTGTATTTGCTAAATGCTCCCTTGATAGATTTCAGAGCTGAAAAATATTCCCTAAATCCATGCAAGAGCAGAAACTACAAAAAAGACCATCCATCAATAATTCAAAATCACCATATTAGAAAAAAAAACTTCATAACAGGAGATCAGAAAAGGCACAAACCAAATGAATAGCCAACTCAGATCAAAGGAGGCTATAAAAAAGTATTACAATCTTTATTATGGGCATACTTCTTAAATAGGAAGATACTTGTGTAGTTGAAAACGGCCTTCAAACCCTTGTATTAGGACTAAAAAAATCTTAAAAAACAAAAGCTTGATAATGATTGTAGATTTTTAAGATTTTTTGCTTGCAGCAGATAGTGTTGATGATCAAAGGGCTAAAAAACGTAAACAACTTTGTCACATTCATGATCAAAGGAGGACAAGGTCGCACTCGATCAATAGACTGAAAGGGACCGAGCGAATAGGGCTCCATAGAAGCATGGGGAAGGTTAGATGCATCGTACTGTGGGCATGGCCGCGTAGGTGGACAACGGAGGGAGATGGGAGGCACCGTGTGGGGAGGGAGATGGGAGGCACCATGTGGGGAGGGAGTTTGGGAGGAAGAGAGGGATCAAGAACTTGTGGAGGAAGATCCCGGGTCTCCTCAACGCCGGTAGGTCGAGCATCGGAGGAGGAGAGGGCGGCGGTGGAGAGTTGGAGGGGGGCGTAGACGGAGGGGGAGGTGGGGGAGAGAAAAGGGCCATGGGGGATTTTGGAGGTGAAGCGGGGGAGAAGAAGCGTGAGAGAGGGATTGCGCAGTGGTACATCATCACCGTCGATCTCAAGATCAATCGGTCGGTATGGGACTCTGGTGCAGCCAATTGGCTGCACTACTGGGTGCAACATCCCTATATATATATATATATAGAGAGAGAGAAGGGAAGCTACATCATGATGTAGCTAACCTTAGCTACATCAAGGGCAATTTCGTCCTCTTTTTTTTAATTTTTTTTCGAAATTTCCATGATGGGTTTTCATCACTATATCTCTCTAATATGTCATTCAAATTTCGTCAGAAACAGAGACCCTACGCCCTCCATCAAGACAGTCATTTTTTAACGGTCACAGATTTGCTGTTTTTTAACTGTTCTGGATGGAGGCCGTAGGAGTCTCTGTTTCTAATGAAATTTGAATGACATATTAGAGGGATATAGTTATGAAAATCCATCATGGAAATTTCGAAAAAAAATTAAAAAAAGAGGACGAAATTGCCCCTGATGTAGCTAAGGTTAGCTACATCATGATGTAGATTCCCCATCCTCATATATATATATATATATATATATATATATATATATATGAGGTTAATGGGGCTGCCCCCTGGGGGTAGCCAACATGGCTGCCCCCGCACCATTTTCGGTGCTTTTTTTATTTTTTTTCAAAAAATGTCGCCATGTATATTCATCCCTATATCCCTCCTACATGCCATTCGAATTTCGTCGGAAACAGAGACTCTTACGACCTCCATCTAGACAATCATTTTTTAACGGTAACAGGATTTTTTAAATCGACACCATCAAGATGGAGGCCGTAGGAGTCTCTGTTTCTGATGAAATTCGAATGGCATGTAAGAGGGATATAGGGATGAATATATGAAAAGCGAGAACGCGAGAGCCGCTAAGTAGCGGTCTGACAAGTCAGACTCACTGTCGTTGATGCGACTGCTCAAACTTCCTCGGTCTTCAACAATTAACCCACACAATCAATCAGAGAATGAATAGCAAGGATTAAAATTTATTATACCCTACTAAAGATGTACAATGGCAAGCAAGTAGGGGTCGAACTCAAGAAGCAAAGGTGTAAAGCACGGATAAAATCCAAACCTAGGTCTAACAAGTTACTTAGCCAATCTAAAATTTTTGTGGGTTTTTGATTTTTATATTTTTTTAATTTTTAATTTTATAAATTTTGTATTTTGATTTTTAATTTACTGATTTTTATATTTTCTTTTTATATTTTATATTTTTTTATTTTCTTTTTTCAATATTGGAAAATAAAAGTAATGTAATAAAAGGGGGAAAGAGGTATTTATAAAAATAGATAAAAATGTTCAAAAATTAGGAAAAAAAAGTATTTTTGGTCTTTTTATACTTTTTTACTGTTTTTGTGATTTTTGGGTAATTTTTAGAATGTTTTTGGTATTTTTAATTAGCAAGATAAAGCAAACAGTGAATAAAAGGCAAGGCTGAAACTTAAAATGGAGAAATAAATTAATATACAGTAGCAAAAATTCTCCAAATTAATTTTCACTTAAAGATAATACGACAAAGAAAATTCAGGAAAAGAAAACACTGTTTTTGGATTTTTTATGAATTTTATAAATTTTTATGAAGGTTTTTAGAGTTTTGCAATTTTTAAGAGTTTGGTTTTGTATTTTTTAATGATTTTTGGCCTGGAGTTAGAACAAACTAAAAGTCACAAAATTTATTTTTTTGGGATTTTTCTGGGGGGTTTTTATATTTTTTTGGTATTTTATAAGCTAGACAGTGCACAAAATGGAAGTTTTGATTTTTAATAAATATAAAAATAAAATAAAATCAAAATCTAAAATGGTGGCATGAAAGCACAAGTTAACAGTAGCTAAACCCTATTTTTGTGGAATTTTTGGACTTAAAAAGATGGACTAATTAATTCATACAAAGATCCAAACATTCAACCAGCCTGGCAAGGGTATATGTGCAATATATCAAAAATCCAGGGGAGTTCATGCAAATTTCCACAAAACTTAATACTAAATCAACTACTTTCTGGGCCCAAAACAAATATCCAAAGCCGCAAGGGCTTTCTTGCAAAAACTCCCAGGCTCACGCGAGTTACACGCGCGCGCCTGGGAAGGATGGAAATACAATATTTAAAAACGCTAGGGGAAATATGCAAAATGTCCAGAAATATATGTACTGCAACTGAAAGTTTTTGAGCTGGATATTAATAAAGAAAGTACCCTGGGGGTCTCCACGCAAAATGCCTGCATACCACGTGCCGAGGCACGTGATCTGACGAGGCTGGGGACCTGAGGGCAATTCTTTGAAATTTTTGGGCCTTTCGATAAATATTACAGTAATATTCCACAGCCAGCGAAAGTTCATGAACTAATAAGAAATTAGCAAAACTCTCTGGGTGTGAATCGCAAAATACCCAGACTAAAAAGCGGCACGGACGGTGGATGGACCTTTACTTATACACGTGTCGCGACGCGGGCGCGCGATGCCGCTTCGGATTCGACGACCCAGATTAGAAGGTGCTAATGATGATCGACGGCTCTGGCTTGAAGGATCCAACGGCGGCTGCTACGCGGGAAGAACAGGCCCAAGATCGACGGTGGGGCGAAGCTGACGAAGAACAGCGAAGAACGCCGCTGGGGGCGAACTTCCCTGGTCGTGCGAGGGCTTCTCCGCGGCGTTTGGAGCTCCAAAATGGGCTGGCGCGACTCCTGGAGGCCACCCTTAGCTGTTGGGGCTCTCAAAATTCTCCGGAGGACAGTGATAATCGCAGCACGGGACGACGGAGCTGGGGGGGCTCCGAGTTGCTCCGGCGAGGTGACAAAATCGAGCTCCCGGGTCGTTTGGGCTTCAGGACCTGCAGAAAAGTCGTGAAGGAGTCGAGGGCAAGTTGCCTCGACTCCGCGGAGGGTTGAAAAGCTCTCGGTTGGTGCGTGGGACAAGTCGAGGTCGGCCGGCGAGACTCGGAGCCGGCCAACGTGATATCAAGGCGATAAGGGGGTGATTACGAAGGGAAAACGAAGGGCGAGAAACAGGGGAGCTTCCTAACTATGCTAGAGCAACAGAGAAAGGGTCAAGAAAGGAGAAGAAGTGCCTCACCAAAGCGCGCAAGCAAGGTGCTCCGACGACCACTTCGGCAAGGGGATCTGCCTCGATTCGACGCCGCCTTGGTCTAACGAGAAGCCCGACGAGCTCCTGCTGTCACCAGGAGTATCTTCAAGGACTTAGGTTAGGGTTTCGGTGGTGGAAGAGGGATCAAAGAGGGAATGGAAGGAGATGGGGTGTTTTTGAACCATGGTCGAGGTGCGATGTTCGAGGGCGTGTCACGGGCGAATCCTTGGTCAAAATGCCAAAATGATGCATGGGCGAGCTAGGTGGATCAGAGATCTTCAAAAGTCGTGAAGAAACCGAGGCCAAACGGTGAAAGATTTGGCCTGGAAAAATCCGCGAAGTCCAAGGAAAATGCAGTCTGACAATAGCCAGACCTCGGTCAGAGAGTTGACCGAGGTCAACCAAGGAAGAGCTCTGGTTGGTCCACGTGGACCAACCAGAAAAAAACCTTGGCAAAAAATGCTTAGAAATTCAATAAAAAATAGAAAATGATTTATTTAAATTTTGGTTATAAAATAAAAAATGTTTATTTTTTATAAATTATTTTATGGTGGTTTTTATTTATTTTTATGAGACTTATTTTTACAAGTTTGCATTTATGCCCCTATAGGTATCTATATCTATATATTTAAGTATTTTATTTTTATTTAGGTATTTTTAATTTATTTTATTTTGGTTTTTATTTTCTAAAATTGTAAAATACTTTTATATACACAAATATATTTTTATTTTAATTTTCTGATATATTTTATATACTTAATAAAATGAAAGTGTTATTTGTATAGGTATAGCTACATGTATTATACCTATGTATTATAATATATACAAGTATTTTTATTTGTATTTTATTTATGTTTTTATTCTGATTTTAATGCACATAGTTATTATAAGTATTATTTACAACATTATAAAAGTATAAAATTATAAAAATAATAAATAAATAATAAATTGAATATTTTAATATGTACAAGTATACAATGAGGGTCCAAAAGTCAACTTTCAAACCGTAGCTCCGCCAAATGCGGAACCACCGCCATTAATTAGCTTATTTTCTTCTGTATACAATTAAAGGTGAGTACGCTGCATTTGGAGTTTTTATTTGTGAGATACGGGTCTGGGAAGTTGGCATTCTGGATTTTTATTCAGACCATAACTTTTTATCTGTATATTATTTTTCTGTGAAATCAATTTTGTATTTTTCTTTATAAAATTATCTATAACTTTCATGTACAAAGTTTCTTTATTTGATGTACAAAAAGTGGAACCAAAAATAGGTCCCAAAATGAATAAAGAATGAATATAATGTATAGGTATTTTATCTGTATTTTGGCCCTTATCTCCCCCTACTTTATTCCTTGTCGACCTATTCATCAAGATGCCTAGGTCTCGGGGTTTCGGGTCATAAAATATTTACAATATTTTATTCTTTTTTCTTTTCTTTTCTTTATTCTGTAATTTTGGCTTTAAAAACCGCACTTTATACAATATTTACATACATATACATGAATGCTAAAATGCATGAATAAGGCCTATTTACACGCATTTACTAGGGTTTTTAAGGCCAAAATGATAGAATAAAGATGATGAAACGTGGATTCATCAATATACATGATTTTATTTTTCAAAAAAAAAATAAAAAAACGCCCGAAATATGGGGCGGGACAGCCATGTTGGCTGCCCCCAGGGGGGCAGCCCCATTAAATCCTATATATATATATGGGATATCTTTCAAATGAGACACGGTCCTTCCATCCATAAGGAAGGCCAACGATCTCAGCCATCCGTAATTGATCGTGTGGTTGTTATTAATGGCATGTTAATATTATTTATAAATTAAGCAAAAACCTATTTTACTTAGACTTGTTCAACTATCAAACCTGAAGTACCTCAAACCCAATTCCTATAAGGTTCCTGTTATTAGGTCGATTTTAAGGTCCAATCAAGCTCCAATCTCTGGATTTTACTTAGACTTGTTCAACTATCAAACTTAATCCGAAAAATGCTCATGCTATGCTATGCAATGCAGAAAATATTTTGTGCTGCAATTTTCAAGATTTTGAACTTTTTATGGATTTTTGAAAAGATGATGATGCACATGCAGATGCATTTTTTTGTCTTTTTCAAAAAGATTTTTTTTTCAAATATATTTATATTATATATATTTTTTTTTGGATTTTAATTTTGCAAATGTTTTTGGGAATTTTTGGAAACAAAAAGTTTTGGCTAAAAACTAGGTGAAAAATATGTACACGGGAGTGCTTCTTATATTTACAGGAAGTGGATTTTAAGAATTTACCGGGTAAGTGGTCAATTTTATACATATATATAGCGGATTTTGGTGTGATGTGTATATTCCTCAAATTTATTTGAAAACAATTTACACACAATTTTTGAAAACTATAGTCCAAAATAGTTTTACCAAAATTTTACACACATTTGAAAACATTTTTGCAAAGGCTTTCAAAACAGTATATATAGGTTTTTCAAATCATTTTTGCAACCATTTTTCAAACCATTTGCAAATCATTTTTCAAACATTTTATTTCACACAAAGAAAAGAAATTTTACAAAACACACATTTTTACACAGGTTGAAAACACGAAACAAAATATTTTCAAAATAGTTTTCAATAGATGTTCACAAAGATTTTCAAACTATTTTTCAAACATTTTGCAACAAACATTTTTGCCTGATTTATTAATCAGTAATTACAAAAAGAATTTGAGGAATAATCACATCATTTTATTAAGACTTTTTAATGAATTTTAAAGAATTTTTAGCCATATTTATTAAGAAAATACAAAAGTACGAGTTATGGCTAAAGTATATACGTAGTATATACGACCCCCCTATACTTAGCTTTAGCTATGTCCTCATAGATCGGAGAGAAAAGAGAAGACATAACTCGTACTGAGTATAGGAAAATCTAAAGAATAAAGGAATGGATGAACAAACGAATGAGAATTTGATCGTCCCCCCTATACTTAGGATCAAATAATCCTAAGTATAGCAGACTGTACACAAAGCAGGGAGGGTCAAGGGTGGGAATGAACAGATCGTACTCAGATTGTCTCCCCCTATACTTAGGGTAAGATATCCCTAAGTATAGACAAGAAGAGGAGACAATGGAGAGGATCGAGAGGAATAGAAAAACTCGGGGTGCACTCCCCCCCTATACTTAGGACAAAGTACGTCCTAAGTATAGAAGACTGTCGACAAAGGGTGGCATCTTTTTGATAGATACAGAAGATATAAAAAGAAAAGAAGAAAAGAAGAAAAGAAGAAAGAGATGAGATCGGGTATGAACAACTCGGGATGCCCATCCCCCCTACACTTAGGATAAAGTACATTCTAAGTGTAGCATTGATGAAAGGGCTGGCATCAATTTGGTAGAATAAGATAAAAGAACTTGAAAAGAAGAAAAGAAGAAAAGACGAAAAGGAAAAATCATTCAAAAATGTTTTGATGTGCTTTGCCTTCCTCTGTCTCCTTCGAGATATTCAGCTCATCCTCATAGATTACTTGAATCGAGTCAACGACGGCCATGAATGTGTCATGTTCGAGGTATGGCTTCAGAAGCTGTCCATTGACTACAAAAGGTTGTGCGTCAGCTGGCAGATTGGATATCAATACACTTCCGTTGTCACGTACCTGCCTAACTACAAACGGCCCAGTCCATTTGCTCTTCAATTTGCCTGGAAAGATCTTTAATTTCGCATCGAACAACCATACCTTCTGACCTGGATCAAAGGACTTGTGGCGGATGTGCTTGTCATGCCATGTTTTGACCTTTTCCTTGTACATCAGGCTGTTGTCATATGCATAATCTCTGAATTCCAGTAATCTGTTCAGATCCAATTTCCTGTTCTGTCCTGCTTGCTTGGAGTCCAAATTACAGATGTTAATAGCCCATAAAGATTTATGAATAAGTTCCACGGGCAAGTAGCATGGCTTGTCATACACCAGGCGGTAGGGAGACATTCCCAAGGGTGACTTGTACGCTGTTCGGTAAGCCCAAAGAACGGAATCAAGCAGCTGAGACCAGTTCTTGCGATCTGGACGCACAAGTTTCTGTAGAATTGTCTTGATCTCCCTGTTTGAACATTCAGCTAAGCCATTGGACTGCGGGTGATAGGGTGAAGCAACACGATGCTCGATGCAGAATTCTTGGGTCAGCTTCTTCACCTCTCTGTTTATGAAATGGCTGCCCCCGTCAGATATGAGGATCTTGGGAATCCCGAACCGTGCTATGATGTGATCTCGTAAGAATCGACAGACAGTCCGACTGTCGGCGGCTCGGGCAGGGATAGCCTCCACCCATCGACTGACATAATCGACAGCAAGCAGAATATACTCATAACCCTGACTGTTAGGAAACGTGCCCATAAAGTCGATGCCCCATGCATCAAAGACGTCTGAGATCTGAATGTACTTCAGAGGCATCGTATCTCTCATTCCTATGGTTCCACCCATCTTCTGACAGTCAGTGCAACCTTTGACGTATTCATCTGCATCTTTGAACAATGAAGGCCACCATAGGCCACTTTGAAGAACTTTTGCTGCCGTCCGTTTTCCTGAATGATGTCCTCCAGAATCTTGATCATGACATAAAGCGAGGACACTTGGAACTTCCTCCTGAGGAATACACCTTCTCCAGATGCAATCTGCTCCCTCACGAAACAGATACGGGTCTTCCCACTGGTAGAAATGGATTTTAGACAAAAATCTATCTATTTTCAGCTTAGGCCAGTCCTGTGGGATTTTCTTGGCAACAAGATAATTCACAATATCCGCATACCAAGGAAGTGAGGCGACAGACAGAATCGATTCATCTGGAAAGGTCTCTGTGATAGGCTGCAAGTTCAGCTCAGGAGACTCTGGTTCAGGAAGTCTTGACAGATGATCGGCCACTACATTCTTTACCCCAGGTTTATCTCTGATTTCCAAGTCAAACTCCTGGAGGAGAAGGATCCACCGGATAAGACGTGGTTTGGCGTCCTTCTTCTGCTGTAGATACCGAATGGCCGAATGATCAGTGTAAATGATGACCTTGGATCCAAGGAGGTAAGATCTGAACTTCTCCAAAGCAAAGACTACCGCTAGCAACTCTTTTTCAGTGACAGTGTAATTTCTCTGGGCTTCATCGAGTGTTCGGCTAGCGTAGTGAATTGCAAACGGTACATTGTCTTTTCTCTGTCCCAGTACAGCTCCGATGGCATAATCTGACGCATCGGTCATAATCTCGAAAGGCTGAGTCCAAATCGGTGGCTGTAGGACAGGGGCCTGTGTGATGAGCTCTTTCAACTGATTAAAGGCAAGGAGCACACGGTCGTCTACGATGAACTCGTTGTCCTTGCCGAGCAACTCAGTCAGCGGTCTGGCCAATTTGCTGAAATCTTTGATAAACCGTCGGTAAAAACCGACATGGCCCAAGAATGACCGGACTTGCTTGATATTTGTAGGTGGCTCCAGCTTAGAAATTACATCCACCTTGGCTGGGTCAACCTCCATGCCACGTTTAGAAACAACGTGACCCAGCACGATTCCTTCGGTCACCATGAAATTGCTCTTCTCCCAGGAGAGCACAAGATTTACTTCGCAGCACCTCCGTAAGACTCGGTCTAGATAATCCAGACATTGATCAAACGAATCCCCATAGACCGAAAAATCGTCCATAAAGACCTCGAGAAAGCTACCCACCATATCGGCAAAAACTGCAAGCATACACCTCTGAAATGTGGTTGGGGCGTTGCAAAGCCCGAACGGCATTCGTCTGAAGGCATATGTGCCAAAAGGACAGGTGAACGTGGTCTTCTCTTGATCTTCAGGAGCAATAGCAACTTGATTATACCCAGAGTAGCCGTCCAAGAAACAGAAATATTCCTTCGCGGCCAATCTCTCCAAGATTTGGTCGATGAAGGGCAGCGGAAAATGATCCTTCTTGGTGGCAAGATTGAGTCTTCTGTAATCTACGCACACTCGCCAAGAAGTTGGTACTCTGGTGGCGATCTCTTCTCCTTTGTCATTTTTCACGATGGTGATCCCTGATTTCTTGGGCACAACATGCAGAGGGCTCACCCATTTGCTGTCGGAGATGGGATAAATGAATCCCGCATCACACCATTTCTGGATTTCTTTCATAACCACCTCTCGCAAGTTTGGGTTTAATCTTCTTTGCAGTTCACGAGAGGGTCTGCAGTCATCTTCCAGAAAGATGCGATGCGAACAGAGTGACGGATTGATCCCATGGAGATCGGAGGTTCGCCAGCCTATCGCCTTGCGGTTACGTTCAAGAACCTCCATCAGACGAGATTCTTGATCTTCGGTCAGATGCGCATTGATGATAACCGGGTACATGTTTGGTTCTCCTGCAAGGAAGGCATACTTCATATTGGAGGGCAAAGGTTTCAGCTCTGGCGGGGTCTGAGCTGCTTCAGTGGTGACCTCAGCTATTAGTACAGGTGGTGAGTCTTTCAACTGTGCAATGTCCACCATAGTCTGCTCTGTCTCTTCTCTCAGATCCTGACAGAATTCTTCAATGATTACATCTTCATCCGAAAATGCTTCTGAACTCGGCTCCTGGTTTGAAGGCATAACGATCCCACGGTAGTATCTTGTAGTGCTTCAGCAAGGTCCTCATCTTGATCGATACACGGAAATTCGACTGTGGTCTCCACTTCCTCCTCTGGACAGAGGAGTTCGTGGGTCTCATTATCATCCAGGAAGAAATTGGTGTCTTGAATCTCGGCTAGAAAATCGCAGTCTTCATCATTCTCAATCACCCTTGCACACGATACAGATGTCGGTTCAACGGGCATTCTCTCAGAAAGGGTCTCTACTCGGATAATTTCATTGCCAGCTCCAAAAGTGATTTCTCCTGTCCCATAATTCACTACTGCGTTTGATGTCCGCAGAAATGGCCTTCCGAGTATGATCGGGGTAAGGAGCAACGGAGCGGGGACGTCCATATCTAAGACCACAAAATCGGCTGGGAATGACTTTCCCTGAACCGTGACGATCACGTCCTCCAACAGGCCCCTAGGCCGCTTGACTGACTTATCTGCAAACTGCAGAATCATCTTTGTAGGTTTGAGCGGTCCCAGCTTGAACTCCGTGAGTAGTGAGGCTGGCATCAGATTGACAGAAGACCCGCTGTCGAGGAGTGTTCGTTCGAACTCTTGATCGAACATCTGACAACGTACAAGAGGTGCTCCCATATCTGGCTTTTTGTCCGGGAGGTTGCTGATGGCATTGACGGTGGCCATAGTGAGGATGTGCTTTTCAGATTTACCACCTTTGCTTCTGGAGTTATGGGGAGTTGGCCTGCGCTTGGTTGTACATGTCTCTTTAAGTCCTTTCTTCACGGCTGGCATGTACTCAAGAGCTTTCATTAATGGCATATTTAACACCAAATTCTGAATGATTTCTATGATAGCAGGATCAGACAAAGCACTTTTCAAAATTTTCATTTTTTTGTGTTTTTTCATTGCTTCAGGAAAAGGAATATTTACAAACTCTTCTCCAATATCATTCAAAATAGTGTCTGTGTTGTTGTTTACAGGTAGATGACAAAAAGGAATGGATTCATCTACAATTTGTGGACCAAAAATGACAGGCTCGGCTTCGGGTGCTGGTGTTGGACTCGCTGCAGGTGCGGTGCTCCTCCTGTCAGGAGCTGACTGTGATGCGGGTGCAGGCGTCTCCAATGCTGGCCGGTCTCCACCGAGGTTGCTGCTATCTTTTTGTGTTTTTCTGTTTTCTTCATTTTTTTGTGATTTTCTGGATCCTGGTGCTGCTCCCAAAATGCTTGCTGGCCCTGGTGTTGGCTGGACTGACGATTCCCCGTCAGATGCAATGTGCTTTCCTTTCGCCGTCGCCGATGGCCGGAGTGTCCTACCGCTCCTGAGAGTAACAGCATTAGATAAAAAACAATTAAATTCACCTGATTCGGGTTGGACACTGCCAGCTACCTGCTCCTTGCGTCGGAAATTGTTAGGATTAGCTTCGACCTGGGCTGGTATGACGGTTTTGGCTGCCGTCAGGTCGTCGATCTTCTGGTTCATCTCAGCCATGTTCTTCATCAACTGTTCCAAACAGGCCAGGGCCGGATTGACCGGTACAATCTCAGAAGATTCCCCCTGCTGGGGTCTAGACTGCTGATATGGCGGTTGAGATTGTGACTGGTATCCTTGTGCGAATTGTTGAGGAGGGGGGTTTGAGGAGTACTGCGACGGGTGTTGGTTGTATTGTGCAGCCGGTTGCTGGTGATATCCTTGTCCACGATATCCGGACTGCTGAGGCCCATGTTGGTAATTCTGCCTCCACGTGTTTCCATGTGAGGGAGGCTGGTACTGGTAGGGCTGCTGGAATGGTCTCCCACCCTGGTGTTGCTGCTGGAAGGGCCTGTTGCCCATGTTCTGACCCTGAGAATGTCCCTGAGGACGGGTCAGCTGCGTTTCGTTGTTCCAGACGCCATTGATCTCCTGGATCAGCGGCGGGGGTGGAGAGAACTGCTCGGAGTATGCGGGCTGGTGCTCTGGTTGGTATACAACCATCTGCGTCTGAGGCTGCGGTGGCTGCTCCGGAACCTGCACGTAGTACACGTGCTGGATAGGTTGGGGCTGCTGTGGAGTCGGCTGAGGGTTTTGCTGCACTGTAGGCTCCTTCTTCTCAGCGTTCGGCTCGGCAGAGGTAGACACAGCGTTGCACATGTTTGCATTCAACGCTCGGACGAGCTGCTCCAGCTGCTGGGAGATCTGGTCGAGCTTCTCCAGACCTTGGGTCCTCTTCTCTATAACTGCCAGTTTTTCGAGGTCCTGCGACCTCTTCTCGATGATGTCCACTTTGGACAAGTGGCTCCCGATGATACTTAGGTTGGAGCTTTCATCTTTGTCCTCAGTGTGAGAAGCCATGTTAACTGGCTTGCTGATGGCGGTCGGTGGCTTCATATAAACTCTAGACGAGGATTGAGCTGCTTCTCCCTCAGCCATTTCTTCGAAGACGTTCCATACTACATCCTCGTCCTTGTTAAAATGTGAACCGCCGCAAGCCGCATCTACGAGCTTTTGGCTCTCAAATGATAGCCCCCCAAAGAAGTGTTGCACGAGACTGGTCTTGGGTATTTCATGGTGGGGGCACTTCTCCTGGAGATCCTTGAATCTCTCCCACGCTTCATGGATCGTCTCGTGGGGCTGCTGGCAGAAACTGGAGATCCGGGCACGCATCTGGTTTAATCTTCCCAGAGGATAAAATTTATGGAGGAAAGCAGATTTCAATTCCTCCCAGGTGGTGACGACCTTCCCGAGATGGTCGACCCAGTAAAGGGCCTTGTCTTGAAGGCTGAAAGAGAATGCGGTCATCTTAATCACATCCAGGGGAACTCCGGGGTAGTGAGCAGTGGAGCAGATGCGGTTAAACTTCTTGAGAAAAATATATGGCTCTTCAGTGGTGTTCCCATGAAAGGTGGGAAGCAGCGACAGAAACTGCGGCTTCAGCTCGAAGTGGGCGTGCATTCGTGGAATCTGAATCCACTCAGTGATGCGCCCTGCTCCTGGGTTGTATGTCTGCTTGAGTGTGGGCTTGGGCTGCGGTGGATCCTCTTCTGCTGCTTCAAAGTCAGGTCCCACTGAGAACTCATCATTGACTTCCTCGAAATTGGGATCATCCTCCCGTCGGCCGTCTCTTGCATCGGCCCTCCTCCTCAGATCATTCAGCATGTCCTGAAAGGCATTCTGGGCTAAAGCCTGATTGGTCAACTGCTGCTGAATGGCTTGAATGGAAGCCAGCAATTGACTGTTGACCTCACCCTGCGTAGTATATTGTCCTTCTGCCGCATTGTCTTCAGGCTCATGCTGGGGCTGTGGTCCTTTCCCTCTTCCTCCTGCCATCTCAGACTGCACTTGTATCTCTGACTCTTGATCGGGTTGAAGATCTGCATGACGGAGTAAACCCTGATCAGCATCTTCCTCAGCACCAACTGTTGAGATGAATCTGGGATTAAGGTCAATCCCAGAAGGTTGTGAACGGAGCATATGATATTGACTGAAATCGACCTCCATCCACAAGGGGTTATTTCGGGGATAAGAGCAGTCCCGGTGTATTGAAAGGGGAAGAGCTAGTTCGGGTTGCGAGTCCATCCCAAATAGCGGGTTAATTGGAGAAAGGCAAGTATTGAAAGAGGCGAGAATAGGGGAGTCCAAAGAGACATCCGCAAGATCCGAATTAACTCTTCGGAGATCACCCCTCTTCATTGGAGACGTCGAATGCATGGAATCGATATGGGTGTCGGCAAGGTCCCGACTAAACCATCCGTGTACCGACATCTTGCGAAGGTCAAGAGGAATGGATGTTGGATGAAGAGCACGAGGGTAACAAGAAATAAAGAGGATTGTAAAACAGTAGAAGGCTCACAATGAGCAAGGGTCAAATAAAAGGGGAGCAAAATTGCGCAAAGGCGCGATATTTTTGATCTTGACCTAAATGTGATTGGCAATCAAACACAAAACAAGGGAGTTCACCAACTCAACGCCTGAAGCCGTGAAGGTTCGGCTGTTATCTTTGTAATTTTTATCTTGATTTCAGGAATTTATCTTTCAACGAGTCCTTAGAGCGCTACGCCTATAGGAGCGAGAGTACTGCCGGAAAAGTATTCCCGTACTTGTCCTCCTCCTGTGTAACCTGTAACTTGCGCTTTTTAAGGTCCTTGTAACCCTTCCTGGATCCCTACTCAGCCAAAGAAATAGAGGGAGGAAGCCGATAGGCGAAACCGATACTTCGGATCTCGCTCGCAACGGAATCACCCGTGAGCGTGCAAGATCCTACTCGGACGCAGCCGGTGAGACAGACACCCCCGTGAAGGCGTGGCCTATGCTCGGTACTTCGGACAAGGTCGGTGCTCACACAATAGTGAGTCACCACTGGCGACCAAGCCCTACTCGACTATGTACGATAGTAGCGCCAATACTTCGGAAATCCAGGCGATACACAAGGCAACCACAAGTTGGGTTTTGGGCTCTAATTCCTACGAACGCTCAACTCACTTGGAAGGAGACCTTCCCATGCAACCTGAAAACAAAGGAGGGTGTTACTCTCCCCAATCAATGAGTCCAATTACCAATTTTTATTTAGGTCAAAGTTTTCTTAGCAGTCCCTTTTTTAATTTTTTTGTGTTATCGCTTCTTTTGAGTAGATTCAAACAAGCGCCTAACGATTTTGTATTTTCTTTATCCTAAGGTATCCAAAATCAGAGGGAGAAAAGAGTCGGGAAAAGCCAATGCAAGTCGGCACCAAGATGGAAATCTCACCTTTGTGCCTATATGATGAATGCAAAGTGAGAAGACTTACAGTGAATCCCAGCTCTCTCCATGCGGGATGCAAGGCAGAAATTTATAAACCTAATCTATATGCCGGTTATGCAATGCGGAAATCGTCCTAGAACATGCAACTGCTAGCGTGAGAACCACGAGTTAACAGCTAACTCTCAATCCTAGTGTCCGGTCTAGGCTCACTCCTCCTCTGCTCAACACATTTGAGTTAGGAGAAAGCGCTTGTGTGGAGTGAGCTCGCGGCGCGCGGATCGAGAGCCAATGATTAACTACATAATTAATCTAAGTCCAAATACGAACTATAGGAGCATGTAAGAGTTATTAGGGTGTTTGGACCTAGGTTACTCGAATCAAGCAGGACCTACTTCTAAGAGCTCAATCCACAAAAGAAAATAAAAAAGAAAACAAAACCGGAAAATGACGGTCGAGAAAACACGAAAAAGCCGCGGTGAGCCCCCGGGTGAACAAACACCCAGAAATTAGGCCCGAAGTGTTCAAGTCTCTGAGTCCTGTATTATTACAAATTGATCAAATACTCTCTCTCACAAAAATAAAGCAACTCTCTCTCTCTCTCTAATTCTCCTGCTCTCTCCTGCCGGCTAGGGTAGAATAGCCGACTCCTCCTCCCAAGGCTGCTCAGGATCCCCTAGGCGATCCTCCTCGGTCGGCGGTCCCTCGCAAGAAAACAAAAGAGATGTCAGACAGTTCAAAATAAATAATACACAAAATACGAGTAAGCAAAAATGGCTAAGTGACTAGAAAGACCCAAAGATACTCTACAAGCCGATGCTCCCCGGCAACGACGCCATTTGAAAAGCGAGAACGCGAGAGCCGCTAAGTAGCGGTCTGACAAGTCAGACTCACTGTCGCTGATGCGACTGCTCAAACTTCCTCGGTCTTCAATAATTAACCCACACAATCAATCAGAGAATGAATAGCAAGGATTAAAATTTATTATACCCTACTAAAGATGTACAATGGCAAGCAAGTAGGGTCGAACTCAAGAAGCAAAGGTGTAAAGCACAGATAAAATCCAAACCTAGGTCTAACAAGTTACTTAGCCAATCTAAAATTTTTGTGGGTTTTTTATTTTTATATATTTTTTTTAATTTTTAATTTTATAAATTTTGTATTTTGATTTTTATTTTACTGATTTTTATATTTTCTTTTTATATTTTATATTTTTTTTATTTTCTTTTTTCAATATTGGAAAATAAAAGTAATGTAATAAAAGGGGGAAAGAGGTATTTATAAAAATAGATAAAAATGTTCAAAAATTAGGAAATAAAGTATTTTTGGTCTTTTTATACTTTTTTACTGTTTTTGTGATTTTTGGCTAATTTTTAGAATGTTTTTGGTATTTTTAATTAGCAAGATAAAGTAAACAGTGAATAAAAGGCAAGGCTGAAACTTAAAATGGAGAAATAAATTAATAAGCAGTAGCAAAAATTCTCCAAATTAATTTTCACTTAAAGATAATACGACAAAGAAAATTCAGGAAAAGAAAACACTGTTTTTGGATTTTTTATGAATTTTATAAATTTTTATGAAGGTTTTTAGAGTTTTGCAATTTTTAAGAGTTTGGTTTTGTATTTTTTAATGATTTTTGGCCTGGAGTTAGAACAAACTAAAAGTCACAAAATATATTTTTTTGGGATTTTTCTGGGGGGTTTTTATATTTTTTTGTATTTTATAAGCTAGACAGTGCACAAAATGGAAGTTTTGATTTTTAATAAATATAAAAATAAAATAAAATCAAAATCTAAAATGGTGGCGTGAAAGCACAAGTTAACAGTAGCTAAACCCTATTTTTGTGGAATTTTTGGACTTAAAAAGATGGACTAATTAATTCATACAAAGATCCAAACATTCAACCAGCCTGGCAAGGGTATATGTGCAATATATCAAAAATCCAGGGGAGTTCATGCAAATTTCCACAAAACTTAATACTAAATCAACTACTTTCTGGGCCCAAAACAAATATCCAAAGCCGCAAGGGCTTTCTTGCAAAAACTCCCAGGCTCACGCGAGTTACACGCGCGCGCCTGGGAAGGATGGAAATACAATATTTAAAAACGCTAGGGGAAATATGCAAAATGTCCAGAAATATATGTACTGCAACTGAAAGTTTTTGAGCTGGATATTAATAAAGAAAGTACCCTGGGGGTCTCCACGCAAAATGCCTGCATACCACGTGCCGAGGCACGTGATCTGACGAGGCTGGGGACCTGAGGGCAATTCTTTGAAATTTTTGGGCCTTTCGATAAATATTACAGTAATATTCCACAGCCAGCGAAAGTTCATGAACTAATAAGAAATTAGCAAAACTCTCTGGGTGTGAATCGCAAAATACCCAGACTAAAAAGCGGCACGGACGGTGGATGGACCTTTACTTATACACGTGTCGCGACGCGGGCGCGCGATGCCGCTTCGGATTCGACGACCCAGATTAGAAGGTGCTAATGATGATCGACGGCTCTGGCTTGAAGGATCCAACGGCGGCTGCTACGCGGGAAGAACAGGCCCAAGATCGACGGTGGGGCGAAGCTGACGAAGAACAGCGAAGAACGCCGCTGGGGGCGAACTTCCCTGGTCGTGCGAGGGCTTCTCCGCGGCGTTTGGAGCTCCAAAATGGGCTGGCGCGACTCCTGGAGGCCACCCTTAGCTGTTGGGGCTCTCAAAATTCTCCGGAGGACAGTGATAATCGCAGCACGGGACGACGGAGCTGGGGGGGCTCCGAGTTGCTCCGGCGAGGTGACAAAATCGAGCTCCCGGGTCGTTTGGGCTTCAGGACCTGCAGAAAAGTCGTGAAGGAGTCGAGGGCAAGTTGCCTCGACTCCGCGGAGGGTTGAAAAGCTCTCGGTTGGTGCGTGGGACAAGTCGAGGTCGGCCGGCGAGACTCGGAGCCGGCCAACGTGATATCAAGGCGATAAGGGGGTGATTACGAAGGGAAAACGAAGGGCGAGAAACAGGGGAGCTTCCTAACTATGCTAGAGCAACAGAGAAAGGGTCAAGAAAGGAGAAGAAGTGCCTCACCAAAGCGCGCAAGCAAGGTGCTCCGGCGACCACTTCGGCAAGGGGATCTGCCTCGATTCGACGCCGCCTTGGTCTAACGAGAAGCCCGACGAGCTCCTGCTGTCACCAGGAGTATCTTCAAGGACTTAGGTTAGGGTTTCGGTGGTGGAAGAGGGATCAAAGAGGGAATGGAAGGAGATGGGGCGTTTTTGAACCATGGTCGAGGTGCGATGTTCGAGGGCGTGTCACGGGCGAATCCTTGGTCAAAATGCCAAAATGATGCATGGGCGAGCTAGGTGGATCAGAGATCTTCAAAAGTCGTGAAGAAACCGAGGCCAAACGGTGAAAGATTTGGCCTGGAAAAATCCGCGAAGTCCAAGGAAAATGCAGTCTGACAATAGCCAGACCTCGGTCAGAGAGTTGACCGAGGTCAACCAAGGAAGAGCTCTGGTTGGTCCACGTGGACCAACCAGAAAAAAACCTTGGCAAAAAATGCTTAGAAATTCAATAAAAAATAGAAAATGATTTATTTAAATTTTGGTTATAAAATAAAAAATGTTTATTTTTTTATAAATTATTTTATGGTGGTTTTTATTTATTTTTATGAGACTTATTTTTACAAGTTTGCATTTATGCCCCTATAGGTATCTATATCTATATATTTAAGTATTTTATTTTTATTTAGGTATTTTTAATTTATTTTATTTTGGTTTTTATTTTCTAAAATTGTAAAATACTTTTATATACACAAATATATTTTTATTTTAATTTTCTGATATATTTTATATACTTAATAAAATGAAAGTGTTATTTGTATAGGTATAGCTACATGTATTATACCTATGTATTATAATATATACAAGTATTTTTATTTGTATTTTATTTATGTTTTTATTCTGATTTTAATGCACATAGTTATTATAAGTATTATTTACAACATTATAAAAGTATAAAATTATAAAAATAATAAATAAATAATAAATTGAATATTTTAATATGTACAAGTATACAATGAGGGTCCAAAAGTCAACTTTCAAACCGTAGCTCCGCCAAATGCGGAACCACCACCATTAATTAGCTTATTTTCTTCTATATACAATTAAAGGTGAATACGCTGCATTTGGAGTTTTTATTTGTGAGATACGGGTCTGGGAAGTTGGCATTCTGGATTTTTATTCAGACCATAACTTTTTATCTGTATATTATTTTTCTGTGAAATCAATTTTGTATTTTTCTTTATAAAATTATCTATAACTTTCATGTACAAAGTTTCTTTATTTGATGTACAAAAAGTGGAACCAAAAATAGGTCCCAAAATGAATAAAGAATGAATATAATGTATAGGTATTTTATCTGTATTTTGGCCCTTATCTCCCCCTACTTTATTCCTTGTCGACCTATTCATCAAGATGCCTAGGTCTCGGGGTTTCGGGTCATAAAATATTTACAATATTTTATTCTTTTTTCTTTTCTTTTCTTTATTCTGTAATTTTGGCTTTAAAAACCGCACTTTATACAATATTTACATACATATACATGAATGCTAAAATGCATGAATAAGGCCTATTTACACGCATTTACTAGGGTTTTTAAGGCCAAAATGATAGAATAAAGATGATGAAACGTGGATTCATCAATATACATGGTTTTATTTTTCAAAATAAAAAATAAAAAAACGCCCGAAATATGGGGCGGGACAGCCATGTTGGCTGCCCCCAGGGGGGCAGCCCCATTAAATCCTATATATATATATATATATATATATATGGGATATCTTTCAAATGAGACACGGTCCTTCCATCCATAAGGAAGGCCAACGATCTCAGCCATCCGTAATTGATCGTGTGGTTGTTATTAATGGCATGTTAATATTATTTATAAATTAAGCAAAAACCTATTTTTGTCTTTATACATTATCTAAATATAGTATGTAACCACCTCAATTACATCCCCCATTAAAGTCACATTAATTGGTTATTCAAATTTAGAAACCTATATTATGGCATGTTGAATAATTATGTTACGGATGGAGGTCGAGGCGAGCGTCGCGGAGGGCGAGCACTCGGGCTGTCTCGAAACCAATGCCGGAGGTGGCGCCGGTGACGATGGCGGTGACGTTGCGGAGGTCGGGGGGGGGGGGGGGGGCTCCTCCGCAGTGGAGCTCGACCCGAAGCCGCTGGGTCCCGGCGACCTGAGCAGGTACCTCACCATCTCCAGCATTGTCGTCTTCCCTCGATTTTGATGATTATGATGATGAAGGTTCGGTGGTCTGTTGTTTACATATATCCATCTGTGTGGAGGGCATCGATTTTTTAAATGAGTGGGCGCGGGTTTGATTTGAATATTGGGGGCGGGGGAGGCGAGATCAGGCTTTGTGATGCCGGTGGATGGAGGTCCGGGTAACACAGTGTAAGGGCAAGTAGGAGGGGATGATCTTTTACATGTGTCAAGTGGCTGTGATGTTACGTTTCAGGAATCAATGTTTTGAATTATTCTAGTATATGTCGGCTTATATAGATCATGGTGAGAGACATCGACGAAGCCATGATTCTCGGGTAAGGGGGTCAAAAAGAATAAACAAATATTTTTAATATATGCATAGTTTTTAATAGTACCCACTGCATTGCAGATCGCGTCGACGACGTAGAGATCGGCGCAAATCGATTCGTACGCGTCGACTTTGATGGATTGTCTGATCATGGTGCGGAGTTGGCGACGTGATGTGCAGCCTCATTGGTGACTATCGGGGACATTCTTCATGCAAGCGACGACGATAGAAAAGTGATGCACCCATTCCTGGATGAAGAACAATTCACAGTTTGATACAATATTGATTTGTACTTTTCAATATTAGTCTGTATTATACAATGTGGATATGTATTATACAAATTTGTATTTTAACGAATCATATGGTTGCGAATGAAAATTATATTTTTTATAGATCTTGTATAAAATCGTTACAAAGAACCATACAATCGTTACAAAGAACCACACATTAATTACGATACAAAGAACCACACATTAATTACTAATATGAGTTTATTTTTACAAAGAACCATGCAAAATTTACAAATAACGGATGACTTTTTGAATGAACAACGGATTATACAAAAAACATGCAGTCATTACAAAAGGAACCTTAAATTCTACAAAAACAATACGCGAGGATACAAAAATATGCCCTAGATAATATCATCCAGCAAAAAATTGGATATTTTCTAAATATGGTATTGCGAAAATGCTAAAAATAAAAGTAGCTAAAATTAGTATTTCGGAATATTAATTAACGTGCATAATTAATGCAAAAATTGATGACAAAAATGCCCTTTTGGGCATCAAAATTGAAGATGCCGTTGGATTTGAATCTGATGGCTCGGATCGTTGGCCTTCCTTAGGGATGGAAGGACCACGTCTCATTTGAAAGGCCCCCTATATATATACATAGGAAAAAAATGGGGCTGCACTGCCTCTTTTTTCCGCATTTTTTTTAAATTTTTCCATATATATTCATCTATATATCCCTCATATATGTCATTCGAATTTTGTCAGAAACAGAGACTCATATGCCCTCTATCTAGAACATGTAGGTTTAACGGTTTAAAGATTGTTGTAATCCACCTGTTCTAGATTGATGGCATATGAGTCTCTGTTTCTGACGAAATTCGAATGACATATAGGAGGGATATATAGATGAATATACATGGTGAAAGTTTTCAAAAAAATAAAAAAAACATGGCGGCCCATAAGGGGCAGCCCCATCAAACCCATATATATATATATATATAGGAGAAACTTCAAATGAGGCGGGGTCTTACCATATATATGGTGAGCCACCCTCAATTTAGGCATCTTTCTAATATATTTTACAATTTCTTGTTTCATACATATAATAATAAATATTAACACAACATGTATAGTGAAATAAAATTATGAAAATATTATTATAATGGATGGAAATATTGATTTGAATTTAGATGCTATATTTTACAAAATTCATTTTTTTACAATGTGCAGTGTATATTTTACAAAACTGTTACAGAGTTTTTACTAAATTCGCAGTGGCTTTTACAATTTCAGAAAAGCCCCCACCTCATTTGAAAGGTCCCCTATATATATAGGAGAAACTTCAAATGAGGCGGGGTCTCACCATATATAAGGTGAGCCACCCTCAATTTTGGTATCTTTCCAATTTATTTTACAATTTCTTGTTTCATACATATAACAATAAATATTAACACAATGTATAGTGAAATAAAATTATGAAAATATTATTATACTGGATGGAAATATTGATTTAAATTTAGATGTTATATTTTACAAAATTCATTTTTTTACAATGTGCAGTTATACTTTTACAAAACTTTTAAGAGTTTTTACTAAATTCGCAGTGGCTTTTACAATTTCAGAAAAGCTCCCACCTCATTTGAAAGGTCCCCTATATATATATAGAGAGAGAGAGAGAGGAGTGATCCTATGAGAGCAAAAAAAGTGAGAGCATGAGAGCATGAGAGCATGCATTCTAGACCACATGATTCTGTCTTCTCTCTCTTGGTCTTCTCTCTTCTGGTTGAATCATGTGGTCCAGAATACACAGTCTCATGCTCTCACATATTTTGCCTCTCATAGGATCTCTCATATATATATATATATATATATATATATATATATATATGGGGCTGGGGAAGCTGCACCCGGGGGTGTAGTTAACTAGCTGCACCCGACCATTTTTTTCATTGATTTTTTGTGTTTTGTAAATGAAACCTAGGGGGATTTAAATCACCATATATCACCATGATATCGCACCAATTTCAACTAAATTCGACATTTCTATCATCTCCATCAAGACTACCACATTTTAACGGTCTCAGAATTATAGAAATTGACCCTATCTTGATGGGCATGGTAGGAATGTTTGTTTTGCATGAAATTTGAAACACATATTCCATACAATAAACTAAGTAAATCTCCATAAGTTTTTTTTCAAAAAAAATCAAAAACCAATGAGTAAAACAGTCGGGTGTAGCTAGTTAGCTGCACCACCCAGTGTAGCTTTTCCCTATATATATATATATATATATATATATATATATATATATATATAGGGACCCCTTCAAATGAGGTGGGGTCTCATAGTGATTATAGAGAGCCATCAATAACTACGGTTGGATTAAGATCGGAAGGTCCGGATCAATACCACTATCGTTATATGAAATGGTTTTGACGAAATAACATTTCTATATATAGAGAAAACAAACGTGCGATTTTAATGGGACAGTAGAGAAAAAGCCGGAAGTACAAATTAGGCAAAACTACTTTCTTAATAATAGACGCCAGGACTGCTAATGTATATAACAACTTTCAAAATAGTTCAAAAATATTACTTTTTTGATGTAGTTTATTGAATAATACTTTAACAAGTTGCTATTGTATGAGCTTTTTTTGAAATAAAACCATTATAATTACAAACTTTTGTTAACATTTTGAATTTTAAAAAGGCGTCAGTGAGGGAAAAGGGCGTATCTACAAAATAGGGATAACTAATTTATTAAAAATAGACGCAAGAAGCTCTAATTTGTATATTGATTGTCAACAACATTAAAAAAAATATTTTTTTAGAGATTGTTATTTGAATAACACTTTAACAAATTGATATTTTACGATACTTTTTTGAAATGAAGCAACTAAATTTAAAAGAAGTTGAGCATATTTTGTTGGATTTAAAAGCAAGCATGAGGATTAGTTAAATAAAAATTCCAATCCTAATGAAAACGATGTTTTAATACGACGAATTTGCTTTTCTTAATAATGAAAATATGTTTTAGATGATAAAATTTATTAACAGAATATTAAAAGGTTGGTTGATAATTTAAAAAACTTGACAATAATTTGAAATTGTTACGTATAATAATACAAAAACTATGATATGAAACGAAATAACATATACTACTTAAATTTAAAATTTAATAGTATTTATTAAAAAGATGATGGCCTCAACAAAGTATGCTATGCTTTTTCAAAATAATAATAAAAATATAAAATTTTGAATTTAATTCCTTATTAATTATTAAATTCTCATTATTTTTTAATAAATGTCGTTCGAATTTTACGAATATGTGAAGATGTTTTGAAATATCTTATAGATAATTACAAAAATTTCTTACATTGTAAATTACAATTCCTATTACATGTTCCGCCTTTACATATATAAAATTCAAATCCATCTTAAAATGGAAAGCATTGGTTAGCTAATTAATATAATGTATCGACGGCTGATTATTATTATAATAAAAACATGGAAAGTAATAAATTACTTCCGTAAAGGGAGCTCTCATTCTGCTCCGACATTTCCGCCCAAAAAAAAGAGAGACGGTTGTGGCTGGAGGAGGGCAAACATCGATTAGGTCTGTCGAGCGAATCAGACGAAAGAGGATGAGCAGAAGGAAGGATACGACTGCGGCGGTGAGTCAAGAGGGGAAGGATTCCGCCTCTCGCATTGCTGGTAGGAGGATGATGCGGAGAAGGTAATGATTTAAACTTTGGACAGTACATTAGATTTTTTATTTTTTAGGGTTTCAGTATGATTTCGAAATAAAATATCTGGGGGAAACATGATTTATGAAGGTATTATATAAGTTTACATGGATATCTCATTATAAGGTCATCTATAAGTTGATTTTACCAAAATAATGAGCAAAGTAATATCTTTCTGTTGTCTTTCATTACGTTGAAACAGTAAAAATTTGATAAATTGGAATATTATGATGGAAAAATTTTGATTATTAATTTCTGGGAAGCGTTAAGAATGATTGTTAGAGAATAATGCATGTTAAATGTAAATACATACAACATATAACTTTAGATAAAATTATAAGTAAGTTAAGAATAAAATATTAATCGTTTTGATGCAGGTTTGAGATATCTTCGTCTGAATCCGACTATGAGGATTTTGACATTGGATCAAATGCTGAGTTACCTATATCCACTAGATCACCTGAAGGAAAAAATGTGCATGATCATTCTTTGAAGAAACAGAGAGGTACTTAAAGAACATAAACATTAGATTTATTCGATTTCCCGTTGATCTTTTTTATTTTAAATAATTGAAACTTGTTACTGTTACAATTAAATTTCAGAGATGAATCACACACGAGATGAATTGAATATGAAAACCACACAAGACTCCGAACAGTGTAGAGAAGAAGAGATGTTTCAGAAATACGGAAGTATGGATTAAATTCTATAATATTTATTTTGAATTTGAATCATATATTTGTTATAATACATATTTGAATATAAACTTTTAATTCAGGCAAAGGCTACGTGCAACATAGATGTTTCATAGAACATTTCGTCCATTACATAGATGGGCACAGACCTACTCCAAAACAACAATCTCTTATATCAAAGACGGCTTTTTCCAGACTTATCAAGCAACTGTGGAGTCTATGTCATGAAGATGGTCGAGTACTTATGCGAAGGAAAAGCACTAAACTTCAGTTACGACGACATCCCGCGATTCAGAGCAGAAATTGCTTGCCAGCTGTTGCGAACTAGCAGGGTGGAAAATTCCAGTTTCAAATGATGCAGCACCTTAAATTAGTTTTTTATGATACATTATCTATGTGTTATCAGTAGTTGGACAATGGATAGAAACAATGTTACTCTATATATTTTTGATTCAAAAGTTAGCATGTAGAACTTATTGAATATCTCCAAGAACTAGTTAGTCTTCATTTGTAGCCTTTTTTAATTTGATTATGATGAGCTGTTATGACTAATTTATGGGTGTATTCTGATGAAGTGATGAAGTGGTGGTTCTTCTGACAATGTCTGCGACTGAAGGAAAGCTCATGATATTTAAAATTTTAAATTCACCCCGTTCATTTTTTTTTGCCTATTCCGTGGTCTTGACTTGCTCTGTTTGTCACTACCTCTATGTTCTCTCTTGTATGTGATCGTATAAACCTCCTTTAATTGCTGAGACATAAAACATCCTGTTGATAGTACTTTCATCCAATAAGTTATATATCATTGTGCAATATATAAGTTATATATGAATGTTGAAATGATTCATACAGTAATGTTATATCATTGTGAAATATAACCTTTTTAAAATAACCATAGATCTAAATGTTATTCTTTTTTAAATGTAAATAATTAGAAGGACAAAATAATTTCAGACGAAGAGGTGCTGTTGAATACAAAGTACATGTACAGAATTGGAAAAACAAGCACATGTACAGAATATGATTCGAAATTTGAATACAAAGTACCTTATTAGATTCCTGTCAAAAAACCAATACACTAAACTTTCAGCCATGATATACATTGATTGGAAAAACAAACAGATGAACAGAATATATAGAAAACAGTTGAATGCGAAGAAAACAAACATTAAAAACTAAACACTGTTTTATACAGTAAAAGTTCAAAATTTGAATACATTGTTTTCATTGTAAACATTGTAAATGTCCTATAAAAACAATCTATGTTTGCTCATTGTAGCTGAATATAGCTGCAGTTTGCTGATAACAGTATCTTCATGGAATTTATGAAGCCTCTTGAGAATTTTAAGCAATTCCTGAAAAAAAAACAAAAACAATTCTATGAGAATAACATCAAATCTGACCAAGTATACTTTTGAAAATTTAAATGAAATGATAAAATAATATATAATACAAAGTACCTTATTAGATTCCTTTCAAAAACCAATAGACTACAAATATAATGTTAGGAATCAGTGTCTCCGGAGCTCATTGATGAATCACTGAGAAGAATATCATTAAACATATAAATGAGCTTATTAATGAAGATTATATTAACTAAATAATAACTAATTGAAACATATAAATAATCACCTGTTAGAAGTTTGCAACTTGTTTGAAGGACAGTTGCGAGAGTCGTGACCAACATTGAACTTGCCACATGATTTGCATTGCCTCCCTTTGTTTCTCCTGAGTTCATTTGTTGGCCTTTGCCGATTACCACTGCCCTTAGGTCTTCCACCACGACCACTTCCTTTCGTTCTCGCAGTGTTGGGTTCACGTATAATTGGAGCATTGGCACTAGAATTTATCTGGCTAGAGTTGTTATCATTTAAATTATTTGGTTGTGATAAGCTAATATTTTGTAGCTGTGAAATAAGACTTTTAAGTTTCTTTTGAGTAAGTTCAAATGAAGAAGAATCATCAACTGATAAAGCAACAACATTGGAGCATAATCTATTCAACTCACCAGCCCTTTCAATTTGAACATTGCGATTGTAGAGTGGATAATTTCCAGATTTCTTAACACTCTTTGTCCATCTTTCTAATATGTATCCACTGTCCAGATTCTAAAAATTTCTTGTCTTAAAAACAGCAAACAAGTGTCGACAAGGTATACCTTCGTATTCCATCTTGCCACAAGAACAAACAAATAGATTTGAGTCTATTAAATTTTAAAAAATTACTGGTTATTTCAAATTAATTTCTGCCTAAAGTAAATATGTTTAATAATTTGTAAAGATTACCAACAATTTCAAATATATATCGAATATTATTAAAAAAAGAATAATTACTTTAAAAATGGGTTTTAATTTAGTATTATTGAAAAACATTGAAAAAAAATAAATTTATGAATTTCTTAGAACATCTATACAAGAAAAGAAAACATTCTGTACGAACCTTGGAATTCATGATCTCCATTACTTCGATCAGAAGGACCATCCAGTAGAAGGTGCGCCTGTTATGAACATAAAAAATTCAAACAAATTATTTAAAAACAAACATGGAAGAACCTGATACATATTTAAAAAATATAAACCTGTTGCTGGGCGAGATTCGGATCATGGTATTCAACTAAAGCATCAGATGAACCGAGAAGAAGAAGATGCTGAAATATGAATGATATATTACACATCATGTGTTTATAATAATATTGAATAAAGAAATTTGATTACGAAGAAAAAAATAATATGAAATGATGAAATAAGAACCTGGAAACCACCAACGTTTAAGTTTTCTGAAGACATGGACAGAAGGAACAGCTCTAAAACTGGAGACGATATTCGAAAACAATAAAGTTGATGATATTCTAAAGACATGAACAATGAGATAAGCTGGAATGGGAAATAAGACATAATAGGTATGTTTACCTAATTAAATCGAGACAATAAAGTTGATGATATTTAATATTTCCAATTCGAACATAAAAGTCGGAAATGTAGTTAATAAGTTAGTATTTTCCATAAAAAGAGGATGGAAGGCGGTTTTGGTGGTGGTTTTCTTTTGGAAAACCGGATTTAATCATGACCATCAATACATATCAAACGGCTGTCATTTGTGGCTCATCATATTCACAATGAGACCCCGTCTCATTTGAAGTTTCTCCTATATATATATATATATATATATATATATATATATATATATATGGGGCTGGGGAAGCTGCACCCGGGGGAGCTAAGTAGCTGCACCCGGCCATTTTTTCATTGATTTTTTGTGCTTTTGAAATGAAACCTAGGGGATTTAAATCACCATATATCACCATGGTATCATACCAATTTCAACTAAATTCGACACTTCTATCATCTTCATCAAGACTATCACATTTTAACGGTCTCATAATTATTGAAATTGACCCTATCTAGATGGCATGTTAGGAATGTTCGTTTTGCATGAAATTTGAAACACATATTCCACTCAATAAACTAAGTAAATCCCCATAAGTTTCCTTCAAAAAAATCAAAAAACAATGAGAAAAATGCCCGGGTGTAGCTAGTCGACTGCACCACCCGGTGTAGCTTCCCTTTTCCCTATATATATATGTGGAAAAATGAGCCTACACTGACGGGTGCAGGTAGCTACCTGCACCCAGCCTAATTTTTCATTATTTTTTATTTTTTTAAAATGAAACCTTGAGGGATTTAGATGACCATGTATCACCATGTTGTCATTCCAAATTCAACCTAATTCGAGAATTTTATCATCTCCATCAAGACTACCAAATTTTAACGGTCTCAGAATTGCTGAAATTGACTCCTTTTAGATGAACATGTTAGGAATGTTTATTTTGCATGAAACTTGAAACAATTATTCCCATCAACATATTAATTAAATCCCCCAACTTTTAATTCAAAAAAATTGAAAAATGGGGTGGGTGCAGGGAGTTTCCTATACCCCAGGGTGCAGGCTCCCTGCCCCAATATATATATATATATATATATATATATATATAGGGAAAAGGGAGCCTATACCCAGTGGTGCAGGTAACTGCCTCCACCCGGCTCATTTTTTCATTATTTTTGGATTTTTTTGAAACGAAACTTTGGAGAATTAGATCACTATATATAGAGAGGTAAATGGGGCTGCTCCGTGGGAGGAGCCAACGGGTTGCTCCCACCCCCATTTTCCCTCAAAATTTTTTATTTTTTTGGAAAATAAAAATTTGTATATTCATCACTATATCCCTCTAACATTCTATTAAAATTTCTTCAGAAATAGAGACTCATACGGCCTCCATCCAAACATGGTCGATTTAAAAAATCCTGCGACCGTTAAAAAAATAACGTCTGGATGGAGGGCTTAGGAGTATCTGTTTCTGATGAAATTTTAATAGAATGTTAGAGGGATATAGTGATGAATAACAATTTTTTATTTTCTAAAAAAAATTAAAAAGGGGAAAAAATAGGGGTGGGAGCAGCCCCGTTGGCTCCTCCCATGGAGCGTACTCCTTTTTCCCACATATATATAGGGGCTAGGGAAGCTGCACCCGGGGGTTGGAGCTAACTAGCTGCACCTGACCATTTTTTTCATTGATTTTTTGTACTTTTCAAATGAAACATAGGGAGATTTAAATCAGCATATATCAACATGATATCATACCAATTTAACTAAATTCGACACTTCTATCATCTCCATCAAGACTATCACATTTTAACGGTCTCAGAATTATTAAAATCGACCCTATCTAGATAGGCATGTAAGGAATGTTTGTTTTGCATGAAATTTGAAATACATATTCCACTCAATAAACTAAGTAAATCTCCATAAGTTTCCTTTAAAAAAAGTCAAAAATCAATGAGAAAAATGCCAGAGTGTAGCTAGTTGTCTGCACCACCCGTTGTAGCTTCCCTTTTCCCATATATATATAGGGATAAATGGGACTGCCCTAGCTCCCCCGCCTCATTTTCTCTATTTTTTATTTTTTTGAAAATTTCTTCCGTAAATATTCATCACTATATCCCTATATTATGTCATTCAAATTTGGGATAATTACACCCATAACCCTGAGTAATTCCTCAATCTCAATCATAACCCTGCATAATCACGAATTACGTGAGAAACCCTGGATAGTTACTCCGTCTCACGCCTATAACCCTCCGTTAGTTTACTAAGTTAACTCAACTACATGAATGAGTTAATCTAACTCACCCTCAATCCAACGGTTAGGAAATAATAAAAAAATATCCCTCTCCCTCCACCCTTCCCTCCCCCTTCGTCCACCTCAACCTTCCCACTCCGACCTCCTCCCCTTCCCCCATCATCGGGTTTTGGGGGTTCCAAAAGGATAAGCTCGGGGAACTCAGACACTTTAAGGTCGGTGCGGGCGGGGAGGGGTTCAAAGTCCGGTCGCACAGGAGGAGGGGGGACTTCCATGGGGGTCGCTGCTGTTGAAAGCTCGGGAAGGAGCGCTTCGCATCCCACATGCCCAGAATAGCTCCCATTTCGGGATCCCAATTCTACATATATACTCCTCGTCTTTGGATCTCTCGGAATCTAAGGCAATACAGAACCAGCGATGGCTTCCATTTGGAGAACCTTCAGAACCACCAAGAAGAGGAACCCAACCACCGAGAAGGACCACAAATCCATGGAGGTCTCCCTGCTGGAGCATGGCATAGAAAGCACTGGGAGTGCTCGACGGGCTATTGGGATCGGACTCCGGGAGGTAGAAGGCATACATGCACGCACTGGCCGTGCCGGTGTTGGTGAAGAAGATGCTGCGTTTGTCGAAACTGCAACGCAATTCGCGGTGTCGGTGCTGTGGAAGCTGTGCAGGGAGGGGTGGAGCCGGTGCGTGGGGAAGGCGGCACAGGTGGGGGCATTCTAGAAGCTGCTGCTGGTGCTGCAGGCCGACGATGGGACGAAGGCGAAGGTGAAGGACATGCTGAAGCTCTTGAATGGCGCCGGAGGGGAAGGGAGGGCGCGGGTGACCTGGGGCTTGGGCGCGGGCGAGGGTTCCCAAGCGGCGCCGGAGGGGGAGGGGGGGCATGGGCGGAGTTCCCAGGCGGCGCCGGAGGGGAAAGGAGGGCACGGGTTTCGCCTGCGATCTCAACTTCTGCATCTTGATGTTGGACAGGGATGAGATGGCATCATTTGCAAATAAGAATATGTTTTAAGGGCAACTTTGTCTTTTCGTTAACGGAAATCGTCAAAGATAACAGACATTTCAAACGGAACATAACATAGGGGCATGTTGCGTAAGAGTTAAGCATTACTCAAGGTTTATCATGTAATTCACGATTACTCAGGGTTATGATTGAGATTGAGGAATTACTCAGGGTTATGGGTGTAATTATCCCTTCAAATTTCATGTGAAACAAAGACTCCTATGGCTTCCATCCAGACAATCATTTTTTAACGATCATAGGAGTTTTTAAATCGACCCCATCTAGATGGAGGCCATATAAGTCTCTATTTCGAATGAAATTTTAATGACATAATACAAGGATTTAATAATGAATTTACATGATTTTTATTAAAAAAAATAAAAATACGCGAAAAATGAGGCGGGGGAGCTAAGTTAGCTCCCTTTAAGGGGCATACACAATTTTCCCATATATATATATATAGAGAGAGAGAGAGTAAAATATGGCTGCTCCCAGGGATGAGCCAACGGGCTGCTCCCACCCTCAATTTTCCCTAATTTTTTTATTTTTTTGGAAAATAAAAATTTGTATATTCACACTTTATCCCTCTAACATTCTATTAAAATTTCGTCAGAAATAGAGACTCCTAGACCCTCCATCCAGAACATGTAATTTTAACAATCTTAGAATTGTTGTATTCAACCTGTTTTAAATGGAGGGCATATGAGTCTCTGTTTCTGATGAAATTTTAATAGAATGTGGGATATAGTGATGAATATACAAATTTTTATTTTCCAAAAAAATAAAAAATAGGGGGAAAATAGAGTTGGAACAGCCCGTTGGCTCCTCCGTGAGAGCAACCACATTTTACTCTTATATATATGCATGTAGAGGAAATGAATCCTACTCTATGGAGTAGGTAACTTACCTACTCCACTTTCATTTTTTACCACTTTTTTTATTTTTTTGACAAAATACTTCCATGGATTTTCATAACTATATCTCTCTAATATGTCACTCAAATTTCGTCAAAATCAGATACTCCTACACCCTCCATCTAGAACAGGTAAATTACAGCAAATCTAAGACCGTTAAAATTACATGTTTTGGATGGAGGGCATATGAGTCTCTGTTTCTGATAAAATTTGAATGACATATTATAGAGATACAGTTATGAAAATCCATGGAAGTATTTTTCAAAAAATTAAAAAAATGAGAAAAAAATGAAAATGAGGTAGATAAGTTACCTACTTCATGGAATATCATGATCAATTTTCTCATATATAAATATCGTACCGAATTGAATTATTATCGAATAAATTCAAGTTAATTCAAACTCGATTCAGTCAAATTCAAAGTTGCTTCGTTTTATTTCGAATCAAACTTTTTTTTTAATTTGAATGATTCAATTTAATTAGCATCCTATTGCTAAAACTACAAGATACGATATAGTATTTTCTTTTAACAACGTTGGCGAGTGATTTGATACGTAATGACAACCAATCTATCATACGAGAGTTCAGATGATGTGTTTCATAGTTTTGCATTAGCTGCGCTCCTGCCAACATCTAATCTAACCCTCTTTCTCGCCTCTACAGAGAGCTGTTGAAAAACCCTCTAGTTCAAGAAACTGTCCACATCCAACTCGTTGCTATTCTATCCAATTTCGCTCGCTTCGAAGCGGAAGGGCTCCAACAGTAAATATCTGCAGAACCGGAGGGCACGTGATCTGATCAAGAACCAGAGGCCCTCACTCCATTGCACCAAAGAGAGAGAGCCACCTTTGCACTAACGAGAGGTCCGACCTTTGTATTGTTTGGATTGGGGGTTACGAGAGAGAGAGAGAGAGAGGGAGGGAGCGAATGGGGGTTTTGTTGGGCAACTCGAGGATCCTCTTGAACAATCACCCCCTTCTCCAATCCGGTTGCTCTCCCTTCTCCACGTCCTCTCATGGCTCCATCTGTCCATGTGCCCATCGCAAGGTGGCCCGGAAGAAGGGGGCTTCATTGGCCATCATGGCGTGCGCGCAGGAGGAGATTGGATTGCAGAGGAGGAGTTTGTTGTTTGTGGGTATTTCCGTTCTGCCCCTCATGAAGCTCAGGGAGGTCGCTGCCGCTGAGAATCTTGTGGACGGTCAGTTGGTCATAGGTGGTTTCTGTTCGTTGGCTGCGATTTTTGTCTGTTACGGATCTTTGTCTCGGTGTTTTGGTTCTGTTATTCCAATCGTGAGATGGGTTTTCTGAAGGATTGGTCTTGTGGTCGATGTCCTCTCTTAGATTTACGGATTTGTATATGCTCAACTTTAAGGTACATTTTGGTTCAAAGATGAGCATTCCGAGATAATTTTTTGTTAAATCTTGATGACCGCATTTTATTGTTTTGTGTGGCATAAGCGATCTTCATCCATCAATCAATCAATATATATAGATCCTTCCACGGTTTATTTGTTTATTTTTACTTTTCTCTGACAATATCATCCTTCTCATCTATTGATTCAGAAGCCTTGGAACTTTCTGAGAGTGCAGGAAATCCTCAGCCCTCCATCTCAGAGGTGCACAATGAGACTGTTTCTTTTATTGTTTTGAATTGTTCTGAAACTATCTTTGTTCGCAGCCGTCGCAAACACTGGAAGAACCATTGGCAGGCATCTTTCTTTCTTTCCTGAATGCGGTAGGGATACTTGGTTCAGGTGTCCTTGGTGCATTATATGCAATTTCAAAGGAGGACAAAGCTGCAATGGAATCTAATGTTGTATCTGTGAGTTCTCTACCAGCCTTGATGTATTTTTAGTCACTTGTTAAAATCCGGATAACTTCCTCAAAAGTGGCTTTTCTATAGAAGGGAATTGATGTTGTTGTAGGAAAGGGATCATTGATTGAAAAGAAAGCTTAATAGTATCTTAATTCAACAATAATTATTGACAAATTGAAGGCTTGTTGTGGGTGCAGATGAAATCCTTGGTTGATGCTAAGCAAGCTGCCATAACGTCACTAGAGAAAAGCTTTGAACTGAGTCTGCTGAAAGAGAGGGAAGAACGTCAAAGGCAGGCCAAGAAATTAAGGGAAGAGGAGGCGGACTTGTTTAGAAATCTTGCTTCAGCAAATTCTACAATATCAGCCTTAAGTCAAGAGCTACGCACTGAGAAACGATTACTCGGGGAGCTTCAGATGCAAATCAATCAACTCCACACATGTCTATTGCGAGCCGATGAGGAGAAAAAGGAACTCGATGCTAAAGTTAATGAGAAGATAAGCGCAATTGACATCCTTCAGGACAGAGTAAGCTTGCTAAGCTTAGAGATTCAAGACAAGGAAGCGAGCTTGGAATCATTAAACATGTGCCTAGCTGACAGAGAATCCGAAACCATGACTTTGAAGTCTATCATTGACGAGATCAAGGTTGAGCATCGGAATGCCAATTCTGCTTCTGATCTACTCAAAAGCGATGTCCGTCAGATTAAGGAAGATTTGAACTCAAAAGACTCGAAGATAATTGAACTCAGCTCAAAGATAAAGTTGCTGGCTGAGGAAATAGATGATGATAGACAGATGTTTCAACATTTGCAAGGAGAATACAATGATTTCAAATTAACTTCTGCTGCCAAAGTACATATGGATTCCAAGATCTTGAGCCAGAAAGACGATGAGTTGCAGATGGTAGAGAGAAGGCTTGCACTTGTCATTGACGATGCTAAAAAAAGTCACAATCAACTCGAGAAGATCACATGTGAGAGAGACGAAATGAGAGCCATGATAGACAAAGAGATGGCGAGCATGAATATATTGGAACAGGAGCTTCAATCAGCACGGGAAAGTTTGAAAGCAATGGATATCGAGGTATTAAATCTGTCCGAGCAATTAATGGAATCCCAAAGGGATCATGAGAGGCTGGAGATGGAGATTTCAAGAATTCGATCTGCATCTTCAGAAGCAGAGATTTTAATGAGGCAAGGTCTTGATGAGGCAAGATCAGCGTCGAATGAGTTGTACGAGGAGCTTGGTTCCGTGAAGGATGTTTTACATACAACAAAAGAAGCACTCTGTAACACGACCAACGAGCTGAAAATTGCACTTGAAGATCAAGCAGCTTTGAAAACAGAACTGGTGGAGATCTACAAGAAAGCAGAAAGCACAGGAAGGGAGCTCGATGAAGCAAGGAGCATGGTGGCTTCATTAGAACTGGAACTTGAGACCACATTCAAGCAGTTGAAATCTGGAAATGAAGCAAGAGAGGCTCTCACAAGCAATCTCAACGAAGTCATGCAAGCGCTCGATGAGATGAACAAAACGGCCAACTCCCTTTCAAGAGAACTCGAGAGCACGCGATCAAAAGCTACAGATCTTGAGATGGAGAATCAGGTGCTGTCTCAGTCATTGAGTGATCAAAAGAGGGTAACACTTGAAGCAAGAGATAATATAGAGGATGCACAGAACCTCCTCCAAAGGCTCGTGGATGAGAGGAATAATTTGGAGAAAAGGGGTTTGAAGCTCGAAGAAGAGCTCGCAATGGCTAAGGGCGAGATACTAAGGATGAGGAGGAAGGTTGCTGTCAGTGGAGAACCTTCAAGCGAAGAAGCTAAGCAGGCGAATGACGCAGAGGCCACCACGTCCAACTTGAAGCGAAATGGGAGTACGAATGGGGGTAGAAGGAATAGAAGGCACTCATCGTCCTCGTCTGAGGAATCCATGTAGAAGCATTGCCATGAGAGATCAGAATGCTCCTATCCATTTTTTGTTAGATTGTTTGGTGTTCACAAGTGTAATCTACATTCGCTTTACACGCTCTGTTACATTGCAATTGGTTAAAATTTTGACTTGGTACTGAATGGCGAGAATTTTCAGGCTTTCAGGTGCTTTTTGTAATTTCCATTCATTTCCCCAAGACCGTTGATTTGCGAGGTGTGACTTTAAGATTTTAGAGATGTGTACCTATCTTCTTAAGTTTTCCATTGATTTTGGGACATCCGGTGTTGTTTCTGATGAATTTGGCTTCTTCCATTGATAATTATCCCAAAATCTATGCTTTATATTTTTTGTGCATTTTAAGTTATGAACCAAACATACCAGATTTATGCAGAAACATTTTCCCTTTTGTGTTGTGCTGTTGATGGAGAGAAGTATGAACTGGACATTTATGTTTTTGCCTCTGCAATCGTACCAGGTTGAGACTTTGATGGTTGACTTATGGAGTAAGCACCTCTGTTCCAATGCTGTTAAATAAAAGTGCCACCTCCTCGACGCCAGACTCTCCCCTGCTGTGCATCCTCATGTAATTGGGGCATGTCAAGCCACGTCTAATTTTATGGGAGGGATTTATGTGGGATCTACACATCCGGACCAAATATCTGTGGTGTTAAAAAGGTATAAACAAGATACTCAGTTACAACATTAGGTGTCTCTCACATCGAAGAAACCTATGTAGAACTCACCCCCCTTTCTCGGAGTCTCAAAACAAAGGCCACAATTCTAGAGATTAACTTTAGCTGGGGTCACCGAGTTCCACTTTAATCCGTAAATAGCTCAGCCAATCTTGCACTTCACTTTGACAATGTCATAGGTCTAACTGCGGCTCGATTGATATCATCATGCTCTTCAAAAGAAAACTTTGTATTATAGTAACTGAAAAGTCTCAACTAATGATCTACTGATCAAAACCAGATAACATGGAGAAAGCCATAAGCATGAATCAGACAAGATAAGTACATTCTCAATGGAACCACCAAAACTCAAGCAGGCTAAATTACTATAGATGCTTCTTTACATTGTGAGATGCTGTGCAACAGCATTAATTAATGGTTTACTATTACTGCTATTGCGCCTCTGTAGCTTAGGCAAAGGAAGCATGTGAATAACTGATTCCAATAATGCTAATACATTATGACATTATCAAAATGTTTTATGAAAGTCCTTATCAAACTATTTCACCCTCTTCAAACAGATCATCATAAGCAACAGGAGCACGGAGTCTTTCTAGTGCAGACCTTAGTTCTTTCGTAGAATCAGGATCCGGATGTACCTTAGCTTCATTCTTCTGAACGTCTGTTTGCTGATCAGTTTTGTCCTTGTTTACATTACCAATAGGGATATGCTTTTCATCATCCTCGCACAGTTTTCTGACTTTTTGTGGTCTGAATTGCTTCTGCATTTACAAGGTAAAAGGATCATCAACATGATCAACTTTATAATTTAATGCAGAAAATACAGCATTATTATGAAAGAAGTCCCATCAGAAGGCACATGCAGATACCAAGAGCCGAGTCCTTCTTGGTTAAGCCCAGGGATATGCATGCTTCAGAAAATTACATCTTATTCCATGATATCCATGGATTGCCCCATAACTTATCCCTCAATCATCAAATAACTAAATGACTTGAGAAAATTCTTAAAATAGCAACTTCTTTGCTAATAAAACATAGTTGCAAGGTGTCACATTTAATTAGTAATTCATCAGTATGCAAAACAAATCATCAAAATAAACTTTGCCAAAATATGGACAGAACATACTATACTAATCACTGCAGCAGTGAATTCTTACAGTAGCAATGCAGGCAAGGACAAGTTAAAACTTAAGCTAAAAGACCATGCTTTTCAAAGGTTGAGCAAGCTCAATCAGTACTAATTGTGCTCAAGTCATTAGCTTGGCTCAATAACTCAATTTGACATCATTATTCATTTCCCATCAACAGATGGATATGCCAAAAAAATATCGAAATCCTCCCACACGACATGATAAACCTAATCCGGCACTCTCAAACCCTCCTTGCAGCTCCCCATCCTCCCACCTCCTTAGCATATCCTTTCTCCGTTTACCTGTGTACAACTACAACTTCTCTACGTCATATTTCCAATATCAAATGCTCCTTATGCATTCCCTCGTTAGGTCGACAACATCGTCCTCCATTTGGAAGGATTTTATTACCCCTTTATCCTTTAATGTCGTCCTCGTGAAGCCGCCCGCCCCAAGCTTTGCCAACGACGTAATGTTTCCAATACCACCTCCTCCCTTTGCCTTTCCTCTCAACGTTGTCAACTCATCCTCCCCTTGGAAGGATTTTGTTGCCCCTTCTTCCTCTGATGTCATTCTCATGAAGCCACCTACCCCCAGCTCCTCTCCCTGACCGCTCACTTTCTATCCTCAAAAATTTAGGGTATTTGCTTATTTTTTTCGTCATTTTCAATGATTTTCCTTTTATTTTTAAAAGCCAAGATTATGTCGTGTTTATCTCAGTCTTAAAATGCATCAATCAAAATAATAATCCAATCATGATATTTGATACAGATTTTAATATGTTATTTGGAGGCTATAGACAGATAAAACACATAATCATGCATCAGCTATATTTTGACATCTTCTTTGGTCAAATATGTACTTGATTTTATGATTTCAGACCAAGATTAAAACAGAAGCACTTTTTTTCGAAGAGATTAAACATTAATCAACATTCGTCCTTACTATATTTTGAACATGATGATGTGCTTATTATAATAATGTCCAAATGGGTTACAATGTGGATTTATTTAACATGTAATTTGACACAGTGTATTATACATAATCAAAGTGATATGACATCAAAATAGGAAGTATTATGAAAATGTGAATACAAGATTGAACCCATGATATCAAACTAATTGGTGGCACGAGGACAACAGTGGACAAGAATAAGTACATATACATAAAACTATCAAACAAACTCATTAAATATTATTATCCTTGAGATTCCAAATGAGTTCAACTTGGTTTGTCAAAGAAAGTCCACGGACAAAAAATATGGAAACTAACCTACAAAAAGCTCAAAGGAAGGTCGAATGTAAAAATGTCAATCCATGAGTTCAACCAGGAATTCCAGTGTCCCGTGCATATTACAGTTAATATACAACAACAAAGCCTTTTTCCCACAATTAGGGTCGGCTACATGGATTCTTTGCCTCCATTCAAATCTATCTTGGGTCATTCTCGGGCTTAGATCCAAAAAACTAAGATCCCTTCGTATAGTCTCATTCCAACACTTCTTGGGCCTTCCTCGCCCACTCTTAGCCGGCTCAACATCCCAAAACTCGCATCTCCTAACTGGTGCATCATCTGACCTCCTTTGCAAATGGTCAAACCACCTTAAGTGGTTTTCTCGCATCTTATCCTCGATCGGAGATACACCAACTTTAATTTTAATTGCATCATTCCGAATCCTATCTTTACATATGTGTGTGTGTGTCCACACATCTACCTTAGCATTTTCATTTCCGCTATTGCCATTTTTTGCACATGTCTATGGTTCACATGCCAACATTCATATCCATAGAGCATAGCAGGTCTCGCGGCTGCTTTGTAGAACTTTCCTTCGATTTTCAAAGGAATTTTCTTATCACAGAGAGCAACAGAGGCTCCTCTCCACTTTAGCTAGCCTGCATTTATTCTATTAGTAACATCTCCATCAATGTCCCCATCATGTTGCAAAATAGATCTCCCTCTTCTGAATGTTACCATCACCAATCTTCACCTCGATTACATCATTGCTTCCATCAAAAGTGCACCCATATATTCAGTCTTAGCCCTATTTATACGAAATCCTTTAGTCTCTAATGCATGCCTCCAGACCTCAAGCTTCTCATTTACTCCATTTTTAGTCTCATTAATCAACACAATATCATCAACAAACAACATACACCAGGGTATCTCATCCTGAATGTGACTTGTCAACTCGTCTACAATCAAAGTAAAAAGAAATGGACTCAAAGTTGAACCTTGATGTAAATCAATGTTAATATCAAAATAGTCAATCTTCCCAGAGTGGATCCTTACACAAGATAAAGCCCTATCAGACATATCCTTTATGAGATGAATGTATACGACATGTACTTCTCTATTCTTCAAAACTCTCCACAATATCTCACATGGGACAGAATCATAAGCCTTCTCCAAATCAATAAAAATCATATGAAAGGTTTTTCCTTTTAGCTCTATAATTCTCCATTGTTCTCCTCAGTAGTGTTTCACATTTCGTGAAATTTCAACCAACTTTCGTTGAAATTTCGGTTTCGACACTCCACCAAAACCGAAATCGAAATCTCGATATGGACCCTTCACAAATCTAGGCCAATTTTGGCCGAAATTTGTGAAATTTCGTCGAAATTTCGAAATTGTTTTGTCTTTTTCTCCATCTTGAAACGAAACTGAAATTGAGATTTAAAACCTTGCTCCCCAATAAATGAAAGGCTTCAATGGTTGAGCGACCTGGCATGAATCCAAATTGATTTTCTTTAACTTTGGAAATGTGCCTCAACCTTCTTCCGATCACATGTTCTCAAATTTTCGTAGTGTGATTCATCAGCTTGATACCTCTGTAATTTGAACAATTTTGAATGTCCCCTTTGTTCTTATAAAGAGGCACCACGATACTTCTCCAATCTTAAGGCATTTTCGTGCTTCGCCAAATAACATTAATAAATTTGTAAGCCAAGCCAAACCACGCTCACCTAAAACTCTCCATACTTCTATAGGAATGTCATCTGATCCTAAACATTTCCCAGGTCTCATAACGTTCAAAGCCTCCTCTACTTCCTTTCTTTGTATCCGTCCATAGCTTGCACGATTCAAGTAACTTTCACTACTAGCTAGATCACCCAAAGTGATCTCTATATTTTCTTCCCCAATGAAAAGTTTATGGAAATATTGCTTCCATCTAGTATATATATCCTTCTGAGTAACAAACATGCGACCTTCCTCATCCTTAATACATCTCACTTGAGAGAGGTCTTTGGTCTTTCTTTCTCTTGCTTTGGCCAACCTGAATATATCCTTCTGGCCCTCCTTAGAGTCGAGATTTTTGTATAAAACTTCATAAGCTTTTGACTTAGCATCGCTTACAACCTTCTTTGCTTCCTATTCGCTATTTTGTAGTTTTTGGCAGTTTCCTATGTTTTATCCTTAGACATAGCTTTAAAGCATACTCTTTAAATTTTGAGCTTCTCTTGCATACCTCCACTCCACCACCAAGCCTCATTTTGGCTTGGAGATCCTCCCTTTGACTCGCCTAGCATCTCTTTGGCAAGCCCTTCAGATACAAGATGCTACTGCCTCCTACATCTCGTTTGCACTTCCGCTACAATCCCAAGATAAGTCTTCTAAAACCTTCTCCCTAAAGCTTGATTGCTTTAGCTGAAGATTCCACCATCTAGTTCTAGTGATTTTGGAAACACTCCTTTTCTTTAACAACCCTTTTTTTGCACATCCGCGACTAACAAGCAATGCCGGGTTGTCAAACTCTCTCTTGGGATTACTTTGCAGTCTTTACATCACAACCGATCTCGTCTCCTCAACGCAAAGTAATCTATCTGTGTTTTAGTCAGGCCACTCTTATACATTACAATTAATCTAATTTTAAATTTTTTATTAGAATCGACCTAGAATCAGAGTGTCTCGCAATAACATGGTAAAAATAAAATTTCCTTTTTTAATGAAAGCGTTGTGGTGACTCCCGCCTCGGGAGGTCTCCTCTTTTTATATAAAAAAACATGGTAATAAAATGCACTTCTTAAGCATCAATTTTTGCACTCCATCATATGTCGCTTACCATGCTTTTAGAACTTATTGGTATATCAAAATACCCAACTCCTTAATAGAGCCATGGCAGCTGAGTATAGTACTAGGGCAGTGAAAAGTCTTCCTTGAGTTGAGATGTTGACCGAATTCACTCCTACATCTCCTGGAAGTAAGTTTGAACAAGATCATGTATCTCTATGGTGGTCATACAAAAGATCCACCACAACTGATTCCTCAATATTGTCGGAGATCATGCGATCATGTATTATAGTTCTTATAAGGTCTCCTTCATAGGGTAATTCATGTAGACATAAATCTCCTTTAGTCCAATAAACACCTTTAATGCACGAGACCCGAGTATATATTATTAACACTCTTTAATAGAGTTGACCAATAGATATTAGAGAATGCGGAGATGAGAGGCTTCATCTCTATAGTAGTCTCACAGACTTAATGATCACGCAATGAGGATGCCAATCTTAAGGGATAAAAAAAATGATGTCCCGAGATGGTATTCACATAGAGATTATTGTGTAGAGAGAATGCAATAAGTTACATATCTATGAGGCCCTAGGGTTCTCTTATATAGAGGAGAAACATGTTGAGAAAATTACAGTGTAGACAGAAAAAAAAGAGAATAAATAAAAAGGATAGAAGATAACTAATATCTCAACACTCCCCCTCAAATTGTAGCGTAGATATCAATCAAGCTCAGCTTCGAACAACATTTCTAGAGTTTCCCTCTATCTAGAGCATTGTTGAATATGTTTGTTGTCTATTCGCCTGAGCTGATACGAGAGGTAGAAATGAAATCCTTATAGATCATGTCTCAAGTATAGTGATAGTCTACCTCGATATGCTTGGTCTTCTCATGGAAGGTTAAGCTATTGACAATGAAGAGCAGCTAGGTTGCCACATTAGAGGTGCATGGGAAGAGGCACCTCAAGAACTAGTCCAGTCAAAATAAATATGACCCACATCATCTTTGTACTCCCCTGTGCCATAACTCTGTACTCTAATTCTGCATTAGATCTAGCGATCGTAGTCTACTCCTTACTCTTTCATGATACCAAAGAGCTCCATATGAACACTACAAACCAGAGGCAGACTTCCCGCCCTTGGAACATCCCGTATAATATGCATCTGGCGCAAGCTATAACAACAAGGGATGTGCCTCTGCTAAATAAAAGACTAGTGCAAGGTGAGATATCTTAGAATTAAACAGACTGCATCTATATGTGTCTGTCTAGGTTGCTCCATGAACTGACTCACTCAATTCACTACAAAGGATATATCTGGCATGATGATGGTCACGCATGAAAACCTCCCAACAAGCTCCATGCACCTCCTCTTGTCTACCTCCTTAGTGTCTTCATCATACAGCTTCATGCTCGAGTTCGTGGGAGTGGTGGCATGCCTGCAATCTAACATGCCCATCTCAGAGAGAAGATCCGTAACGTGCTTCCTCTGGGTCATTACAGGACCTCGCTAGTTCCTGGCAAACTCCAGTCCAAGGAAAAAACGTAGACTACCAAGGTCCTTGGTTACAAATTGCCGACCAAGGAAAACTTTAGTTGTTTGAATGCCATGCACATGATCCCATGTAATAATGATATCAGCAACATAAACCAGTATAGAAACAGTACTCTTTGAGACCTATGAACAAACTATGAATGATCTTCACTCGATCTCACGAACCCCTGCCACTCTATCAAGTCTGAGAGCTTCTGAAACCATGCTCTTGGACTCTGCTTAAGGCCATAGATAGCCTTATGAAGTCCGCACACCTTCTGACACTCCCCCACAGCAACGAACCAAGGTAGCTGCTACATGTAGACTTCCCCATGTAGGTCACCATAGAGAAATGCATTCATCACATCAAGTTGATATAGGGGTCAATCCTATGTCACTACCTATGAAAGGTCGTATCGATATCGTTTCGATATCGTATCGATACGATATATCGCCGATATATCGTCGAAATATCGCCCATATTGACGAGCCTTTGTGAAGAAAATGCCTGGAAATCGGGATATATCGCCGTATCGGTACCCATAACGGTCCCATGTCGATATCGATATATCTGCGATATATCGCCGATATTTCCAGAGAGAAGTATCTGTAATATAGACTGCTGAGCCACTAGAGAGAAAGTATCATGATAGTCCACCTCATATATCTAAGTGAACCCACGAGCCACAAGCCTTGCCTTATAGCGATCTACATTGCCATATGCTTGGTGCGTCACTGTAAACACCGACTTGCATCCCACAACAGACACTCATGTATGAGTTGTAACAATGCTCCAGTTGTCACATGATTCTAACGCGACCATCTCCTCCTACATGACAAGTTATCATTTGCTTTCCTTGAGAGCCTCATGGTATGTGCGTATGATTTCAATGATAAATAATCCCACAACAAACTTACTGAAATCTGTCGGACGTCGTGCCAAAGACACATGTCTAGTGAGGGGTTATATCGGACAGCTACGTTTGCCTTTCCGCAAGGCAATAGGCCACCCCCGATCATCCTCTTGTGGTGGTCCATACACTTCCAATATATCTACCTGCTCATCATGTAAATGTTCATGTTTACCATTCACACCACTAGAGACATCAGTTGTAATCAAATTTTCAGAGTTTACCTAAGGCGTGCTGGATGTTGGGGAAGACATTGGAGCATGAAGAATATGCTGAGGTATATTTGTAGGAGGAGGTAAAAGAACAACATTATCCCCAAACTCAGAGGGACTCAATCTATCACCTGTAGAAGTATAATACACGACTGATTCAAAGAAATTAACATCGGCATTGACATAGTATTTTTCCTGGACAAGATCAAGACATATGCATCCTTTTTGGGTATGAGAGTACCCAAAACATACATTTGACAACTCTAGGAGTGAGCTTGTCACGCAGAAGGTGAACAAATGCCACACAGCCAAAGACTCGTGGCGTAAGAGAGAAAGGGTCCTTCTCAGGAGAAGCGAGAGAGAAGAGTGGTACCTTTTCACCCAGAATGGTAGAGGGCATCCGATTGATTAGGTACCATGTTGTCATCACATCACTCCCGAAGAAATGAGGAGCCGAACTCTGTATGAGAAGAGCCATGGTGATGTCCAAAAAGTAACGGCGTCTGCATTCAGCAATACGGTTCTGCTAAGAAATATAAGGGCACGACATCTAATGGATAATGCCGTGTGAGCTAAAGAATTGGGATAGTTGAATAATATAGAACTCCAGAGACATGGTTCACACTGAAACATGTATTTGATAGAAATGCTATAGATGAGACGACAGGTCTTCAGTAATGTAAGGATAAATCGATCCAGGAAAAAGAGAGCTAGCACCGAGATAATGAGACTGGATCAACCTGTCAGTGAGTATATCCTGAAAAACATGTGAAGCAGGGTCAAATATGGCATGACAATGTGAATCTTTTGTAATATGACTGATAGACAATAAATTCATTGAGACATCTGGTGCATGAAGAAAATTCTCTAAGTACATGGAGTGAGTTAAATGGACCTCCTCCTATCCGGTAATGGGAGAATGTGTCCCGTCAGCAATGACCATTGATCTACCAGGTTGTACATGGCTATAAGAACCAAACTATGTGCGATCTCCGCATATATGACGAGAACCTCCAGAGTTCATGATCCATTCTGAAGGATCTGATCGAATATGACTAGCAAATGCATGAGTATTACCCGAAGTACTAGCAGAGGCAGAAGCAACAACATTTTATGCGCCAATAGAAACAATAGAAGATCCAACAACTGGTGTATGATCTCTCCCAGACGAGCAACAATGTCATCAAAATGATGATTGGTACAATCAGGGGCAGTCTGGACCTGCTCAGCAGAACATGCTGATGGTGTAAAGCCGTGATTGGAATAGCACATGTCCTCTAAATGACCAAACAAGTGACAATATGAATAGGGTCGGTGTAGCACGAGCCTCCTCTGTCACATATGTGCCAACGTCCTCTGAATTGAGGCAAACCGCCTCTAGCACGAGAAGCCGCCATAATCGCTGACATCTGAGAAGATGCAGCAGAGGGGATGCTCAGTCTGCTCAGCCTACGATACTCATCCTCCATATGCGGTTTAGTAGCATCCGTGAGTAACTGAGAGAGCAGACTGAGTTATACTCAAGGTTAAGGACTGTCAGAAAGACCACAATCATAACAAAATCGCAATAGGACTTGTGCTGCTCTGGTGAAGCCGTCAAAGGTAGCTATGGAGTCTCTTAAACAAACTATTTGATCATAAAAATATCATGTTGTAATTGCAAGATCTTCGACTCATTCCTCGCTTGAGAGTACGTCGCCGCGAGGATGTCTCATATTGCCTTAGTGGTGGGTTGACTCAAGATATCAATAACTATTTCCACAGAAACAGTACCAGATAGCCAAACTTTTGCATAAACATCATCGGCCTCCCATGAGGCATTGGTCCGAATCTTGTCGGTTGGCTTATCCTGCGTCAGAATATGTTTCTTACCATGGCTCTACAAGAGTTTTATGAACTGCATCGCCTACAACTTGTAGTTTGTGCTATCCATCTTGACAGTAGGTGTCAAACCATTAAAGGCACATGTGGATGGAATATCAACTCTGCTTTCTGACATAGTGTCAGATTGGTATATGACTGGGATCGTAGACAGGTGATAGGGTGTCTACTTGAACATTAAGGGGGTGGTTGTGGGCATGGAAGGAAATATCGCGATATATCGTCGATATATCGATATCAAGATGAGACCGATATCGGTATCGATATGGAGATATATCCTCCTTTTCAGGCATTTCCTTCACAAAAGTGTGTCAATATGTGCGATATTTCGGCGATATATCGCCGGACCGCCGGTATATCGTCGAAATATCATATCGACATGATATCAAAACGATATCGATATCGATATGGCCTTCCATGGTTGTGGGTGTATGCTCATACCACAACCGATTCTAAGTAAACTTACAGTGGTATGAGGAACGCTAGGGTGGCCCCTGGGCGGTGCTAGGTAATGTCTGGGCAACGCCTGGAGAGCACCTGGGCGACGTTAGGGTAGCATAGGGTAGGCTTGGGGAACCCACTGAGGCCTCGCATGAGATGAGGAAGAAGGTTCCATGCAAGGCTCGAAGAGGACGGAGACTGGTGGTGACGGTGGATTTTAGGTATAAGCCTCGGTCTAGGACAATTTCTCTGATACCATGTGGAAAGAAAATACAATAAGTTATATATTCATAAGGTCCTAGGATTCTCTTATATAGAAAGAAACATGTTGGGTAAAATTACATCGTGTAGACAGAAAGAAAAGAGAATACATAAAAAGGATAGAAGATAACTAATATCTCAACAGAGGCGTCCCAACTAGAATAGATGATTTCCAACCTATAGTCTTTCAAATGCAATTTACCATAATTGTCAAGTTGCTAATTGATTGTGTGGGGTCCTGAACAGTATCATTTTACCGGAGCAGACAACATTTGTTCCTGGACAACATATGATGGAAACAGTTAGGTGCTTGCATCAAAGATCATACTTGATTGAAAGAGGAATAAAGGGAGAGGTCTATCATGGAAGGTAGACTTCTCAAAATCATATGACTATGTAAATTGGCCGGTCTTCTTTACATTGTAGGGGCTTCCCAGATGATTGGATCGTTTGGGCCAAGAGATGTACTACGATAGTGCCGTATGCGATGCTTGTAAATGGCCAGGTGGAGGGGGATTTCTTTCCGATGCAGCGGGGAGGGAGGCAGGGATGCCCCCGGACACTTCTTTTGTAATTGTGATATATGTCTTCGTGATTATGATGAGATTGGCTACGAAAGGAGGATTTTTGTTCAGAATATATTGAAGACGATATGTCTATGTCTATCATTCATTACACTTGTGATACCACGATCTTTCTTCAGGGTGTGTCCAAGCACGTAAGAAGAGCATCATGTATTATGGACATTTTTGCGCACAGCCGCAAATCAATAGAGCAAAGTCAAGTTTTGTTCCATTCAGGCTTTTCCAACGTGGATTTTCAAGAGGTTAGTTTAGAGCTTCGTTGTATGTGTGGAACCCTTTCAGTCACATACTTGGGCTTACCGATGGTTATGGGATGACTTCGAGCTTCTGATTGGAGACTGATTCTGGATAGGTTAGACCACAAGCTGGCTGGGTAGAATGCGAGGATCTTGTCTAAAGGGGGGAAACCGATGCTGCTAAAACATGTATTGACAGCTATTCATATCTTCTTTTTCTCCACCATATTACTCCCGATTGGCATGTGGTTGAAGATCGAAACAATTATGAGGCAATTCTTCTGGGTTGTGATGGGAAACTAGACAAGAAAGGGATTCAACTTGTGGATACAGAAACTGTTTCAATATCCAAAGAGGGTGAACTATGGGTTATAAGCCTCGGGTGCATTATCAAAACACTCTTTGTGAAGTGGGTGCTCAGATTGTGGGGAGATACAAATAATTTGGTGTGACGCTTGTTGCAAAAAATCTATGACATACAAGACTCCTTGACTGGTACCACTGTCATTGTCTTCTCTTTGGCAGGGAATCCTTCATATCCTTCCTAAGATGAGAGATATGCTCCGATTGATTGTTAGCAATGGAGAGATATTCTGCTTCTGGCTGGTTAACTAGACATGCTTACATGTTTTGGGGGAATGCTACCCATACCTATTTGCACTAGTTGAGGACCAGAACGTGTTGATCCATCAGGTCTAGACGGTGGGCACTTGGAATCTCACCTTCAAGATAGATTTTTCAAAATAGAGACTGATGATTTTCAAACATTATTGAGCGGCATGTCGGATGTTGAGGGCATTACACAAGGGAGAGATCACTTTAGGTGAGTTAATGGCACGTTTTTAGTCAAAAAGACTTATCGGTGTGGTGAGTCCCATCTTGGGATACCACCATTCATTTTTTTAAAAAAAGGCTTATCAGGTCTTTTCATAAAACTAGAGCATGATTTAAGCGGAAATTCAATATGATTGTAGAATAATATGGTACAACAGGGTCCCACAAAGGATTAAAGTTTTTAGGATTTTTATCAGTTGTGCACCTCTGAGATATTGCAATATCAGCTACGTCCCTCTCTTTTGGGGAATATCAGTTGTGCTCTTGACTTCTTGTCGTTCTATCACATGTACCCCTCCTTCATTTTGGTCATCGATAAGTTGAACTTAACCATGATTTAATTAAATCATGATGTAGTTAAGAGGAGCATATCTGGAAGAATATGCTCTCCTCTTTCACTAACCCCTCCACCCAAACCTTCTCATCCTCCTCCTCCGCCCCATGCTCCTCCACTACCCCCTGTTCCTCCACCGCCCCCTCCTCCTCCGTCATCGCACGACCATCTTCGACAAGGTCATCCAGCTCACGGTACTGCGGAATTGCACCTGTAGAAGATGCCATGACAAATCTGTCGGCACTCATTGCACGAGTAACACCGGTAGCAAATGGGTGCCTTGATTTGGGTGCATCACAATGCACAGAGCTTCCTCATCAGCGCGAAGGGTGTTGTTGATGGAGAGGGAAGAGGAGGGACAACGGACAATATGCACAAAACAAGTAGAGGTTGAAGTCGCAGCGATACCGTATGTCAGTGGCGGAGCACGCATTGCAGGTGAAGGTGGTGGTCTTGTGGAAGAAGAGGAGGGGCGAAGGAGAGGGGAAGGGGGAGGGGAGGCTGGGAGCGGAGGAGAGGAGGGGCGGGGAGGTTGAGGGCGAAGGAGTGGAGAGGATAAAGGAGGGGGAAGCTAGGGGCGGAGGAGCTGGTAGTCTTCATTGCATGCAATCTCAAGTGCCACCTTCACGACGGTGGCGGATGAGAGGAACGGGAGGAGGTTGAGGGCAGAGGAGGAGGCTAGGAGTAGTGGAGGGAGAGGGGAGGGGGGAGGATGGGTCTAAGTGGTGGCGGACGTGCTCCAAGTTGGAGAAGGGGTCGGAGATGAGGGAGAGGTAGGTGAGGAAGTCATGAAGGGAGGGGGAGGGGACGATGGGGCTGAGGGAGTCGGGGAATGGGGGAGGGGTGATGGAAGAGGAGGTCGGCCTAGGGAGGAGGAGGGAAGGGAGGGAGGAAGAGCCCAGCTTGGGAAGGAGGAGGAGAGGAGGGAGGAGGGAGAGGGTGAGGAGGGTCAGGAAAGACCTCTCTGTCCCTTTTTTTAATTTAATTCCGCTTGTGTCTTCAAAGTTAACATTCGTTTGCGTTGGGGATGGACGGCAACTAACCCGAGGGACACAAGTGATTGAACGACAAGAAGACGGGGGCGCAACTAATATTCCCAAAAAGGGAGGGGCATAGCTGATATTGCAATATCTCAAAGGGGCATAACTGATAAAACCACAAGATTTTATATGGTCTGCCACATACGACCGCATGCTTACAAAAGTATGATGGGACAAACTTCTCAATACTAGAGACCTAGGTTACGGGAGATGCGGGAAGAGAATAAAGATATGGACCATCTTTTCTTCAAATGCAATTTCTCAACTGGTATGGAATGGAGCAGGTCATCCATGGCCTAGGTCTGATGACAATTAGGTTGGAGTTAAATAGATTGACGTAAGTCTCCAGCTTAAAGACTATTTTCCACTAAAATGGCCCCAAGTCTTATACCCAAAAGACTTGTTTTTTTCTAAATAGTCGCAACTTCCTGCTCATCAGGTGAGTTTATGCGACATCCAACAACCTTCCCACTAGCAACGCAAAAACTTTGGACACTCTCCCATCAGGTGTGGACATGTTAAGCAACCCCAGCCCCCACCCTCGGTCACCACCATTTTTCTTACCTGACCACATAAAATTGTTCAATTGATGATGCAACCCCTTCTCTTTGTCGAATGACCTTTAGATAAACATTGTTTACTTACTAGCACATAATTTTTTTTTGAAGAAAAATGCAGGTGGCCTCCCAAGTTGGGACCAACCTCAAGAAGTATTACCATTTACTAGCATGTAATATACAACAACAACAAAGCCTTTTCTCGCATTAAGACTGACATGTAATTAGATTGGCTAAATTGTATAATCACGGAATTATAACAATGTCATGATATGAAATAGTAATCCAAAACAAGATTTAGATTTAGTACAAAGTTGTTTGGAAGGAGACGAACAAAGCTTAGGATGTGAATACACAATATTTTATACATGTGGCAACTTTCAACTCTGGCCAAATTTTCAAATTTTACATTCTATTTTCAATTTTATAACTGCTGCTTACCTCAAATTCTTTCCTGGCCTCCCAAGTTGGGACCTACCTCAAGAAGTATTACCATTTACTAGCATGTAATATACAACAACAACAAAGCCTTTTCTCGCATTAAGACTGACATGTAATTAGATTGGCTAAATTGTATAATCACGGATTTATAACAATGTCATGATATGAAATAGTAATCCAAAACAAGATTTGGATTTAGTACAAAGTTGTTTGGAAGGAGACAAACAAAGCTTAGGATGTGAATACACAATATTTTATACATGTGGCAACTTTCAACTCTGGCTCAAAATTTCAAATTTTACATTCTATTGTCAATTTTATAACTGCTGCTTACCTCAAATTCTTTCCCCTTTGCCATTATTTCCTTGTATGCTTTTGGGTCACGGGTTTTCAGTATATTCCACAGAATACCGCCACCATTGCGAAATCGAGTCCCATCAGCAGTCTGTTGGCCACCACAAGCTTGAATAGCATTTACCTTAGTCAAAAAAAAGTATCAGACAACAAGAAAAAAGAAAGAAACCAACGCTAAAGATAAATACACCTGAGAAAGAAGCCTATCAAACATTTTATAACGAGGAAATCTGCAGAAAGATATTGCTTTCTTGTATATATTGTACATCAAAAAAGAAATACTCATGCTACTAGCTTTGAAAAAAGAAGGGTTTTTATCAATTGTGCCCCTCTGAGATATTGCAATTTCAGTTATGCCCCTTCTTTTTTTGGAATATCAGTTATGCCCCTACATTCTTGCAAAATTCACAGTTGTGCCCTTCTGTTAAGGTAAAGTAGGGGCATAACTGATATTACAAAAGGGCAGAATTGTGAATTTTGCAAGAAGGTAGGGGCACAACTGATATTTCAAAAAAGGGAGGGGCATAACTGAAATTGCAATATCTAGAGGGGCACAACTGATAAAACCCAAAAAAGAATAAGAATGCGAACAAAGCATGAATTACTAAGAAAAAGGTAACCTTTTACCAAGGATACTTTTCGTTATTTTTTGTAAGAAGTATTTCATTGGAGACTGCTTAATTTGGATACCACTTCACTGTCTTTGGAGTTAGAAGTGCCTACAAAAGGCAGATTCCTAACCTCATTTTCTTTTCAGGATGCTGAAGGACAAAATCTAATAAATGCAATTTTTTCATTTATTCTAGTCTCGTAAACCAGTCTCCCCGATTCTGGTCATCCACTCTACACTGTGATATCATTGGTAGGGCAGAAATATCTTCCTCTAGACATGCTCCCTTATTTAAAGCAGGTAGCAAGCCAGCCTCTCCAAACAGCGGCCAAGCAAGGGTCTTGTAGATGGAAAGGCTTCATATTTAGTTACCTCTCTTGGAGTCATATCATTTAAGATAATTGACATGCTGAAGTCTCATATACTTGCCCTCACACATCAAATTCAAGCAAAAGCAAACAATTGAAACGTTGACACTCAAAAACACTCTATATCATACACTTCTTCATCACCCAGTCAAAAGAGACAAGTACTTCATGGACAAACCCTGACAACCCATTTATAGAAAGCAACCATCCAATATGATTCCATTAAATATCATCCATGGAATTTAAAAAAAAACTACAACCGATATTGTCTAAATGGTTAATATTTAATGGAAATAAGCAGTTTACAAGTGACAGTTTACAGTTTTAGGCATATGTCAAACATGCACATGTTATTGCTTTTTTCCCTTGAAAGGTACACAAGACTAGCATGTGTGTTCACTCGAACTTTCTAGCAAATCAAATCTCTCCACCTCAATCTAAACTAATCGAGTATTTTGTATCGATGCCCTTCAGCAATATTACAAAGATCAGATGGGTCAAGTTGGATAGTGGGAGTGTCAAACGCAGTCCAATATCGGCCCTCAATCCTGGGGTCCGCTCATATCTTTAATATATGAATTGAAGTATGATGAAAATATGGATGAAACAGCTGGATTGGATCAAACCTTCGAGACATTCATTAATTCTTGAACATGGCATTCAACAAGAAAAAACAGCCAAATTATGTCGTAGAACCACAAAACGCATAGTGTAAGCAGTAATTAATTTAACTGCAAAGTCCAATCGCCTCTCATCATGCAACAAAAATGCTTGTCATAGAACAATTGTTTATTTAGACACAAAATGTGGCAACTGTTCACCTCTTTGACAAGATCGCAGATAGCTGCCAGACCAAGACAGCCAATAGCATTCCACACCAAGTATGATTTCTTCTCTTTGAGTATTCTGCAGGTATCCACAACAAACCTGCGCAGAAGCACAAAACACAGCAACATTAATCCACAGCCTTTTTCAATAACAGATTAGCAATAGAAACCACGATTGTTTCTGGTAATCACTGAATGAGTCTACATGGAGAAAGAATACAGTAAAAGCAACATCCTAAAGTTAAAAGGTCCCAAATTCGCCCCCCTCCCCCCAACAAAAAGGAAATCAACTACGCATACAATAGTTATTGTTATTGCAATTCATTTTCTCTTGCTAAATATCAACAACTAAATGATAGAGCTCTTTCATACAGAGCTTTTATTGACTTGGGACTGCACTTCTATGGGCGCATACCCCTTTTTAGTTTCAAAAATAGAAGAGTGTAGAGTGATTAAGAGATATCACTCCTTGCTGATTGATCAGATTCGGAAAGGATGTCTTTAATTTGACAGATAAGTGGGAAAATGGGTTAACTGAAAAGTATGCAGAGTGAGAAGGAAAAATACAAATTGGAAGAATAAATCAGTATTTTGCCTTATTAAAAAAATAGAAAAAGGAGCACCAATAAGATGTGCAGGTGAGGAGACAAATTGCATCTTGCAGAAAAAAATAGACAAATTTCTGGAGAAATCCGAATTCCTCCTTATTTTGAATTTTTTAACAAAACAAGTAGATAAGAAGATAGCAGATTGAGAGGAGACAATTCCTTCCTAAAAAAATCAAAGCGAGTAAAGGGTGGGACGACTTCAATGAATACTCAACTCAAGCTTGCAAAAATCAGCCGACTAGGCCGACTAGTCGGCCCGATTAAGCAACTTGGTGGCTTGGCCGACTCGACTAGGGATAATCGGCCCTTAGTCAGGTTGAGCGACCAGTCGGTCCGACTAGTCGGTTTAGTCGATCGACTAATCGGGCGACTTTTGCAAGTGGATCCGAATACCCGATTCGAGTTAGGGATTTAGGTTACTGCCTGGCTCTTCGCCTCCTCACGCAGCTCTTCGAACCCTCTACAGACAATCGCCCTCCTGCTACTCCGATCGCCACCTCCTTCGGTCATCGCACCTATGATCTCTCCACCTCCTCGATCGTTGCACCTCCTCCAGTCACTCGACGCTCCTCTCCACCTGCTCCAGCCAGTGTCGTTGACTCAAAGGTTAGGGTTTCCAACATTTGCACCTCCTCCTATCCATTTTCATTTTTTTCACGGTTATCATGTCGGGTTTATATGATAGGTGTGGATTTGATTTGTTATTTATGCGTTATTGTAACATCCGAATCCGAGTAATCTGAATCCAACCCGATTAAGGGTCTGCATGACCTATTAAGGTTCAATTAATATTGAATAAATCCGATCGATCCACCGATCGTGGATCAAAATTCGTTCGATCGCAATCGACCAAAAGTCGATCGCATCGTAAAACGTGCCATCAGAAAAGCCACAAGACAGAGTGGAAACCACAAAACAAACCAAGACCACCCAAAAATCCGATTCGACGAAATAAAACCAACGGAATCAACCGCCCGTCGATCAGAGATCGATTGATATTTTAAAATCGTAAAATTTAGCCATAAACCAAAACCGTATCTCGATAACTTCGGAAATTCATACCCGATCCAAAGTATTCGAATATTATACTCATTTTGATCTTCATTCAGAGACAATCGAAACGAGCCATTGTACACCTAAATCGGAGGCTCAATGAGCAAGTATGGATGACTTTGGGAATTTCAAAAAAAAAAGCATAAAAGATAATATTGTGACAACAGCTATCAAAAAATATAATTTAGGAAGGTTTAACAAAAGAACCTCCTCTCTCCTTTTTCTTTCCTACATTTCTTCTTTTTCCCCCAAACCTCTTTCCTCCTCTTCTTCCCTATCCCCCCCTACCCCCCCCCGGGGGGGGGGGGGGGGGGGGGGGGTTTGATTGCTGCTTCCTTCTCTATTGCTGCCATTCCTAATTTTGCTAATGTTGCTTGAGCCTTGAGCTGCTCCAAGAGCAGCTAGACCATCTGCTGCTCCCTTGATGAAATTCCAGCAATTACCATGCTGCTCTGGCTACAATTGCAGCAGCCATCGGTTGCAATTCAAACAATCATTAGCTGCAGTTGAAGTCCATGATTGAAGCCCCATTCCAGCTGCTACAACTCCTTCAAGAGCTACTGCTGGAACCCCAGTATAACCCCACTATTGCATGCAAGATCAGCCCCCATTTTTCTCCAAAAATTTATCCAAAGGACCAAAGGTACAATCCCCAGCCATCCCTTTTGCTGCCATGCATGTTATAATTTACCTTTTTGTACAAATCTTAAGCCCTCTTTGCTTCCATGCATGTGTTTCCCCTTAATTTCATTTGTGTTGATGGCTCTGTAGCTGTTGCCTTGATATCTGCAAATCTGGATTTCAGACTTAGTTCCCAATGTTAAGCATGCTTGGTTTTACTGTTCAAAGGATGGTATTTACTGTTCTTGAATATCACATTGAATGATATGATGATAAATAGCTTGCAATATTACAGTAAACTAAGTAACATGTTCATGGATACTTGATACCATTATAAAAGCATTAAACAATATTTTTTATATGGATATGGTTGTATCTGTGCAAGGAAAAGCTAATTCAATCATTGTCTACTATGCATAGTTAAGGTACCATGCGTCAATAAAAGATGTTATGTATTGATATATTATACTTAGTACTATTAAGAGAATCCCAGTAATACATAATAGGTTATGCACGTTGGAACGATAGACTGGTAGAGATATTATCCAAATATGTTCCATAGAACAGTAGGGTATATCTTCTATACAAATTTCATGAAATTGAAGTCGTTCAAGCCACAAGACGTGTTATAAAATTTAACGTCACTAAAATACTGCCTTGAGCACATGTTCCACAACGTAAGCAAGTATGAGATACTACCAGATGTTAGGGACTAGGGACCACCAGTTTCACATGGTCAACCTATCACACAGCAAGACTCGTCACACACGCTTAGAACTAGGTCTTGAGCATACCGTGTTTGAGGATGTTAACACTAATCCTTAAATACCATAATAAAGAAATAATATATGCACCATTGCAACTACTCTTAAAACTGTGTTGATTCTGAAAGGAAGATGGTGAATCTTTCTTCGCTAACAAGTTGAAATGAACATAATTGCAGTAATTCCTGAGTCGGATGCCTTGCATGAGTGGGATATATATATATATGGGGTTGGGGAGCATGCACCCAGGTGCACGCAATTTACATGCACCGGGGTCTATATCTTGCACATTTTTTTAGTTTTTTAGAAAACGTCACCATGTATATTCATCTATATATCCCTCTTATATGCCATTCGAATTTCGTCAGAAACAGAGACTCCTATGCCCTCCATCTAGAATGGGCCGATTACAACAATTCTAAGACAGTTAAAATTACCCGTTCTAGATGGAGGGTATAGGAGTCTCTGTTTCTGACGAAATTCGAATGGCATATAGGAGGTATATATGGATGAATATACATAGTGACGCTTTCCAAAAAAACTAAAAAAGTGTGCAAGATATAGACCCCGGTGCATGTAAAATTACATGCACCTGGGTGCATGCTCCCCAACCCCTATATATATATATACATATATTCTTCTTAATGAAAGTTTCATCATTAACCCTTTCAAAGATTTACTCAGATAAGAATTGAAATCGATGACACATAATAATCTTATAGACTGAATCCGATGCGGGATGGGTGAAGATGAAATTCTGTTCTTGAAACAAACGATTTTGTCATAACAATTTTACCGAGAATAAACTCAGGTTCTGAGTGAACACTCAAACAAAGAAACACCCTCATCTAGCTAAGCATCTCTGTGTGATAGTCTCTACTAAAGTGTTCAAGAGGATGTTTCCTCTTGAAAACCATATTTCCTGAATACGACATCTCGCTGCAAGTGGTAGTAAGACATTCATGCTCTATCTACAGTCAACATGGCATCACTTATTTGATGGTTCATTTAGATAAGTTTTCTTATCATTTTTTAATACAAGTGACATAAAAATCTAGATTAAAAACTATGCCACTAAACTAAAAATTACATAAGAAATGTTTGGAATTTCTGCATTGAACTAAACTTAGATCCAGATCAAATGAATAGCTATTAAACTCATGATTTTAGAAATGATAACATGTGACAACAAGGACCGATCATCTCCATGAATTAATCTGTTAGGTATACTCTATTAACTATAGATCACTATTGATAAAAGATGTAGACATGTACAGTCAACCACAGAATGAACTGAGAAAGAGATGAGTAGTCAAGAAAGGAAAGATGATGGTGAATCAGTGATGACTGATAATTACGAGTGTCGGTCATGGTGACCCTTACACCTGATTGTGCGAGGGTACGGTGACCCTCAACTGGGCAGAAGATAGGAAGCCCAGTTAGGGCAGCGGCCGCCAAGTGCGTGGGTCTAGGATCTCAGTCCTTTTTATGGTTTTACGCGAGCTCACAATGTTTTTATGCCTCGTTAGGATTCCGAATTTTGTCCAGTTCCGCTGACCTTCTATCTTAAGGTACCTAGATTGGGGGTCCCTCGGTTTTAGTTTTCTTTTCGAGCTTGTTTGCCCGTACCGGTCGGGCCGATTTTTAGAGTGACTTTTTAGGAGACTCGTCTCTGTGGCGTAGTTTTGGAGCAGAACTATCCCTCTAAGGCCGCACTTCCACTTAGAGGGCGAGGCGGAATGGTCTCTTAGGAGACTTCCTCACAGCTTGAGTTTGGTTCCGCCAATAGGCTTGGTGATGTGTTATAGTTGAGCTGGTTGAAGTTGAGTTGGATAGTTTGAGATTAGTTATAATTATGTTGGTTACAGTTGAATTTGGTACAGAATCAATAATCATCAGCAATCATCAATCATCGACAATCAATCGGATCTTAGAACTACTACTATGGGTGATAGGAAAAACTAGTGGACGTGTTGGGAACTTAGTTAGGATGCATTACACTCCCCCACATGCCTATGGAGGCACCCTAGCCCTTAGGCATTCTTCACACCTTAGAGTCATAGTGTGAGGTCACCCTTAGACCAAGACCATATACTATCCACTAGACTTGAGAATTAGACAGAATTAAGGATCAGATCAGAAATTCATCATCCTCATTATCAAGATCCATCAACCTGATCTCTAAATGATAAAAAGATATTTAACATGCTTATGGGTCATTAATTAATATGTAAAAATGTTTCATGTGGAAGGTTATGGGGGTGATGGGTGAACATGGGTTTTACATATATAGCAGCTTGAAAACCATTTTTTTATCAAGTAGCTTGTTAAACTTAAAATTTCAATACCTATTTTACTCGCCTTCTTTTGAAACTATTAAATTGCCTGTTAATTTGTTATTTGTTGGATTGTACCGACATTTTGACATCCCCTTCTTCCTATACATGCTTGACAGGAAAAATGCTTGCATAGTAGTAGCTGGCAGATGAACCCGAGCTTACGTTGTTATACTCGATGGTACAGTTGTTACAATTTTTTGTTCAATTTATGTATAGTGCTTTTCTTTCTCTTCTTTCACTTTTTAGGAGATGTTAGAGTATTTGGTTGAGCGTGCGGGTTGAGTTGTAGATGGGTAAATGGATACCTCCGGGATCCATTTACCCCATCCATATGTTTAGTCCCACATCTACTGGTGGTGGGACTTGGAGGCTCTTTGGAGGCTATATAAGGAGCCTCAGACCTCCTGTATCTATTGAAAAAAAGGAATGCAATATCCGCCCCTTTGAGGGCATCTCCCGTGGTTTCATCCCGCTCCTTAGGGAGTAGGGTTCCACGTAAAATCTTTGTGTTCCAAGTTTATCTTTCTTTTCTTATTCTCTGTTTATCATTCGCTTCTAGAGGGACATGAGATCATGTACAGTGTCCCAAGGGAACTAGAACAGTGGCTTGCAGATGGGTCTTCACGACTAAGCAGTCACCAGACGGGTCCATTGATAGGTTGAAAGCAAGACTTGTGGCTAAAAACTTTATATAGATATATGGGGTCGACTATTTTGAGATATTTTCTCCTATTGCACGAATTGGCTTCCAGAGAACAACTTTTGACTACATTATCTTTGTCAAAAGACGACCAAGGTCATACTTGTTTACGTTGATGATATGGTTGTCACAGGTGATGATGATGAAGGTGTGCTAGAGATCAATGCTTTCATTCAGAAGGTCTTCGTCACCAAGGACCTTGGTCAACTTCGCTACTTTCCTGTCATAGAAGTATTACGCACTACAGAGGGACTTCATTTCTTACAAAGGAAGTATTGTCTGGACATCCTGACCGAGGTTGGATTACTTGGATGCAAGTCCTTTGGTATTCCTGCAAACCTGAGAAAGATCCTCTTCCACTGATCCTGACTTCGAAGATACTACACGGTACAAAAGCCTGCTAGGCAAACTCCTTTACCTTACAATCACTAGGCTGGATATATCCTATGATGAAAGCAGAGCCAGCCAACACATGGAGCAACCATGTTACAGTCACTAGCATAACGTTCTTCAGATCTTGCGCTACTTGAAGGAATCACCAGGATGTGGCCTCTTCTATGGGACAAATGGTTACACTAATGTTACTGTATATGTTGATGCAGATTATGCGAGTTCACCTGAGGATCGTCGCTCTACTACAGGATATGATTATGATGGTTGGAGGAAATTTGGTTACTTAGAGGAGCAAAAACATATTGTTGTCTCCAGATCCAGTGCAAAGGTAGAATACAGGTGATGACTCAAGCTACCTGTGAGATTACTTGGCTATTGACCTTTCTAAAGAAACTTAGTATTGTTGTCACTAATATTATTCTATATTGTGATAATTGACAACAAATCCGCTATATACATTGCTACGAATCCTGTGTTTCATGAGCAGACGAAGCAAATAAAGATTAATTGTAATTTTGTTCATGATATCGTGTGAGGGAAGATTACTACTACACACATCACGACGGATCTTCAGCTTGCAGATGTATTCACGAAGGTCTTACCTGAGAAACGCCTCTCGTAGATAACTTCCAAGTTGAGCATGATCTATAGATATGCTTCAACTTAAAGGGGAGTGTTAGAGATGTGTTTATGTTTAGCTTATTTCATTGTAACCCCTTTAGGGGTACTTATGTATTTTCCCGGTTATGAACACTGTAGGGTTTCGTCCTATATAAGGACCCCGAGACCTCTTATATAAACTATCTCATTGTATTTTCTCATCATTCTCCACATATTTAATTACTTTTATGTCCTAAAATTTAACATTTGTTTGAGATGCAGATGGACGACAACTAACCGAGGGGCACAAGTGATAAATGTGAAAGAAGTCGGGGCACAAGTGATTCCAAAAAGGGAGGGGCATAACTGATATTGCAATATCACACAAGAGCACAAGTGATAAAAATCTTAGATTAAACTATATTAGATTGGAGTTATATTGTAAAATTAAGTTGTTATCAACCTCTCTTTTGTTTTCTCTCCCTCATGTGCATCTCAACGCTTTCTCTACCTAAAAAACATTTATCAGAGGTGCATTTCCCATTTCTTACCCCATCCTCTTGTTTTATCATCAATGGTTTTTCATTCTGCGTCAATTGATATCAAAAATGGAGTTTGAATCATTCCTACGATGAGACAAAGCATTGATGAGCAAAGTATGAAGCCAGTTATTTATATTATGATGTGCATTCACTTTCATATCAATAAAGAATGAAATTTTACTACAAATCAAGTTTAAAGGTACAAATATGACTAGAATAGTGGATCAAATAAGATACATTTGTCCACAAAAAGTTGAGACTGTCGCAACATATGTACATTACCATAAACTTATAGGGAGATGTCTACATTGATAATGCCTTGTACACTAAGCAAGTCCGGGTTCACCTTGGAATCACTATGCATCCATTCCCCATGCAATATTAGTACCCACTGAGGAAAAAAAGTAAGTGGGGCCCCACCATCAAGGAACGACATGAGGGGTCCGTAACAGCCTCTGACAACCTCTTGAACATCAAGGAGAATGTCCCCGAGGTTGCATGCAACCCCTCTTATGGCACGATCAAGAGACGTGCTCATGTTGACTTCGACTAGGAAGCATGAATACGAGCTATGAAGATCTAGAAAATGGTCGGTGCCTTCCCCCACACAACCAAGCAAACCCATGCAATCATCCAATCCAATGTTGTCGTCAAACCTCAAAACACGATGCCACCCCACTCCACGATTGAGTTACGTTACAAGCTAACCCTTCGATCAGGGGATCCAACATGCTCGTCTAACCTTAAAACTAGGATTATGTTACAAGCTACCCCTTCGATATGGGGATCCAATGTGCTCGTCCGACCTCAAACCTAGATGTTGTCACTCGCCCCTTTGGGTTGCTGTCCCAAGCACATAGTAGCATGCTTCCAATGTTACCGCGACAGCTGTCAAGGCTTGTCTCCATCGCGTCCAAAATCCTTGGCTTGCAAAAGAAATCCCATTGAGACATAGGCACCGCACAAACCTCAAACCTCAATATCGTCCTAATGCCCATCACCGTCATCTTGGGCAGTTGGGCCCCTGGCTACAGTTGTGTTAAGGAAGTTCAAATACCACCACCCTCTGTGGCAATGCCGCAAGAACTGCCATTGGATTGACACTACCATTGAAGAAATTGATGTCATTGCCCACTTATCATTGATTAAGGCTCATTTGTTAGTGCACCCAATGTCACTACCACCTTCTCTGCAAGTGTCTCTGCCATTGAGTCAACCACATCAATAACCACTACCACCTTCTCTGCAAGTGGCTCTGCCATTGAGTCAACCACATCAATAACCACCCTCGTCGTTAGAAACTTAGAAGATCAAGAGGCAGAAGCCTAACCACCAATATCGATATTGTCATCCACATAATAGAAGAAGAAGCCAATTGGGAAATTCTATCCCTAATAAGGGTTGGGAAATTCTATCCCATGGGAAGAGTACCCCCTAAGACACTTTGGGAACATTTTAAAGAAGTCCTCCACTCAATATACCTTATCAAACAGTGAATGTTAGGCAAAGAAAATGGAGAAGAATTTACTCAAGTGAATGGGTAAAAAATTATAGTTGCATCCCCTGAGTTGAAAATTGTATATGTAGTGCAGCATGATCCCAATTGGATTTAGTGCATTGGACCATCTTATAAAAGCGATCCAATGCCAAGGTTATTCCCCTCCCCTCTCATTATCAAGGTCTTCTGGTTTTTGTGTTCCATGTATTCTCAAAACCCCACAAAACCAACATTGCAAGTGTCACACCACTTCTTCAATGCAATCCGGTGAACACTAAGAACAATTTCAAGATGAACGTCCTCCACAAAAATTATGCCTTATGGATCTCACTTATTTTTTTAACCATAAATTCAGATGCCAATAGCTAAGCCCTCGCGAGTCGCGCTTGATGATCAAGAAACTCATGAGGAGAATTTTTTTGAAATGACGGATAATTAATGCAGTGTGAATTTAGGGTGAATGTTGAAGCCTTCTCCCACTATAAGTAGGGTCGGCTATATGGATGTTTGCTCAAATCCATGTTGAAAGATTCAAGTGTTTTTTACGATGGTTGTCGACTACCTAATGCAAACCCCACAAGGGGGATTTGAACCCTGGTCTTTTGGGTGGTAGGCACACTGCACTACCACCATACCATTTAAGTAGGTTAGGGTAAAATCAAGGTTTAAATAAAATTAAGGTTTACCATCTGATTTTGGATCCATCCTTATTATAGTTTAAGTTTTTTGGCATTTGTACCCCTCTTAACTTCTGCAATATCAATTATGCCCATCCCTTTTTTTACAATATCAATCGTGCCACATACTTCTTGCAGTTTTATCACTTGTTCCCCTAAGGTTAGTTGCCATCCATTCAAATCCCAAATGGATGTTAACTTTTGAACACAATGGTAACTAGATTAAATGGATAGGGTAGAGATGCAATGTTGTCTAAACACCTTCTTCTTTATCCATCACCATATCCTTTAGGATGTCTCCATCTCTCATTCGCCCCTTACCTTAATCCTAAAACCTCCATATCTAATGTTGTATGACCTATGACCACCTCGTCGTCATTGTGCCCATAAAGTACAAAACACCTTCACTATCAAGCCTCACAAGACCAAAATCCACGAGGCCGACAAACATCATGTTGTCTAGTAGGATGTTATTGGGTTTGATATCACGATGGAAGATAGACGACTTCACTCTGTAGTGGAGGTAAACAAGACCCTCTGCAATATCAAAGATTATGCTTTTTCTCTGCAGTCGTGTGAGCTTTGTATTAGTTTCGAAAAGGTGGTTGTGGAGGCTAACCATGTAGTCATATATCAGATACCTTTGTTCGGTGACACAACAATTGCGAAGGCGCATGAGGTTCCGGTGGCGGAGGATGCTAATGATGGAGACCAAGTTGTAGAGTTGTGTCTCGTCCTCCATGCCAGATGATGATTCGATGAGACCCATTACCGCCACGATGTTACCGCCGGAGAGGACCACCTTGTACACCAATCTAAAACCACCTCTCCCTACTATGGTCATCTCCAAGAAGTTCTTTATGGCTATCTGCAGTTCCTGTATGGTACATGACATTGATTCCAAGTTGGGCTCGATATTACTCGGAATAGACGTCCATCTCATGTCTTTCCCCTTCTTCTAATGACATTGTAGACCCATATACAAACCCGATAGTGTAAATACAATGAGCCCCAATGGAGATGTAAACAACATAATTATGGTTCCTTCACTTTAGAACTTGAGGAAGCCAATACATTAGAAATATGCACTGATCGTGTTGAAGTCCTTGTGGCACACGGCATTTGCGATTCCGGCAACGTAATTAATAATCGTATAGAAGCAATCAAGGAAGTGTGAAATATTGTTGTTGATCTTGGTAAGTTATGTTATTACATCCAGACCGACATTGATGCAGGTGTTGTAAAGGGTATCGGTGAGGTTGGGCCTTTAGGCACGGTTGAGTAATATGTTGTTGCCCAACAGTGTAACCCAGTCTCGAAGGATGTGGATGCCGCTGCAGGAGTGATTGTGTACGTTGAAATAGTCAAGGGCGACAAGGCTGGGGGAGGAGGTGTGGGTCGAGGAGGAGAGGGTTTCTGATGCAGACAGGATTTGGCACGGCGCGGGAACTAAATTTGAGCGGTGGAATTTTTTGGTAGAAGAAAGAGAGGGGTTGAGAAGAAGAATTCGTCGGGAACACGAGAGGTTGAGGGAGAAGAACATGGAGATCGCGGGAGGAGAGAGGAGAGATAGAGAGGGATAATGAGATAAACTCAAATTTTCATTAATACTTGACCGAATAAAACATTGGACCCTCATCCCTTTATATAGGAGGGATGACATTACAAAAATAGAAAACTAATTTAATTTGACCGTTAATTATCCTAATTGGACTCTAACTAATTGAAATTCAAAATCGACAACTAATGGATTGAGATCACATGTGATCTCATTTATTTAATTAAGGACATGACAATATAAATAAACGTAAATAAAATTAATCACTAAAATTAATCAAAAATTCGGCCCTATAATTTGAGGTCGCGCTGCATCAACTCTCCTCCGCTTTAAAAATTCGTCTCCCGACGAATTGCTGGATCTGCAGGTTTGGAGGACGAATCGGCATGCTCATTTATCTTCTGGAAGAATTGGTGTGGAGCGAACGACGGAGTCCATACGCGGGCGTGGCCGTCGTGGTTGAAGAACATGTGCGGCGCGTACAGCGGCGTTTTCTTGATGGTTGTCTCCTCCTTGTGATGTTCGAAAAATTGATGGGGCATGAATAATATGGCCCTCGGAGAATCCATAGTGAAGCAATGGCACAAGGAGAGGAGAAAAGGAGATGTGCCCAAGGAATGAAGCCATGGGGTCCTTATATAGGGGAAACCCAAGGCCCTAGTCCTATTTGGATAAGGGGAATCCCCAGAAATCGGGTATGTAGCCTCTTTTTTTAAATATTTCTGCCGCCAGGGGCCTGGACGCAATTTTCGCGTCCCTTCATTTTTTCTTACTTTCCTACTCCTTTTGGCCCTTATGTAAATATGGGGTTTTTGGGATTTTCTCTCACAATTTTCCCCAATCAGCCTTAACTTCCACAAGTCACGAGACTCACATCCCGTATCCTTCGGGTTCCCAGTTAGGGTTCCTTTCTTCATCAGCAAAAGGCGGCGGGACCGAGGTTGACGGAGGCGTTGCCGGCAGGGGTCCATACGACCGCATCCTTTTCGCGCAGGAGGCGCGGGCGCGGAGGGGGGCGAGATCGGGGAGGCGCTGGGAAGGAGGAGGCGCAGGCAGGTGGCGGGGAAGGCTGCTGTGCGGAAGGGTATCCGCGTGGCTAGAGGCGGCGCAGTTTGGGCGACGCGGAGGGCTGGGAAGCGGAGTGGCTGTGACTTGAGAGGCGTAGGGCGATGGTGGTTGTGAGGGGAGGGGTGATCGGCTGGCGGGGACGGGGGTGCCCAGCGAGGGAAGGAGGCGGCGGCGTAAAGGATGCGGGAAGGGACAGGGGCGCTGGCGGCGAGAGGGAGAGATAGGCGAGGGGATGCGGAAGGCGGCGGTGAGGAGGATGGTTGGCGCAGGAGGCGACCGTGGGGAAGCGAGGAGGGGCTGCGGGGAGGAGAGGCGTGGTGGAGGAGGAGGGGCGGCGGGGCCGGCGATGTGGGAGAAGGCAGGAGGCGGCGGGTGCGTTAGGGTTGCGAGATGAAAACACGGGGGTAGGGGAAGGTGCCGGCGAGGTTGGGGGTTGGGTTGGGGTTGCCGTGGGTGTGGTTAGGGGTCTCGAGGATGCGGGACTGCCAAGGCCGGGTGGCACGGGGGCTGGAGCCGTCGTCGGGGACATTTTCAGTGGTGGGGGCTGGGTCGAAACCTCCTGGACAGCCATCGTTTCTTCATTTTTTCTTCTAAAACGGCCTGGACAGCAGTCGTTTCGTCTTCCACGACGAGTTTTTCGCCGTTAAAACTTGCGGCGGCGGCTTCGACGGTTGGAGGCTTTGATTGGGCGTCGCGGAAGGCCTCAAAGTTAGCCATTAGATCTCGAAACATGGAATTGAAGTTGGTTTGCAAATCACGTAGCATGTGCTCCATCTCCTTGTTGTAGGCGTCGATGGTGGAGATGGCTCGCCGTTGTCGTTCCGACGAACAATGGTGTTTCGCCGCGTGTCGGCGCGCATGTCGGTACGGATCGTCAAATCGTGAGGACGATCTGTAAGCCATGCTCTGATACCAAATGATGCAGACAGGATTTGGCGCGGCGTGGGAACTAAATTTGAGCGGTGGAATTTTTTGGTAGAAGAAAGAGAGGGGTTGAGAAGAAGAACTCGTCGAGAACACGAGAGGTTGAGGGAGAAGAACGCGGAGATCGCGAGAGGAGAGAGAAGAGATAGAGAGGGATAATGAGATAAACTCAAATTTTCATTAATACTTGACCGGATAAAACATTGGACCCTCATCCCTTTATATAGGAGGGATGGCATTACAAAAATAGAAAACTAATTTAATTTGACCACTAATTATCCTAATTGGACTCTAACTAATTGAAATTCAAAATCGACAACTAATGGATTGAGATCACATGCGATCTCATTTATTTAATTAAGGACACGACAATATAAATAAACGTAAATAAAATTAATCACTAAAATTAATTAAAAATTCTGCCCTATAATTTGAGGTCGCGCTGCATCAGTTTCTCGTTATACCTCTCTAACATACACCTTGTTTGAATGAATCACGATTTAGTTCAACTCATTAACGGCCAAATTAATGAAAGGGCACAAGTTATAACATAGCAAAAAGTCAGGGAAATAACTGATATTAAAAAAAGGGACGGGCATAACTGATGTTGCATAAGTTAAGAGGGGTATAAATGAAAGAAAATCCTTTTTTAATTTATCTTGATATAAATAATTGAGATCGCATATAATCTCTAATAAGTTATCTGAGTAATGGTTTTATTTATTTTATTTTCTATTTCACCCTATATATACAATGGCTAGTAGGCATTGTTTAGAGGACCAATTGAATTATAATATATAATATTTGAGTTACGTCAAAATTGTGTTTCCTCGGCCTCTCTTTCTTTCATATTCCCTCACTCCACCTTAGTATGTGTTATCTCAACCAAAAAAACACGTGCAACATACATGTTTCCATCCCCACCCAAATTTTGTCGTTTCCATATTTTTTTCGTACAGTATCATCGTAAAGCATATTGAGGGAAAAGAACCTTGAGGAAATAACCTCAAACTTCTTCAATCAAGAGTATGTCTAAATTGTCTGAGACGACGTCAAGGTAGTAAGGAAGTACTATGACACCACCTCAATTATTTAGGAATAGGAAGATATTTTTAAAATTATGCTTTGTACTTTCTTGAGGTTATATTTAAGAAACTTAGAAGAAATCATTTTTACGAAAAAATTTGATTGTAGCCACTTAAATGGTCTAGTGGTATTGCAGTGTGTCTACCACCCAAAGGACCAGTGTTAAAATCCCCCTTGTAGGGGTTACGTAAGGTAGTCGACGACCATCATAAAAACTAGTTGAACTTTCAACGTGGATTTGGGTGAGAATCCATGTAGCCGACCCTACTTATAGTGGGAGAAGACTTCGCCGTTTTTATTTGATTGTCAAACGAACCTTTGGAATACTAATAAAATGTTATAGTCCATTGGATCCATCTTAAGTGATTAGTCAAGATTTAATCTTCATGTTGTTTCTTTTAATTATTATGGTCCTAAAGAAAATTCTTAGTTTTTTCACCTTCTATATTAAAATCAATATTATCCAAATAAATTTTCAATATTTGTTGCTTTTTTTTATTAGATGGGTGAACTCCCAAGGTGGGAGTTCCCGCTATATATTAATAAAAGTTGTTACAACCTAACACGAGGCCCAGGAATTATAAAGGGCGTTACAATGAATCAGTACATTCTCGGGATAAAATCTAACACTCTTAAAGATGCAATCGTTTCTTCCTTGCCAAATCGCCCAAACCGCAGCAAAGACTATAGATATATCGTCAGAGGAGCCGGACCCGATCGACCTGATGGACTGCCAAAATAACGTTGTACTCTCATGCCTCAACCAAGACAGGTTCAAGGACTACCAAACCTCCGCTGAAAGACATCAAGAAAAGAAGATGTGTTCGGCATCCTCATTATGAGCATGACATCTATCGCTAGGTAACATCCTGAGAGCCAAATAAATGGGCCCTTCTCATCTTGTCGCAGATCCTGTTCCTCCGAAGGCACCACAAGAAAATTTTGACCCTAAGAGGGATCTTAGCGGCCCATATGAGGCGCAAGTCCTGGGCCAAATCCGTATTCGACGCCGCCTCCGTGTTACGAAGATGATTATATATGCTTTTGGTAGAGAACTTAGTACCAACCCACATAAAGTGGTCACAGTTGGCCGGAGCACCATCAACAATGATGTCCGACACAGGCGGGAGCTCAGAAAGGAGATGCAAAAATTCATCCAACCGCTGCGGGGGAGGTGGTTGACGAAGAGAGGTGCCCAGGTATCAATGCCCCCCGCTTGGGAGACGGAACAATCACGGTCCAAGGACAGCGCAAACAGCCTCGGAAACCTATCACAAAGTCTTCCCTCCCCGGACCAATCATCCATCCAGAAGCGAAATTGCCGGCCATTCCGCACCACCGACGCCAAGAATTGCGAAACCTTCGGCAAAGCTTTTCGAATACCAGACCAAAGAGGAGATTCCCACTGGAGGTGTCTGGCCACCAAGTCACCCCTCACGTCATAAATCTTGCGAAGAAGCCGATGAACCACGGCCTGCGAGGGGCCCCAAATGTGGGCAACCCACTTGCCAAGCAACGCCAAATTCATGCAATCGAGGTCCCGGATTCCCAGGCCACCCGCAACCTTGTTGTTTGTAATCTCCTTCCAACCCACCAGGTGTACGCCCGCCCTCTGCTGCTTCCCATCCGACCAAAAAAAGGATTTCATTAGCGATTCCATCTTTTTCCGCACACCAGCGGAAAGGGTGCGGGTGATAAAGAAAAAAATGGGAATAGCTGATAAAACATGCTTGAGCAAAATCAATTCCCCCCCCCCTGGACAGACAAGAAGTCTTCCAACCAGCCAGCTTACATTCCATCTTCTGAATAACCAGATCCCAGTCCGCCCTCTTAAGCATACCGTCCGTCAGCGGAAGGCCTAGATAGTTAATAGGAAGAGATCCCAAAGCGCAACATGTGATGTTGCCAAGCTCCGCACGCTCCCCAGGCTGCATGCCGAACGTGACCACCTGAGATTTGTCACGGTTAGCGACGAGCCCGGGGAGAGCTCACCGAAAATACCCAACAGCATAGCCGCATTTTCCGAGTGCGACGAGGAACCCCCAAGCAATACCAACGTGTCGTCGGCGTATTGCAAAACGGGAATACAGATGTCATCAAGGGAGAAACCAGTGCACATCCCCGCCTCAACCGACTGAACGAGCAAGACGGCCAACGAATCAGCAACAATGTCGAATATAAGTGGAGCCATAGGGCAGCCCTGCCGAATTCCACGCTGAGGTTGGAAGGGAGGGCCCTCCGGCCTGCCGTTGATCATAACAGAGAGGGAAGTAGTCGTAATGCAGCGTTTCATCCAACCAATCCAGACGTCCGAAAATCCTCGCAGCCGCAAGGATGTCCAGATGAAATTCCAAGCGACACAATCATAGGCTTTGGAGAAGTCTATCTTCCATAGAGCACCTTTCGTCTTTGTTCTTTTCCAATGCAAACAAATTTCAGAAGCCATGACCAGAATGTCAGTCATCTGCCGACCCGGAATGAAGGCCCCTTGAGTGGGCAAGATCACCGAGTCAACCACCAAATGCATGCGGTTCGCGAGGGTCTTAGCAATGATAAGATAAAGGCCATTAGAAAGTGCGATGGGACGAAAATCGTCAACTACGTTGGGGGAATCCTTCTTCGGGAGCAAGAAAATAAGCGCCCTATTGATTTTTTCCATGCCATGGTTCCCATCGGCAAATTCGTTCAACAGCTCAAGCAATTCCCCCTTTAACAGCGGCCAGAACTCCTTGTAGAAAAGGATGGGAAAACCGTCGGGCCCGGGAGAGCCCTCAGAATTGAGGTCCCACACCGCCTCCCTAATCCCCGACTCGGAGAAAGCCGCCACGAGCGTCGAACTGTAACTCATTCAATCTCCGCACACCTCTACCCAGCCAAGACCAACCAGAACGGGGCTGCTTCCTAGAGATGCGCACGAAATGATTACAGATCGCCTGACCGATTGCCGCCTCCCCAGAAACCCTCTGGCCGTTAACGGAGATGTCATGAATGGAGTTCCTTCTACGCCTCCCTGATGCCATGTTGTGGAAAAAACGGGTGTTGGTGTCACCCTCATGCAGCCATCGTTGCCGAGACCTCTGTCTCCAGTGAATCTCCTCTTTCTTATCTTCCAGCAAGATTTCATCAAGAAGCCGCCGCCGCTCCTCCGCCTCCTCAGGATCCAAGCCCTGAGCATTGTCCAGAGCGTCGAGACGTGAAATGCCCTCCTGAGCGATGCTTCGCCGCAGAGTGCGGCTGGCCCGAATCTCCCTACCATACCGCGAAAGATGGGTTCGGAGAAGCGTTAGCTTGGTGCTAAAACGGACAACCGCCGAGCCCTCCGGAGACCACTCCCTCCATAAGGTCTCAACCATCTCCTTGAAGCCATCTTCGAGAAGCCAGCTTTTCTCAAATCTGAAGAAAGATCTTCTCCTCTCCTCCTCCTCCGACACCCAAAGGATGGGGCGTGTGGTCTGAGTGAGCGCGAGGAAGCGCCCGTACCCGCGCAAAAGGGAACTGCTCAGAACCCTGAAGAGATAACAGAAATCGATCCAACCTCGAACGCGAACGAATATTTCTCCACGTGAAAGAGCAACCATTAGCATCCAAAATCTGGAAACCGAGGTCGTGGATCGACCTACGAAGAGCCGGCGAGGCCGCATCAGAACCACCCAAACGATTAGGGCGGTCATCGGGGAGAAGAGTAGCGTTGAAGTCGCCACCCACGAGCCAAAATGCATCGACGTTGTCCAGCCCAACCAATTCCAGTTCCACCGCCAGGGGACCCCGCTCCTGACCAGTGGGGCCATAAACATTGGTGAGGAGCATTGCACAACCATCCGACCGACGCCTGAGGCGCACAGAGAGGGATGATTCCAATTTGGTAACCGCCAAGAGATCAAAAGAGTCCACCTTCCAACCAGTGAGCAAGCCCCCAGAGGCTCCAACCGCAGCAATCTCTGCAAACTCGAACTTGCCATTCCTGCCAAGGGCCCAACAAAGGTCCGAACATGGGCTGGAAGCTTTTGTCTCCTGTATAAAGAAGATATCAGCCGAAGAGGAGTCCACCAATTTTCTGATCGCTAGTCGCTTCTCGGACCGACCCGTACCCCGTACGTTCCAAGAAAGCACCTTCATTTGGAAACCCTGTTTACCGCCAACTTAGGGGCAACAATCCCCACACGTTCCGCCACCGCTCTGTCTAGAAAATGGAACCGGTTCACCCACGATTGGTCGGTCGGGTCGAGATCCCCTTCAAAAGAATACTCCTCCAAATTGTTAGCGCGAAAGAACAACGCCGCCCTTCGTTTCTGCCGACGAAGAGCACCTGACACCTTATTCCTGGAGTAAACCGATCCGAAGCAGCGGCAAGGACCCTCCGGAGACGCAGCCCTACCACCGCTCGGCGATCCAGGGCCCCACAACTGGTTTTCCACCACAGAGGAGTACCGCCTTGAGGGCGTAGATGATGGAGGCGCCATCCCCATCGAGGTTTCGGGATCATCGCCCCCCTACACCAGAGGGTCAGCAACAGGTGACCCCAGAATGTTTTCCCGATGAGCGGGACGTGGCTGTGATGTCGGGTCAGGAAATCCAGAGGTGACGTGCGCACTTAGGTCGACCCGATCGACCCGATGATCGGGGAGAAGTTCAGATGTCGGGAGGGGAGCCTCAGAGGTGATGTGCGTAATCGGGTCTAACCGGTCGACCGCTTCAATAGCAATAAGCGGATCTGAGGATCGGGACCTGGAAGAGCGGATCGGGGCATGATGGGTTTCCACGACCTTCGAAGCGATCTTTCTCGGGAATGAGACACAAGTGGCAGAAGGATCCCAAGAGCCGCGAAAGGAGTCGAAAAGAATGTCGTTTGGAGTACGACTAGTAACCGCAACGTTTCCGCTTCCGAGACCCTTCGCATCCCCCGCAGGTGGCTCCAGGATTTTTGAATCAAGCGGTAAAAGCGTCGGCGCCTCGCCGCCGCTGTTGAACGGCAGTCGGCCAGCCCCGGAGTTGCCGCCAGAAGCCGTAGCCCCGAGCATCCCCACAGCCGGGGAACCCAAACCGTTCAGACGGTTCGCCGAACCCTCCACCCTTGTGCAGAGGTTGAAAGAAATAGCGGAGGAGAGTTCAACAATCATAGATTTCCCACGCACTGGGATACGCCAACAGCCCAAACAAGAGGGCCGAGATCGGCGAATCATCAAAACAGGATCAGGTAGCTCCCCATGGCAGCAGCCAGTAGATTCGAGACCCAAAACCTCAACTATCCCCGACAACGCGGCACGAATTGCTTCAAGATTCCGCATGGAGAACGGAATCCCCTTCACACTGATTCTGTTAATAAGCAATTCATCGAACGCACCTTCCCAAACGCGAGGGCGCCGCCATTTCATCTGCGAAAGATGTCCCTCGGAGAAACCAAGGCCGGCCATCTCCGCCTCAGAGAGGCCCCTAGCGAGGACCTTCCATGGGGAGATGGCCAGTAGGTCACCTCTAAACCTGCCCTGAGAAACAACTCCAATATCCAAAGAAGCGATGAATAACGTTTCCTCGCCGCCTCCTTCACCGATTAGCGTAGCCCCAAGGTGGGACATCGAGGGCCGCAGGGGGCAGACGCGACTTCTGTGACCAGACCCTTGACAAACGAAGCACCGCATAGGCTCGCGGCATTGTCTCTGCCAATGACGAAGTGAACCACAGCGAAAACACCCACGGCCAAACGGAGAGGGCCGAGATGTTGAACCATGATACGAAGCGGCGGAACGATGTTGACGACGACACCTCGGGAGGACCTTCACCCAACCACCTCCGGTCTCGCGCTTACAGCTCTGCACGATGTACCTCTTTAGTTCTATCAGATCAATATAACATTTAAAGAACCGTTTATTGGTAATTTTAATTGGTAAGGAATGTTGTCCAAAATCTAATTATTAAAACATCATTACATCAATAGTTTATCACATAAGGTACTTAATCCTCTAAGACAATGGTGAACTTTTAGGTACACATGCAACATGAATCATCACAATCTCGGGTTTGAAAAAACGAAAGGCAGAACAAGGTGTTTTACCTGGAGGCGAGGCGAGGCGTAGCCTCGAGACGGTCGAGGCATAAGCCTCATTTTGTATAGGAAAATAATTATAAAAGGTATAACAAATATATTTATTGATGAAATAATCTAATCTAGCAGACATATGAAATGTAACATTGTAATATATGATGAAATTATGAAGATAAGAACATGAAAAAAGTTTGTCAATTGCATAAACATTTCTACTAAATCTCTACCCAATCAAAAAGGAAATCATTGGCTATAACTATCATTAAATATTTATCAAAGAGGGAGTCATTGGCTATAGTTGTCATTAAAGATATCTAAGATGTTTATAGAATCATATGATTTAAATCCTAACCGTATGTTTTCTTAAACCCATTTGAAGAACAGTTTGATGTCCTCCTGTGTCACCATACTCTACCGTATGTTTAAGGGTGTAATATTAAGAGTTTACAGAATAATTGAACATGTTAATGGTAAATATGAATATGAAAGACGTCGAATTTAAGCATTCATCTTGCACAAATATACCTCAACAACTAGGCCTCTATAGACATCTGAAACTACCAATAAAATCAATTATTTTCTTGAAAATGCTCGATAAATCCCTAACGCCTCAAGTAACACCTCGACATGCCTCACTGCCTCGCCATGCCTCACTGCCTCGCCTCGCCTCGACTGCATTGGGCATCTGAGGCACTCGCCTCGGCCAAGGGATCCGAGGTGGTCGCCTCGAGGCTCTTTGGGACTGCCTCATTTCCCTCGAGTGTCTTTGCCCCTCGAGGCGTGTTTTTTTAACAATGATAGATTGTTCACTTGTGTTTTCTTAAACGTTTAATATCCAATCTCTCAACGAAATAAAAAGACATGGAAATATATTTGTTTGTTTTTATTTTTGAAATGGTTTTGTTTGTTTTATATTTATATTACATATATATTAAATGGAAAAGGATGCGCACCCAAAGTGACACTGACCCAAAAATTATATATTCACATATTTAAATGTTATAAGGACTTAGTGAGAGCCCTAGCATATTCCAGCACATTTTCAACATGGAATTTCTCATCATGGACCATAACACCATTAGTAGCTATTTATAATGCCCAATCAATAGTCGAATTCATGACCTTGTCATCCATCAAACAATCCCATCTAGAAATAATGGAGATGCTCATTTGGTTATCGATTTATCTAATGGTAAACCAGTTACCTATGAAGAAACCCATGTCTGGGTCTCAATTACCCACAGGTGTACACCTACAAACCTAGGTTTGAATTAGTGGTATGAGTCCCATTCTTCTTTTATTATAATATTTCTAACCACCTTGTCAACATCAAAACATATTCAATTAAAAATTATAATAAAAAATAACATATAAACAATGACATATTGCATCATGCCTACCTTCCAACCCTCCTAATCAATAAACACCGACTGTTTAAAAAGTGTTGCTCCTCTTACTAACCCTTTGAAATGAGCTTTACACCAGCCACGCTTGCAGCATCATTTCAAACGTCCATATGGCTCCCATGGGTGAAGAAAAGATGGTCTATGTCCTCTTTATCGTCTGAACAGCGTCGACAAGTCAAAAAACTCCACCGAATGATCACTTGCCCCATCAGAGAAGTTGCACAACCGTGGGATATGTTATGTAAAGTCTGCGTTTTTTTATCAAATACTGGTATACCATAGTTTTCTTTTTATTCCTTTTTGCTAGGGTTGGGTAGTATCATCACCTTTGCCATAACAGATACATTAAATAATCTGTCCTGACAAACAGTTTTTATTCTTTCTGAATTGAATGTCATTTCCATAATTAACCGCATAAATACAAAGAATCTACGAATAAAATGTCACTTATAAGATAGATTTACAACATGATTTGCACATTGATAACGTTATCAACGGAAATTTCTACAAAAACGAGGGAAAAATTCATTAAGTAAAGAAATCAGGGATACTGCCTTAAAACAAATTTTTGAACCTAATATGCCAAAAAAATTTCATATAGCAAATGCATTATAGCTTAAATGAAGTTACTAGCCAGCTATTAACTTAAACAAAAATAAAAACTAAGGTTACACTTGGAAGAACATATAAACTCAAATAACAAATGTAACTGCAACTTACTGCTTATACATCCTTACCAACCAAACATAGAATAAGATATAGCTACTACCTATTCTACCCTTATCCCTCGAACCATCTTCCACGAACCAAACAAACAAAAGACGTGAACCTCCTTGTTCCGCCGTATCTTTTTCCGCTCTTTCTATACTCGGATACAAATATTTGGTTTTCTGTTGGCGTACTAGCATCTTATAATTCAGAAACTACTAGTTTTTTTTTTGCAACATCTTGGCCCGTATCACTCGTCAAAGGCCGCTATTCTATAATGTCAGCTTAACGAATCAACTCGCCCATTATATCCTACTTACTTACCTAATCCTACCAACACTGATGGGAATATACTATCACCCCCAAAAAAAATTATCTGTATGAGGGGATAGACCACTGATTAAAAGGCTACTCAAAAGAGTTCTACTTGAAGGGCATAGCATATTCATACACCACCAGTTTGCGATGCTCCCTAGCATTGAGTCCCTTCTTATTAATGAAATCTCTTCCAAAAGAGACGTCTGACAATATCCCAGACTACTCCATATAAAGAGGGAAGTTCAAACGCAAGCAGCCACCAGTACACTGATGAGTACAAATAAATAAAGTACAGATGTAAACCTGTTGATATCCGTAAGGCTGTAATCCGGAGGAGAGCCCACGTTCTTATTCTTCCTGCTCCGATTCTTCTTCCTCCTCTTCCGCTTCTTCCCCGCACCTTCGCCTCCTAAGGGATTGTCCCTCCAGCTTGCGGGCTCCGTTCGGCATCCTTTCTCCGTTGCTTCGGGTTCCTCCGGCGGCATTGAGGGTAGGTCATCCTCGTCGTAGAGATCAGCTTCGAGCATCTCGACGTCGGTATCGTCATTGAAGTCTAGGGCTTCGAGGATGTGTTCGCTATCTTCGCCTGGTTCTCCCATTGTGGCGGCGGTGAGAACCGGCGAGATCCCGAGTGTGGTGCTTCGATTACGCAGTTGGGATCGGAGGGTCGAAGGCTGTATCGGGACTCGTCAAGTCCGTTTGCGCCGGCGTTGTGGGGGTCGCGAATCGATTTGCAAATTGGTCGAGGCGTATATGTAGCACATAGACATATCTTTGTTAGGGTACACTAAAATAGGAAATATGAAAATAAAATTCTACTCGTGAGAATTATTATTCCTACATATTTTCCTAAGACTCGTGATTTCATTCCTTTCAATATTTACTTCGAAGTCAATGTTAAATAATATACTTTTTATTAACATTTGTTAATCATTCACCATTGTTATGAACATATCCACGTAGGGAATACAAACACTCTTTGGTATCATTATCTAATTTAAAACATGAATACTCATATAAACGGATGCTGATCAAAATCAACTAATAATAAAAAAAATTACTATACTCAAGTATATCAAGATATTTATTTCATAGCAATTATAAGAAAGAGGGAAGGAAATGTGCACCTATGTGCATTTAAGTTACATGCATCGCTACCCTCAAAAGTTCATCTCCCTTTTACTCAACGGCTCTCTCTTCCTTCTCTTTATCTTCTTCTGTGCATACTTGTTTGTAGGCATCGATGCTTTTTTAAATGGATATTATTGATGCAAACTTGTATGGATAACACGTAACATTGTACATGTTGGACATGTGAGCCTATGGCGAGCCATTATACAATAAAAGTTATTACAAATCACCCGTTAACCTGAATTAAAGAATAACTAATTTGCATAGCATGTCCCTTAGTATAATTAGGAGTATATACCTTGGTCATCTTGATAATCGTACAGTTGTTGATCCAATGCATGGATCATAGAGGTTGGTGCTAAGATGATATCTAAAGAGTTAGATTGAGGACACAACTAGCATTGTCAAATGATTGTCAAGAAGAGATCTCCGACATGAGAAGGATATGTCAATCCTTACTCCAAAGGCTGAAATCCAACCGACCTCTTGATGCAAGTCATCTGCATAAGAATAAAGATTCAGATGTGTTGGATGAGTTATGTCAAAGAGTTGACGTAGCGAGATCAAAATAACAAATACATGTATCGTAAGCTAAAATAATATAGGCATGCATCCTCTGATCGGAGGTAGATGTGTTATTATATGTCTAAGTATTTACACTAGCAGACTGCTATGTTGATGACCTAATCAATGTTTATACATCGGCGATCTGGTGTGCATAAGAGGATATGTGAGTTATATGATCTCTCATAGGGATCATGCAAGTTCACTATTGAACTGGAAGATATGAGCTCACTCATCAAATATTGAGATAAACTAAATTCCAGTGTAGGTCATCTTGTTTTGAAAGCAAGATAAGATTTGAATGTATGATATATGTTATTAGAAAGCATAAAATCGATACCAATTCACAATGATCGAATGATAAACTTAACAACAAAACATTGAAGAAACGATTCAAATGTGATCAGAACTTCGAGTTTAATTAAGCTCTTTTAGTATGCAGAGTGTACGGGTAGCGGGAATACTCGAGGTTGATGTGATCTTAAATCGATTATATACAATGACAATTCCATTCTAAGGGAGTGATGAAACATGTTTGGATTTTATTGACTCCAGTCAGCAGATTGATTATCCAATCTTGATCCAAATATTGGAAGTTAATCTAACTATGATTCGGATGTAATGAGAAGTTTGGATATACTCTTTGACATTATCAGAGATCTCTAAGAGGTCTTCTAGATATGGATATTAGATCTCACTATATAAGTCACTATACATGGCATGTGTAGCCGTCATGTCCTTATCTCCAAGTATCCACGGAGAGCGCACATTATTCTTGAAGAGTTTAAGAATCATTATGTTAGAGATAATATTTGAGCATTAGAAAATAAAGAGAATTAATGATGACTAAATTAGATTTAATTATCATAAATAATGTGGATATGATTCATATTATTTAAACATGTGTAAAGAGACATCCGAGATAATTAAATGAATAATAATATCCGTAATAATAATGGATAATGTGGATGAGATCCATAATATCCCAGAGAGACTTAATTGTGTGTGAATTAAATTCACATTATGCATATAAATATCAATATAATTTACATCTAGTTTTTGATAGATGAATATGATTAATAACTATCAATGACCTAATTGTAATTATCATGGTGATAATTAACTTGTAAAAGAAATCAAGAAATAAAAATTCGAGGTGTAATCTTGGAGATTAAATCCAATTAGGAAAGAAGAGGAACGAGATGCTCCAAGTTGGTGGGAGCCACCATAGCAGAAGACACCATGGTGGACGTCCCCCCTTAATATGGCATCTCTTTCTTTTCCATTTATATTTATGAGAATATTTCATGCAATCTTGGAGATTACATGTAATCTTGGAGTTTACATGTAATCTTGTAGATTACAGACATTAGAATTGATGATTTATTTATCGACTCATAGTCCTAATTGTGGTTGACCCCTATACTTAAACTTTGTTGTCCCTTAGCAAACACTTATTTGAATAATAAGGAAAAACAAAGTTAGAATGAATTTATTTTTTTAAACCAATTCATGAAAATAGACAAAGGATAGAGCATGATCGGGTCTTAGAATAAGCATTTTATCAGAGTCTTAATTAAGATTAGGATTTTACTTTCAACAGTCCTTAAGTTCCACAAATCCTTATTCAGATTCACTTCAATATCCAGCTCATATCCACTCATCCATCACGCTAACTCTTTCAACCTTGAAGTCAATTTGTATTATGTGTGAATTGTGTTAACTTTTCATGCTTAAGGAGACGAAGAAATCGGCCACCCCGGTAATACAATCACACGGCTTCCTTATCCAGCTATTCGATCCTCGAGAAGGGAGAAATTCCCCTATGAGTTCAGGTGTGTGTTGTGTCCACAATCGAAAGGGGTGACAATCTAGAAGAAAGAGAAGAGAACTGGAGTGTGACCAGTGTAGTCACATCTCCTTGTGAAGTTTGGCCAGAGTAGACAGGTCTTCACCAAGATATGCAGGCTATATAAACTTAGATCATTTTTTGCCAACGATGTACTTTATGAATTTTTCCCTGACGGATAAAGAATCTTTTGTTCCGCCCATGTTTTGGGTAGTCGAAACAATTGCACTACATTCTTGTGTACCCCAACGGATATAGAATCTCTTGTTCCGCCCATGTTTTGGGGTATTAGAAAATTGTTCCAGCATATTATCCCTCATCCGATGCTTTATTTCAACCCCACAACTCCCATCTTTAAGTGTATGTACTACTAGACAAGGATGAAAATGCACCACTAAAATGATCTGCCATTCGCACCCGATGGAAGTCGAGCTAAGTATGGAGTTCATGTGTTCAGATTTGGTCCACTGTTGAAGTATTAAACAGATGATACCAAGTGTCCTACTCAAGCAAGTTTAAGTTGAATTCCGAACACAATCTTACTAAATCCAAAGATCAAAGTCAAAAGACCTGAAGAGTTTAAATTCTAGTTCTTGACTAGGCTCCTTATAATTTAGGTCAAAGGCCATGATCAAACTCTATCCTTTAAACTATTTCAATCTTTAGTTTGAGAAATCAAATTTATTCTGAAAAATACGATTGCAAACGCAACAATATTTTTGTGGGATATATTTTAAGAATCTTACACATTTTATGGATTTTAAGGATTTTCTATTTTTATGAATTCTAGGTCTTTGCATTTTTATATTTTTTTTAGATTTTTCATTTTTTATAAAATAATCATATTTTACAAATTTCTAGAAGATAAGTTATGAATATTTTATTTTGGATTAAATAAATAATGTATTTTACAAATTTTAAATACAAGGATGATTAAGTTATTTTTACATATTTTAATAATTAAGATTTTAGAATAAATATTATACACTTTTTAATTACACCTTTTAAATATCAATTTTAAATAAGGATTTTAAATAAGAATTTTATGAAGATTTAATTTATTTAATAGACTTTTATAAATACTTAATAAATAGCTTTTAACTAGATTTTACCCACACCCACTTTTTATGGATTATATATATCGAAAATACATAAAAGTACAAGTTATGGACAAATATATATATATATATAGAATATTTATACACCACCATACTTAGCTTGTGTTATGTCCTCATAGTACCAAAAGGAGAAAAAAGAAGGATATAACTCGTGGTAAGTAAAAGTGGTTTAAAAGAATGAAAGAATAAGAAGTCAGTCACCCCAATATATTTATGATCCGATCATCGTATGTATAATGAAAGACAAAAAATAAGGTGCCTAGGGCATGAACTAAATGAACCGAAAGAGAAACAAAGAAAACAAATTCAACGACATCACTCGACCCCCCCTGTACTTAGGATTAGGTATCCTAAGTATAGAAAAGAGTGTAGCAAAAACTAGAGATGAGTGATGGGTGTAAAAGAATGTACAAACAAGAAAAGTAAAAATAAGAAAAATAAGAAAATGAAACATCAACAGAAGCAATCGATCCCTCTATACTTATGATCGGGTGTCCTAAGTATAAAGACGAGTAAAAATAGGGACGATTGGGATCTAAGAAGAATATACAAGTGATGTGTGCTCCAAACGTAAGGTATCAAGGTCTCTATACAGGACAAAACGAAGAGGAAGATTACTCATAAGTCATGTACAATAGATCACCTCAACGCAGACCAAATGATATGTAGATTCCACGAAATGATTCAATATATACTCGTTCACCACGAATGGTTCTGCACCAGGTGACACATCTGATATGTCTATGCTTCCGTTGTCATGCACTATTCTGACTATGTATGGACCTTCCACTTGCTCTTTAATTTTCCAGGAAAGATTTTCAACCAGGAACAAAGGTCTTGTGATGAATGTGTTTGGCATGCCACCTCTTCACCTTGACCTTGTAAATGAGAGTGCTCTTGTATGCATGGTTTCTAATATCAATTAACTCATTCGGATCCATCTTCTTCTTAGCTCTGGCTTTATGCAAATCAAGTGATATCTCTTTGATAGCCCATTCTGATTTGTGCATGATCTCTACGGGAAAATGACATGGCTTTTCATAAACAAGCATGAATAGAGAAGTACCTATGAGGTCTTATATGCAGTACGATATGCCAAAAGAACTTGGTCTAGAAGATGTGACCAGTTCTTCCTGTCATGACGTACCAACTTTTGAAGTATGTATTTCACCTCCCTGTTTGAAACTTCAGCCATATCGTTCGTCTGTGGGTGGTAAGGAGAGGCTACTCTATGATCTATAGCATAATTCTTCACTAGCTCCTTCACATCTTTATTGATAAAATGGCTACCCTCATCACATATGAGAATATGTGGGATCCTGAACCGTGAAATGATGTGTTCCTGAGGAACTTGCAAACTATCTTGCTATCAGTGGTTCCTGCGTGTATAGCCTCAACCCATCTGCTAACGTAATCTATAATCAAAAGTATGTACTCAAAGCCATTGCTAGAAGGAAACAGTCCTATAAAATCGACGATCCATGCATAAAAAATCTTACAAATGATTACTGGTCGCATTAGCATCGCATATCTCACATTGATCGTCCCTCATGCTGTTTGACAAACTAGATAACTCTTCACAAATGTGCAAGCATCTCTTGTCAGAGTTTGCCACCAAAAACTGCTCAAGTACCTTATGTGATGTCCTCTTCCCTGAATGATGTCCCCCTGCCTCTAGAGAATGGTATAAGCTGAGGAAACTATTGCTCCTTAGGAATACATCACATGTAAGCACAATCTGATCCCTAGTAAAAAAATAATCGGATCCACCAAGTGGTAGTATCGTGCCTCAGAAACTAGACTGTCAACTCGATCCCTCGATCAACCTTGTGGACTCTTCTGTTTGACTAGAAAGTTCACTATATTCGCATACCAATGAAGCTCCGTCACTACAAAGATACTCTCATTGGGGAATCTCTCTACAATATCTGGCGAGTACTCATCTGGAGACTGCTCTAACTGTAAATGAGAGAGGTGATCAGCTACCACATTCTTTTCTCCAGATTTGTCCTTAATATCCAAATCGAATTCCTAAAATAAGAGAATCCATCCAAGAAGGCATGAATTGACATCCTTCTTTTCCATCAAGTATTTGATAGATGAATGGTCTGTGGAAATTGTAATCTTGGAACCAAGAAGATAAGATTTGAACTTGTGTAACACAAATACCATTGCCAGTATCTTTTTCTCTATCACTGTGTAGTTCCTTTGTGCATCATCTAAAGTCCGATTGGTATAGTGAATAGGAACTAGAAGTCCATTCCTCCTCTGTCCTAATACAACCCCAACTGCGAAATCTAAAGCATCCATTATGATCTCGAAAGGAAGAGACCAATCAGGTGGTTGTAGGATAGGAGCACTAATAATCATGTTCTTCGATGTGAGGAAGACATCAAGACACTTATCATCTATCAAAAACTCCATGTATTTACCTGACAATTCAGTCAACGGTCAAGCAATCTTAGAGAAATATTGTATGAACCATTAGTAAAAACCAATTAGAAAAGACTGTAACTGCTTGATGTTGGTCGGTAAGTCGAGATGCGTGATGACATCCACCTTAACAGGATCACTCTCCATGCCTTGCCTAGAGATGACATGCCCTAAAACAATCCCATTTGTGACCATAAAATGATCATTTCCCAGGATAAAATGAGATTCACCTCATAATATTTCTGAAGTACCTAGTCTAGGTGCGTCAAAAAATCGTCAAATGACTCACCATAAACTGAAAGATCATCCATAAAGAACTCAAGAAATTCACCTACCATGTATGCAAAAATGACAAGCATACACCTTTGGAATGTAGCAAAAATGCATCCATCTAAAAGCATACATGCCAAAAGGACGTGTAAAGGTAGCCTTCTTTTTATCCTCGGGAGCAGTGATGAACTGATAGTATTTAGAGTAATCATCTAGGAACCAGAAGTACTCTTTCCCTACCAACATCTCTATTACCTGGTCTATAAAAGGCGGAGGAAAGTGTTCCTTCTTTGTCACGGCATGCAGTCATCTATAATCAACAGAAACTCATCATGATGTGGTTACTTTCTTTGGAATCTCCTATCCACTCTCATTCTTAACCATATGAATTCTCAACTTCTTCAGAACAAGATGTAATGAGCTGACCCATTCATAGTTGAAGATAGGATAGATAAACCCTATGTCACACTACTTCGTAATCTCTTTCTTGACAATATATTATGAAATAAGATTCAGCCTGCGTTGAAACTCTCAGGATGGTTTTTTGTCATGATCGAGATAGTTGTGATGAGAATACAAAGCATGATTTATCTCGTGAAGATTGATAAAGTACAACCAATGGCCTTGCGATTTCTTTCGATAATCTCCATCAAATGAGTTTGTCGATCTTTAGACCGATGGACTGATAACGATCATAAACCGTCAGCGTGGACCTGCAGGGAAAGCATACTTCATATTCGAAAGTAATATCTTCAGCTCATGCAAGGTAGAATCTAGCTCTATTCATAATAGAGTGTTTATTTTAATTGGATATAATTATTCCATCATATTAAATCAATTATAAATATAATCAACCAACCAATAAACATTCTTGATTGTTATTTAAAGGATGATATAATCTCAAAATATGTATTATTTAAATTTTAATGATTAGAAAAATAGATCATGATCATTTCAAGCATTGCCTTTCATTACCCGCTGTCATGGCCAGTACGCACAGGATGTGAGTCAGACCGCTCACAGAGAAACCTGCTACCCCAACGATCCCGACTAGATACCATATCCACCTCATGCCAGGATAATGTGATCTGATCATTTTATATTTGAGATGATATCCGGCCTTACAACCAAAGCTATACTATATAATATTTATCAAAACCATTTTGATTAATATTATAAGGAGATTTGCTAAATAAACTGATAAAACCCCTTTATTCTTTATCTTTTTAGCTTATATTTTTATATACTTATAAATATTATTCAAAATACATATAAAAAATAATCATAAAATAAAACCATTAATAACACATTAAAATAAATAAAGCATTAGAAAGTATAGGTAATTTAAACATATATAATACATATTTATTTAAGTATGTAAATAAATTCAGAAAATACAATAAAAATATGTAAATGTGTAATAAAAAATTTATAAATATATACATTATATATATACATTAATAAAATACAAAATATAAAATAAAAATAAAATAATCTAAATAAAGGTAAATATACCTGTGTATATACATGTAAATAGTAACATCTAATAAATAACTTTGTAAAAATAAATAAAAAATCATAATAAAATACTAAATAAAATAATGGGTTTTTATCACTTGTGCCCCTATGAGATATCACAATTTCAATTATGCCCTTATCTTTTTGGTAATATCAGTTGTGCCCCTCACTTCTTGCTAATCTATCACTTGTGCCCCTCGGGTTAGTGACCGTCCATAACCAACACAAACGGACGTTAACTTCAAGGACACAAATGGAATTAAATTAAAAAAAAGGATTTAAAAGTCCTCCTCCCCCCCGTCTTCTTCCTCCCTTCTCTTCCTCCTCTCCCATCTTCTTGCTCTTCCTCTTCCTCCCTTCTCTTCCTCCTCCACAGCTCCTCCCTCCTCCTCCTTGAGCTCTCCCACAGCCTCCCCCGAGCCTCCTGCTCCGCCCACGTGCCTCGCATCCATCCCTGTCCTCCTCCCCCTCTGCCCCCGCACCACCCCCCACTGCCCCCTGCACCTCCCCTCCGCCCACCGCACCTCCCACCTCTGACCCCACGTACTTCCCTCCGCCCCTTGCACAGCCCTCCGCCCCCCGCACTCCCCCCCCACACCTCCCTTCCACTGTCAGAAGCTCCCTCCGCATACCGCACCTCCCCCCTCTGACCCCCCGCACCTCACTCCGCCCCTTGCATCGCCCCTGCATCTCCCCCCTCTGACCCTCCGCACCCCTTCCACCCCTTGCACCGCCCCCCGCATCTCCCTCTCCAACCCCCCACACCTCCTCCACCCCTTGCACCGCACCCCCCACCCCTCCCCCAGTCGCCTTCGCCCCCTGCGCCTCCCCTGGCCCATCTCCCCCACCCCCTGCACCTCCCCCTCCCTCTGTCTCGCGCCTCCCCCTCCCACTATGCCTCACCCTACCCCCACCGCCCCCGCCCCCAGGTCGCCTCGTCGCCCCCGCCCCCTACGCCTCCCCCGTGCCTCCCCTTTCCTCCCTCCTCCTCCGCTTGTCTGGCTGAAACTGGATTGCTTTTAGTTTTTGTTAAATTAAGATAAATTATTGACTAATTGATTCATAAAAATTCATCAAAAAATTCAATAAACTTCACCGTTTGATCCGTAATGAGTGATATATCTGTAAAAATGCAAAAAATTTAGAGATCGATGGATGTATGAAGGTGTCGCTAAGAGAGAGAAATTATGAAGAGAAAGGAAGAAGAAAAAAATGGAGGAGGAAGAAGATAAAAAGAAGTCTGGACAATAATACCCCTTTTAACTGCACCAAGGTTTGAAAAAACCATTGTCAAGTCAACTCATTGATGGTCAATCTGGCGGAAGGGCACAATGATAACGGAGAAAGAAGTGAGGGGCACAACTGATATTACCAAAAAGATAGGGGCATAACTGAAATTGCGATATCTCGGAGGGACACAAGTGATAAAAGTCCTAAAATAATGTACCATTTTATGTTTTAAATTTTATTTAATTAATTCATTTTCTATTTTATTTCCATTTGTTTATTCTTTTTTCCATAGTTATGTCGTTTAGCGGTAGATGTGGACCAATGGGAGCTCAAGGAGAGTTGACCTCGGGTTAACTATCCTACCTCCCTATGTCATCTTCATGTCAGATGTCGACCTCTCCTTTTCTCTAATTTTTCTATCCATGATACGGTGCTCGAGGCATGGTGCTTTATTCATGAAAAATATTATTAACACATCCCTCTTCCACGCATAATCTTTCCCTTGTCCAGTAGAGCATCGATCCACTCGAAAACCCTAGCTTTTTGAATGCCCTCGACCTGTGTATAAATAAGACGCTCCACACCATTTTTTATTTCGATCCTTATTTGAACACGGGAACCCTCATATCATTGCATGATCAAGTTGAGGTTGGTGATAGCAATGTCCTCGTGAGATTTGCAGCGTGTGTGAGGTGTCATTGAAGTTGATCCACCCTTCGTTGGAGCCCCGCCATTAAAGCCTCTGCTCTTTGGTTTCCATGTATGACTTGCTTCTTATCTTCACATTTCTATGTAGATTTTAGTTCTAGCTTTCACTTGCAATCTTTATTTCTCGCATTTATTGTTGTTTTTAGCTCAGATCTAAAGGTTAAGATTGCCGGAGATCTAGAGCTCTGGCCACCGTTTCCACTTGTGCATGCATCTCCACTTTCACCAGCCTCCCCTGCATCTTCTCCACCTTCATAGCCACTTAGATCACCTCTATCTACCCTCAAATCGAGTATGTCGCTCTCCATCCTCTGTCCTGCATCGGAGAGCACACGCTTCGCCCCATTTCGACTCGATCTCCACCAAATAACAATCAAGATCTTGATGAACGTCAAATTCGCCTCTATAAAAAAATGTAGAATTATGCTGTAGTACAGGAGGCTAATTTGGTTCAGCAAAAACCACAGACCTTGAATGCTGTGGAATATTTTACTTGGCAAGTGTACCAAGGTTGAACACAGGGACACGGCTACCTAATTTAGCTATTAAATTTCGATTCATTATGCTCAGAGTAAATTAATCTCAATTTCAGGTCCACATGCAAATTATACAAAATACAAAGCGATGCTAGGATGTATGCATTGTTTTAGATATTTTTATGCAATTATAAAGCAATGCATGAGCAAATATGCAAGGAAAATTATTTACAAATTAAACACTACAATTATACCCTAAAAATTATGAGCAACATGATATAAATGAAACTAGTGTCAATTTAATCGTAACAATAAAGAGTAGTCATCAAATCCAAGCAAGACAAGGAGGACATGGTCCATTTGTCACATAAAAAATCACTTAAATTAAAATAGGCTCAAATAAGATAATTAAGCATGCTAGAATCTAAAGGACAAAACATGGATCAAAACGACACTAAAATCATGCAATTTGGACCTACGATGCTCAAGTTATGCTAAAAACAGTGCAAGGGCATAATTATAATAAAAATGCAAGGAAATAAAGGGATAAATATTGCATTTAGGTCCCTGGAGGGACCTAAATGCAAATAGCAAAAACCGCCTAGGCCTAGTTGCAATTTGTCCATTTGCGCGCAGGGGCATATTTGTAATTTCCAAAAATCTGGAGGGCTTTCCTGTAAATTACCCAGGCACCTGGGGACCAAAATGCAAATAAATATTCTTCCGGGGTCTTCTCTACAATTTACCCAGGCCCCACGTGCCTCGCACGTAAGGTGCCTAGGCTCGGGTCAGGCCTGTGGCTCGGGCCACGTGGCTGCTGTGGGAGGCATGGATCGAGGCTCGGTAGAACCCGAGCCTGTAGCCTCGGTTGAAGCTTCGGTCGGGCCACGCGGCATCATCTGGGCCGTCCGATCTAGATGATCGGACGACAGCTGTAGTTTCGTCTCCACCGTGAGCCACCGGAGGAGGCGGGGCTCCGGCGACCCGCAAGAAGCTCCGCTGAGCTCCAGAGGGAGGTCTGAGGGTCGGCGAAGACGACGAGCGGTCTGGCGGAGGTCTTGGATGCACGGCGAAGGTCCATAGCTGATCGAAAATGGCACTTGATGAAGCTTCGCCGGCTGGGAGGAGCTCGAAGGTGCTCCGGTCTGAACTCCGACCATTGAAGCTTTGAAAACCTACAAACGTTAGATAGCTAAAGCGTGCGTTGTTTAGTGAGTGAAGTGAGGTGAGTGGTGGCCTTTGGGTGATCGGAGGTGGAGGCCAAAGCTCCTCCTCCGGCGAGATGGAGAAGGAGGTGGGTCGGAGCGGCTGGGGGTCTGGAGAAGGGAAAGGAGGGTTGGCAAGGTTGCTGGTGGCGTGGCGGATGAGGTTGAGTGATTGGTGGAGGGGGTAGGTGACTGTAGGAGGCGTAATAAATCGAAGAAATTAAAGAAAAACAAAGAAGAAGATCTCCTCGCCGGAGCGAGGAGTTGGCGAAGGATTTGACCTGGGATTGAGCTCCAATGGAGCTCGGAGGTCATCACACGACGAGGGCGGCCGATCCCCGATGCTCGGTGGCGCGTGATGGCGCCGCTACACGGCGGAGGAGCCGCGGGTCAAACACCAGGCCAAAGCCATCTCTACCTCGACATCCCGCCCTCTCCGTTGTCACCGGAGGGGCAGAGGCGGATAGGCTAGGGCCCAATTTGGTGGACGACGGCTGACGGAGGCAGAGGAATGGGTTTTATTGGTGGAGACATCCGGCGGTTACAGTGGTAGAGGGCGTTTTGGAGAGGCGGTCTAATGGCGATGGGGTAACGTCTGGGAGTTATGGAGATCGCGCGAGGATGATGGGGGAGCGGGCTATTGATGAATACCCATTCATCACTCTTTATTCTTATATTTTAGCTACAAAAACCTTTGCAAATGCATGTAGATATGTGTAAATAGGAATAATTAGCAAAAGCATGCATTGTGTAAAAACCTATAATTAGCATGTTTTTGTGCAAAAATAAAAGAATAAAGATTAAAAAGAAAAAGAGGGAAATATTTAGAATAAATATTGAGCAACCTAACCCAAGGGAGGGCTCAGCATGGGCCTGACCGCATAAAAGCCAAGTAGAGGGAGATAGGGGCTCATGTGTATATATTTATGTAAATAAAATAAAAATGTTTTCCTCACCCAAAAATATGCTTGTAAATACTTGTACATATTTATAAAAGATAAAAACAAAATAAAAAGTTAAAAATCAAAAAGATTAAAAAGACCACTTCATCATGTACATATATCACATCTATGTATTTATTTAACCTTGTAAATAAATAAAGTTATTTTCCAAACTTTTTGTAAATACTCTATGCTATATATTGTAAATAAATAAAATAAAAAGAATCAAAACAAAAATCAAATAAAAATAACAAAATTAAAAATACAAAAATACATTGTACATATACCTTGTATATAGTTGTACATAACTATTTATTTTACCTATGTATATAAACAATAAAAATAAAATAAAAACACCCTTTTATTCCTTATTTTATACTATAAATAAATAAAATATAAAATAAGGATAAAATTGTACAAAAATAATAATTAAAAATCAAAAATCAAAAACCTACATATTGTATATATACCTATATATAGCTATATAATGTAAATACCCTATTTTTATTTCCAAAAATTAATTAAAAATCACCAAAAAATAGAAAAAAATAAAATAAAAATAGTTTGTGTTTTGAGTTTTTACAAAATCGGGCCATAATTACCTTAATTTTGAGCTTTAAACTCCTGCCACGTGGCCTGACCCCATTGGGTCCTGGGGATGTTGACCGCCCGGTCAACTGGCCCCCCCAGGACCACTTCTCACGGACTCGAGCATCGGACCCATCTTCTCGGATTTATACCCGCTCGACCCGATCACCAATCCACCAAGCCCCGGGTCCGAATCGTTCCCCTTGCATCCGGCATCCTCGCCGGAGCCGCTCCCTCGGGATCCGCGCGCTCCTGAGCTTGCCCGGACCCCCTCTTCTCGGACCCCTAGCCATATAAAGCTGGAGCTCAGCCGCCTTCCCACGCCATCTTTGGCCATTTGCTTCATTCTCCAGTGAGCTCCAGAGAGAGAGAGAGAGAGAGGTGACAGCTCGCGCCTCGACCTGTTGCAGCGAGGAGAGGAGGTGAAAACCATCGATCCGGCGATACCCCCGCCGTAGCTCCGCCACCTGAGCGAGCTCGAGCCTCGGGCAGAGACACCCCTTGAGGCGACGACCGGGAGCATCCCCAGCTCCAGCACAGTCTCATCGATCATCCAGGTAGTCCCTTAGCTCCACCTTTCCGTTCAATTTCCATTTTCCCCCAAATCGCACCTCCGACGCCTTTCTTCGATTCGCCCCGGTTCCGACCACCGTTCGACCATCGGACCCGACCCACATCTCTGCCTTCCTCCGCCGCACATTCTACACCCACTCACACAACCCAGCTCGCACAGGAGCTGGGAACCAGGCTCCACCGTCTTCCACCTTCGCCGGAGCCCGTCGCCCCGACGCACCGTCCACCTTCGCTCCGCCTAACGGGGTCGATGCACTTTGCCCTCGACCCGCGAGTCTTCTGAGCTCTTTTGCAGGTCCTACCGAGCCCATCTGAGGGCTTGGTCATTCAGGCCGGGAGACCCAGCTCCGCCGACCGTGCCTAAGCTCCTCCGAGCTCGGGACGATCATCGGAGCACTGCAACCGACGCAGGAGCGCACGAGCTTTCTTCTCCGATCATTGGTGCGCTCCGAGGAGGAGACCAGCACCCGCACGAGCCCGGCGAAGTTCGCCGGGGACCAGTTCCTCCAGGACCCTCCAGCGTCGTTGGATCAACCCTCAGCTCCAGACGCCATCCAGACCGTCCATTCCTAGCGCTGATGAATACCCATTCATCACTCTTTATTCTTATATTTTAGCTACAAAAACCTTTGCAAATGCATGTAGATATGTGTAAATAGGAATAATTAGCAAAAGCATGCATTGTGTAAAATTCTATAATTAGCATATTTTTGTGCAAAAAATAAAAGAATAAAGACTAAAAAGAAAAAGAGGGAAATATTTAGAATAAATATTGAGCAACCTAACCCAAGGGAGGGCTCAGCATGGGCCTGACCACATAAAAGCCAAAGTAGAGGGAGATAGGGGCTCATGTGTAAATATTGGTGTAAATAAATAAGATTATATTTTCCTCACCCAAAAATATGCTTGTACATATTTGTATATATTTAGAAAATATTAAAAACAAAATAAAAATTTGAAAATCAAAAAGTTCAAAAATGCCCTTTCACCATGTACATAAACCATACTCCTATATTTATTCAACCTTATAAATAAATAAAATTATTTTCTAAACTTTTTGTAAATATCCTATATTATATATTGTAAATAAATAAAATGAAAAGAATCAAAACAAAAACCAAATAAAAATTACAAAATTCAAAACATAAAAATACATTGTATATAGATGTATATATCTATTTATTTTACCTATATACATAAATAAGAAAAACCAAATAAAAATACTCTTTTATTCCTTACTTTATAATATAAATAAATAAAATATAAAATAGGAATAAAATTGTACAAAAATAATAATTAAAAATCAAAAATCAAAAGCCTACATATTGTATATATACATATATATAGCTATATATTGTAAATACCTTATTTTTTATTTCCAAAAATTAATTAAAAATCACCAAAAAAATAGAAAAAAATAAAATAAAAATATTTCATGTTTTGGGTTTTTGCTGATTCGACCCCTAGCTATGTGTATTTGTCACTTCTTAATCCAGCCACGTGGCCTTCAGCCATTGGCCCTGGGGATGTTGACCGCTCGGTCAACTGACCCCCCCCAGGACCACTCTTCACGGGTTCGAGCACCGGACTCTTTTCTCGGATTTATACCTGCTCGACCCGATTGCCTAACACCCAAACCCCGGCTCCGTTTGACACCTCCCACATCCGACACCCTCGCCGGGCATCGACCTCGGGGTCCGCGCGCCACCGTGACCCTACCCGAGCCGTTCTTTTCGGATCCCCCCAACCTACTTAAGCGAGCTCCGCCACCAAATTCTGGCATCTTTGGCTCTCCATTCTTCATCCCGTGACCTCCACAACTACCCCCGAGGTGACAGCTCCAGGTTGGTCGTGTCGCAGCGAGGAGAGAGTGGTCGGACCACTGATCCGGCGAGTAGCTCCGCCGTAGCTCCGCCGTTAGTGCGAGCTCTGAGCCTCGGGCCCAGACGACCCTCGAGGCTACGACCGGGAGCTTCCCCAGCTCCAGCCCAGTCTACTCCACCACCCAGGTAATCCCGTAGCTCCACGTTTCCGTTCAATTTCCATTTTGCCCCAAATCGCACCACCGTCGTGTTTCGTCGATTCCGACCACCTCACGCAACCATTCGATCATCGGAGTCCATCATCACCTCCGCCTTCCCTCTGCGCACATTCTCCATACCCCCATCCAACCCAGCTCGCACAGGAGCTGGGGTTCGAGCTCTTCCGTCCATCGCTTCGCCGGAGCTCGCCCATCTCGCCCCACCGGTCACCTCCACGACGCCTAACCGGGTTGAGGCACTTTGCCCTAGACCCGCGAGTTTCCTGGTTCCCTTTGCAGGTCAATGCGAGCCCATCTGAGGGCTTGAGTCATCCGGGCCAGGAGCTTCTCCCCCGCCGACCTCGCCGGACCCCTCCAGGGCTCGGCTGGGTCATCGGAGCCTACCATCAGCTGCAGAGCTTCATCGCGGACCTTCTCCGATCTCCAGAGGCAGCAGGGGAGGATCCCAGCGCTCGCACGAAGCCGGCGAAAGTGACCGGCGACTTGTTCTTCCAGGATCCTCGCCGATCGTCGGATTGACCTCGGCGCTCCAGATTACATCGTGTCCGTCCATCCACGGAGCTGCAGCAACCGCCAGATCTCCTGAGGATCGATCTCAGCCGTTAGCTACTCGAGGGTTTCATCCACCAGCGCACCACAGCCGTCCGATAGCCACGTGGAGAGCCCCCAGTCGTTCGATCAGGCCGACGTTTTCAAAGACAAAGGCGCCTTCGTCCTCAGCCGTCAGATTCGCCACGCGTCACTCATCTGGCCCTCGACGTAAATAAGGGGTAAATTGTCTCAGGCCCCCTTTTCTTTTATGCTTTTAGTTTCAGTCCTGTAAATATTTAATTCCGTAGTTTAGTTTGAGGTTAATTTGCACAATGGACCGTGAGCTTTAGTTTATTTGCACTTATACCCCTGCCTGTGTGAGCCACGTGCTTCGTCACGTGTTTTATTGGTGTATTTGCAACCTTAGCCCCTGTTGTTCTGGATGTTTATGAATGAATGAAATCTTTTTAGTATTTGCATCTATGCCCCTGTGAATGTTTTAATTTCGCATGTGCGTTTATTTGTGGGATATTTGCAATATAGCCCCCTGGACTTTTGGTACGAGTTACCAATAGGTCCTAAGGCCTTGTTTTCTTTACAAATAGGTCCCTGAGTGCCCTAGGCACGCGCCTTGTACGTGTTTTGCTGGGTATTTTGCACCGGGACCCCCAGAACTTAGGGCATTTGCACTTCAGTCCCTGTGCACAGTGCCCTCTTGTGATTTTTTGAATAAAATATCAAATCACCTCCAAATTCGATGAAAATTTGACACATGGCTTCTGCCATGTTGTAGGATTTTTGAGAATTTTTGAGGACATTTTTGAGCATAATTGTTATTTTTAAAAATTCAAAAACCATTATTTCAGCTACTGCCTAGAGTTAAAAATCCCAAAAAAATATAAAAACCCCCCTAAAAATTCTATAAAAATTAGGTACTGTTTATTTGGTGTTCCTTTATTTTCTAGCCAATTTTGGCTATTTTTCACTGCTTAAAAACCATAAAAACTTAAAACACCTAAGAATTCATAAAAATTCTAGTAAATAATCTAAAAACCCAAAAACAATAATTTTGGTACTCAAATTTTCCTTGTTTTACCTAGTTTACAGGAAAAATACCTCCTGGCCCTTTTGAGGTCCTTAGATATTTTATCTAGGGCTTTTGGACCTGGCTGGACAGTACCTTGCATTTTTGCTACTGTTTGATTTTTAGAAAATAAAATACACATTAGAAAATGATCAAAAATTCACCAAAAACGTTAAAAAACATAAAAAACATAAAAATATCTTTATTTGAATTTTTTCTTGATTTCTGACACATTAAATAATTAGCTAAAGTGTGCTTGCTTTTGTGTTTCTTTTGTTTTCTTCACATATTAAAAATCCAAAAAAATATAAAAATCATTAAAAATCATTAAAAATATTTTGTCTTTTATTTGATTTCTTTTTTACTACTTCGTAGGCCTTTGGCCAACCCGTGCTCCTCGAGTTCGACCCTGGGTGCTATACCAGGTTAAACATTTAGCAGGACCGCTTGCTTTGTTTGGATTGATTCTATTTGTATTTAGTGGTCTGATATTTTTCTTGATTGACTTAGCTGAGCGATCGAGGTCGCAACGACCTATCTAGATACCTTTACCTTAGTCGCTTGGCCGGTCATCAGAATGGCGCCGTTGCCGGGGAGCACGGCTTAGTAGTTCGTTTTATTTTCATTTTCGTCTTTGTTTTCGCGGCTTTTCGCGGCTCTTCGGAGCTCGCGGCTTTTCACGGCTTTTTGTCTATATTTTGTTTGTTTTTATTTTCCTTTTCTTTTATTTTTGTTTTTGTTTTATTTTGTGTGTTTATTTTATTTTAGATTTTTGCACATATACCCTTATTTTTCATTTGCCTTTATTTCCTTTGATATTATTTGATTGGTTCTGACCACTTGTTTTCTCTTGCGAGGGCCCGAGGACCGAGGCGGCTATTCTCGAGAGCCGGCGCAACCGCGGGATTCGGAGGCGGCTCCTTTCTTCGCGGAGCCGTAGGAGAGAGTGAGAGAGAGAGCTGAGTGGTGAGGATTAGGGTAGATTTATTTTTGTTCATTATTATTGTAATAATACATGACTCAGGGACAGGACTTGGACATTTGTGACTTGACCGTAGCGGGTCTGTTTCGCCGAGCACCGGTGTGCTCGGGGGACCCTTAGGACCTTCGCGGTTTTTCGCGGCTTTCTCGCGGTTTTATTTTTCTTTTATTTCTGCCTTTTCCGGTGTTTACGCGGTTTTTGCTCGAGCCCCTAGACTTAGGATTTTCTGGTGAATGTGTCGTAACTAGTAGGATCCACACACCTAATTGATTATCTGTTCCTATAGATCGATAATTGGACCTACTTAAAATCAATAATAAAAATAACCGATTCATTTGCCTCCGTAGCCTACGTGCCGCAGCCCGTCCTGTAAAGCGCTTACTCCTACCCCCGATTTGTCGGACAGAGGAGGGACGGGCCAAGACCGGACTCTTTGGCTTGGAGGTCGGTGACCGGTTAGACGGCTCTTCGCTAGACTTGCTCACCTAGGACTCGGCTTTCCCCGCTGCATCATATAGATAGTTTTATTTCTGTCTTTACTTTTATGCACGGATCATATTGCATGTAGAGTGCTGGAGACAGGTACGCATTTCTGACTTTGCATGCATCATTGATTTATCGCGCATCGGCTTTTTCGTCTTCTCCCCCCTGTTTTGGACTTAATAACCAGGAGAACCGAAAAATTCGTTAGGCCTTTTGTTTGCTTTGAAAAAGATTAAAAAAGTGAAACCATAAAATTGGGGCTGCTAAAATTATTGATCTTAAAAACCGCTCACCCTAAAAACTTTGTCTTGGGGAGAGCAACCCCCTCATTGTTTGGTTTGGATGCGCGAGAGAGTGACCTGCACCTTAGGTAGAGCCCCCCGTTGCTAGTCCCGACTGATTACCGACTTTTCCGTGCGGGCCAGTCGGTTGGGTTAGCATCGGATATCCCAACAGGTCACGTAAGCGCTCTGATATTCTGTGTGTTCACCAAAATAAAATCGACAAGATAATTTGACCGAACTTTCACGGTCTTCAGCTCGCGTTGCGTTGGTGAACCGGGGGTTTGTTTTCTGATCGTAATTTTTCCAGATCTCATCCGCCTTACTCGCCAGATCAAGATGATGGGTAGACGGTCTCTTAGGCAGCCTCTGGCTGCACCGCTTTCGGGCACGTCTACCTCATCATCTAGGTTGGCTCGTGAGGGCTCAGACCCGCTCTCCGAGCCCGAGTACGACTCCACCCTGTTCCCCCTCGACCCCCTTTCTGATCTACCTGAGAGACACGAGCCCGAGGAGAGATTGATACATTTGACAGCACCTGAGTTGGGCTCGTTTGATTTTGCAGACGTCACGATGGCCGGAGCTGGCAGTTCAGATGATCACTCCCGACAGCCCGAGCACTTTGTACTTGACCAGGGAGCGATCAACTCCACCCTGATCGCATCACTCGAGACAGTCCAGCAGCAGCTCCGCGATCAGGGAGCATTTATGATTGAGATGAGGAGAGAGTTGGAGAGGCTCAGAGCAGAGCGAGACCAGCAGAGCGAGCCCGAGGAGATACCAGATGCAGAGGCACGAGCCGCAGCAGCAGCAGCCGCAGCCGCAGCCGCAGCGGCAGCAGCCGCAGGAGGAGGAGGACCACCTAGACCGATGCGGGAGTTGCACAACCCCGGATCTACACTGATGCACCATTGGGTGGTGGTACCTGCTATCGTGGGGGACTTCAAGTTCCCCCCGAACACCCTGCAGATGCTTCCTCGTTTCCACGGACTCGCCACTGAGGAGCCCCACCTCCACATCCAGGAGTTTCTTATGATCTGCAACACTGTCCACGATCGGCATGTGGACCAGGACACGATCCGGATGATAGCCTTCCCGTTTTCACTGGCAGATAGAGCAGCCACCTGGCTGAAGCATCTTGGGAGGTTTGTCTATACCTGGGAGCAGCTCCGCACCGAGTACTTGAACAAGTACTATCCACTCGGGCGGACGAATGCAGCGAGGGCCCTGATCAGCAACTTCTCCATGTTCCCCAACGAGCAGTTCCACGAGGCATGGGAGAGGTTTCGAGAGCTCCTAGACCGATGCCCGCACCACGACATCTCCAAGCCGAACCTAGTGCAGAGCTTTTTCAGCGGGTTGACGCCAGAGCTTCAGGGTCTGGTGAACGCTTCGTGCGGCGGGTCCTACTTTGCCAAGGACCATGACCAGGTCTGGGCCATCTACGAGGAGATGGCTGAGAACTATATGGTGATGTCTCAGACCAGGTTGTATACTCAGAAGACCCAGCCACATCAGCCAGGACCCGTGCAGTACCAGCGGATAGCACGGGTAGATGCAGGTCCATCCAGTTCGTCCGCAGCCGCAGCAGCACAGGCAGAGTCGTCAGCTGCGGACATGGGCATTATCAGCGAGAAGCTGGACCGCATGGAGCTGATCGAGAAGAAGCAGTGCCAGAGTATCACGCAGATGGAGCAGATGGCACAGGTTCTGAGCGACATGAAGACACAGCTCATGTGTCTCCAGGAGGCACAGACGGCTCCTCAGCCCCGTCTTCAGTCGCGAGGCGACGCCGGCAGCAGCATCAGCTCGTCCCAGTGCTCCAGCACCCACGTGCAGCCTAGACAGGTCCATCTTGTACAGGCGGAGCCGTACCAGCAGCCGCATCCCACCTACCAGTCCCCACCATCTCTATAGATGCAGATGGTGATCTACCAGCCGGACCAGCCTCTGGCAGTACTCCCGCCAGCCCCCTACGATGCCGAGCCGTTGATGGATGTCAACGGGATTTGGTATGACCGCCCCCAGCCTGGGATCCGACGAGACCATCCCGGATTCAGGTGGGGGAGTGGTGGTACCCAGCCCCAGCAGCAGCCGTCAGGACAGGGAGGGCAGTACTCCCAGAAGAGAGATCACCACCAGCCGCAGCAGCAGCCCCCAGCATATCAGCAGCACCAGTCATCCTTCGGTCCGCGTCCCTATCAGCAGCAGGGACAGTCGTGGAGACGTGAGCAGCAGGCTCACCCAGTTCAGCAGCAGCACCCTTCCTCATACCCCTCTTACCAGCACCAGCAGCAGCAGCAGCCTCACCCACAGAGAGGCTACCCGTCGGGCTCTCACGAGAGCCCTGCTTTGGATGACATCGCCCGCCTCCTCACGGACCAGCAGGCCACATTCAGACGGGAGATAGACGAGTTCCGCCAGGAGATGCGGGACTTGGTGAGAGGGAAGGCCGCCATTCCAGCCCAGATTGAGCCGAACCCGAACAACCTCAAGAGGAAATCTGAGCAGGTAGTACATACTGAGTTTGCCACTCCTAGTGACCCATTTGATGATACATCTTCGGATCTATTTGATGCTGATTTTGTCACACTTAGGAGCGGTAGGACCCCAGCAGGCGGCGGCGCCTCATTTGAGCTTCACCACGAGGACACTTCAGAGGCGCCACATGAGGAGGAGGAGAGCGGTACTGAGGCCGCTCCAGATGATGACGGTGGCACTGAAGCCACCAAGGATGCTGATCCCACCGACGGTACTGAGGCCGCCGCTTCACCAGATCTAGGAGGAGGTACTGACGCCACCAGTTCGGCCGAGCCAGCCCGCGGTACTGATGCCGCGAGACGTCTACCAGCAGCAGCAGCACAACCAGCCCACGGTGGTACTGAGGCCACCGGTGTTAGTATAGAGAGAGATGTTGTTTTCCCTCGCCGTGTTGTATCTCAGGACTTTGGTGTGAATAAAGGAAAAGGTTTAGTTTCTTCTGGTCCCACTGTGGTGCATGATGTATGTGTGGATCCGGTCATCGAACCGTCTAGGCCTTTTCCTAGTCCTTCATCTGAGAAGGACCCTGTGATCCCCTTCCCTAGAGCCCTTCAGATAGGGAAGGGGAAGAAAAAAGAAAAAGATCCAAAAAAGAGAGAGCTTGAGGAGTTCAGCCAGAGCATGATTGATCGATTCCATATCCAGCTGACCCTCCAGGAGGCTTTACAGCACATCCCCCTTCTCCAACGATCTTTGAGAGAGAGGACTACAGTCAGGAGGAGGAAGAGGAACCGCACTTCAGAGATACATGTGCTGACCAAGGCCACGTGTTTTGCGATTCAAAACCGCCTGCCAGCCAAGAGGCCAGATTCAGGGGCCCCGTATGTCAGATGCCAGATCAGTGAGCAGAGGTTCGACCGTACTCTACTAGATAGCGGATCGTCGATCAACCTTCTTCCGGCAGCCCTTCTCGACCGCTTTGAGTTGGGCACTCTTCGACAGAGAGGACAGTCCTTCAGTTCGCTGATCGATCTGTCAAGAGGCCGAAGGGGTTATTACGAGACGTTATCGTCACGATTCAGGGCCTGAAATTCCCCGTGGACTTCGTAGTGTTGGACATGGAGATCCCTGAGTCAGTGGCCGATACCCCCATCATCCTTGGTCGCCCGTTCTTGGCCACAGCCAAGGCGGTGACTGATCATGATAGCGGGAAGGTGTACTTTCGCGTCGAGGGCGAGAGTATACAAATAGAGACGGTCGAGGACTACAGAGCTAGAGATAGAGCACGCTCAGAGGCTACTACAGATTCAGAGCAGCTGACAGACGCAGAGCCAGATATCCACCAGGACTGTGATTTTGTGATCACAGATGATGAGGCAGCTTGGGCAGATCTTGAGACACAGACCATCCTCTCACTTTCAGATACAGCTGATGCCGAGATGATAGCAGAGGAGAGTCTGGAGAGCACAGCCTTGGACCCGGATACCATTGAGGCAGCAGAGCCGGTCCTTGATCGCAGCACGATGTTTAGTGATGGTGGTGCTGAGGCCACTTGGTTTTCCGGTGGTACTGATGCCACTGCGGTTGATACAGATCCCTCGGATTCAGAGTCTGATTGGGCCGATTGTGATGATCAGATGCCAGACATGATTTCACCTGAGCCTATAGAGGAGGAGGAGGTAGACGCAGAGCAGACCAGAGACAGTGCAGTTGAGCAGCCTTCTCCCGATCCAGTTTGCGAGAGTACGCTTTCACTTTCCCAGGCAGATTTGGCAGACTTAGCAACTTTCACTCAGTTTCTTCCGCAGCCAGATTTGCCAGCACCCAGCATTCCAGAGCTGAAGCCGCTCCCTACTTCGCTGAAGTATCGATTCCTTGCGGGCGAGCCTGAGATGTACCCAGTCATCATCTCCGCCGAGTTGACTGGAGAGCAGGAATCCCGTTTGATGGGGGTTCTTGAAAAGAACCGCAAGGCGATCGGATGGAGCGTAGCAGATCTCCATGGGATTAGTCCATCAGTGTGCTCCCACCATATCTATCTCGAGGAAGGGGCGAAGCCGTCACGTGAGTTCCAGCGGCGACTGAACCCCAACCTGAGAGAAGTTGTGATGAAGGAAATATCGAAATGGTGGAGTGCAGATTTTATTTATCCCATTTCCGACTCCAAGTGGGTCAGCCCCTTGCATGTGGTGCCCAAGAAGACGGGCATCACGACTGTGATCAGTGAGTCGGGAGAGGAGATTGCTACACGAGTACCCACCTCTTGGAGGGTTTGTGTTGACTACAGGAGACTCAACCAAGCCACCAAGAAGGACCATTTCCCCCTGCCTTTTATTGACCAGATCATTGAGAGACTGGCAGGGAAGAGCCATTATTGCTTCCTGGATGGGTACTCGGGCTACAACCAAGTGACCATCGCTCCTGAGGATCAGGAGAAGACCACCTTTACCTGTCCCTTCGGCACATATGCTTTTCGACGCATGCCATTTGGGCTATGCAATGCCCCTGCGACTTTTCAGAGGTGCATGCTGTCGATCTTCTCGGACATGGTAGGGGAGTGTTTGGAGGTCTTCATGGATGATTTCTCGATCTACGGCGACGGATTCGATTCTTGTCTTGACTGCCTAGATCGAGTACTCGTGCGATGTATTGAGTATCACTTGGTGCTATCTTGGGAGAAGAGTCACTTTATGGTGACTCAAGGGACGGTGCTTGGCCATATCATCTCCAACAGGGGCATGGAGGTTGATCCGGCCAAGGTTGATGTCATTAGGAAACTCACACCGCCGTCCAATCTGAGGCAGCTAAGGTCATTCCTGGGGCACGTTGGATTTTATAGGAGGTTCATTCAGGATTTCAGCAGGATTGCCCGACCGTTGACTGACCTCTTGACGAAAGACACCGAGTTCCTTGTCGATGACAAGTGTCTTTCGTCATTCGCGATTCTCCAGCAGTGTGTCATTGAGGCTCCTATCCTCCAGCCGCCTGATTGGTCTCTCCCATTCGAGATCATGACGGACGCCTCCGATTTTGCCGTAGGGGCAGTGCTGGGACAGAGGAGGGATGGAGTGCCATTTGCTATACACTATGCTAGCCGCACATTGGATTCCGCCCAGCGGAATTACACGGTCACAGAGAAGGAGATGCTAGCTGTAGTGTTTGCCCTGGATAAGTTCAGATCGTATATCATTGGATCTAGAGTGACTTTGTTTACAGATCACACCGCCATCAGGTACCTCATGGCAAAGAAGGATGCCAAGGCCAGACTGACTAGATGGATCCTTCTACTCCAGGAGTTCGATATTGAGATCAAGGATAAGCCTGGAGTCAAGAATGTGGTGGCGGATCATCTCTCCCAACTAGAGCAACCTGAGGATTCTGAGCAGATTGATCCTATTAGAGATACCTTCCCAGATGAGGCGATCCTTGCTATCGCCTCACTCCCATGGTATGCCGATATTGTGAACTTTCTCGTTGCTGGGAAAGTCCCACAAGATTGGCCCAGGCAGAAGCTTGAGACCTTCCTAGCGAAGGCCAAGTCTTACCATTGGGAGGATCCCATCCTTTACCACGAAGGAGGGGATAGCGTCTGGCGTCGGTGTATTCCTCTGGAGGAACACCATAGTGTCCTCACTTACTGCCACAAGCTTGAGGCAGGAGGACATCATTCTGGGAGGAGAACGACACAAAAAGTGCTCCAATCCGGCTTGTGGTGGCCTACCCTCTTCAAGGATTCAGATGAGTTCGTGAAGAGGTGTACTGACTGTCAGAGGATGGACACTTGTGGACAGCGTGATATGATGCCAATGCAGCCCATTCACTTCTGTGAGGTTTTTGACGCATGGGGCATCGATTTCATGGGTCCATTCCCTAAGAGTCGGGGATTTGAGTACATTCTGTTGGCCGTAGACTATGTGAGTCGTTGGGTGGAGGCTATCCCCGCCCGAGCCGCTGATGCGAGGACAGTTTGCAGATTTTTGAGGAAGCATATCATCACGCGGTTCGGGGTTCCACGAGTTCTGATTTCTGATGGGGGATCTCACTTCATCAACGACCAGGTAAAGGCACTTGCTAGTGAGTTCGGCATAGATCATCGTGTTGCTACACCATACCATCCACAGACGAATGGTCTAGCCGAAGTGTCGAATAGGGAGATCAAGACTATTCTGCAGAAAGTCGTCCGCCCTGACCGAAAGGATTGGTCGCAGCTTTTGGATTCGGTCTTGTGGGCATATAGGACGTCTTTCAAGACACCTTTGGGCACATCTCCCTTTCGCCTCGTGTATGGCAGGCCATGCCATTTACCTGTTGAGCTGAGGCACAAGTCACTTTGGGCAGTTACAGACATTATCATGGATCCAGATGGTATGGGAGACCAGAGGAGGGCAGAGCTAGCTGCCCTGGAGGAGCTTAGAGATGCAGCTTTCTCAAGCAGCCTACATTATAAGGAGAAAGTCAAGGAGTGGCATGATTCTCATATCAGCCACAAACATTTTGAGATTGGACAGAGAGTATGGCTGTTTGATGCGAGGCTTAGATTATTTCCAGGGAAGCTACAGAGCAAATGGAAAGGACCTTATCTGGTTCGAGAGGTACACGACAATGGTAGCATCGACATATCCGAGTTGTCTTCTGAGAGTACCTTTCGAGTGAACGGCCAGCGGCTCAAGCCATTTCTAGATCATGAGCCGCGGGTCATTGATATTGCCCCTATTCATTTTGCGTGAGATGTGGTCTTTGACTCACATCTAATGCATCTCACGCCTGAGCTTCACTGATCTTCCGTTGTATATAGATCCAGATGTCCATATCATCACATTCTTTAGTCCCACATCCCTTTCTCCATCTTGTGATTATGCTATACTTAGGGTGCACTTTACCCTAAGTATAGGGGGGATGTGAGACCTTTCGGGTATTTCTTTTGTTTCTGTCTACCCCTGTTTTGCTGCCTATACTTAGGGATATTTCACCCTAAGTATGGGGGGGGTAGACCTTGTACATTCTGCACTCAGGTTTTCCCTTAGTATACAGCCTGCTATACTTAGGATTACTTGATCCTAAGTATAGGGGGGAGACCTGGGTCCCTCTTGACGTTTCATTTCTTTTTGTATAGCCCTTCTTTTCATTTCCCTATACCTAGCACGAGTTATGTCTTCTTCATCGCTCTTGACTCTGAGGACATCGTTCGAGCTAAGTATAGGGGGGTGTATATATTTCATATATACTTTAGCCATAACTCGTACTTTGTGTGAGAGTGTTAATAAATAAAATGGCTAAAAACCACAAAAATTAAAAAAAATTTCATGTACATAATCTTCTTTTATTTGCACATACATAGCTAGTGTACAAATTATTTTTGTAAAAATGATTTCAAAAATGTTTTGTGTAAAGCTTGTGTAAATATTTTCGTATCAAAATTATGTATATAGTACAAAATTTTTCCAAAATGTTTTGAAAATCAAAAGTTTGCAAAAATCTTGTGTAAATGTGTGTAAATATCTTTTTGCAAAACTTGCACTTCATGCATCATCCACTCATGATTTCAAAACATTTTTCAAAAATTTTGCATGTTTGTAAAATGTGTGTAAATAAGCATCTTTTTGTACATATGTATATAGTTTTGCTGGATGACAGTTGACATTTAAACTAGCCTGGAATCAAATTGAGAAATGGAGCTTGATTAAGATCTTAATCCACCTAACTTCTAAGAGGAACCTTATAGGGCTTAGGTTTAAGGCTTTTCAGGTCCATGGTGACTTAATTCTTTGGGTCCACTAGGCTATGATCACATGTCATCTCAATGAGCCTAAGTAGAGCACTTAACAACAACACATGACTCATATAGATTATGGCTTTACTTGGACAATCGCACTATGCACCGAGCTCTCTACGGATGAGGTGGTGAGGAGGCAGTCTTACTTGACTTGGGGTAGCATATGAGGGTAGTACTTCTAGGCGGAACCTCTCTTCTTCTTATAGTGAAGGAAGTGCGTCTCAACTTGGTCTGGTTGCCATGAGGTCTAACGACGGGAGTTGTGGGTTACAATAAAGCTTCAAAAGAGGGATAGTCTACTGGCTCAAGAGGAAAAACTCCTTGTATATATGCTGCACATGTATATATTGTATAGATGCACTCGAAAAAAAATGTGCAAAAAGAAAAGAACTCCAAAAAAGTGGTGGGTCTGAGAGAAAATGATAATCCCACCGGAGTATGTATATGAGTGCAATAAGCAAAGCTTGGTTTCATGATCCACCTGTTGTAGCTTGCAGCAGGGAGACTTGGCTACACTGGTCAAGCTCCCAAGGGTACCTGGCTACACTGGCCTTGACCCATTCTCTTCTTCCCCCTCTTCTTGAGCCGGTTGTACTTGAACTTAGAAGGGAATACCCCACTCCTCGAGGAAAGAGTGGCCAGATTGAGGCCATAGAGTTACCTTGTTGGGGAGGGTTGTCAAGTTGCCATTTCTGAGGTGGAGAGCTTAGACTTCACATTCACAGGACAAGAAAAGATTCATGGTCTTCAGGGTTTGTGATTGATGACTTGTTCTGATCTGGAGCATTGAGGAGTCCTGATTATAGATTAGTGGAACTTAGAGGCTGTTAGGTTTTAAGCTTAAGTCTAAATAAGGTTCCGACACATTAATAATCCAAAGATCTGATTGAGCTCCATACCTCAATTTAATGAAGGCAAGTTTAATAATCAACCTTGATCCATGTACATCCTATTTTTCTTTTTCTTCTTTTCTTTTTCACTTCTTTTTCAAATAAGTGTTTGCTAAGGGACTAGCAAAGTTAAGTATAGGGGGGTGATGAATACCCATTCATCACTCTTTATTCTTATATTTTAGCTACAAAAACCTTTGCAAATGCATGTAGATATGTGTAAATAGGAATAATTAGCAAAAGCATGCATTGTGTAAAATTCTATAATTAGCATGTTTTTGTGCAAAAATAAAAGAATAAAGACTAAAAAGAAAAAGAGGGAAATATTTAGAATAAATATTGAGCAAACTAACCCAAGGGAGGGCTCAGCATGGGCCTGACCGCATAAAAGCCAAAGTAGAGGGAGATAGGGGCTCATGTGTAAATATTGGTGTAAATAAATAAGATTATATTTTCCTCACCCAAAAATATGCTTGTACATATTTGTATATATTTAGAAAATATTAAAAACAAAATAAAAATTTGAAAATCAAAAAGTTCAAAAATGCCCTTTCACCATGTACATAAACCATACTCCTATATTTATTCAACCTTATAAATAAATAAAATTATTTTCTAAACTTTTTGTAAATATCCTATATTATATATTGTAAATAAATAAAATGAAAAGAATCAAAACAAAAATCAAATAAAAATTACAAAATTCAAAACATAAAAATACATTGTATATAGATGTATATATCTATTTATTTTACCTATATACATAAATAAGAAAAACCAAATAAAAATACTCTTTTATTCCTTACTTTATAATATAAATAAATAAAATATAAAATAGGAATAAAATTGTACAAAAATAATAATTAAAAATCAAAAATCAAAAATCAAAAGCCTACATATTGTATATATACCTATATATAGCTATATATTGTAAATACCTTATTTTTTATTTCCAAAAATTAATTAAAAATCACCAAAAAATAGAAAAAAATAAAATAAAAATATTTCATGTTTTGGGTTTTTGCTGATTCGGCCCCTAGCTATGTGTATTTGTCACTTCTTAATCCAGCCACGTGGCCTTCAGCCATTGGCCCTGGGGATGTTGACCGCCCGGTCAACTGACCCCCCCAGGACCACTCTTCACGGGTTCGAGCACCGGACTCTTTTCTCGGATTTATACCCACTCGACCCGATTGCCTAACACCCAAACCCCGGCTCCGTTTGACACCTCCCACATCCGACACCCTCGCCGGGCATCGACCTCGGGGTCCGCGCGCCACCGTGACCCTACCCGAGCCGTTCTTTTTGGATCCCCCCAACCTACTTAAGCGAGATCCGCCACCAAATTCTGGCATCTTTGGCTCTCCATTCTTCGTCCCGTGACCTCCACAGCTACCCCCGAGGTGACAGCTCCAGGTTGGCCGTGTCGCAGCGAGGAGAGAGTGGTCGGACCACTGATCCGGCGAGTAGCTCCGCCGTAGCTCCGCCGTTAGTGCGAGCTCTGAGCCTCGGGCCCAGACGACCCTCGAGGCTACGACTGGGAGCTTCCCCAGCTCCAGCCCAGTCTACTCCACCACCCAGGTAATCCCGTAGCTCCACGTTTCCGTTCAATTTCCATTTTGCCCCAAATCGCACCGCCGCCGTGTTTCGTCGATTCCGACCACCTCACGCAACCATTCGATCATCGGAGTCCATCATCACCTCCGCCTTCCCTCCGCGCACATTCTCCATACCCCCATCCAACCCAGCTCGCACAGGAGCTGGGGTTCGAGCTCTTCCGTCCATCGCTTCGCCGGAGCTCGCCCATCTCGCCCCACCGGTCACCTCCACGACGCCTAACCGGGTCGAGGCACTTTGCCCTCGACCCGCGAGTTTCCTGGTTCCCTTTGCAGGTCAATGCGAGCCCATCTGAGGGCTTGAGTCATCCGGGCCAGGAGCTTCTCCTCCGCCGACCTCGCCGGACCCCTCCAGGGCTCGGCTGGGTCATCGGAGCCTACCATCAGCTGCGGAGCTTCATCGCAGACCTTCTCCGATCTCCAGAGGCAGCAGGGGAGGATCCCAGCGCTCGCACGAAGCCGACGAAAGTGACCGGCGACTTGTTCTTCCAGGATCCTCGCCGATCGTCGGATTGACCTCGGCGCTCCAGATTACATCGTGTCCGTCCATCCACGGAGCTGCAGCAACCGCCAGATCTCCTGAGGATCGATCTCAGCCGTTAGCTACTCGAGGGTTTCGTCCACCAGCGCACCACAGCCGTCCGATAGCCACGTGGAGAGCCCCCAGTCGTTCGATCAGGCCGACGTTTTCAAAGACAAAGGCACCTTCGTCCTCAGCCGTCAGATTCGCCACACGTCACTCATCTGGCCCTCGACGTAAATAAGGGGTAAATTGTCTTAGGCCCCCTTTTCTTTTATGCTTTTAGTTTCAGTCCTGTAAATTTTTAATTCCGTAGTTTAGTTTGAGGTTAATTTGCACAATGGACCGTGAGCTTTAGTTTATTTGCACTTATACCCCTGCCTGTGTGAGCCACGTGCTTCATCACGTGTTTTATTGGTGTATTTGCAACCTTAGCCCCTGTTGTTCTGGATGTTTATGAATGAATGAAATCTTTTTAGTATTTGCATCTATGCCCCTGTGAATGTTTCAATTTCGCATGTGCGTTTATTTGTGGATATTTGCAACATAGCCCCCTGGACTTTTGGTACGAGTTACCAATAGGTCCTAAGGACTTGTTTTCTTTACAAATAGATCCCTGAGTGCCCCAGGCACGCGCCTTGTGCGTGTTTTGCTGGGTATTTTGCACCGGGACCCCCAGAACTTAGGGCATTTGCACTTCAGTCCCTGTGCACAGTGCCCTCTTGTGATTTTTTGAATAAATATCAAATCACCTCCAAATTCGATAAAATTTGACACATGGCTCCTGCCATGTTGTAGGATTTTTGAGAATTTTTGAGGACATTTTTGAGTTTATTTGTTATTTTTAAAAATTCAAAAACCATTATTTCAGCTACTGCCTAGAGTTAAAAATCCCAAAAAAATATAAAACCCCCCCTAAAAATTCTATAAAAATTAGGTACTGTTTATTTGGTGTTCCTTTATTTTCTAGCCAATTTTGGCTATTTGTCACTGCTTAAAAAACATAAAACTTAAAAACACCTAAAAATTCATAAAAATTCTAGTAAATAATCTAAAAACCCAAAAACAATAATTTGGTACTCAAATTTTCCTTGTTTTACCTAGTTTACAGGAAAAATACCTCCAGCCCTTTTGAGGTCCTTAGGTATTTTATCTAGGGCTTTTGGACCTGGTTGGACAGTACCTTGCATTTTTGCTACTGTTTGATTTTTAGAAAATAAAATACACATAGAAAATTATCAAAAATTCACCAAAAACGTTAAAAAACATAAAAAACATAAAAATATTTTTATTTGAATTTTTGCTTGATTTCTGACACATTAAATAATTAGCTAAAGTGTGCTTGCTTTTGTGTTTCTTTTGTTTTCTTCACATATTAAAAATCCAAAAAAAAAATAAAAATCATTAAAAATCATTAAAATATTTTGTCTTTTATTTGATTTCTTTTTACTACTTCGTAGGCCTTTGGCCAACCCGTGCTCCTCGAGTTCGACCCTGGGTGCTATACCAGGTTAAACATTTAGCAGGACCGCTTGCTTTGTTTGGATTGATTCTATTTGTATTTAGTGGTCTGATATTTTTCTTGATTGACTTAGCTGAGCGATCGAGGTCGCAACGACCTATCTAGATACCTTTACCTTAGTCGCTTGGCCGGTCATCAAGCGCCCCCTTTGACGTCAGATCTGAGGCGATAGATCCAGGCCGTCAGATCCACACGTGTCCCTGGCCTGGACGTTGGATCTACCAGAGCCGCACCAGTGTTGAGAGCGCCCCCCTCCTGACCGTCCGATCTACACGTGGCGGCCATCCATCAGCTCCGGTTAATAAAGGGTAAATTACCCTTAGGCCCTTATCTTTGCGTTATTTCATATCAGTCCTGTAAATATTTAAATACGTTGTTTAGTTTTAGGTTAAATTGCATAGAGGACCCTGAGCTTAAGTTTGTTTGCATTTATACCCCTGCCTATTGTGAGCCACGTGCTTCGTCACGTGTTTTGTTGGTGTATTTGCAACCTTTGCCCTTGTAGTTCTGGTTGTTATGAGATGAATGAAATCTTTTTGATATTTGCATTTATGCCCCTGTGAATGGTTTAATTCCGCATGTGCGTTTATTTTTGGGTAAATTGCAACTAAGGTCCCTGGACTTTTGGTACGAGTTACCAATAGGTCCTCGGAACTTGTTTTCTTTACAAATAGGTCCCTGAGTACCCCAGGCACGCGCTTGGCGCGTGATTGGCTGGGTTAATTGCACCTGGACCCCCAGAACTTTGGGTATTTGCATTCTAGTCCCTGTGCACAGTACCCCTTTGTTATTTTTGAATAAAATATCAAATCACCTCCAAATTCGACGAAAATTTGATACATGGCTCCTGCCATGGTGTAGGATTTTTGTGAATTTTTGAGGACATTTTTGATTTCGTTTGCTATTTTTAAAAATTCAAAAACCAACATTTTTGTTACTGTCTAGGTTGAAAAATCACAAAAAAATATAAAAACTCCCCTAAAAATTCTATAAAAATTAGCCACTGTTTAATTTGTGTTCTTTTATTTTCTAGCCAATTTTGGCTATTTTTCACCACTGGAAAACCTTAAAAACTTAAAAACTCCAAAAAAAACCATAAAAATTCTAATAAATACATTAAAAATCGAAAAACAATAAATCTGGTACCTAAATTTTCCTTATTTCATTTATTTTATAAGAAAATTACCTCCAGGCCTTTTTGAGGTCCTTAGGTATTTTATCTAGGGACTTTAGGCTTGGCTGGACAGTACCCCTTGTTTTTGTTACTGTTTGATTTTTAGAAATCAAAATATATATCAGAAAAATCCCAAAAATTCACGAAAAACATAAAAAATTATAAAACACATAAAAATATTTTTGTTTTAATTTTTGGTTGATTTTTGATGCATTAAATAAATTGTTGAAGTGTGCTTGTTTTTGTTTTTCTTATTTTCTTTTATATATTAAAAATCCAAAAAAATATAAAAATAATTAAAAACCACTAAAAACATTTTCCTCTTTTATTTTATTTATTTTTACTACTTCGTAGGCCTTCGGCCAATCCGTGCTCCTTGAGTTCGACCCTGGGTGCTATACCAGGTTAAACATATAGCAGGACCGCTTCTTTGCTTTGATTTGTTTTATTTATATCGAGTGGTTCATTTTTCTTGATTTAGCGCATCTGAGCGACCGAGGTCGCAACGACCATTTTTGTACCTTTACCTTAGTCGTTCGGACCGCTAATCAGAATGGCGCCGTTGCCGGGGAGCACGGCTTAGTAGTTTTTCTTTTCTTTTCATTTTGATTTTTGCGGCTTTTCGCGGCTCTTTCAGAGCTCACGGCTCTTCGCGGCTTTTGTTTATATTTTCTTTTTGTTTTATTTTGCTTTATTTCCTTTTTCTTTTATTTTTGTTTTTATCTTCTTTTGTGTGTTTATTTTATTTCACATTTTTGCATATATCCCCTTTTCATTTTTATTTTTATTTTTATTTTCACTTCTTTTTCCTTTATTATATTATTGGTTCTGACCACTCTATTTTCTCTTGCGAGGGCCCGAGGACCGAGGCGGCTGATTTCGAGAAGCCGGCGCAACCGCGGGATTCGGAGGCGGCTCCTTTCTTCGCGGAGCCGCAGGAGAGAGTGAGAGAGAGTTGAGTGGGTGAGGATCAGGGTAGAATTTTGTTTCATTTCATTATTATTGTAATAATACAGGACCTTCTCGGACACTTGGACTCTTCTACCGTAGCGGGTCTGTTTTGCCGAGCACCGGTGTGCTCGGGGGACCCTTAGGACCTTCGCGGTTTTTCGCGGTTTTTACGCGGCTTTCTTTTCTTTTTATTTCTGCCTTTTCCGGTTTTTCGCGGTTTTTGCTCGAGCCCCTAGACTTAGGAATTTCTGGTGACTGTGCCGTACTTAGTAGGATCCACACACCTAACTGCTTATCTGTTCCTATAGATCGTTAATTGGACCTACTTAAAAATCATTAATAAAAATAACCGATTCACTTACCTTCGTAGCCTACGTGCCGCAACCCCTCCTGTAAAGCGCTTACTCCTACCCCCGATTTGTCGGACAGAGGAGGGACGGGCCAAGACCGGACTCTTTGGCTTGGAGGTCGGTGACCGGTTAGACGGTTCATCGCTAGAATTGCTCATCTAGGACTCGGCTTTACCGCTGCATCATTTAGGTTAGTTTCTTTTCAGTCTTTAAATTCTGCGCGGATCATCTTGCATGTAGAGTGCTGGAGACAGGTACACATTTCTTACTCAGCATGCATCATTGATTTGTCGCGCATCGGCTTTTTCGTCTTCTCCCCCCTGTTTTGGACTTAATAATCAGGAGAACCGAAAAATTCGTTAGGCCGTTTGTTTTCATTTGAAAAAGACTAAAAAGTGAAACCATAAAATTGGGACTGGCTAATATTATTGATCTTAAAATCCGCTCACCCTAAAAACTTTGTCTTGGGGAGAGCAACCCCCTCATTGGATGGTTTAGATGCGCGAGAGAGTGACCCGCACCCTAGGTAGAGCCCCCCGTTGCTAGTCCCGACTGATTACCGACTTTTCCGTGCGGGCCAGTCAGTTGGGATAGCATCGGATATCCTAACAGGTCACGTAAGCGCTCTGATATTTTGTGTGTTCACCAAATAAAATGGACAAGATAATTTGACCGAACTTTCGCGGTCTTCAGCTCGCGTTGCGTTGGTGAACCGGGGGTTTGTTTTCTGATCATAATTTTTCCATATCTCATCCGCCTTACTCGCCAGATCAAGATGATGGGTAGATGGTCTCTTAGGCAGCCTCTGGATGCACCGCTTTCGGGCACGTCTACCTCATCATCTAGGTTGGCTCGCGAGAGCTCAGACCCGCTCTCCGAGCCCGAGTACGATTCCACCCTGTTCCCCCTCGACCCCCTTTCTGTTCTACCTGAGAGACACGAGCCCGAGGAGAGACTGATTGATTTGACAGCACCTGAGTTAGGCTCGTTTGATTTTGCAGACGTCGCTATGGCCGGAGCCGGCAGTTCATATGATCACTCCCGTCAGCCTGAGCACTTTGTACTTGACCAGGGAGCGATCAACTCCACCCTGATCGCATCACTTGAGACAGTCCAGCAGCAGTTACGCGATCAGGGGGCGTTCATGATAGAGATGAGGCGAGAGATGGAGAGGCTCAGAGCAGAGCGAGACCAGCAGAGCGAGCCAGAGGAGATACCTGATGCAGAGGCACGAGCCGCAGCAGCCGCAGCCGCAGTAGCAGCCGCAGCCGCCGCAGCAGGAGGCGCTGCGGCAGGAGGACCACCACGACCGATGCGGTATTTACACAATCCCTGATCTACTCTGATGCATCACTGGGTAGTGGTGCCGGCGATCGTGGGGGACTTCAAGTTCCCCCCGAACACCTTGCAGATGCTACCCCGCTTCCACGGACTTGCCACTGAGGAGCCCCACCTCCACCTCCAGGAGTTCCTGATGATCTGCAGCACTGTCCACGATCGCCACGTGGACCAGGATACGATCCGGATGATAGCCTTCCCGTTTTCACTGGCAGACAGAGCAGCCACCTGGCTGAAGCATCTTGGGAGGTTTGTCTACACCTGGGAGCAGCTCCGCACCGAGTACTTGAACAAGTACTATCCACTCGGGCGGACGAATGCAGCGAGGGCCCTGATCAGCAACTTCTCCATGTTCCCCAACGAGCAGTTTCACGAGGCATGGGAGAGGTTCCGAGAGCTCCTAGACAGATGCCCGCACCATGACATCACGAAGCCGAACCTTGTGCAGAGCTTCTTCAGCGGGTTGACACCAGAGCTACAGGGCCTGGTGAATGCTTCTTGCGGCGGGTCCTACTTCGCCAAGGACCACGACCAGGTCTGGGCCATCTTCGAGGAGATGGCTGAGAACTATATGGTGATGTCTCAGACTAGGTTGTATACTCAGAAGACCCAACCACAACAGCCAGGATCCGTGCAGTACCAGCGGATAGCACGGGTAGATGCAGGTCCATCCAGTTCGTCCGCAGCCGCAGCAGCACAGGCAGAGTCGACAGCTGCGGACATGGGCATTATCAACGAGAAGTTGGACCGCATGGAGCTGATAGAGAAGAAGCAGTGGCAGAGCATCACTCATATGGAACAGATGGCACAGGTTCTGAGCGACATGAAGACACATCTCATGTGTCTCCAGGAGGCACAGACGGCTCCTCAGCCCCGTCTTCAGTCGCGAGGCGACTCCGGCAGCAGCGACAGCTCGTCCCAGCGCTCCAGCACCCCTGTGCAGCCTAGACAGGTTCACCTTGTACAGGCGGAGCCGTACCAGCAGCAGCCCACCTACCAGTTCCCACCATCTCCAGAGATGCAGATGGTGGTCGACCAGCCGGACCAGCCTCTGGCAGTACTCCCGCCAGCCCCCTACGATGCCGAGCCGTTGATGGATGTCAACGGGATTTGGTATGACCGCCCCCAGCCTGGGATCTGACGAGACCATCCCGGATTCAGGTGGGGGAGTGGTGGTGCCCAGCCTCAGCAGCAGCCGTCAGGACAGGGAGGGCAGTACTCCCAGCAGAGAGATCACCAGCCGCAGCAGCAGCCCCCAGCATATCAGCAGCACCAGCCATCCTTCGGTCCTCGTCCCTATTAGCAGCAGGGACAGTCGTGGAGACGTGAGCAGCAGGCTCACCCAGTTCAGCAGCAGCACCCTTCCTCATACCCCTCTTACCACCAGCAGCAGTACCAGCAGCCTCACCCACAGAGAGGCTACCCGTCAGGCTCCCGCGAGAGCCCCGCTTTGGATGACATCGCCCGCCTCCTCACGGACCAACAGGCCACATTCAGACGGGAGATGGATGAGTTCCGCCAGGAGATGCGAGACTTGGTGAGAGGGAAGGCCGCCATTCCAGCTCAGATCGAGCCGAATCCGAATAACCTCAAGAGGAAATCTGAGCAGGTATTACACACTGAGTCTGCCACTCCTAGTGACCCATTTGTTGATACATCTTCGGATCTATTTGATGCTGATTTTGTCACACTTAGGAGCGGTAGGACCCCAGCAGGCGGCGGCGCCTCATCTGAGCTTCACCACGAGGATATTTCAGAGGCGCCACATGAGGAGGAGGAGAGCGGTATTGAGGCCACTCCCGATGATGACGGTGGCACCGAGGCCACCAAGGATGCTGATCCCACCAGCGGTACTGAGGTCGCCGCTTCACCAGATCGAGGAGGTGGTACTGACGCCACCAGGATAGCCGAGCCAGCCCGCGGTACTGAGGCCGCGAGACGTCTACCAGCAGCAGCAGCAGAGCCAACCCACGGTGGTACTGAGGCCACCAGTGTTTGTCGTGATAGAGATGTTGTCTTTCCTTCAGTTTATGTACCTCAGAATACTGTTGTGAATAAAGGAAAAGGTTTAGTTTCTTCTGGTCCCACTGTGGTGCATGATGTATGTGTGGATCCGGTCATCGAACCGTCTAGGCCTTTTCTTAGTCCTTCATCTGCGAAGGACCCTGTGATCCCCTTCCCTAGAGCCCTTCAGATGGGGAAGGGGAAGAAAAAAGAAAATCCAAAAAAGAGAGAGCTTGAGGAGTTCAACCAGAGCATGATCGATCGATTCCACATCCAGCTGACCCTCCAGGAGGCTTTGCAGCGCATCCCCCTTCTCCAGCGATCTTTGAGAGAGAGGACTACCGTCAGGAGGAGGAGGAGGAACCACACTTCAGAGATACATGTGCTGACGAAAGCCACGTGTTTTGCGATCCAGAACCGTCTGCCGGCCAAGAGGCCAGATTCAGGGGCCCCGTATGTCAGATGCCAGATTAGTGAGCAGAGGTTCGACCGTACTCTTCTAGATAGCGGATCGTCGATCAACCTTCTTCCGGCAGCCCTTCTCAACCGCTTCGAGTTGGGCACTCTTCGACAGAGCAGGACAGTCCTTCAGTTCGCTGATCGATCTGTCAAGAGGCCGAAGGGGTTATTACGAGACGTTATCGTCACGATTCAGGGCCTGAAATTCCCCGTGGACTTCGTAGTGTTGGACATGGAGATCCCTGACTCGGTGACCGATACCCCCATCATCCTTGGTCGTCCGTTCTTGGCCACAGCCAAGGCGGTGACCGATCATGATAGCAGGAAGGTGTACTTTCGCGTCGAGGGAGAGAGTATACAAATAGAGACGGTCGAGGACTACAGATCTAGAGAGAGAGCCCGCTCAGATGCGAGTACAGATTCAGAGCCGCTGACAGACACAGAGCCAGACATCCACCATTACTGTGATTTTGTGATCACAGATGATGAGGCAGCTTGGGCAGATCCCGCAGTACAGACCATCCTCTCATATTCAGATACAGCTGATGCCGAGATGATAGCAGAGGAGAGTCTGGAGAGCACAGCCCTGGTTCAGGATACCACAGAGGCAGCAGAGCCGGTCCTTGATCGCGACACGATTTGCAGTGATGGTGGTGCTGAGGCCACCTTGTTTTCCGGTGGTAATGATGCCACCGTGGTTGATACAGATCCCTCGGATTCAGAGTCTGACTGGGCCGATTGTGATGATCAGATGCCAGACCTGAGTCCACCTGAGCCTACAGATGAGGAGGAGGCAGATGCAGAGCAGACTAGAGACAGTGCAGTTGAGCAGCCTTCTCCCGATCCAGTTTGCGAGAGTACGCTTTCACTTTCCCAGGCAGATTTGGCAGAATTAGCAGCTTTCACTCAGTTTCTTCCGCAGCCAGATTTGCCAGCACCCAGCATTCCAGAGCTGAAGCCGCTCCCTACTTCGCTGAAGTATCGATTCCTTGCGGGCGAGCCAGAGATGTACCCAGTCATCATCTCCGCCGAGTTGACTGGAGAGCAAGAATCCCGTTTGATGGGGGTTCTTGAAAAGAACCGCAAAGCGATCGGATGGAGCGTAGCAGATCTCCATGGGATTAGTCCATCAGTGTGCTCCCACCATATCTATCTCGAGGAAGGGGCGAAGCCGTCGCGTGAGTTCCAGCGGCGACTGAACCCCAACCTGAGAGAGGTCGTGATGAAGGAAATATCAAAATGGTGGAGTGCAGATTTTATTTATCCCATTTCCGACTCCAAGTGGGTCAGCCCCTTGCATGTGGTGCCCAAGAAGACGGGCATCACGACTGTGATCAGTGAGTCGGGAGAGGAGATTGCTACACGAGTACCCACCTCTTGGAGGGTCTGTGTTGACTACAGGAGACTCAACCAGGCCACCAAGAAGGACCATTTCCCCTGCCTTCTATTGACCAGATCATTGAGAGACTGGCAGGGAAGAGCCATTACTGCTTCCTGGATGGGTACTCGGGCTACAACCAAGTGGCCATCGCTCCTGAGGATCAGGAGAAGACCACCTTTACCTGTCCCTTCGGCACATATGCTTTTCGACGCATGCCATTTGGGCTATGCAATGCCCCTGTGACTTTTCAGAGGTGCATGCTGTCGATCTTCTCGGACATGGTAGGGGAGTGTTTGGAGGTCTTCATGGACGATTTCTCGATCTACGGCGACGGATTCGATTCTTGTCTTGACTGCCTAGACCGAGTACTCCAGCGATATATTGAGTATCATTTGGTTCTGTCTTGGGAGAAGAGTCACTTCATGGTGACTCAAGGGACGGTGCTTGGCCACATCATCTCCAACAGGGGCATGGAGGTTGATCCGGCCAAGGTTGATGTCATTAGGAAACTCGCACCGCCGTCCAATCTGGGGCAGCTACGGTCATTTCTGGGGCACGTTGGATTTTATAGGAGATTTATTCAGGATTTCAGCAGGATTGCCCGACCGTTGACTGACCTCTTGACGAAAGACACCGAGTTCCTTGTCGATGACAAGTGTCTTTCGTCGTTTGCGACTCTCCAGCAGTGTGTTATTGAGGCTCCTGTCCTCCAGCCGCCTGATTGGTCTCTCCCATTCGAGATCATGACGGATGCCTCCGATTTTGCCGTAGGGGCAGTGCTGGGACAGAGGAGGGATGGAGTTCCATTTGCCATACACTATGCTAGCCGCACATTGGATTCCGCCCAGCGGAATTATACGGTCACAGAGAAGGAGATGCTAGCCGTAGTGTTTGCCCTGGATAAGTTCAGATCATATATCATCGGATCTAGAGTGACTTTGTTTACAGATCACACCGCCATCAGGTACCTCATGGCAAAGAAGGATGCCAAGGCCAGACTGACTAGATGGATCCTTCTACTCCAGGAGTTCGACATTGAGATCAAGGATAAGCCTGGAGTCAAGAATGTGGTGGCGGATCATCTCTCCCGTTTAGAGCAGCCTGAGGATTTTGAGCAGATTGACCCTATTAGAGATACCTTCCCAGACGAGGTGATCCTTGCTATCGCCTCACTCCCAAGGTACGCCGATATTGTGAACTTTCTCGTTGCTGGGAAAGTCCCACAAGATTGGCCCAGGTAGAGGCTTGAGACCTTCCTCGCGAAGGCCAAGTCCTACCATTGGGAGGATCCCATCCTTTACCACGAAGGAGGGGACAGCGTCTGGCGTCGGTGTATTCCTCAGGAGGAACACCATAGCGTCCTCACTTACTGCCACAATCTTGAGGCAGGAGGACATCATTCTGGGAGGAGAACGGCACAGAAAGTGCTCCAATCCGGCTTGTGGTGGCCTACTCTCTTGAAGGACTCAGATGAGTTCGTGAAGAGGTGTACTGACTGTCAGAGGATGGGCACTTGTGGACAGCGTGATATGATGCCGATGCAGCCCATTCACTTCTGTGAGGTTTTTGACGCATGGGGCATCGATTTCATGGGTCCATTCCCTAAGAGTCAGTAATTTGAGTACATTCTGTTGGCCGTTGATTATGTGAGTCGTTGGGTGGAGGCTATCCCCGCCCGAGTCGCTGATGCGAGGACCGTTTGCAGATTTTTGAGGAAGCACATCATCACGCGGTTCGGGGTTCCACGAGTTCTGATTTCTGATGGGGGATCTCACTTCATCAACGACCAGGTGAAGGCACGTGCTAGCGAGTTCGGCATAGATCATCGTGTTGCTACACCTTACCATCCACAGACGAATGGTCTAGCCGAAGTGTCGAATAGGGAGATCAAGACTATTCTGCAGAAAGTCGTCCGCCCTGACCGAAAGGATTGATCACAGCTTTTGGACTCGGTCTTGTGGGCATATAGGACGTCTTTCAAGACACCTTTGGGCACATCTCCCTTTCGCCTCGTGTATGGCAAGCCATGCCATTTACTTGTTGAGCTGAGGCACAAGTCACTTTGGGCAGTTACATATATTTTGATGGATCCAGATGGTATGGGAGACCAGAGAAGGGCAGAGCTAGCTGCCCTGGAGGAGCTTAGAGATGCAGCTTTCTCATGCAGCCTACATTATAAGGAGAAAGTCAAGGAGTGGCATGATTCTCATATCAGCCACAAGCATTTTGAGATTGGACAGAGAGTATGGCTGTTTGATGCGAGGCTACGCCTATTTCCAGGGAAGCTGCAGAGCAAATGGAAAGGACCTTATCTGGTTAGAAAGGTACACGACAACGGTAGCATAGACATATCTGAGTTGTCTTCTGAGAGTACCTTTCGAGTGAACGGCCAGCGGCTCAAGCCATTTCTAGATCATGAGCCGCGGGTCGTTGATCTTGCCCCTATTCACTTTGCGTGAGATGTGGTCTTTTGACTCACATCTAATGCATCTCACGCCTAAGTTTCACTGATCTTCCGCTGTATATAGATCCAGATGTCCATATCACTACATTCTTTAGTCCCACATCCCCTCCTTCATCTTGTGATTATGCTATACTTAGGGTGCACTTTACCCTAAGTATAGGGGGGATGTGAGGCCTTTCGGGTATTTCTTTTGTTTCTGTCTACCCCTGTTTTTGTTGCCTATACTTAGGGATATTTCACCCTAAGTATAGGGGGGGTAGACCTTGTACATTCTGCACTCAGGTTTTCCCTTAGTATACAGCCTGCTATACTTAGGATTACTTGATCCTAAGTATAGGGGGGAGACCTGGGTCCCTCTTGACTTTTCATTTAGCCTTCCTTTTCACTTTCCTATACCTAGCACGAGTTATGTCTTTTCCATCGCTCTTGACTCTGAGGACATCGTTCGAGCTAAGTATAGGGGGGTGTGTATATACTTCATATATACTTTAGCCATAACTCGTACTTTGTGTGAGTATGTTAATAAATAAAATGGCTAAAAACCACAAAAATTAAAATTTTTTTTCATGTACATAATCTTCTTTTATTTGCACATACATAGCTAGTGTACAAATTATTTTTGTAAAAATGATTTCAAAAATCGTTTGTGTAAAGCTTGTGTAAATATTTTTGTATCAAAATTATGTATATAGTACAAAATTTTTCCAAAATGTTTTGAAAGTCAAAAGTTTGCAAAAATCTTGTGTAAATGTGTGTAAATATCTTTTTGCAAAACTTGCACTTCATGCATCATTCATTCATGATTTCAAAACATTTTTCAAAAATTTTGCATGATTGTAAAATTTGTGTAAATAAGCATCTTTTTGTACATATGTATATAGTTTTTCTGGATGATAGTTGACATTTAAACTAGCCTGGAATCAAATTGAGAAATGGAGCTTGATTAAGATCTTAATCCACCTAATTTCTAAGAGGAACCTTATAGGACTTAGGTTTAAGGCTTTTCAGGTCCATGGTGACTTAATTCTTTGAGTCCACTAGGCTATGATCACATGTCATCTCAATGATCCTAAGTAGAGCACTTAACAACAACACATGACTCATATAGATTATGACTTTACTTGGACACCAGCACTATGCACCGAGCTCTCTACGGATGAGGTGGTGAGGAGGCAGTCTTCCTTGCCTTGGGGTAGCATATGAGGGTAGTACTTCTAGGCGGAACCTCTCTTCTTCTTATAGTGAAGGAAGTGCGTCTCAACTTGGTCTGGTTGCCATGAGGTCTAACGACGGGAGTTGTGAGTTGCAATAAAGCTTCAAAAGAGGGATAGTCTACTGGCTCAAGAGGAAAAACTCCTTGTATATATGCTGCACATGTATATGTTGTACAGATGCACTTGAAAAAAATGTGCAAAAAGAAAAGAACTCCAAAAAAAGTGGTGGGTCTGAGAGAAAATGATAATCCCACCGGAGTATGTATATAGAGTGCAATAAGCAAAGCTTGGTTTCATGATCCACCTGATGTAGCTTGCAACAGGGAGACTTGGCTACACTGGTCAAGCTCCCAAGGGTACTTGGCTATACTGGCCTTGACCCATTCTCTTCTTCCCCCTCTTCTTGAGCCGGTTGTACTTGAACTTAGAAGGGAATACCCCGCTCCTCGAGGGAAGAGTGGCCAGATTGAGGTCATAGGGTTACCTTATTGGGGAGGGTTGTCAAGTTGCCATTTCTGAGGTGGAGAGCTTAGACTTCACATTCACAGGACAAGAAAAGATTTATGGTCTTCAGGGTTTGTGATTGATGACTTGTTCTGATCTGGAGCATTGAGGAGTCTTGGTTATAGATTAGTGGAACTTAGAGGCTGTTAGGTTTTAAGCTTAAGTCTAAATAAGGTTCCGACACATTAATAATCCAAAGATCTGATCGAGCTCCATACCCCAATTTAATAAAGGCAAGTTTAATAATCAACCTTGATCCATGTGCATCCTCTTTTTCTTTTTCTTTCTTTCTTTTTCATTTCTTTTTCAAATAAGTGTTTGCTAAGGGACTAGCAAAGTTAAGTATAGGGGGTGATGAATACCCATTCATCACTCTTTATTCTTATATTTTAGCTACAAAAACCTTTGCAAATGCATGTAGATATGTGTAAATAGGAATAATTAGCAAAAGCATGCATTGTGTAAAAACCTATAATTAGCATGTTTTTGTGCAAAAATAAAAGAATAAAGATTAAAAAGAAAAAGAGGGAAATATTTAGAATAAATATTGAGCAACCTAACCCAAGGGAGGGCTCAGCATGGGCCCGCCCGCATAAAAGCCAAGTAGAGGGAGATAGGGGCTCATGTGTATATATTTATGTAAATAAAATAAAAATGTTTTCCTCACCCAAAAATATGCTTGTAAATACTTGTATATATTTATAAAATATAAAAACAAAATAAAAAGTTAAAAATCAAAAAGATTAAAAAGACCCCTTCATCATGTACATATATCACATCTATGTATTTATTTAACCTTGTAAATAAATAAAGTTTTTTTTCAAACTTTTTGTAAATACTCTATGCTATATATTGTAAATAAATAAAATAAAAAGAATCAAAACAAAAAACAAATAAAAATAACAAAATTAAAAATACAAAAATACATTGTACATATACCTTGTATATAGTTGTACATAACTATTTATTTTACCTATGTATATAAACAATAAAAATAAAATAAAAACACCCTTTTATTCCTTATTTTATACTATAAATAAATAAAATATAAAATAAGGATAAAATTGTACAAAAATAATAATTAAAAATCAAAAATAAAAAACCTACATATTGTATATATACCTATATATAGCTATATAATGTAAATACCCTATTTTTATTTCCAAAAATTAATTAAAAATCGCCAAAAAATAGAAAAAAATAAAATAAAAATAGTTTGTGTTTTGAGTTTTTTACAAAATCGGGCCATAACTACCTTAATTTTGAGCTTTAAAATCCTGCCATGTGGCCTGACCCCATTGGGTCCTGGGGATGTTGACCGCCCGGTCAACTGGCCCCCCCAGGACCACTTCTCACGGACTCGAGCATCGGACCCATCTTCTCGGATTTATACCCGCTCGACCCGATCACCAATCCACCAAGCCCCGGGTCCGAATCGTTCCCCTTGCATCCGGCATCCTCGCTGGAGCCGCTCCCTCGGGATCCGCGCGCTCCTGAGCTTGCCCGGACCCCCTCTTCTCGGACCCCTAGCCATATAAAGCTGGAGCTCATCCGCCTTCCCACGCCATCTTTGGCCATTTGCTTCATTCTCCAGTGAGCTCCAGAGAGAGAGAGAGAGAGGTGACAGCTCGCGCCTCGACCTGTTGCAGCGAGGAGAGGAGGTGAAAACCATCGATCCGGCGATACCCCCGCCGTAGCTCCGCCACCTGAGCGAGCTCGAGCCTCGGGCAGAGACACCCCTTGAGGCGACGACTGGGAGCATCCCCAGCTCCAGCACAGTCTCATCGATCATCCAGGTAGTCCCTTAGCTCCACCTTTTCGTTCAATTTCCATTTTCCCCCAAATCGCACCTCCGACGCCTTTCTTCGATTTGCCCCGGTTCCGACCACCGTTCGACCATCGGACCCGACCCACATCTCCGCCTTCCTCCGCCGCACATTCTACACCCACTCACACAACCCAGCTCGCACAAGAGCTGGGAACCGGTCTCCACCGTCTTCCACCTTCGCCGGAGCCCGTCGCCCCGACGCACCGTCCACCTTCGCTCCGCCTAACGGGGTTGAGGCACTTTGCCCTCGACCCGCGAGTCTTCTGAGCTCTTTTGTAGGTCCTACCGAGCCCATCTGAGGGCTTGGTCATTCAGGCCGGGAGACCCAGCTCCGCCGACCGTGCCTAAGCTCCTCTGAGCTCGGGACGATCATCGGAGCACTGCAACCGACGCAGGAGCGCACGAGATTTCTTCTCCGATCATTGGTGCGCTCCGAGGAGGAGACCAGCACCCGCACGAGCCCGGCGAAGTTCGCCGGGGACCAGTTCCTCCAGGACCCTCCAGCGTCGTTGGATCAACCCTCAGCTCCAGACGCCATCCAGACCGTCCATTCCTAGCGCCCCCTTTGACGTCAGATCTGAGGCGATAGATCCAGGCCGTCAGATCCACACGTGTCCTGGCCTGGACCGTTGGATCTACCAGAGCCGCACCAGTGTTGAGAGCGCCCCCCTCCTGACTGTCCGATCTACACGTGGCGGCCATCCATCAGCTCCGGTTAATAAAGGGTAAATTACCCTTAGGCCCTTATCTTTGCGTTATTTCATATCAGACCTGTAAATATTTAAATACGTTGTTTAGTTTTAGGTTAAATTGCATAGAGGACCCTGAGCTTAAGTTTGTTTGCATTTATACCCCTGCCTATTGTGAGCCACGTGCTTCATCACGTGTTTTGTTGGTGTATTTGCAACCTTTGCCCTTGTAGTTCTGGTTGTTATGAGATGAATGAAATCTTTTTGATATTTGCATTTATGCCCCTGTGAATGGTTTAATTCCGCATGTGCGTTTATTTTTGGGTAAATTGCAACTAAGGTCCCTAGACTTTTGGTACGAGTTACCAATAGGTCCTCGGAACTTGTTTTCTTTACAAATAGGTCCCTGAGTGCCCCAGGCACGCGCTTGGCGCGTGATTGGCTGGGTTAATTGCACCTGGACCCCCAGAACTTTGGGTATTTGCATTCCAGTCCCTATGCACAGTACCCCTTTGTTATTTTTGAATAAAATATCAAATCACCTCCAAATTCGACGAAAATTTGACATATGGCTCCTGCCATGGTGTAAGATTTTGTTGAATTTTTGAAGACATTTTTTATTTCGTTTGCTATTTTTAAAAATTCAAAAACCAACATTTTTGTTACTGTCTAGGTTGAAAAATCACAAAAAATATAAAAACTCCCCTAAAAATTCTATAAAAATTAGCCACTGTTTAGTTTGTGTTCTTTTATTTTCTAGCCAATTTTGGCTATTTTTCACCACTGGAAAACCTTAAAAACTTAAAAACCCCAAAAAACCCATAAAAATTCTAATAAATACATTAAAAGTCCAAAAACAATAAATCTGGTACCTAAATTTTCCTTATTTCATCTATTTTATAGGAAAATTACCTCCAGACCTTTTTGAGGTCCTTAGGTATTTTATCTAGGGACTTTAGGCTTGGCTGGACAGTACCCCTTGTTTTTGTTACTGTTTGATTTTTAGAAATCAAAATAAATATCAGTAAAATCCCAAAAATTCACCAAAAACATAAAAAATTATAAAACACATAAAAATATTTTTGTTTTAATTTTTGGTTGATTTTTGATGCATTAAATAAATTGTTGAAGTGTGCTTGTTTTTGTTTTTCTTATTTTCATTATATATTAAAAATCCAAAAAAATATAAAAATAATTAAAAACCACTAAAAACATTTTCCTCTTTTATTTTATTCATTTTTACTACTTCGTAGGCCTTCGACCAATCCGTGCTCCTTGAGTTCGACCCTGGGTGCTATACCAGGTTAAACATATAGCAGGACCGCTTCTTTGCTTTGATTTATTTTATTTATATCGAGTGGTTCATTTTTCTTGATTTAGCGCATCTGAGCGACCGAGGTCGCAACGACCATTTTTGTACCTTTACCTTAGTCGTTCGGACCGCTAATCAGCTATGCGGGGCGGCCGTTAGGAGAGAGGGGTGGCCGGAGGTGATGGCCAAAAAAGGAAGGGGGCACGGGGGTCGCGAGTTGAAACGGCTGAGGAAGGGGGGTTACGCGAGGTTGACGATGAGCCACAGCCGTTGGATCGTGAGATCCAACGGCTGGGAGTAGAGCGTGCTTGGAAGGTGGAGATCAGATCCTAAGATCTGACCGTGTGGCTAGGAAGTAGGCAGGGGCGGGCGGTTAGGATTGAGAGTTGGTTGAGATCTACGGCTGGGGTTGATACGGTGACGTGGCTTTATGGGAAGTGTTGGATGAACATGGGATCGGGTAGTTGAGGTGAGAGGGGACGTTGCACGATGAAGGCGGTAGGATGGGCTCAGAACTCATCTGGGAGTCAGATCAGACGGTGGGCGATGGAGCGGGGTTCAACGGTTGAGATGGAGGCGGGCTTAAGAGGATCCAATGGCCCGGGAGGCTGCCGGGTGGCGCGAGAAGAAGCGGGCCACGTGGGCGGCCCATGGGGCGCCACATGGCCCAATCAAAATAATTCAAATATAAATACAAAGAAAAATAGAAAAGAAATAGTTAGAGGCTGAATTAGGAAAAAGTCAAAACATGAAATTGCTCGTCTCGACGAGATCTACAACTTTCATGTTGGTCAAAAAGCCAAAAGAGGTCATTTGTACAAAAGCTATTTTTGGGGGTATTTTCAAGGGGATAAAAATACCAAGTTTGCGGTTTTGATTTGTTTTTGTATTTTTTAGTGGTTTTAAAGGTCGGTGATTTATAAACAACTTATCTACCTAATTTTTAGGGGTTTTTGAGTGATAAAATAAATACAGAAGAATAAAGGGAATTAAAAACAATAAATTAATGGTAATTTATACACAATAAGGTACATGATAAAAATAGAGTATTAAAGGTGATTTTATTGGTTTATTTAAGACAAGGGTTTTAAGATGTGACTTTTAGTATGATGAATTCGGATTCATCATACCCCTATACTTAAACCATGCTCGTCCTTGAGCACCTAAAGAATGAAGGAGTAGGATGAATTCCTGACAGTGCGCGTGAAAATTTACAAGGCTTGATCTTTCGAAGACCCTTGACCTAAGTGATCCTAAAATTCCGGGTTTATCCAAGCCTTAGTCAGAAGGAATCCAACTTCTCTGATTATCAGACTCTCTTTTTGTACATATAATATAAGGATATGACATTTAGTGTACTGCATTTCATGAGAGCTGAGTCGATGCATCACTCAAAGTTCCAGTCCCAACGACTCTCCTCTAGACCTAATCCTTAATACTAGGGAATAAGTCTATTCTTGCTTCAGTCAACCGTCTCTATAGTTTGTCAGACTTGAAAGTGTAGATGGACGGCCAGATGATGGAGGGATATGGGATTGTGTCTATTTTTCTCACCCTCACATTGGAACTAGGGGCCTCTCGAGTGCCTTTTTACTCAACACATGTAAATTATTATTTTGTTGATCAATGTGTCCGTCAGAAGAGTTGGAGTCGTCTGCACTTGTTTTTCTGGGAGTACACCGGGGTGTGTCTTTTCTGAGTATCTAAGGTACCTTCAACACCCAGACTTGTATCGCTTACGATGCAGGGCCCTTTTTGTGGTGTCAGCCCGACTCCTTGGTCCTAATTAGCGCTTGGTTCAAGTGGACACTTTGAAAATGTTTGGGAGCACTCGCCATTGGTGGAAGCTCATTTGGAATTTGACCTTGGATTTAGAGCTTTTCTTTGACATTTCATTTCTTTTGTTGGCTATCTCCACTGCTTTTACCAAGAGATTGGCGCACACTGATCAACAAACTCCTTTAAGTTTCATCACACCCTGGCACTTTTAGGTAAATATCAAAGAGATAGCATATGAATCTTGTTCACATACTGGTTAAGGTTTTGCTGACACTCAGGTTTTCTGAAGCATTCATTAACTTTATCCCATCCTCCAATATCATAAGATCGAGTCTAAACTCAAATCTCTGGTCCTAGTTCCTCAAGTGATATCTCATCTCAGCTCATCAATCATGCAGTTGTGGAAGTGATTGTGCTGATCATATTTTCTTGAAGGTAGATATGAAGAGTGCAATATAGCACTCAAATCTTGCAAACCAGAGGAGTGTGGATATTTAAGTCATGAAAAAACCTACTGACTAAGGCATGTTAACTCAGACTCTCAAGATCCCAGAGATCCAGTGTCCTCAAAATCCTCAAGCCTTGCGTGAGTGTGAATGTGTCAGGAATACACCAACTCCTTGGGTTAGTGAATTTTTGTGTGATTTTTATCTTTTGCAAATTTTTATGGGTTTTAATTTTTAATTTTTTTATTCCTCGGAGGGACAATGACTGGCCCATGCTCAAATAGAAGTATCCACTCTCAGCCAGTATGGGTGTAAGTACAGGCCGAGGCCCGTGTTACTTGAAGACGGGGTCGTATACGATGTCCTCTAAACCACCCACTCTGCTAAGGGAGACCGAGATTCCCTCACTGAAAATGCCTACTAAACCTAGTAGTCAGAGTCAATCTCCAAGAAAGATTTTTAATTTTTCAATTTTTTTAAACAGGAATATTTACAAAATTAATCCCTCAATTTTTAATTTTTACAGGTTTTTACTCAGTTCACTAATTTTCTAAAACCAATCCCGAAAAATAAAATTTTAAAAAGAATTAAACCGCGAGCTAAGGCTAAAGTAATTATACAATGGTATACGGTATACCCCCTATACTTAAAATTTGCTATGTCCTCATAGCACAAGTGCTATGAAGCCAAGGCTCGGTTCAAATACAGGATGATATAACGGAACTGAGGAGGAAGGTCCCCCTATACTTAGGCCAAAGTCGGCCTAAGTACAAGAAGACAGAACGAGGGAGGGATGAATAGGCGGGTCCCCCCTATACTTAGGCTACAAATAGCCGAAGTAAGTTCTGTGTTAGGGGGGATGTCTATGGTACAAGGGTGAGGGGGAGGGGGTTCGTGAAGAATAGATACACACACACAGAGAGAGATAGAGAATGAAATATACAGTGGGAGGGTGGGGTGAGTATGTGCATGTGCAGTGTAGGTGTCTGTGTGTGTGAAGGGGGGGATTATTTTGAGTACATAATGCAAGACTGGAAATAAATATGCAGATGCAATGATTTTTTTCTTTTTCTTTTTCTTTTACAACATGCAATGCAATTTGACAGATAAAAATCCTAGATTTCTTCACGGCTTCTTTTGCGGCCTCTTCAGCGGAAGCTCCCGACTTCGCGCCTCCTTGACGATCAGGCGTCCCCGATTTTCATAGGCCCTACCACAAAAGAGAAAAGTTAGAAACTCAGAGAAATTAAATCAGCAAATAATATGAAATGAGGACCTAAAAATTTTTGAAGTAATTTAAAAAAATCAAATTCAAAAATTAAGCAAAGTCGTATCCCCGGCAACGGCGCCATTTGATGAACGTCAAATTCGCCACTATAAAAAAATGGTAGAATTATGCTGTAGTACAGGAGGCGAATTTGGTTCAGCAAAAACCACAGACCTTGAATGTTGTGGAATATTTACTTGGCAAGTGTACCAAGGTCGAACACAGGGACACGACTGCCTAATTTAGCTATTGAATTTCGATTCATTATGCTCAGAGTAATTAATCTCAATTTCAGGTCCACACGCAAATTATACAAAATACAAAGCGATGCTAGGATGTATGCATTTTTAGATATTTTTATGCAATTATAAAGCGATGCATGAGCAAATATGCAAGGAAAATTATTTACAAATTAAACACTACAATTATACCCTAAAAATTATGAGCAACATGATATAAATGAAACTAGTGTCAATTTAATCGTAACAATAAAGAGTAGTCATCAAATCCAAGCAAGACAAGGAGGACATGGTCCATTTGTCACATAAAAATCACTTAAATTAAAACAGTGTCAAATAAGACAATAAGCATGCTAGAATATAGAGGACAAAACATGGATCAAAACGACACTAAAATCATGCAATTTGGACCTACGATGCACAAGTTAGGCTAAAAAACAGTGCAAGGGCATAATTGTAATAAAAATGCAAGGAAATAAAGGGATAAATATTGCTTTTAGGTCCCTGGAGGGATCTAAATGCAAATAGCAAAAACCGCCTGGGCCCAGTAGGAATTTGTCCATTTGCGCACAGGGGTATATTTGTAATTTCCAAAAATCTGGAGGGCTTCCCTTTAAATTACCCAGGCACGCACGTGCCTGGGGACCAAAATGCAAATAAATATTCTTCCGGGTCTTCTCTGTAATTTGCCCAGGCCCCACGTGCCTCGCACGTGAGGTGCCTAGGCTCAGGTCAGGCATGTGGGCTCGGGCCACGGGGCTGCTGTGGGAGGCATGGATCGAGGCTCGATAGAACCCGATCCTGTAGCCTCGGTTGAAGCTTCGGTTGGGCCACGCGATATCATCTGGGCCGTCCGATCCAGATGATCGGACGACAGCTGTAGTTTCGTCTCCGCCGCGAGCCACCGGAGGAGACGGGGATCTAGCGACCCGCAGAAGCTCCGCCGAGCTCCAGAGGGAGGTCTGAGGGTCGGCGAAGATGGCGAGCGGTCTGGCGGAGGTCTTGGATGGACGGCGAAGGTCCATAGCTGATCAGAAATGGCACTTGATGAAGCTTCGCCGGCTGGGAGGAGCTCGAAGGTGCTCTGGTCTGAACTCCGGCCATTGAAGCTTTGAAAACCTGCAAACGTTAGATAGCCGAAGCGTGCAGTGTTTAGTGAGTGAAGTGAGGTGAGTGGTGGCCTTTGGGCGATCGGAGGTGGAGGCCAAAGCTCCTCCTCCGGCGAGATGGAGAAGGAGGTGGGTCGGAGCGGCTGGGGGTCTGGAGAAGGGAAAGGAGGGTCGACGAGGTTGCTGGTGGCGTGGCGGATGAGGTTGAGTGATTGGTAGAGGGGGTAGGTGACTGTAGGAGGCGTAATAAATCGGAGAAATTAAAGGAAAACAAAGAAGAAGATCTCCTCGCCGGAGCGAGGAGTTGGCGAAGGATTTGACCTGGGGGCTCCAATGGAGCTCGGAGGGTCATCACACGACGGGGGTGGCCGATCCCCGGTGCTCGGTGGCGCGTGATGGCGCCACTACGCGACGGAGGAGCCGCGGGTCAAACACCAGGCCAAAGCCATCTCTACCTCGACATCCCGCCCTCTCCGCTGTCACCCGGAGGGGCGGGGGCGGCTAGGCTAGGGCCCAATTTGGTGGACGACGGCTGACGGAGGCGGAGGAATGGGTTTATTGTTGGAGACATCCGGCGGTTACAGTGGTAGAGGGCGTTTTGGAGAGGCGGTCTAATGGCGATGGGGGTGGGCGATGGAACGGGGTTCAACGGTTGAGATGGAGGCGGGCTTAAGAGTATCCAACGACCCAGGAGGCTGCCGGGTGGCGCGAGAAGAAGCGGGCCACGTGGGCGGCCCAGGGGGCGCCACGTGGACCAATCAAAAATAATTCAAATATAAATATAAAGAAAAATAGAAAACAAATAGTTAGAGGCCGAATTAGGAAAAAGTCAAAACATGAAATTGCTCGTCTCGACGAGATCTACAATTTTCATGTTGGTCAAAAAGCCAAAAGAGGTCATTTGTACAAAAGCTATTTTTGGGGTTATTTTCAGGGGGATAAAAATACCAAGTTTGTGGTTTTGATTTTTTTTGTATTTTTTAATGGTTTTAAAGGTCGGTGATTTATACACAAGTTATCTACCTAATTTTTAGGGGTTTTTGAGAGATAAAATAAATACAGAAGAATAAAGGGAATTAAAAACAATAAATTATTGGTAATTTATACACAATAAGGTACATGATAAAAATAGAGTATTAAAGGTGATTTTATTGGTTTATTTAAGACAGGGGTTTTAAGATGTGACTTTAGTATGATGAATTCGGATTCATCATACCCCTATACTTAAAACCATGCTCGTCCTCGAGCATCTAAAGAATGAAGGAGTAGGATGAATTCCTGACAGTGCGCGTGAAATTTACAAGGCTTGATCTTTCGAAGACCCTTGACCTAAGTGATCCTAAAATTCCGGGTTTATCCAAGCCTTAGTCAGAAGGAATCCAACTTCTCTGATTATCAGACTCTCTTTTTGTACATATAATATAAGGATATGACATTTAGTGTACTGCATTTCATGAGAGCGAGTCGATGCATCACTCAAAGTTCCAGTCCCAACGACTCTCCTCTAGACCTAATCCTTAATACTAGGGAATAAGTCTATTCTTGCTTCAGTCAACCGTCTCTATAGTTTGTCAGACTTGAAAGTGTAGATGGACGGCCAGATGATGGAGGGATATGGATTGTGTCTATTTTTCTCACCCTCACATTGGAACAAGGGGGCCTCTCGAGTGCCTTTTTACTCAACACATGTAAATTATTATTTTGTTGATCATGTGTCTATCAAAAGAGTTGGAGTCGTTTGCACTTGTTTTTCTGGGAGTACACCGGGGTGTGTCTTTTCTGAGTATCTAAGATACCTTCGACACCCAGACTTGTATCGCTTACGATGCAGGGCCCTTTTTGTGGTGTCAGCCTGACTCCTTGGTCCTAATTAGCGCTTGGTCCAAGTGGACACTTTGAAAATGTCTGGGAGCGCTCTCCATTGGTGGAAGCTCATTTGGAATTTGACCTTGGATTTAGAGATTTTCTTTGACATTTCATTTCTTTTGTTGGTTAGCTCCACTGTTTTACAAAGAGATTGGCGCACACTGATCAACAAACTCCTTTAAGTTTCATCACACCCTGGCACTTTTAGGTAAATATCAAAGAGATAGCATATGAATCTTGTTCACATACTGGTTAAGGTTTTGCTGACACTCAGGTTTTCTGAAGCATTCATTAACTTTATCCCATCCTCGAATATCATTAGATCGAGTCTAAACTCAAATCTCTGGTCCTAGTTCCTCAAGTGATATCTCATCTCATCTCATCAATCATGCAGTTGTGGAAGTGACTGTGCGGATCATATTTTCTTGAAGGTAGAGATGAAGAGTGCAATATAGCACTCAAATCTTTCAAACCAGAGGAGTGTGGATATTTAAGTCATGAAAAACCCTAATGACTAAGGCATGTTAACTCAGACTCTCAAGATCCCAGAGATCCAGTGTCCTCAAACCTTGCGTGAGTGTGAATGTGTCAGGAATACACCAACTCCTTGGGTTAGTGAATTTTTGTGTGATTTTTATCTTTTGCAAATTTTTAAGGGTTTTAATTTTTAATTTTTTTATTCCTCGGAGGGACAATGACTGGTCCAGGCTCAAATAGAAGTATCTACTCTCAGCCAGTATGGGTGTAAGTATGGGCTGAGGCCCGTGTTACTTGAAGACGGGGTCGTATGCGATGTCCTCTAAACCACCCACTCTGCTAAGGGAGACCGAGGTTCCCTCACTGAAAATGCCTACTAAACCTAGTAGTCAGAGTCAACCTCCAAGAAAGATTTTTAATTTTTCAATTTTTTTAAAACAGGAATATTTACAAAATTAATCCCTCAATTTTTAAATTTTACAAGTTTTTACTCAGTTCACTGATTTACCAAAACCCAGCCCGAAAAATAAAATTTTAAAAAGAATTAAAACGCGAGCTAAGGCTAAAGTAATTATACAATGGTATACGGTATACCCCCTATACTTAAAATTTGCTATGTCCTCATAGCACAAGTGCCATGAAGCCAAGGCTCGGTTCAAATACAGGGTGATATAGTAGAACTGAGGAGGAAGGTCCCCCTATACTTAGGCCAAAGTCGGCCTAAGCACAAGAAGACAGAACGAGAGAGGGATGAATAGGCGGGTCCCCCCTATACTTAGGCTACAAATAGCCGAAGTAAGGTCTGTGTTAGGGGGGATGTCTATGGTACAAGGGTGAGGGGGAGGGGGTTCGTGAAGAATAGATACACAGAGAGAGAGAGAGAGAGATAGAGAATGAAATATACAGGGGGAGGGTGGGGTAAGTATGTGCATGTGCAGTGTAGGTGTGTGTGTGGGGGGGGGGGGATTTTTTTTGAGTAAATAATGCAAGACTGAAAATAAATATGTTGATGCAATGATTTTTTTCTTTTTCTTTTTTTTACAACATGTAATGCAATTTTACAGATAAAAATCCTAGAATTTCTTCACCGCTTCTTTTGCGGCCTCTTCAGCGGAAGCTCTCGACTTCGCGCCTCCATGACGATCAGGCGTCCCCGATTTTCATGGGCCGGTGCCACAAAAGAGAAAAGTTAGAAACTCAGAGAAATTAAATCAGCAAATAATATGAAATGAGGACTTAAAAAATTTGAAATAATTTAAAAAAAATCAAAATTCAAAAATTAAGAAAGCCGTATCCCCGGCAACGGCGTCATTTGATGAACGTCAAATTCGCCTCTATAAAAAAATGTAGAATTATGCTGTTGTACAGGAGGCGAATTTGGTTCAGCAAAAACCACAAACCTTGAATGGTGTGGAATATTTTACTTGGCAAGTGTACCAAGGTCGAACACAGGGACACGGTTGCCTAATTTAGCTATTGAATTTCGATTCATTATGCTCAGAGTAAATTAATCTCAATTTCAGGTCCACATGCAAATTATACAAAATACAAAGCGATGCTAGGATGTATGCATTTTTTTAGATATTTTTATGCAATTATAAAGCGATGCATGAGCAAATATGCAAGGAAAATTATTTACAAATTAAACACTACAGTTATACCCTAAAAATTATGAGTAACATGATATAAATGAAACTAGTGTCAATTTAATCGTAACAATAAATAGTAGTCATCAAATCCAAGCAAGACAAGGAGAACATGGTCCATTTGTCACATAAAAAATCACTTAAATTAAAACGGTGTTAAATAAGACAATTAAGCATGCTAGAATATAGAGGACAAAACATGGATCAAAACGACACTAAAATCATGCAATTTGGACCTACGATGCTCAAGTTATGCTAAAAACAGTGCAAGGGCATAATTGTAATAAAATACAAGGAAATAAAGGGATAAATATTGCATTTAGGTCCCTGGAGGGACCTAAATGCAAATAGTAAAAACCGCCTGGGCCCAGTTGCAATTTGTCTATTTGCGCGCATGGGCATATTTGTAATTTCCAAAAATCTGGAGAGCTTCCCTATAAATTACCCAGGCACGCACGTGAGGCACGTGCCTGGGGACCAAAATGCAAATAAATATTCTTCCGGGGTCTTCTCTGCAATTTGCCTAGACACCACGTGCCTCGCACGTGAGGTGCCTAGGCTCGGGTCAGGCATGTGGCTCGGGCCACGTGGCTTCTATGGGAGGCATGGATCGAGGCTCGGTAGAACCCGATCCTGTAGCCTCGGTTGAAGCTTCGGCCGGGCCACGCGGCATCATCTGGGCCGTCCGATCCAGATGATCGGACGGTAGCTGTAGTTTCGTCTCTGTCGCGAGCCACCGGAGGAGGCGGGGCTCCGGCGACCCGCAAGAAGCTCCGCCGAGCTCCAGAGGGATGTCTGAGGGTCGACGAAGACGGTGAGCGGTCTGGCGGAGGTCTTGGATGCACGACGAAGGTCCATGGCTGATCGGAAATGGCACTTGATGAAGCTTCGCCGGCTGGGAGGAGCTCGAAGGTGCTCTGGTCTGAACTCCGGCCATTGAAGCTTTGAAAACCTGCAAACATTAGATAGCCGAAGCGTGCGGTGTTTAGTGAGTTAAGTGAGGTGAGTGGTGGCCTTTGGGCGATCGGAGGTGGAGGCCAAAGCTCCTCCTCCGGCGATATGGAGAAGGAGGTGGGTCGGAGCGGCTGGAGGTCTGGAGAAGGGAAAGGAGGGACGACGAGGTTGCTGGTGTCATGGCGGATGAGGTTGAGTGATTGGTGGAGGGGGTAGGTGACTGTAGGAGGCGTAATAAATCGGAGAAATTAAAGAAAAACAAAGAAGAAGATCTCCTCGCCGGAGCGAGGAGTTGGCGAAGGGTTTGACCTTGGATTGAGCTCCAATGGAGCTCGGAGGTCATCACATGACGGGGGTGGCCGATCCCCGGTGCTCGGTGGCACGTGATGGCGCCGCTACGTGGCGGAGGAGCCGCGGGTCAAACACCAGGCCAAAGCCATCTCTACCTCGACATCCCGCCCTCTCCGCTGTCACCGGAGGGGCGGGGGCGGCTAGGCTAGGGCCCAATTTGGTGGACGACGGCTCACGGAGGCGGAGGAATGGGTTTTATTGGCGGAGACATCCGACGGTTACAGTGGTAGAGGGCGTTTTGGAGAGGCGGTCTAATGGCGATGGGGTAACGTCTGGGAGTTATGGAGATCGCGCGAGGATGATGGGGGAATGGGCTATGCGGGGCGACCGTTAGGAGAGAGGGGTGGCCGGAGGTGATGGCCAAAAAGGGAAGGGGACGCGGGGGTAGCGAGTTGAAACGACTGAGGAAGGGGGGTTACGCGAGGTTGACGATGAGCCACAGCCGTTGGATCGTGAGATCCAACGGCTGGGAGTAGAGCGCGCTTGGAAGGTAGAGATCAGATCCTAAGATCTGATCGTGTGGCTAGGAAGTAGGCAGGGGCGGGCGGTTAGGATTGAGAGTTGGTTGAGATCTACGGCTGGGGTTGAAAGGGTGACGTGGTTTTATGGGAAGCGTTGGATGAACATGGGATCGGGTGGTTGAGGTGAGAGGGGACGTGGCACGATGAAGGCGGTAGGATGGGCTCAGAACTCATCTGGGAGTCAGATCAGACGGTGGGCGATGGAGCGGGGTTCAACGGTTGAGATGGAGGCGGGCTTAAGAGGATCCAACGGCCCAGGAGGCTGCCAGGTGGCGCGAGAAGAAGCGGGCCACGTGGGCGGCCCAGGGGACGCCACGTGGCCCAATCAAAATAATTCAAATATAAATACAAAGAAAAATAGAAAAGAAATAGTTAGAGGCCGAATTAGAAAAAAGTCAAAACATGAAATTGCTCGTCTCGACGAGATCTACAACTTTCATGTTGGTGAAAATGCCAAAAGAGGTCATTTGTACAAAAGCTATTTTTGGGGGTATTTTCAAGGGGATAAAAATACCAAGTTTGTGGTTTTGATTTGTTTTTGTATTTTTTAATGGTTTTAAAGGTCGGTGATTTATACACAAGTTATCTACCTAATTTTTAGGGGTTTTTGAGAGATAAAATAAATACAGAAGAATAAAGGGAATTAAAAACAATAAATTAATGGTAATTTATACACAATAAGGTACATGATAAAAATAGAGTATTAAAGGTGATTTTATTGGTTTATTTAAGATAGGGGTTTTAAGATGTGACTTTTAGTATGATGAATTCGAGATTCATCATACCCCTATACTTAAACCATGCTCGTCCTCGAGCATCTAAAGAATGAAGGAGTAGGATGAATTCCTGACAGTGCGCGTGAAAATTTACAAGGCTTGATCTTTCGAGGACCCTTGACCTAAGTGATCCTAAAAGTCCGGGTTTATCCAAGCCTTAGTCAGAAGGAATCCAACTTCTCTGATTATCAGACTCTCTTTTTGTACATATAATATAAGGATATGAAATTTAGTGTACTGCATTTCATGAGAGCCGAGTCGATGCATCACTCAAAGTTCCAGTCCCAACGACTCTCCTCTAGACCTAATCCTTAATACTAGGGAATAAGTCTATTCTTGCTTCAGTCAACCGTCTCTATAGTTTGTCAGACTTGAAAGTGTAGATGGACGGCCAGATGATGGAGGGATATGGGATTGTGTCTATTTTTCTCACCCTCACATTAGACCAAGGAGCCTCTCGAGTGCCTTTTAACTCAACAGATGTAAATTATTATTTTGTTGATCAATGTGTCCGTCAAAAGAGTTGGAGTCGTCTGCACTTGTTTTTCTGGGAGTACACCGGGGTATGTCTTTTCTGAGTATCTAAGATACCTTCGACACCCAGACTTGTATCGCTTACGATGTAGGGCCCTTTTTGTGGTGTCAGCCCGACTCCTTGGTCCTAATTAGCGCTTGGTCCAAGTGGACACTTTGAAAATGTTTGGGAGCGCTCACCATTGATGGAAGCTCATATGGAATTTGACCTTGGATTTAGAGCTTTTCTTTGACATTTCATTTCTTTTGTTGGCTAGCTCCACTGCTTTTACCAAGAGATTGGCACACACTGATCAACAAACTCCTTTAAGTTTCATCACACCCTGGCACTTTCAGGTAAATATCAAAGAGATAGCATATGAATCTTGTTCACATACTGGTTAAGGTTTTGCTGGCACTCAGGTTTTCTGAAGCATTCATTAACTTTATCCCATCCTCGAATATCATAAGATCGAGTCTAAACTCAAATCTCTGGTCCTAGTTCCTCAAGTGATATCTCATCTCAGCTCATCAATCATGCAGTTGTGGAAGTGATTGTGCTGATCATATTTTCTTGAAGGTAAAGATGAAGAGTGCAATATAGCACTCAAATCTATCAAACTAGAGGAGTGTGGATATTTAAGTCATGAAAAACCCTAATGACTAAGGCATGTTAACTCAGACTCTCAAGATCCCAGAGATCCAGTGTCCTCAAAATCCTCAAGCCTTGCGTGAGTGTGAATGTGTCAGGAATACACCAACTCCTTGGGTTAGTGAATTTTTGTGTGATTTTTATTTTTTGCAAATTTTTATGGGTTTTAATTTTTAATTTTTTTATTCCTCGGAGGGACAATGACTGGCCCAGACTCAAATAGAAGTATCCACTCTCAGCCAGTATGGGTGTAAGTACGGGCCGAGGCCCGTGTTACTTGAAGACGGGGTCGTATGCGATGTCCTCTAAACCACCCACTCTGCTAAGGGAGACCGAGGTTCCCTCACTGAAAATGCCTACTAAACCTAGTAGTCAGAGTCAACCTCCAAGAAAGATTTTTAACTTTTCAATTTTTTTAAACATGAATATTTACAAAATTAATCCCTAAATTTTTAATTTTTACAGGTTTTTACTCAGTTCACTAATTTACCAAAACCCAGCCCGAAAAATAAAATTTTAAAAAGAATTAAACCGCGAGAAAAGGCTAAAGTAATTATACAATGGTATACAATATACCCCCTATACTTAAAATTTGTTATGTCCTCATAACACAAGTGCCATGAAGCCAAGGCTCGGTTCAAATACAGGGTGATATAGCGGAACTGAGGAGGAAGGTCCCCCTATACTTAGGCCAAAGTCGGCCTGAGCACAAGAAGACAGAACGAGGGAGGGATGAATAGGCGGGTCCCCCCTATACTTAGGCTACAAATAGCCGAAGTAAGGTCTGTGTTAGGGGGGATGTCTATGGTACAAGGGTGAGGGGGAGGTGGTTCGTGAAGAATAGATACACAGAGAGAGAGAGATAGAGAATGAAATATACAGGGGGAGGGTGGGGTGAGTATGTGCATGTGCAGTGTAGATGTGTGTGTGTGTGTGAGGGGGGGGGGGATTTTTTTTTGAGTACATAATGCAAGACTGAAAATAAATATGCAGATGCAATGTTTTTTTTCTTTTTATTTTTTTACAACATGCAATGCAATTTGACAGATAAAAATCCTAGAATTTCTTCACGGCTTCTTTTGCGGCCTCTTCAGCGGAAGCTCCCGACTTCGCGCCTCCATGACGATCAGGCGTCCCCGATTTTCATGGGCCCTTCCACAAAAGAGAAAAGTTAGAAACTTAGAGAAATTAAATAAGCAAATAATATGAAATGAGGACCTAAAAAAATTTGAAATAATTAAAAAAAATCAAAATTCAAAAATTAAGCAAAGCCGTATCCCCGGCAACGGCGCCATTTGATGAACGTCAAATTCGCCTCTATAAAAATGTAGAATTATGCTGTAGTACAGGAGGCGAATTTGGTTCAGCAAAAACCACAGACCTTGAATGCTGTGGAATATTTTACTTGGCAAGTGTACCAAGGTCGAACACAGGGACACGACTGCCTAATTTAGCTATTGAGTTTCGATTCATTATGCTCAGAGTAAATTAATCTCAATTTCAGGTCCACATGAAAATTATACAAAATACAAAGCGATGCTTGGATGTATGAATTTTTTTAGATATTTTTATGCAATTATAAAGCGATGCATGAGCAAATATGCAAGGAAAATTATTTACAAATTAAACGCTATAATTATACCCTAAAAATTATGAGCAACATGATATAAATGAAACTAGTGTCAATTTAATCGTAACAATAAAGAGTAGTCATCAAATCCAAGCAAGACAAGGAGGACATGGTCCATTTGTCACATAAAAAATCACTTAAATTAAAACAATGTCAAATAAGACAATTAAGCATGCTAGAATGTAGAGGACAAAACATGGATCAAAACGACACTAAAATCATGCAATTTGGACCTACGATGCTCAAGTTATGCTAAAAACAGTGCAAGGGCATAATTGTAATCAAAATGCAAGGAAATAAAGGGATAAATATTGCATTTAGGTCCCTGGAGGGACCTAAATGCAAATAGCAAAAACCGCCTGGGCCCAGTTGCAATTTATCCATTTGCGTGCAGGGGCATATTTGTAATTTCCAAAAATCTGGAGGGCTTCCCTGTAAATTACCCAGGCACGCACGTGAGGCACGTGCTTGGGGACCAAAATGCAAATAAATATTCTTCCAGGGTCTTCTATGCAATTTACCTAGGCCCCACGTGCCTCGCACGTGAGGTGCCTAGGCTCGGGTCAGGCATGTGGCTCGGGCCACGTGGCTGCTGTGGGTGGCTTGGATCGAGGCTCGATAGAACCCGAGCCTGTAGCCTCGGTTGAAGCTTCGGTCGGGCCACGCGGCATCATCTGGGCCGTCCGATCTAGATGATCGGACGACAGCTGTAGTTTCATCTCCGCCGCGAGCCACCGGAGGAGGCAGGGCTCCGGCGACCCACAAGAAGCTCCGCCGAGCTCCAGAGGGAGGTCTGAGGGTCGACGAAGATGGCGAGCGGTCTGACGGAGGTCTTGGATGCACGGCGAAGGTCCATAGCTGATCGGAAATGGCACTTGATGAAGCTTCGCCGGCTGGGAGGAGCTCGAAGGTGCTCCGGTCTGAACTCCGGCCATTGAAGCTTTGAAAACCTGCAAACGTTAGATAGCCGAAGCGTGCGGTGTTTAGTGAGTGAAGTGAGGTGAGTGGTGGCCTTTGGGCGATCGGAGGTGGAGGCCAAAGCTCCTCCTCCGGCGAGATGGAGAAGGAGGTGGGTCGGAGCGGCTGGGGGTCTGGAGAAGGGAAAGAAGGGTCGGCGAGGTTGCTGGTGGCGTGACAGATGAGGTTGAGTGATTGGTGGAGGGGGTAGGTGGTTGTAGGAGGCGTAATAAATCGGAGAAATTAAAGAAAAACAAAGAAGAAGATCTCCTCGCCGGAGCGAGGAGTTGGCGAAGGATTTGACCTGGGATTGAGCTCCAATGGAGCTCGGAGGTCATCACACGACGGGGGCGACCGATCCCCGGTGCTTGGTGGTGCGTGATGGTGCCGCTACGCGGCGGAGGAGCCGCGGGTCAAACACCAGGCCAAAGCCATCTCTACCTCGACATCCCTCCCTCTCCGCTGTCACCGGAGGGGCGGGGGCGGCTAGGCTAGGGCCCAATTTGGTGGACGACGACTGACGAAGGTGGAGGAATGGGTTTTATTGGTGGAGACATCCGACGGTTACAGTGGTAGATGGCGTTTTGGAGAGGCGGTCTAATGGCGATGGGGTAACGTCTGGGAGTTATGGAGATCGTGCGAGGATGATGGGGGAGCGGGCTATGCGGGGTGACCGTTAGGAGAGAGGGGTGGCCGGAGGTGATGGCCAAAAAAGGAAGGGGGCGCGGGGTCGCGAGTTGAAACGGCTGAGGAAGGGGGGTTACGCGAGGTTGACGATGAGCCACAACCGTTGGATCGTGAGATCCAACGACTGGGAGTAGAGCGCGCTTGGAAGGTGGAGATCAGATCCTAAGATCTGATCGTGTGGCTAGGAAGTAGGCGGGGGCGGGCGGTTAGGATTGAGAGTTGGTTGAGATCTACGGCTAGGGTTGATAGGGTGACGTGGCTTTATGGGAAGCGTTGGATGAACATGGGATCGGGTGGTTGAGGTGTGAGGGGACGTGGCACGATGAAGGCGGTTGGATGGGCTCAGAACTCATCTGGGAGTCAGATCAGATGGTGGGCGATGGAGCGGGGTTCAACGGTTGAGATGGAGGCGGGCTTAAGAGGATCCAACGGCCCAGGAGGCTGCCGGGTGGCGCGAGAAGAAGCGGGCCACGTGGGCGGCCCAGGGGGCGCCATGTGGCCCAATCAAAATAATTCAAATATAAATACAAAGAAAAATAGAAAAGAAATAGTTAGAGGCCGAATTAGGAAAAAGTCAAAACATGAAAGTTGCTCGTCTCGACGAGATCTACAACTTTCATGTTGGTCAAAAAGCCAAAAGAGGTCATTTATACAAAAGCTATTTTTGGGGGTATTTTCAAGGGGATAAAAATACCAAGTTTGTGGTTTTGATTTGTTTTTGTATTTTTTAGTGGTTTTAAAGGTCAGTGATTTATAGACAAGTTATCTACCTAATTTTTAGGGGTTTTTGAGTGATAAAATAAATACAGAAGAATAAAGGGAATTAAAAACAATAAATTAATGGTAATTTATACACAATAAGGTACATGATAAAAATAGAGTATTAAAGGTGATTTTATTGGTTTATTTAAGACAGGGGTTTTAAGATGTGACTTTTAGTATGATGAATTCAAGATTCATCAGATCTTTCGCCAGAGCTACCCCATTCTTTTCATGCTGGTACCAGGTCCCGAAGGACCCATTTGAGGGTCATTAGTGCCTACAACATGCATGCCAGATGCTCCAGTTTTCTTCAAGCTGCAATCCTCTATCGATGGGACCTTGACACCTTTGAGAATCTTAGTGAGTGAAGCTCGCCCATGCGGACCTTCAACCTTGTTCTTCTAGGCCATCTCACGACTGTCAGATCAGGAGCTTAGTCCAAATTGCGTAGATGTCATCGGATCTTTATCACCAACGTAGATCATCAGGAAGATCTAATCTTAGGCGTCCGGCAATGAAGGGGTATTGGTCGTCTAGCTTGTGATGCATGTCCAAGTAAATCAAGGAGCGTCGTTGGATAACGCCTTTAGTGGGTAATTGATAGTCCCTTCCAATTAGTTTGGACATTCATTTTTGTATTTGATAAGTATTTGAAGTTTTGATCTGTGTTGTAAAATAATAATAACATTTGCTAGAGACCCAAGCATTCATTGTAATTACATTTTGGTCCTTGCGCCTCACGCATTGCGCCACTTGAGGTGTTGTGTATTTTGCAACTAGGTATCGGTGGGTTTATTTATTTAAGTTTAGTCTAGAAATTTGTAAACATAGTGTAAACTTTAGGGTAATTTGTATGTAGAACCTCAGAGTTTTTTATTACAAAAATACCCCTACAAGTTTTTTATTTTATTTATTACTTTTCTATTTTATTAAAATGCACCTGCAGGTTGTTTATTGATAGTTTATTGCATTTTTGTATTTATTAAAAATAGAATAGGAGCTAAATATTCCTTGTTTACATATAAAACCCAAAAATAGAAAATTAACTTTAAAATTTCCAAATATATATATGAGGGCAGGGAGCCTACACCTAGGGGTGTAGGAAACTCCCTGCACCCACCCTATTTTTCGATTATTTTTTTACTTTTTTGAATTAAAAGTTAGGAGGGTTTACTTAATATGTTAAGGGGAATAAGTGTTTCAAGTTTCATCCAAAATAAACATTCCTAACATGTTCATCTAAAAAGGGTCAATTTCAACAATTCTGAGACCGTGATGAATCTCGTATTCATCATGATAAAAGTCGTATATTAAAACCTCTGTCTTAATTATTCCAATAAAATCACCTTTAATTCTTTGTTTTTATCTTGTACTATATTATGTATAATTAACCTGTAAATATTTGTATTTAATTTCTCCTATTTTTCTGTGTCTATTTTAACACTCAAAAATCCCTAAAAATTAGGTAGATTAATTGTCTATAACTCACTGACCCTTAAAAAGATAAAAAAATACAAAAAAACTCTCAAAACCACAAACTTGGTATTTTTATCCCCTTGAAAATATCCCCCAAAAATAGCTTTTGTACAGATGACCTCTTTCGGCTTTTTGACCAACATGAAAGTTGTAGATCTCGTCAAGACGAGCAACTTTCATGTTTTGACTTTTTCCAGATTCGGCCTCTAACTATTTCTTTTCTAATTTTCTTTGTAATTTATTTTGAATTATTTTGATTGGGCCACGTGGCGCTCTCTGGAGCCGCCATGCGGCCCACTTCTTCTCGCGCCACCTGGCGCCCAATCTGGGCCGTGGGATGCTCTTCTTCTTACCGCATCTGGGCCCTCCATCACCGGTACCCTTCTCAGCCATCACATCAGATACCCTGATCTGATCTCGACCGCCCCTTCCCGCCTTCACATTGGCCGTCCGATCTTCTTCCTATCCCACGGCCGTGCTCGCGCCACGTCATCCCTTCATCGCAGCCATCCGATCCACCCATCATCTAACGCCCCTCAACGTGCCACGACCCCCTTTAAACCCTCACCGTTAGATCATGATCAATCCTAACCACTCACGCCCGCCTCTCTCCTAGCCACACGATCAGATCCTGAGGATCTCATTGTGGCCCCACAGAAGCACTCCAACCGCAGCCGTTGGATCTAACGTTAGATCCAACAGCCCTCGATCATCGTCTACCTCCGACTCCAGACGTAACGCCTCGCCAAACCTCCGCTCCCCCTCCCTTTTTTAGCCGTCGTCCCAGCCACCCACCTCCTCTCGTAACGCCTCCCTCCCGCAGCCCAGTCCCCCGCCATCCTCGCGCCTTCTTCATTTCCCCTCGCCATTACTCCATCGCCATAAAAACCCCATTTCAAAACGCCCCCGCACCTCATAACCGTCGGAGCTCCGCCTCCTATAAACCCCCCCCCCCTCCGTCACCAATAGCCGTGGTCCACCATTCTTGGCTCTACCCTTAGCCTCCTCCACCCCTCTGGTGACAACGGAGGGGCAGAATGTCGAAGCAACGATAGGTTTTTGCCGGTGTCGACCCGCGGCGGTGCTCCACTGCGTTCTGGTGATCTCCGATCACCAATTGAGCTCCGATGAAGCAGCTGGCCTCGCGGGCGACGATCGGAGGCTCCCATGGAGCCTCAGCCCAAGCTGCTCCCCTCCGCCATCACCTCACTCCGGCAAGGTGAATTTTGTTCCTTTTTCTCGTAATTTTCCCGACTTCACAACTCACAACCACCCTCATCCGATCTACCTACCATCTCCGCCCGACTACTCCAATCCTCGCCGACCCCATTTCCCTTCTCCAGGACCTCCCCTCACTCCGACCCACTCCCTCGCCGGTCTGCCGGAGAAGGAGCATCTGCCCTCTGCCTTCTTCGCCACACATAGGGCATCACTTCATCCACCTCACACTAGCACTTCACCAATGCATGCTTCGGCTATCTAACCTTGCAGGAACTTCAATGATCGGATCTTGCAATTCGTCTCCAACCACCAGCTCCACCACCGGTGGCTCTGCATCGACTGGCCAATCTAATCGCCTCCGGAGGTCTGCGACATCTCCAGCTCCTTCGCGAGGGCCTCAACATTCTTCTCCGACCTTCGGAGGGCCTCGCGGAGCCTGGCGGAGCTCTAGGGGGCTCACCGGAGCCCCGCCTCCTCCGGTGGGCCGCGACGGAGGGAGACGTTAGATGCCGTTTGATCTCCAAGATCGGACGGTTATGATGAAGACGCGTGGTACCCGAGCCTATACTCCATGCCTACAGGCTCGGGCAGACCAAACCACGCCCCGAACCCCCAGTTGAAGCCACGCGTCCCGAGCCTGAAGCCTTCACCCGAGCCTGGGCCCTCACGTGCAACGCACGTGAGGCCTGGGTTATTTGCAAAGAAGACCTGAAAGAAATGGAATTTGCATTTTGGTCCTCCAGGCGCGTGCCTCACGTGCGTGCCTGGGGTAATTTACAGGGAGGCCCTTCATACTTTCTGAATTTACAAATAGGTCCCTGCGCACATGGAAAAATTGCACTTGGACCCAGGCGGTTTTTGCTATTTGCATTTAGGTCCCTCGAGGGACCTAAATGCAATATTTACCCTTTATTTTTATTGCATTTTTATTACAATTATGCCCTTGCACTGTTTCTAGCATAACTTGAGCATCGTAGGTCCAAATTGCATGATTTTAGTGTCTTTTTGATCCTTGTTTTGTCCTCTACATTTTAGCATGCTTATTTGTCTCATTTGCCTCTATTTTAATTAAAGTGAATGTTTATGTGAAAATGGGACCCTGCTCTACTTGTCTTGCTTGATTTGATGACCACTTTTTAATGATGTTCATTTTATGTTGTGTTGCTCATAATTTTTAGGGTATAATTGTCCTTGTATTCAACATACATGTTCTCTCGCATATTTGCTCATGCATCCCCTTAACTTGCATAAAAATATCTAAAAAAATGCATACATGTTAGCATCACTTTGCATTGCTTTATAAATTGCATGAGGACCTGAAATTGAGATTACATCACCTTGTGCTTCATGAATCAAAATTCAATACACACATTAGGCAGCCGTGTCCCTGTGTTCGACCTTGGTACACTTGCCAAGTATAAATATTCCACGACATTCAAAGATCGTGGTTTTTGCTGAACCGAATTCGTTTCATGTATTACGACTTATTTATCTATATTAAAGAGGTAAATTTGACGTTCATCAAACCGTCAAAAGTTGGTAGTCTTGATGGAGATGATAGAAGTCTCAAATTTAGTTGAATTTGGAATGAACATGGTGATACATGGTGATTTAAATCTCCCAAGATTTCATTTCAAAAAAGTCAAAAAAATAATGAAAAATTAGGCCGAGTGTAGGGAGTTTCCTGCACCCGCCGAGGTAGGGTCTTTTTTCCCTATATATATAGTATATATTACCATATAGTCTACCTTCAGACAAAAATCACAAAAAATATAACAAAATTACTAAAAAGAGCAAAACCCAAAAACTTATAAAAATCAGTAAAAACAATTTAAAAATAAAAAATAGTTTTCTATTTTTTATTTTTATTTATATTATATTGTATACACTAAAAGTAGTTTTGGGAATTTTTGGACTTATTATCTACTTTAATACCCAAAATAATTCGACCTATATATTATATTTATTGTTTTGTATATTAAAATCATTAAAATACATAAAATTTAGCAAAAAAATATATAAAAACATAAAAATAGAGAAAAATATTTAAAACACAAAATATTATATTTTATAAAATTTGACTTAGTCACTGCAGCAATCACGTGCATGTAGGTGAAAATTTATCTTGAGTTTTGATTGTGCATGTTTGGTAGAAAATCATTAATGAACCCTATTTTAAATCTGCTTGAGTACAAATCGTCCTTGAGGTTCTCAACCTCGATCATCTTTTCATGAAATCAAAACTGAAATCAACACTGAGATAAAACCATAAATCTTGGGAGACAATTCTAACATGGTTGAGAAAGTCAGGGTAATGGAAGAAACTCTAGCCCAGTTTGAAGCTCTTTTCCAAAGGATGAATCCGATTGTCATCCCAATTCGTGATCGTTACAACTCTACAATCGAAAATCCTCTTCCATGGGTTCTTAACATCGATCATCTTTTCATGAAATCAAAACTGAAATCAAGACTGAGACCACTGTTGTAAAGTCAGTTGACTAGGCCGATTAGTCGACCTGACTAGTCGAGTCAGGTGTAGCCAACTCGACTCTTCCTAATCGGCCATTAGTCGGTCAACCCGACTAATCGGGCCGACTAATCAGCCCAGTCAGGCGACTTCTACATAGAGGTTTTTTTAGTTTTTCAATTTTTTTAAAGTAAGCTTATTTTAATATGCTTAATGTACCTATTTTGGATAAGGATTTAAATGGACTAGTTCCTGGTTGCCCTTGGAAACAACCATAGAAGATGTACTTACAACCTTACAGGTCATGCCAACTTCCTTTGATGGAAAATATTTTTTGTTTCCACATATGTTACCATGGCTAGCCGACTTTTCTTGCCATGTGAAAAAGACTTGGTTCTGCTAAGAGTTGGTATATATGTTGTCATGATCTATTTTCATGAAATCTTTGATTCTGTTTCTGTAATCTATTCCTATTACATCCAACATCATATTTTGGTTGAATGCGGAAAAATGAACATTTATAATCTTTCAGTAGCTTTCTTAAATATGGTTGAGTGCAGAAAAATGAATATTTATAATCTGTCAGGAGCTTTCTTTATGTAGTAGTGTAAAACCTTGTGTATAATTTAACAATGAAGTCATTCCAAGAATTCTCTCCCTTAAGGGAGTATTGCTCATGTAGAGAAGATCATACAGCTTGATCAAATGCAGAATGGCAAGATTCTGAGAATGGGTATGTGTATGTTATCGGATCAAAGAGTAATGAGGCTCATCATATAAGTTATAACAAATATGTTGAGAAATTTAAGACAACTACATGATAACAAGTTAGGGTCAAGGGAGCAAAGTCATCTTGGAGATCCAGAATTAAGTCCCATTCCTCTAGTAAATCACAATCATCGATTTCTTTTTGAATTTCCAGGTTGTCTTGACTATATTGATCTGGACTATTGATCTAATCATCCCAGATCAAGAATTTTATTCATGGAATTATAACCTATCCATTAAATTGTGTTTTCTTGAATGGTCAATTAGACATCTAAAACCTAAACAATTGTCAGGTTTTGCTTGTATATTTTTAATTTGTTTGGACATGGACTTTGATTACATTCTGTTTAGGACCTCATTTTTTTAACTCTTATGGTCTAAGATTTTATCGTTTGTGTTGAGGTACTGCCTATGTAACTTACCTGTCAGATTGATACCATTTTAAGTGTAGGTTTAACTTCTATAGCAAGAAGAGACTGTTAAACTAACACAAATTCCCAAAATATCAACACGAATAGATCACAATACTGCTTATTTTCAATTTTGGTTGGTTGTTGCCATCTTGAGCAAAGTCATCTTGAATTTTTTTGGCAATGTACAACAATTAAGCCTTTTTCACTTAAGTTGATTTGGATTTAGACATTTCTTTGATCTTCCACATTCCCTCTTATAAGGATCTTCTTCTAACATTTCACGTCGTCGAACTTGAGCATCAGATGTCCTTTTAATGTTTAAACAACCATACATGAATTTCCTTATTTTATCGATTGCGAATTTTTCTCAAAAAAAAAATAAAAAATCCATGATTGCTCCATTATGGTATTCTGACACATTTTCATGTATGGTTAATCCAGGGTAACCTGTCAGATTTGTATTGAATTCAGGAAAGTAATCCAAGAGTAACCCATCAACCAAACAAGAAGTTTTATTAATGCAAATCCGAAGCTTCTCTCTATTTCAACTATCCTAGATTAATTATATGAGTGACATCTACATCCAACAAACAAGACAGATTTCATTTACAATGTTTGAGGGGTGCGGGGTCGCCTGACTGGCGATTAATAATGTATAAATCAATGTAAATATATAAGAATATGTGCATAAAAATTTATTTATTTATTTAAAATAATTAAAAAAAATTCTAAACTGACTAATGGCCGACTAAATCCTATTAGTCGTCCGACTGCCGATTAATCCTTAGTCAGTTACCCCACCGACCAAGTACTAACTACCGCTTCATGCATACTTGACTGAGACCAAACCACAAATCATGCGAGACAATTCTGACATGGCTGAGCAAGTGATGAATGCCCATTCATCACTCTTTATTCTTATATTTTAGCTACAAAAACCTTTGCAAATACATGTAGATTTGTGTAAATAGGAATAATTACCAAAAGCATGCATTGTGTAAAAACCTATAATTAGCATGTTTTTGTGCAAAAATAAAAGAATAAAGATTAAAAAGAAAAAGAGGGAAATATTTAGAATAAATATTGAGCAACCTAACCCAAGGGAGGGCTCAGCATGGGCCTGATCGCATAAAAGCCAAGTAGAGGGAGATAGGGGCTCATGTGTATATATTTATGTAAATAAAATATTTTACTCACCCAAAAATATGCTTGTAAATATTTGTACATATTTATAAAAGATAAAAACAAAATAAAAAGCTAAAAATCAAAAAGTTCAAAAATACCCTTTCATCATGTACATAGACCATGCTTCTTTATTTATTTAACCTTGTGAATAAATAAAATCATTTTCTAAACTTTTTTATATATTCTAGGTTATATATTGTAAATAAATAGAATGAAAAGAATCAAAACAAAAATCAAATAAAAATAACAAAAATTAAAAATACAAAAATACATTGTACATATACCATGTATATAGATGTATATATCTATTTATTTTACCAATGTATATAAATAATAAAAATAAAATAAAAACACCCTTCTATTCCTTATTTTATACTATAAATAAATAAAATATAAAATAAGGATAAAATTGTACAAAAATAATAATTAAAAATCAAAAATCAAAAACCTACATATTGTATATATACCTATATATAGCTATATATTGTAAATACCTTATTTTTATTTCCAAAAAGTAATTAAAAATCACCAAAAAATAGAAAAAAATAAAATAAAAATATTTCATGTTTTGAGTTTTGGCTGAATCGGGCCCTAGCTACCTCCATTTGTCATCTTAAGATTCAGCCACGTGGCCTTCACCCATTGGCCCTGGGGGATGTTGACCGCCCGGTCAACTGACCCCCCCAGGACCACTCTTCACGGGTTCGAGCACCGGACCTTCTTCTCGGATTTATACCCGCTCGACCCGATTCCCAATCACCCAAACCCCGGCTCCGTTTGACACCTCCCACATCCGACACCCTCGCCGGAGCTCCTGCATCGGGATCCGCGCGCTTCCACGCCCTACCCGCGCCTGTCTTCCCGGATTCTCCAACCTACTTAAGCGAGCTCCGCCACCGAATTCATCCATCTTTGGCTCCCCATTTCTTCATCCCGTGACCTCCACAGCCACCCCCGAGGTGACAGCTCCAGGTTGGCCGTGTCGCAGAGAGGAGAGAGTGGTCGGACCTCTGATCCGGCGAATAGCTCCGCCGTAGCTCCGCCATTAGTGCGAGCTCTGAGCCTCGGGCCCAGACGACCCTCGAGGCTACGACCGGGAGCTTCCCCAGCTCCAGCCCAGTCTACTACACCACCCAGGTAACCCCGTAGCTCTACGTTTCCGTTCAATTTCCATTTTGCCCCAAATCGCACCGCCGCCGTGTTTCGTCGATTCCGACCACCTCACGCACCCATTCGATCATCGGAGTCCATCATCACCTCCGCCTTCCCTCCGCGCACCTTCTCCATACCCCCATCCAACCCAGCTCGCACAGGAGCTGGGGTTCGAGCTCTTCCGTCCATCGCTTCGCCGGAGCTCGCCCATCTCGCCCCATCGGTCACCTCCACGACGCCTAACCGGGTCGAGGCACTTTGCCCTCGACCCGCGAGTCTCCTGGTTCCCTTTGCAGGTCATTGCGAGCCCATCTGAGGGCTCGAGTCTTCCGAGCCAGGAGCTTCGCCTCTGCCGACCTCGCCGGAGCCCTCCAGGGCTCGGCTGGGCCATCGGAGCCTACCGTTAGCTGCGGAGCTTCATCGCGGACCTTCTCCGATCTCAAGAGGCAGCAGACGAGGACCCCCGCGCTCGCACGAGGCCGGTGAAAGTCGCCGGCGACTTGTTCTTCCAGGATCCTCGCCGATCGCCGGATTGACCTCGGCGCTCCAGATTACATCGTGTCCGTCCATCCACGGAGCTGCAGCAACCGCCAGATCTCCCGAGGATCGATCTCAGCCGTTAGCTACTCAAGGGTTTCGTCCACCAGCGCACCACAGCCGTCCGATAGCCACGTGGAGAGCCCCCAGTCGTTTGATCAGGCCGACGTTTTCAAAGACAAAGGCGCCTTCGCCCTCAGCCGTCAGATTCGCCACGCGTCACTCATCCGGCCTCGACGTTAAATAAGGGGTAAATTGTCTTAGGCCCCCTTTGCTTTTATGCTTTTAGTTTTAGTCCTGTAAATATTTAATTCCGTAGTTTAGTTTGAGGTTAATTTGCACAATGGACCACGAGCTTTAGGTTATTTGCACTTATACCCCTGTCTGTGTGAGCCACGTACTTCGTCACGTGTATTTGTGGGTTATTTGCATCATACACCCCTGTAGTTCTGGATGTTTATGAATGAATGAAATCTTTTTAGTATTTGCATCTATGCCCCTGTGAACGTTTTAATTTCACATGTGCGTCTATTTGTGGGTAATTTGCAGCATAGCCCCCTGGACTTTTGGTACGAGTTACCAATAGGTCCTCGGGACTTGTTTTCTTCACAGATAGGTCCCTGAGTGCCCCAGGCACGCGCCGCGCGCGTGACTTGCTGGGTTAATTGCACCTGGACCCCCAGAACTTAGGGTATTTGCACTTCAGTCCTTGTGCACAGTACCCTCTTGTGATTTTTGAATAAAATATCAAATCACCTCCAAATTCGATGAAAATTTGATACATGGCTCCTGCCATGTTTTAGGATTTTTGAGAATTTTTGAGGACATTTTTGAGTTTATTTGTTATTTTTAAAAATTCAAAAACCATCATTTTAGCCACTGTCTAGTTTTAAAAACCCCAAAAAAATATAAAAACCCCCTCAAAAATTCTATAAAAATTAGGTACTGATTATTTTGTGTTCCTTTATTTTCTAGCCAATTTTGGCTATTTTTCACTGATTAAAAACCATAAAAACTTAAAAACACCTAAAAACCCATAAAAATTCTATTAAATAATCTAAAAACCCAAAAACAATAATTTTGGTACTCAAATTTTCCTTGTTTTACCTAGTTTACAGGAAAAATACCTCCAGGCCCTTTTGAGGTCCTTAGATATTTTATCTAGGGATTTTGGGCCTGGCTGGACAGTACCTTGCATTTTTGCTATTGTTGGATTTTTAGAAAATAAAATACACATCAGAAAAATTCCAAAAATTCACCAAAAACACAAAAAAACATAAAAAACCTAAAAATATTTTTGTTTGAATTTTTGCTTGATTTTTGACACATTAAATAATTAGCTAAAGTGTGCTTGCTTTTGTGTTTCTTTTGTTTTCTTCACATATTAAAAACTCATAAAAATATAAAAATCATTAAAAATCACTAAAAATATTTTGTCTTTTATTTGATTTCATTTTTACTACTTCGTAGGCCTTTGGCCAACCCGTGCTCCTCGAGTTCGACCCTGGGTGCTATACCAGGTTAAACTCATAGCTGGACTGCTATCTTCGTGCTTGATTGATTTATTTGTTTCGAGTGGTCTGATATTTTTCTTGATACACAACCGAGTGATTGAGGTCGCAACGACCGTCTCAGTTACCAGAATACCTTAGTCGCTCGGGTTTTTGTGTCATCAGAATGGCGCCGTTGCCGGGGAGCACGGCTTAGTAGTTCGCTTTATTTTCATTTTCGTCTTTGTTTTCGCGGCTTTTCGCGGCTCTTCGGAGCTCGCGGCTTTTCGCGGTTTTTGTTTATAGTTTCTTTTTGTTTTATTCTGCTTTATTTTTATTTTCTTTTGTTTTTGTTTTGATTGATTTTGTGTGATTATTTTATTTTATATTTTTGCATATATACCCTCACTTTTAATTTTCATTTCTTTTTCCTTATTATTTGATTATTTTTGCTGGTCTGACCACTCATCTCTTTTTCTTGCGAGGGCCCAAGGACCGCGGAGGCGACTTTTGAGGAGCCAGTGCAGCCGAGGAACTTGGAGGCGGCTTCCTTCTTTACGAAGCCGCAGGAGAGAGCGAGAGGGAGAGAGTTGAGTGGGTGAGGGTAGATTAGGTTTTTATTTTATTTTTATTATTATTATTGTAATAATACAGGGACTTGGACTGCTTGGACACTCTTGGACTTTCCTACCGTAGCGGGTCTGTTTCGCCGAGCACCGGTGTGCTCGGGGGACCCTTAGGACCTTCGCGGTTTTTCGCGGCTTTTTCACGGTTTTATTTTTCTTTTATTTCTGTCTTTTCCGGTTTTTCGCGGTTTTTGCTCGAGCCCCTAGACTTAGGATTTTCTGGTGATTGTGCCGTAATTAGTAGGATCCACACACCTAATTGATTATCTGTTCCCATAGATCGATAATTGGACCTACTTAAAATCAATAATAAAAATAACCGATTCATTTGCCTCCGTAGCCTACGTGCCGTAGCCCGTCCTGTAAAGCGCTTTCTCCTACCCCTGATTTGTCGGACAGAGGAGGGACGGGCCAAGACCGGACTCTTTGGCTTGGAGGTCGGTGACCGGTTAGACGGTTCTTCGCTAGACTTGCTCACCTAGGACTCGGCTTTACCGCTGCATCATTTAGGTTAGTTTCTTTTCAGTCTTTACTTTTATGCGCGGATCATATTGCATGTAGAGAGCTGGAGACAAGTACGCATTTCTGACTTTGCATGCATCATTGATTTATCGCGCATCGGCTTTTTCGTCTTCTCCCCCCTGTTTTGGACTTAATAATCAGGAGAACCGAAAAATTCGTTAGGCCTTTTGTTTGCTTTGAAAAATATTAAAAAAGTGAAACCATAAAATTGTGACTGCTAAAATTATTGATCTAAAAACCGCTCACCCTAAAAACTTTGTCTTGGGGAGAGCAACCCCCTCATTGTTTGGTTTGGATGCGCGAGAGAGTGACCCGCACCCTAGGTAGAGCCCCCCGTTGCTAGTCCCGACTGATTACCGACTTTTCCGTGCGGGTCAGTCGGTTGGGTTAGCATCGGATATCCCAACAGGTCACGTAAGCGCTCTGATATTCTGTGTGTTCACCAAAATAAAATCGACAAGATAATTTGACCAAACTTTCACGGTCTTCAGCTCGCATTGCGTTGGTGAACCGGGGGTTTGTTTTCTGATCGTAATTTTTCCAGATCTCATCCGCCTTACTCGCCAGATCAAGATGATGGGTAGACGGTCTCTTAGGCAGCCTCTGGCTGCACCGCTTTCGGGCACGTCTGCCTCATCATCTAGGTTGGCTCGCGAGAGCTCAGACCCGCTCTCCGAGCCCGAGTACGACTCCACCCTGTTCCCCCTCGACCCCCTTTCTGATCTACCTGAGAGACACGAGCCCGAGGAGAAATTGATACATTTGACAGCACCTGAGTTGGGCTCGTTTGATTTTGCAGACGTCGACATGGCCGGAGCCGGCAGTTCAGACGATCACTCCCGTCAGCCAGAGCACTTTGTACTAGACCAGGGAGCGATCAACTCCACCCTGATCGCACCACTCGAGACAGTCCAGCAGCAGCTCCGCGATCAGGGGGCATTTATGATAGAGATGAGGCGAGAGTTGGAGAGGCTCAGAGCAGAGAGGGACCAGCAGAGCGAGCCCGAGGAGATACCGGATGCAGAGGCACGAGCCGCAGCAGCAGCAGCAGCAGCCGCCGCCGCCGCCGCAGCGGCAGCAGCCGCGGGAGGAGGAGGACCACCTAGACCGATGCGGAAGTTGCACAACCCCGGATCTACACTGATGCACCATTGGGTGGTGGTACCTGCTATCGTGGGGGACTTCAAGTTCCCCCCGAACACCCTGCAGATGCTTCCTCGATTCCACGGACTTGCCACTGAGGAGCCCCACCTTCACCTCCAGGAGTTTCTGATGATCTGCAGTACTGTCCACGACCGGCATGTGGACCAGGACACGATCCGGATGATAGCCTTCCCATTTTCACTGGCAGATAGAGCAGCCACCTGGCTGAAGCATCTTGGGAGGTTTGTCTATACCTGGGAGCAGCTCCGCACCGAGTACTTGAACAAGTACTATCCACTCGGGCGGACGAATGCAGCGAGGGCCCTGATCATCAACTTCTCCATGTTCCCCAACGAGCAGTTTCACGAGGCATGGGAGAGGTTCCGAGAGCTTCTGGACAGATGCCCGCACCACGACATCACAAAGCCGAACCTTGTGCAGAGCTTCTTTAGCGGGTTGACACCAGAGCTACAGGGCCTGGTGAATGCTTCTTGCGGCGGGTCCTACTTCGCCAAGGACCACGACCAGGTCTGGGCCATCTTCGAGGAGATGGCTGAGAACTATATGGTGATGTCTCAGACCAGGTTGTATACTCAGAAGACCCAGCCACATCAGCCAGGACCCGTGCAGTACCAGCGGATAGCACGGGTAGATGCAGGTCCATCCAGTTCGTCCGCAGCCGCAGCAGCACAGGCAGAGTCGTCAGCTGCGGACATGGGCATTATCAGCGAGAAGCTGGACCGCATGGAGCTGATCGAGAAGAAGCAGTGCCAGAGTATCACGCAGATGGAGCAGATGGCACAGGTTCTGAGCGACATGAAGACACAGCTCATGTGTCTCCAGGAGGCACAGACGGCTTCTCAACCCCGTCTTCAGTCGCGAGGCGATGCCGGCAGCAGCAGCAGCTCGTCCCAGCGCTCCAGCACCCACGTGCAGCCTAGACAGGTCCATCTTGTACAGGCGGAGCCGTACCAGCAGCCGCAGCCCACCTACCAGTCTCCACCATCTCCAGAGATGCAGATGGTGGTCTACCAGCCGGACCAACCTCTGGCAGTACTCTCGCCAGCCCCCTACGATGCCGAGCCGTTGATGGATGTCAACGGGATTTGGTATGACCGCCCCCAGCCTGGGATCCGACGAGACCATCCCGGATTCAGGTGGGGGAGTGGTGGTACCCAGCCCCAACAGCAACCGTCAGGACAGGGAGGGCAGTACTCCCAGCAGAGAGACCACCACCACCAGCAGCAGCAGCCCCCAGCATATTAGCAGCACCAGTCATCCTTCGGTCCGCGTCCCTATCAGCAGCAGGGACAGTCGTGGAGGCGTGAGCAGCAGGCTCACCCAGTTCAACAGCAGCACCCTTCCTCATATCCCTCTTACCACCACCAGCAGCAGCAGTTCCAGCAGCCTCACCCACAGAGAGGCTACCCGTCGGGTTCCCACGAGAGCCCTACTTTGGATGACATCGCCCGCCTCCTCACGGACCAGTAGGCCACATTCAGACGGGAGATGGACGAGTTCCGCCAGGAGATGCAGGACCTGGTGAGAGGGAAGGCCGCCATTCCAGCCCAGATTGAGCCGAACCCGAACAACCTCAAGAGGAAATCTGAGCAGGTAGTACATACTGAGTTTGCCACTCCTAGTGACCCCTTTGATGATACATCTTCGGATCTATTTGATGCTGATTTTGTCACACTTAGGAGCGGTAGGACCCCAGCAGGCGGCGGCGCCTCATCTGAGCTTCACCACGAGGACACTTCAGAGGCGCCACATGAGGAGGAGGAGAGCGGTACTGAGGCCGCTCCGGACGATGACGGTGGCACTGAAGCCACCAAGGATGCTGATCCCACCGGCGGTACTGAGGCCGCCGCTTCACCAGATCTAGGAGGTGGTACTTATGCCACCCGTTCAACCGAGCCAGCCCGCGGTACTGATGCCGCACGACGTCTACCAGCAGCAGCAGCAGAGCCAACCCGTGGTGGTACTGAGGCCACCGGTGTTTGTACAGATAGAGATGTTGTCTTTCCTTGCATTCCTGTATCTCAGAACTCTGTTGTGAATAAAGGAAAAGGTTTACTTTCTTCTGGTCCCACTGTGGTGCATGATGTATGTGTGGATCCGGTCCTTGAACCGTCTAGACCTTTTCCTAGTCCTTCATCTGAGAAGGACCCAGTGATCCCCTTCCCTAGAGCCCTTCAGATGGGGAAGGGGAAGAAAAAAGATCCAAAAAAGACAGTGCAGGAGGAATTCAGCCAGAGTATAATAGATCGATTTCACATCCAGCTGACCCTCCAGGAGGCTTTGCAGCACATCCCTCTTCTCCAGCGATCTTTGAGAGAGAGAGGACTACAGTCAGGAGGAGGAGGAGGAACCACACTTCCGAGATCCATGTGCTGACGAAAGCCACGTGCTTTGCGATCCAGAACCGACTGCCAGCCAAGAGGCCAGATTCAGGGGCCCTGTATGTCAGATGCCAGATCAGTGAGCAGAGGTTCGACCGTACTCTTCTAGATAGCGGATCGTCGATCAACCTCCTTCCGGCAGCCCTTCTCGACCACTTCGAGTTGGGCACTCTTCGACAGAGCAGGACAGTCCTTCAGTTCGCTGATCGATCTGTCAAGAGGCCGAAGGGGTTATTACGAGACGTTATCGTCACAATTCAGGGCCTGAAATTCCCCGTGGACTTCGTAGTGTTGGACATGGAGATCCCTGAGTCAGTGGCCGATACCCCCATCATCCTTGGTCGTCCGTTCTTGGCCACAGCCAAGGCGGTGACTGATCATGATAGCGGGAAGGTGTACTTTCGCGTCGAGGGCGAGAGTATACAAATAGAGACGGTCGAGGACTACAGAGCTAGAGATAGAGCACGCTCAGAGGCTACTACAGATTCAGAGTAGCTGACAGACGCAGAGCCAGATATCCACCAGGACTGTGATTTTGTGATCACAGATGATGAGGCAGCTTGGGCAGATCTTGAGACACAGACCATCCTCTCACTTTCAGATACAGCTGATGCCGAGATGATAGCAGAGGAGAGTCTGGAGAGCACAGCCTTGAACCCGGATACCATTGAGGCAGCAGAGCCGGTCCTTGATCGCAGCATGATGTTTAGTGATGGTGGTGCTGAGGCCACTTTGTTTTCCGGTGGTACTGATGCCACCGCGGTTGATACATATCCCTCGGATTCAGAGTCTGATTGGGCCGATTGTGATGATCAGATGCCAGACCTGATTCCAACTGAGCCTACAGATGAGGAGGAGGTAGATGCAGAGCAGACCAGAGACAGTGCAGTTGAGCAGCCTTCTCCCGATCCAGTTTGCGAGAGTACGCTTTCACTTTCCCAGGCAGATTTGGCAGACTTAGCAGCTTTCACTTAGTTTCTTCCGCAGCCAGATTTGCCAGCACCCAGCATTCCAGAGCTGAAGCCGCTCCCTACTTCGCTGAAGTATCGATTCCTTGCGGGCGAGCCAGAGATGTACCCAGTCATCATCTCCGCTGAGTTGACTGGAGAGCAGGAATCCCGTTTGATGGGGGTTCTTGAAAAGAACCGCAAGGCGATCGGATGGAGCGTAGCAGATCTCCATGGGATTAGTCCATCAGTGTGCTCCCACCATATCTATCTCGAGGATGGGGCAAAGCCGTCGCGTGAGTTCCAGCGGCGTCTTAATCCCAACCTGAGAGAGGTTGTGATGAAGGAAATATCAAAATGGTGGGGTGCAGGTTTTATTTATCCCATTTCCGACTCCAAGTGGGTTAGCCCCTTGCATGTGGTGCCCAAGAAGACGGGCATCACGACTGTGATCAGTGAGTCGGGAGAGGAGATCGCTACACGAGTACCCACCTCTTGGAGGGTTTGTGTTGACTACAGGAGACTCAACCAAGCCACCAAGAAGGACCATTTCCCCCTGCCTTTTATTGACCAGATCATTGAGAGACTGGTAGGGAAGAGCCATTATTGCTTCCTGGATGGGTACTCGGGCTACAACCAAGTGGCCATCGCTCCTGAGGATCAGGAGAAGACCACCTTTACCTGTCCCTTCGGCACATATGCTTTTCGACGCATGCCATTTGCGCTATGCAATGCCCCTGCGACTTTTCAGAGGTGCATGCTGTCGATCTTTTCGGACATGGTAGGGGAGTGTTTGGAGGTCTTCATGGACGATTTCTCGATCTACGGCGACGGATTTGATTCTTGTCTTGACTGCCTAGATCGAGTACTCCAGCGATGTATTGAGTATCATTTGGTGCTATCTTGGGAGAAGAGTCACTTCATGGTGACTCAAGGGATGGTGCTTGGCCACATCATCTCCAACAGGGGCATGGAGGTTGATCCGGCCAAGGTTGATGTCATTAGGAAACTCGCCCCGCCGTCCAATCTGAGGCAGCTACGGTCATTTCTGGGGCACGCTGGATTTTATAGGAGATTTATTCATGATTTCAGCAGGATTGCCCGGCCGTTGACTGACCTCTTGACGAAAGACACCGAGTTCCTTGTCGATGACAAGTGTCTTTCGTCGTTTGCTACTCTCCAGCAGTGCGTTATTGAGGCTCCTGTCTCCAGCCGCCTGATTGGTCTCTCCCATTTGAGATCATGACGGATGCCTCCGATTTTGCCGTAAGGGCAGTGCTGGGACAGAGGAGGGATGGAGTTCCATTTGCTATACACTATGCTAGCCGCACATTGGATTCCGCCCAGCGGAATTACACGGTCACAGAGAAGGAGATGCTAGCCATAGTGTTTGCCCTGGATAAGTTCAGATCGTATATCATTGGATCTAGAGTGACTTTGTTTACAGATCACACCGCCATCAGGTACCTCATGGCAAAGAAGGATGCCAAGGCCAGACTGACTAGATGGATCCTTCTACTCCAGGAGTTCGACATTGAGATTAAGGATAAGCCTGGAGTCAAGAATGTGGTGGCAGATCATCTCTCCCGATTAGAGCAGCCTGAGGAGACTGAGCAGATTGATCCCATCCGAGATACCTTCCCAGATGAGGCGATCCTTGCTATCGCCTCACTCCCATGGTACGTCGATATTGTGAACTTTCTCGTTGTTGGGAAAGTCCCACAAGATTGGCCCAGGCAGAGGCTTGAGACCTTCCTAGCGAAGGCCAAGTCTTACCATTGGGAGGATCCCATCCTTTACCACGAAGGAGGGGATAGCGTCTGGCGTCAGTGTATTCCTCAGGAGGAACACTATAGCATCCTCACTTACTGCCACAAGCTTGAGGCAGGAGGACATCATTCTGGGAGGAGAACGGCACAGAAAGTGCTCCAATCCGGCTTGTGGTGGCCTACCCTCTTCAAGGACTCAGATGAGTTCGTGAAGAGGTGTACTGACTGTCAGAGGATGGGCACTTGTGGACAGCGTGATATGATGCCAATGCAGCCCATTCACTTCTGTGAGGTTTTTGACGCATGGGGCATCGATTTCATGGGTCCATTCCCTAAAAGTCAGGGATTTGAGTACATTCTGTTGGCCGTAGACTATGTGAGTCGTTGGGTGGAGGCTATCCCCGCCCGGGCCGCTGATGCGAGGACAGTTTGCAGATTTTTGAGGAAGCACATCATCACGCGGTTCGGGGTTCCACGAGTTCTGATTTCTGACGGGGGATCCCACTTCATCAACGACCAGGTGAAGGCACTTGCTAGCGAGTTCGGCATAGACCATCGTGTTGCTACACCTTACCATCCACAGATGAATGGTCTAGCCGAAGTGTCGAATAGGGAGATCAAGACTATTCTGCAGAAAGTCGTCCGCCCTGACCGAAAGGATTGGTCACAACTTTTGGACTTGGTCTTGTGGGCATATAGGACGTCTTTCAAGACACCTTTGGGCACATCTCCCTTTCGCCTCGTATATGGCAAGCCATGCCATTTACCTGTTGAGCTGAGGCACAAGTCACTTTGGGCAGTTACAGACATTATCATGGATCCAGATGGTATGGGAGACCAGAGGAGGGCAGAGCTAGCTGCCCTGGAGGAGCTTAGAGATGCAGCTTTCTCAAGCAGCCTACATTATAAGGAGAAAGTCAAGGAGTGGCATGATTCTCATATCAGCCACAAACATTTTGAGATTGGACAGAGAGTATGGCTGTTTGATGCGAGGCTTAGATTATTTCCAGGGAAGCTACAGAGCAAATGGAAAGGACCTTATCTGGTTCGAAAGGTACACGACAATGGTAGCATCGACATATCCGAGTTGTCTTCTGAGAGTACCTTTCGAGTGAACGGCCAGCGGCTCAAGCCATTTCTAGATCATGAGCCGCGGGTCGTTGATATTGCCCCTATTCATTTTGCGTGAGATGTGGTCTTTGACTCACATCTAATGCATCTCACGCATGAGTTTCACTGATCTTCCGCTGTATATAGATCCAGATGTCCATATCACCACATTCTCTAGTCCCACATCCCTTCTTCATCTTGTGATTACGCTATACTTAGGGTGCACTTTACCCTAAGTATAGGGGGGATGTGAGACCTTTCGGGTATTTCTTTTGTTTCTGTCTACCCCTGTTTTTGTTGCCTATACTTAGGGATATTTCACCCTAAGTATAGGGGGGGTAGACCCTGTACATTCTGCACTCAGGTTTTCCCTTAGTATACAGCTTGTTATACTTAGGATTACTTGATCCTAAGTATAGGGGGGAGACCTGAGTCCCTCTTGACTTTTCATTTCCCCTTTGTATAGCCCTTCTTTTCATTTCCCTATACCTAGCACGAGTTATGTCTTCTTCATCGCTCTTGACTCTGAGGACATCGTTCGAGCTAAGTATAGGGGGTGTGTATATATTTCATATATACTTTAGCCATAACTCGTACTTTGTGTGAGTGTGTTAATAAATAAAAATGGCTAAAAACCACAAAAATTAAAAAAAATTTTCATGTACATAATCTTCTTTTATTTGCACATACATAGCTAGTGTACAAGTTATTTTTGTAAAAATGATTTCAAAAATCTTTTGTGTAAAACTTGTGTAAATATTTTTGTATCAAAATTATGTATATAGTACAAAATTTTTCCAAAATGTTTTGAAAATCAAAAGTTTGCAAAAATCTTGTGTAAATGTGTGTAAATATCTTTTTACAAAACTTGCACTTCATGCATCATTCATTCATGATTTCAAAACATTTTTCAAAAATTTTGCATGTTTGTAAAATGTGTGTAAATAAGCATCTTTTTGTACATATGTATATAGTTTTTCCCGGATGATAGTTGACATTTAAACTAGCCTGGAATCAAATTGAGAAATGGAGCTTGATTAAGATCTTAATCCACCTAACTTCAAAAAGGAACCTTATAGGACTTAGGTTTAAGGCTTTTCAGGTCCATGGTGACTTAATTCTTTGAGTCCACTAGGCTATGATCACATGTCATCTCAATGAGCCTAAGTAGAGCATTTAACAACAACACATGACTCATATAGATTATGGCTTTACTTGGACACCCGCACTATGCACCGAGCTCTCTACGGATGAGGTGGTGAGGAGGCAGTCTTCCTTGACTTGGGGTAGCATATGAGGGTAGTACTTCTAGGCGGAACCTCTCTTCTTCTTATAGTGAAGGAAGTGCGTCTCAACTTGGTCTGGTTGCCATGAGGTCTAACGACGGGAGTTGTGGGTTGCAATAAAGCTTCAAAAGAGGGATAGTCTACTGGCTCAAGAGGAAAAATTCCTTGTATATATGCTGCACATGTATATGTTGTACAGATGCACTTGAAAAAAAAATGTGTGCAAAAAGAAAAAAACTCCAAAAAAGTGGCGGGTCTGAGAGAAAATGATAATCCCACCGGAGTATGTATATAAGTGCAATAAGCAAAGCTTGGTTTCATGATCCACCTGTTGTAGCTTGCAGCAGGGAGACTTGGCTACACTGGTCAGGCTCCCAAGGGTACTTGGCTACACTGGCCTTGACCCATTCTCTTCTTCCCCCTCTTCTTGAGCTGGTTGTACTTGAACTTAGAAGGGAATACCCCGCTCCTCAAGGAAAGAGTGGCCAGATTGAGGTCATAGAGTTACCTTGTTGGGGAGGGTTGTCAAGTTGCCATTTCTGAGGTGGAGAGCTCAGACCTCACTTTCACAGGACAGGAAAAGATTCATGGTCTTCAGGGTTTGTGATTGATGACTTGTTCTGATCTGGAGCATTGAGGAGTCTTGATTATAGATTAGTGGAACTTGGAGGCTGTTAGGTTTTAAGCTTAAGTCTAAATAGGGTTCCGACACATTAATAATCCAAAGATCTGATCAAGCTCCATACCCCAATTTAATGAAGGCAAGATTAATAATCAACCTTGATCCATGTACATCCTCTTTTTCTTTTTCTTTCTTTCCTTTTCACTTCTTTTTCAAATAAGTGTTTGCTAAGGTACTAGCAAAGTATAGTATAGGGGGGTGATGAATGCCCATTCATCACTCTTTATTCTTATATTTTAGCTACAAAAAACCTTTGCAAATACATGTAGATTTGTGTAAATATGAATAATTACCAAAAGCATGCATTGTGTAAAAACCTATAATTAGCATGTTTTTGTGCAAAAATAAAAGAATAAAGATTAAAAAGAAAAAGAGGGAAATATTTAGAATAAATATTGAGCAACCTAACCCAAGGGAGGGCTCAGCATGGGCCTGACCGCATAAAAGCCAAGTAGAGGGAGATAGGGGCTCATGTGTATATATTTATGTAAATAAAATATTTTCCTCACCCAAAAATATGCTTGTAAATATTTGTACATATTTATAAAAGATAAAAACAAAATAAAAAGCTAAAAATCAAAAAGTTCAAAAATACCCTTTCATCATGTACATAGACCATGCTTCTTTATTTATTTAACCTTGTGAATAAATAAAATCATTTTCTAAACTTTTTTTTATATATTCTAGGTTATATATTGTAAATAAATAGAATGAAAAGAATCAAAACAAAAATCAAATAAAAATAACAAAAATTAAAAATACAAAAATACATTGTACATATACCATGTATATAGATGTATATATCTATTTATTTTACCAATGTATATAAATAATAAAAATGAAATAAAAACACCCTTCTATTCCTTATTTTATACTATAAATAAATAAAATATAAAATAAGGATAAAATTGTACAAAAATAATAATTAAAAATCAAAAATCAAAAACCTACATATTGTATATATACCTATATATAGCTATATATTGTAAATACCTTATTTTTATTTCCAAAAATTAATTAAAAATCACCAAAAAATAGAAAAAAATAAAATAAAAATATTTCATGTTTTGAGTTTTGGCTGAATCGGGCCCTAGCTACCTCCATTTGTCATCTTAAGATTCAGCCACGTGGCCTTCACCCATTGGCCCTGGGGGATGTTGACCGCCCGGTCAACTGACCCCCCCCAGGACCACTCTTCACGGGTTCGAGCACCGGACCTTCTTCTCGGATTTATACCCGCTCGACCCGATTCCCAATCACCCAAACCCCGGCTCCGTTTGACACCTCCCACATCCGACACCCTCACCGGAGCTCCTGCATCGGGATCCGCGCGCTTCCACGCCCTACCCGCGCCTGTCTTCCCGGATTCTCCAACCTACTTAAGCGAGATCCGCCACCGAATTCATCCATCTTTGGCTCCCCATTTCTTCATCCCGTGACCTCCACAGCCACCCCCGAGGTGACAGCTCCAGGTTGGCCGTGTCGCAGAGAGGAGAGAGTGGTCGGACCTCTGATCCGGCGAATAGCTCCGCCGTAGCTCCGCCATTAGTGGGAGCTCTGAGCCTCGGGCCCAGAAGACCCTCGAGGCTACGACCGGGAGCTTCCCCAGCTCCAGCCCAGTCTACTACACCACCCAGGTAACCCCGTAGCTCTACGTTTCCGTTCAATTTCCATTTTGCCCCAAATCGCACCGCCGCCGTGTTTCATCGATTCCGACCACCTCACGCACCCATTTGATCATCGGAGTCCATCATCACCTCCGCCTTCCCTCCGCGCACCTTCTCCATACCCCCATCCAACCCAGCTCGCACAGGAGCTGGGGTTCGAGCTCTTCCGTCCATCGCTTCGCCGGAGCTCGCCCATCTCGCCCCATCGGTCACCTCCACGACGCCTAACCGGGTCGAGGCACTTTGCCCTCGACCCGCGAGTCTCCTGGTTCCCTTTGCAGGTCATTGCGAGCCCATCTGAGGGCTCGAGTCTTCCGAGCCAGGAGCTTCGCCTCCGCCGACCTCGCCGGAGCCCTCCAGGGCTCGGCTGGGCCATCAAAGCCTACCGTTAGCTGCGGAGCTTCATCGCGGACCTTCTCCGATCTCAAGAGGCAGCAGACGAGGACCCCCGCGCTCGCACGAGGCCGACGAAAGTCGCCGGCGACTTGTTCTTCCAGGATCCTCGCCGATCGCCGGATTGACCTCGACGCTCCAGATTACATCGTGTCCGTCCATCCACGGAGCTGCAGCAACCGCCAGATCTCCCGAGGATCGATCTCAACCGTTAGCTACTCGAGGGTTTCGTCCACCAGCGCACCACAGCCGTCCGATAGCCACGTGGAGAGCCCCCAGTCGTTCGATCAGGCCGACATTTTCAAAGACAAAGGCGCCTTCGCCCTCAGCCGTCAGATTCGCCACGCGTCACTCATCCGGCCTCGACGTTAAATAAGGGGTAAATTGTCTTAGGCCCCCTTTGCTTTTATGCTTTTAGTTTTAGTCCTGTAAATATTTAATTCCGTAGTTTAGTTTGAGGTTAATTTGCACAATGGACCACGAGCTTTAGGTTATTTGCACTTATACCCCTGTCTGTGTGAGCCACGTGCTTCGTCACGTGTATTTGTGGGTTATTTGCATCATACACCCCTGTAGTTCTGGATGTTTATGAATGAATGAAATCTTTTTAGTATTTGCATCTATGCCCCTGTGAACGTTTTAATTTCGCATGTGCGTCTATTTGTGGGTAATTTGCAGCATAGCCCCCTGGACTTTTGGTACGAGTTACCAATAGGTCCTCGGGACTTGTTTTCTTCACAGATAGGTCCCTGAGTGCCCCAGGCACGTGCCGCGTGCGTGACTTGCTGGGTTAATTGCACCTGGACCCCCAGAACTTAGGGTATTTGCACTTCAGTCCTTGTGCACAGTACCCTCTTGTGATTTTTGAATAAAATATCAAATCACCTCCAAATTCGATGAAAATTTGACACATGGCTCTTGCCATGTTGTAGGATTTTTGAGAATTTTTGAGGATATTTTTGAGTTTATTTGTTATTTTTAAAAATTCAAAAACCATCATTTTAGCCACTGTCTAGTTTTAAAACCCCCCAAAAAAAATATAAAAACCCCCTCAAAAATTCTATAAAAATTAGGTACTGATTATTTTGTGTTCCTTTATTTTCTAGCCAATTTTGGCTATTTTTCACTGATTAAAAACCATAAAAACTTAAAAACACCTAAAAACCCATAAAATTTCTATTAAATAATCTAAAAACCCAAAAACAATAATTTTGGTACTCAAAATTTCCTTGTTTTACCTAGTTTACAGGAAAAATACCTCCAGGCCCTTTTGAGGTCCTTAGATATTTTATCTAGGGATTTTGGGCCTGGCTGGACAGTACCTTGCATTTTTGCTATTGTTGGATTTTTAGAAAATAAAATACACATCAGAAAAATTCCAAAAATTCACCAAAAACACAAAAAAACATAAAAAAACCTAAAAATATTTTTGTTTGAATTTTTGCTTGATTTTTGACACATTAAATAATTAGCTAAAGTGTGCTTGCTTTTGTGTTTCTTTTGTTTTCTTCACATATTAAAAACTCATAAAAATATAAAAATCATTAAAAATCATTAAAAATATTTTGTCTTTTATTTGATTTCATTTTTACTACTTCGTAGGCCTTTGGCCAACCCGTGCTCCTCGAGTTCGACCCTGGGTGCTATACCAGGTTAAACTCATAGCTGGACCGCTATCTTCGTGCTTGATTGATTTATTTGTTTCGAGTGGTATGATATTTTTCTTGATACACAACCGAGTGATTGAGGTCGCAACGACCGTCTCAGTTACCTGAATACCTTAGTCGCTCGGGTTTTTGTGTCATCAGCAAGTCAGGGTAATGGGTGAATCGCTAACCCAGTTTGAAACTCTTTTCCAAAGAATGAATCCGATTGCCATCCCAATTCGTGACCGTTACAACCTTGCAATCGAAAATCCTCTTCCATGGGTTCAGATTCCACCGCATGTTGGAATTTTCCAAATCAAGCATGGCACCATCTCTCTACTGTCAAAATTACATGGATTAAATGATAAGGGCACATTCCAACATGTGCAAGATTTTCTTGTTGTGTGTGGTACTGTTAACATTGAGGGGATAGAGAAAAAATTCATCTAGATGAAGGCATTCCCCTTTTCACTTAAGGATAAAATAAGGCAATGGCTCTGAAATTATGAAACACCCATCACCACGTAGAATGACCTCAAAGAATCATTTTAAAAAAATACTTCTCAATCGGTCGAACAAATTTGTTGAGGCATCAAATCTCCCACTTCTCCAAAAATACAATGAATGCTTGGGAGAGATTTAAAGATTTACAATGGAAATGCCCTCACCATGAAATTGAGAAATGGAAACTTGTCCAATGTTTTTATGAGTGACTAAATGAACAATTTAAGCGAATTTTTGATGGTTCATGTGGAGGGAATTATATCAACAAGGATGACGATTATGTTTGGACATTGTTTGATGATATGGCTAAAATTTCAGTGAACAAATTCTCTATTGATCAATACACTAGTCACAAGAAGTCGGTCAAAGCAGTTGAGTACACACACATTAATAGTGAATCTTCTTCTTCGAATCTTCACAAGACCTCCAAGTCATAGCTCAAAAATTTGATAAGGTCGAAATGATAAAAAAGAGGATGGATTATATGAGCGACAAAATTGCTAACACGTTTTTGGAGAACTAAGAGCAATATTAGTGCACTCATAGCTACTCTTGAACCTCAAGTCATCACATTACAAGAGCAAACACCTGAAGTTGTTTTCTGGCTTCAGAAAAGTCAACTAAATTCATCCAACTATGGTTGGAATACACATGACTAGAGTAACCCTCACTGTCAACAACTACCACAGCAGCCCCCCCCCCCCCAAATTTACAAGCTGAGATGGAGATCCTATTAAGAACTATGAATAAAAATTTTGAATGAATTGAGGCACAAACAGCTCGAATACAAGCCGAAAATGCTAAGCAATTCACTGAATTAGATCTTACATTCTTGCTCTCTCTCCACAACCACTGCCTAATCCAAACATAGCATATCATGCAAACAAACCTCCATCTACATTAACACTACATTCCTACTCCATTGGTAATAAAGTAGTAGCAATGTAGTCAAAAGATAGTGGTAGATTAATCACATACTATGGAGACATCAATCGAAATTGGCGTATGTGGTTGTAGAATAGTTTTGTTTGATCATTGATTAATGTCTCTATGTGGTGCCAATGCAGACGTAATGTAATGCCTCCATGGTCGCAACAAAGAGGGCATTCGACAAAGTTGCAACTAGTGCTCAACTATGTGTGTGTATACACACTCTACTGCGTCTGGTCAAGAGTTGCCGGCAGCGTAAACAATGACTACCTGGTCTTCCAAGCCCAGACTGATAGCCAAGGGAACAGAATCCTATATTCCGAGCAAAAACGAGTTCTTTCAGGAAGCAATGGACTGACTTCTGCTAGGGTAGGTAAGAGCTAAGCATCAGACGAATAGACTACCATTACGACTACTTATAGCATTCACAACATGGTCTCTACATGTTTGTGACCAACTTGGTGAGACTACGCTTTTTACAACCACATGTGATAGCAAAATGTGATTGTGTCCATCTTGCGACCATCTTGTCACCATGTAGCCACTACATACATAGTCACAAAATCTGATTTTTCTTGTAGCAAGTGATTCATGTAGTTGGAATTTAATTAATATGTTTATAGATACATAATAATTAAAATTAATGTGAATGTGATTCACATTTATTACCAGGACTTATGTGAATATAATTCACATAATAATTAATGTTAATGTGAATTAGATTCACATTCTTCATTAAATAAATGTAGATTGGACTTATTTTATGTTGGACTAATGAATTGGATTCATTACTTGGTAGGATGATTTGATAATGATCTTAAGATGGCGGTGATTATCAAGAAGCATAATTCAATATTTACCAAAGATCGGGTCCTATTAGGAATTGAAGAGAAAGATAAGAGTCTTAAGCCTCTACAACTCTATATGGTCGTCTACCCTATGGATATAGAAGGAGAGGCATAACGCCTTTCTCATACATTTAATTCATTTACCTTATTGTTGTAAATCCAAGTGGAGAAAACAGAGAGTCCATATCCTCTACAATTATCTAGTGCATATCTCCTATATCCCTTTCTCCTTCATCATTGTGGTCGTCCACCATAGTCTCATCCCCTCGTTATCAGGTACCCACTTGAGAGAGGATTCGTATTCCTTTTGTGCTACATTGGCAAGAAGAAGAGGTTGATTTTGTGAGATGAAATCATGAGAAATATGATCTACCTAGATCACTTTTGGCGTAAACAATTGATGGAGAGAGTCATCTCTCAAGTTTGCGAGAAGATCGTCATTCATCATCGCACATGTGAGTGCACCATCATCAGAGTAGACTTAAATCAAAAGGTCTCTTCTTTTAGAGACTACACATCAAAGATATAATTATCTTATTCATGCGACGCATAAAACAATGCAAATATAGTTTCTGTACCATGTGATGTCGCTCATACGATTAGTTTTTTATTTGTCAAATTTGATTCATATTTGATGTGTTTCTATGATATGTGAGGTCAAACCTCCCATCAATTATATATATTGAAAGAACTTTTAGAGGTGTTCAGAGTTTTAAAAAGTATTTTTTAACAAAATGCTATCGAAATTCCAAATATATTATCTAGATTGTATTTAATATTTTTACTGTAAAAGTAGTTTTTCAAGCTAAGTATGTTTTATGTCATGCACGTCTCGAAAAATAAGAGGGACGGGTAATGAAAACAAAGACCACCAATCCTCGAACTAGGTGAGTCGGCACCGTATCACGTAGAATTAGACTCTTATAAGCTAAGACGTTACTTTAAGTTATAATTTTAGGTTAATCTTTCAATTGCATGATACTGAATAAAAATACCAAAGTGGTTTTGCAATAAGTCGAAATACTAAGTAAAGCATGTGGACTAATTCAGAGATGATAAATCCAAGAGATTAGTGCATCTAAATGGACTTTGTCTAAATTGAGTGATGTGTGAGTTCAACTTGTAATATGGAAGAAAGTGAATGTAGATCATACTACAGGAATCTAACATTACATTATAAGCCGAATTTGTTTAGCTTTTTGTAACAGCTAATGATATATACTTTAGCCCTACTCATGCAACCTTTGGTATAACAAACAATATCAAATGTATACATCCATATTGATGCTGTATGACGATAATTTTAGAGTAGCCACTTAATTGCATATAGTGTAAGAAAGTAAGAGTATCTTTGAACCCACTTAAATGGTTTAGTAGTAGAAGCAGTGAGTTCCCACTCCAAGATGTAAATACCTAGTTGTACGTTCTTTCCTTCCAATCTGCAGCACCTAGCATGTAATTAGTTGTTTAAAAAGTGTCTAAATCGCATTTTAACTGACATCCACTACATCCAATATAAAAATGAAGAAAAACTCAGCGTTGAGGCTAACTGGAATATGCTCCAATCTTCAACACGCAACAACTTAGCCCACGCCATGTCAGGTGGTCGCACTTTCAGATACGAAATTCAACATGATTTTAAGCAAAATGTGATTGCAACTCCTTTAAATCCATGTATATCAATCAAAAAACATGCATCCATCAAACATAACATGATCGTTGTGGTTTGATCGGTGCATCAATACCAGATCTGTGCGTGAATGAGGATCCTTGTATCTAAGAAGAGAAAGGGGGCCTAAATCAGATCAGTGCGATCTGGGGGGATATCGCGAAATCCTTACCTCCCCTCCCTGTAACACCCCAACCCCAAACATAGTGCCGTACCTAAAACTTACAAAGTGTTGGTGTGCTTTATAAGTGATGAGGATTACTTCTTGACAACTTGGGCTTAAGCATTTTGGGTGGTTGCCAAGGGGTCCATCTAGACCCAAACCCAACAAGTTGTAAGGTCTAGTTTTCCTCGATAACGGATCGGAGACCTAAGCTCAGGACGTTAAGAATGGGCATGATAGGAAACCCTAGAGGGAGACGTCGGAGCTGGCGTTTGTGTCCTCCATCTAGACGAGAGGGGAGAGGCGGGTAGTGGAGGGATACAAAGGAGGGAGAGTGCGGGCATTTTATGAGAAGAGGATGGAAGCTCGGTGGCTCTCTGCAGATACGGTTCGAGGAATGCGGCGTGTCTGCTCCTTGCGAACGGAGGAGGTGCGACATGGTGGCTACTCACGGATGGAGGAGGTGTGGCCGCGACACATTGACAGACTGTAATGTCGAGTATGCACTTCACAAACGTCGTAAAAAGATGTGTGCTTTCGGCATCTACAAAATGCCGATTCTGTAAATATTGAAATCGACTCGTGAATGAAATAAACATGGATTTTCATGCATTTTGTTGTAGTGAGTATTGATGTTGCTCGTTCTTTACGCATTCATCTTTATATATCTTATGAATTTCTCTTTGCATGCACCTTCACCTTGTCATCAAGTCAAGCAGCATTCCTATAAGTGTACAGTTCGATTGTAAGATTAAAATCACTTTGAGTTTATTCCTCTTTAAGCAGATTAATTAATCCACAATTACTTGCATATTCTTTTCTCTTTTCGTATTTATTGGACTATTATACATCTGTGCATTATTATGCATTAGTGCAATTGCAACGTGATTGTTGGTTAGTTCACTTTTTTAGGATTATTTTCATTGGTCGCCTACGATTTTTAATTAAAGATAATATCGTTGGAAATACATTAGCTCTATTGTTTGAAAGAACGAAAAAACATAGTAAATAGCTTAAACAAGCATTACGTAACAAATGAGATTGTTTCAACTTCAGTTTCAGATTTTTATATGAACAAAAAACTTCTTATCTGCATTTGTACATAATAAATTGCAGGTTTACACTCAATACAACTCATAAGCAGTTCTAATCTGAAATTATACATGTCATTTCAATGACTACTTTAAGGACAAAAACATGGAGCTCTAGTGGCCCAGGATGCAAAAGGCCCATTGGATTATATTTTATGCAAGGTAGTAGCATGCCCCAGAAAGACGGCCCTCAACGAACCAAATGCGCAAATCTTTTCATCAAGCCCGAGTCAGATTCTGGATCATAAGGTGACATCCTCTTGCTGACTGCGTAGGACAACCTTCTGTCGTTCGCTGCATTTCTTCATGCAATTTGAATGGAGCATCTTGTGTAAAACACTTTGTAACCTGAGCTTGCCAGGAGAATACAATGTAAGATTTAGACATTTCCATTGTCAGGAATAGGATGTATGGAATCTCAGTTCTCTAGCAGCAGCATTGAGGTATGCCAATGTCATCCCAGATGCCTGTCGACCATGTGCTTCCCATCTCAAACACTTCTCGATGTCAGCGTGCCAATCTATCATGCCTATAGAGGCACATTGTTGTGATGAATGATATATTCCATTTCTATCTTCAGGTACACAAATGGATGTCTTGGCTAAGCTGCATTGCAGGATACACCTAAGGATCGATACACTCAGGCAGCGAACATGAGCACTTGGATACGAAAGGCATCGAACAATAACCGGCAAGCGACACTGCAAACACGGTTGTTAAGAAGATGAGTGGATACAAATAAAGTAGATAATGTGACCTTCAAATGATAGATCCTCCTCACCTTTAGGAGGTTGCACAGACCATCGGCAAGTACATTACCAGGTTCTCCCCAACGTAGAACAAGTTGAACAGCTCTAGCAGTGGCTTCCAAAAGCTGAAAGATCGTGCATCCATGAGCAACATATTTATATCATGCAATCATCTGACCCATGCAAAATTTAATGTGGATAGAGAGATGATATACACAAATGCACATATAGATGTATACAAAAGAAAGCGTTTGTGTGCATTCCGTCAGGTCTTGTACGCTGAAACTACATTTCATCATGATTTACCTTGCGAGAAGTAATGCTTTTTTAGTTACCATCTAACGACATTCAGAATTCCAATTTCTTATATAAACCTTGACTTTTCCCTACCTCTCTCAAGTGCTTCATTGCAGCACCTAGCTCCGATGGTTAACAATTCACAAGTAACACATGCAATGATGATGAAGAAACCTCATTTCGATATAAAAATGAAACTAGGACACACATGTACTTTAGCACATGCAGTAAGCTGGAATGGGAATGAGTTTGGCTGCAATAGGAAACTTGGCAATACTTAAACTAATAAAATTGTTGCTTCTCTGTTCATGTGCACCATGTAAAATGACCCGATACAATTCACAGGACTGCAAATGTCTATGTATGCATATTAGCCTTGGAATTTGTAATTTTTGACATATCCTTGATCTAGTCATTACCTCTAGCTGTGGTACAGCACATTCCTCTCCATCAACAAGCATTCCATCTGTAGCACGGAGGAGGAGGTCTGAAGCACTTGTTACAACTGCTAATGCTTCCGGGATTTCATGTCTTCTCATAATTTCGGCAATTAATTTCACAATCCTCTTGTTCACCTTCCACATTTTTTGGCTATGCTGATCATCTCTGGCAATCCATGGCTGTAAATCTCTCTCAGCCTGTTATGGTTACACATCCCCAATGGATTAGAAAAATGGTACGCATAGATACATACAAGCATGCGTACTTGCGTACATACGTATCTTAAAAACTTGCAAGTATGCATCAGTCATATTATCTCAAGATAAATAATTTTGGCACCTGAAGAACAATGGCTGCTGATGCTCTACTTGGCGATGCCAAAACAACATTGCAAAGTGCATCCACAACCTAAAGCAAAAGGAAAGAGAGAACAATGCTAAATTGATAAGTTATAAAACAACATTTTTTGCAGTGAAATATAAAATAAAGCTATGAGATCACTAACATATCTGCCACATTCCCTGGCACTATTTATCAGACTTTAATCTGAGTTTTACAAACATATGCAGTTAAATGGTTCTACATTCAACTAAAACTGTGCTATATTATTTACTTCAAAGAAAATGGTATAAACTATAGACAGAAAGAAAAACATTTTGTTTTAGTGTAACAATCTGAAACCATGGGTTTATAAAATCTCAACTAGGTGATCTGATCTATTTAGCATCCAGCAGGATCTAAGAAACCAGATGACCAAACATGCATACATTGCGGCATTATGACAGGTTGATACTCTCCTTTATTACAGGAACTATCAAATTAATGTTACCTGTCTCCAACCCTGTTGAGTAGTGGAGGTGCCATCTACGGCTAGCTCCGGTTCTGGTGCAGCTATTAATTTGTGCCACAGCAAAGAAACAACAGAGAAGCATATTTCTTGATTTTCTTGGAGTGCAGATCTTAAAAGAGTTTGTCCACTGCAGTCAAGTCCTATATGCTGGTCCTTTATGAGAAAGTTAGCCAAGTCTGAGGCATCCAGTGGCAAATTTGAATTACTTTTATCTGGTAAGCCTGACATGGCATCTGCCAGTACTGGGGCTTTCTCACAATTTGTTGTTACCTCCACATTTTCCAAATCATTATGTCCTGTCTGCAATTCTGGAGTCTGTTCTGTCGCAAAGCTACAATAGTTAGATGGATTTTTTTCAATCTCACCACCATTCTGCCAGCTGAAACCTCTAGCAGAAGGTGCACTGACCAAAGGCATTTCAAAGGCTTTGGTTTTTTGAAAACTGGATGTGACCGTTTTTCCGTGAGTGTCAACTAAGTGATATAGTGATGACGCTCTAGCGCAAACTTCTGCATCCCATTTGGACCGCATCAGAATTGAAAGAGAATTCATGGAGGCCTTCGATTTTCTGAAAAGTTCAGAGACATGTGCACCCACCATAGCAGCAGCTATCATCTCATTCGAACTGTAACCCCAAGTTGTGCCACAGGAAGATGGATTTAACAAGAACAATGCCTCCAGGATTCCCAAAAATCGGCGGGTGTGGCAAATTGCTGAAATAATGCCACCTTCAAATCCATTGTGAGTTCCGCATAATCCTTTGTCTGTTTCACATAATTCCATGTCATATGGTGTAAATGTCAAGTCTGTATTATCTCCATGCTTGCCGTTCTTCATGATTAAAGGAAATAGCTGCAGTTCACAAGCCAAAGCACATATGGCAGCTAGGATATAAGAATCAAATGCTGCAACCGGACCATTCTTTCTTTTTGTCCGTCCTTTCAATGTAGCTGCTTGTGGTCCCTCAATGCTATCATGCTGTGAATATAAAGCTGTGGGGATTTTATTCCCATCAGCAAGCATTTCATGACTAATGCAAATTGTGACAGCAACAAAGAGCAAACGAGAGGCAAGATCCATTGACGCACATGATTCCAAAAATAGAGAATGAACCATAGTGCGGAGTTCAGCCACGGCCAGGTTTCTAGATGTTGAAATCCCACCACCATGAGAATTTGCTTTTCTTGTTTGTTCCGAACATTCAATAGGAAAAGTTCTTTTGAGTATTGCTTCAACTGTGGCTATAAAGATCCTTATGAGGCAAGCTTCTGACGGACTTCCTCGGGGAAGATGCTCTAACACTTTCAGTAGAGGGAGATATAAATTCCACGATAATACAGGAGGTTGTAATGAGGTATAAACAACAATTTCGGGCAAATCAGCAGAAGAACTCAAAGGAAGAAGTCCATATGCAGCCTCCCATATGGTGCATATTCTCCATTCAACCTCAGGGCCATGAGCACACAACATAGAAGCGATCCCTTGTGCGGTTGCTTCTACAGTGGAATCACAATCAGAAGTTTCTGCCTGGTAAAAAGACAGTCAGTCAGAAATCAGGATCAAATAATCCAAATAGAAATTCGACCGAAAACAAGATCAATTAGTTTGTAAGTACAGTATGTATGCAAGCTAATATCACATCATATAGTCACCTGCTTTCGATTAGAATCTGCATTGTTTCCAAGAGGTTCCTTTAGGGACTCAACTCCAGCAGCAAACCTTGAAGGTGGAAAAAGCAACGTAGGTTGTGAAAGAATGCGAAAGAGTAGTGCTGCTGCAGCATCAGCAGAAACTCCAGCTCTCAAGGACATAGCAGTTCCAATAGCACGCAAGAAATGCAAATGCATCCAGTTTCTTGGAAGCTTTAAAAAAGAACCATAGACAGTAAGTAACAAATTATAACTGAAAAGGTTGTATATAAACCAGGAAACATTTGATGTTTTAATAATATGTACTTAATGTATTAACAACAAGATCCAGAACCGTAATGTCAAGGTGTGATTTATCATACACACCCGAATGTCTGCTGAATTATCTTACGTCAAAAAAGGTTTTTTTTGCAAAATCATTGTTTGATCTGGAATTGACGAACAGTCTACAGTCCATAGGAAGGGAAAAAAGATGGAAAAGGGATGGAGAATCCAACACAAACAAGCTTAGCGTGAACGTACTGATCAACTCTAAAAGGGTAAAGAAGAAATATTGGGAAAAATTTTAAAAAGCACATCTTACATGGTAAGTCTAGAAGAAAAAAGGTGCTCACGGTAGTATGAATTAATAATTTATAAAAGGAGGAATATTAGCTTTACAATATTTCAGGAATATTACTTTGAGATTACTGTGGAAAATGTAGCAAAATATAATCAATACAAATAAAATCTAGCTAGTGATGGGAGAAAAGTCAACTCGTCTGACATTTGGAAAATGGAAGACATCACTTGGCTCACATTGACTGTTATATAACATTTGAAGAAAAAACTGTAGCAGAGGAGATAAACTAATGCATTATATAAGAATGAAGATGATATTAGAACATGCACAATTTATAAGGTGGGGCTATAAGAAATGATAAATGGAAGGAGGAAGGGAATAGTTTCTAGCAAAAGATATGTAAAACTAGTTTGGTGTAATGTGAGATGAAAAATATAATAATACTGATCTATGAACTCTTATTAGGATGTTTTGCGAGGATACAAATCGATAATTCTGCAAAAACGAGAAGGGACCGATTTTTCCTGTAAAAGTTGCAAAGGGCATTCCAGATGAGTTTAATTCCTTTGTTTATCGAATTTAATGTATGAAAGCACTAAAGTTTTAGTTTACCCTTATGTATAGCAGTCCACTATAGCCTGAATCTTCAATAAATCACAAGGAGATCATAGAATCCTTAGATATCCCGTGAGATATTATGTTTTCATCCCATGTTTATGGATTCCTCTTTTGACCCTTATATATATATAGAAAGAGCAGAAATCAAAAGTATTTCCTCCATTTCTCTCTACATGATATCAGAGCAACTGTCATCATAAATTGGTCGTCCATACACTTTTTTAAGAAAAAAGGGCCTCCACCGTATAGGTGTGTGCCCAAAAACTCCATCATTAATTCACAAGTTTGAGGTACAGAGCTAGTAAAAGCCGGAAAAAATAAGAGAAACATTACATGACCCAATTCTCCGGTAGTGTTTTAGCATGTATAATTACATTTTCACCATAAATGGCCCATTCTACAACCACACATCCGGATCTCTCCACAGTACTCTGCCACCTCATCCCAATGGACTCCCAGAAGTTTGTAAAACCATTCGTTGCAATCAAACTGCTTCCAAAACTTGCCCAAATTTCCATAGAGCTTCTTCAAGTAAAAAAACAGGTGGTCCACATCTTTGATGCTAGTTAAACAATGGGTACATCAGGATTAGCATTATCAAAGAAGCCTGCAAGTCTAACTCTAGTCGTCAACCTCTATGCTTTCTGGAGTTCACGGTAATGTAATCTTAAACATTTTTAATGAAATACTTCGGTGGTGACCCCCGCAAGGGGGATTCACCCATTTTACGATAAAAAAAACTCTAGTCGTCAACCGTCCACGCCTAAACAACCACATAAACACCTTCATTCGCATGGGAATCTTCCAGTTCCAAATCCTTTTACAATCCATCGCAACTCCTCCAGGGTCAAAGGGCACTGGTCTCTTTGAGGCTGGATAAGCCTTTGAAGTAGAGAACCTGCCATCCACCATGCACCAACAATCACTCCCCTCCATAGGGCCCTCCACTAGAATCCATTCTTTCCCCACCAACTCGTTCTTGACAAACTCATTCTTTCCCCCACTAAAATCCTGGCACTTAGGGAGTATGATCCTAGTTTGGTTCCTGCTCCATGCGATCTGATTTTTATAACCATGATCCTAGTTTTTAGTATATTAATAGATATTTGATTCATAATATTCAACATAATTCTGGCTTAGAATAATATTCAGTAGGCATTTCTCCATGTTCTTCTCTATTGAAGAGAAAGATGAGCCTTGATCGGACCATTAGGATATATAGCAGGGTTTGAGTCATTGAAGTCACATGTGCCTTTACACAATGAAAAAAAAATGTGCTAAGCCTTCTCCCACTATAAGTAGGGTCGGCTACATGGATTCTTGCTCAAATCCATGTTGAAAGATTCGACTATTTTTTACGCTGGCCGTCGACTACCTAACGCAACCCCTGCAAGAGTGGGATTCGAACCCTGGTCTTTTGTGTGGTAGACACACTGTACTACCACTAGACCATTAAGTGGGTCCTTAATGATATCAAAATTTTTTTTTGACGCTCAAAAAAGGGGGATACACTCGAGGGTGTTCACCCCAATATATTAAAAGAGAATGTAAAGAGATTTTACAGAAGATAATGATATCAAAAATTTCTTATACAAGATAAGAACATATGTAGGTTACAATATAGATATCATAACCCCCTTTGGTACTGGGCTGTTGGTGCCACATGTGCCTTTACCCCGTGCTATCACAAATTTTTCTATGCAAGATATAACATATATAGTTTGGGATACATATATCATAACCCCCCCTTTTTAAGCATTAGCCAAAATCTTCACCAAACTAATTCTTGATCCTGATTCATTTTTGCAAAGATAAAGTTTGTAGTCAAACATGTGTATATAAGGAGACGAACATCGCAGATGATCTTAACCTTCTTATTACTCTTAGGAAGAAGTCACAGATAAGCACTTTGCACCTAATCTCTATGGTGGCATCCTTGGTCCATTTGATTAATAGATACATACAGTTTATAGAGGGATTATCAGTAACCCATATCCTTATTTCTCACACATAAGTACTTCTTCAACCCTATTGAAAAGGGCTATCAAGAATTAAGAAGATGATTCTTATATCTAGAGAGACCTGGACACCGATGGACCCACCCGCTAGTTGTAGGGGGACTTGATGCAAGTGGAATTTCAGAATGAAGCGTAGACAGATCAATTGCTTGGCACAAAGCCAGACTTGTTTCTAGGGAATTTACGCAAACCTACACGGCACAGACTTCTTTGACACATTTTCCCTTGTGAGTCAACCATTAACTCTTTGGATTCTCCCTTTTAGCCGTTAAACAGAGCAGTTGGAAATTACATCATTATATGTAAAGAATGCATTCCTCTATGAAGATCTTCTGGAGATGATATATGCACGGCAACCTCCAGGTGTCGAGCTTTGGCAGGGGGTCAGAAAGTTTGTTTGCTAAAAGCCATCTCTGACCTTAATAAAACTCATAAAACCTTATTTTAAAAGCTTTAAAAGATAGTGAGAGAGGTTTTCGACATATTTTTGTCCGACACTCTTTGTTTACTAGGAGAACAGGTAGAGGTACACTTGTCATGAAGATCTATGTTTAACATTGTTGAAATAAATAATGCAAAAGAAGAATCGAAGAACATAAAAAATATAGAGAACACTCAAGATTTTGCATGGAATCCTACTTCATGAGAAGCAGGATGAAACCACGGGAGGTCTCAAAGGTCCGGATATTCTATTGTGAATCTCTCAATGAATACAAGGGGTGTGGCGCTTCTTATATAGCCCCATAGACAGACCTAAGCCCCACTTAAAGATGTTGTGGGACTAAACAGGAAAGTAGGTAATTGGATCTTAGAAAGATCCAATTACCCATCTTTTTACAACTATAACATACCCCCTCACGCTGGAGATGAGAAAACTGCAGCTTGCAACAAAAGAAAATATACACAACACATCTTCACTCAATACATCTGAAAGAGAGACAGGATGAGACACACTCGGAATAATCGTTGCTGGGAGAAGACCTTGCACGGGGACGTGTTTACGACGATCAAGATGTGCATGTAGTAGAGTCGTTATGATGATAACATGTCAGGAATGGGTCATTAGAAGAATGTCAGCGCAGAGAGTAGTCGTGCTAGGAGGAGACCTATGTGGAAGTAAATGATGCTCGACGAAGATAGTTGGTACGCAATAGTAGTCTGGAGTGTCGGTCTTCATGTCATAGAAGGCCAGTAGAAGTCTGAGACAATCCCACGTAGAGAAGTCCATCTAGAATAGTTAATGTCGAAGCCGAACACTAGACATAGAGTGGTCTTCTCTCATATGCAAATCTCTAGAGTTGGGCCTCTCACATACATGAACCCTGAGACTAGAGTGGCCTCTTCCATATCTTATGGGGATATGAAGTTGGTTTTCTTATATAAGGACCCTGTAGATGAGATCACTTTCTAAGGAGCCACGAGTAGAATATGATGGATAGAAATCATGTAGATACATCCCAAGTAGAAGATTGTGCCATGCTCTCACTCCCCCTTTTTCTCATACTTCTTAGGACAAGAATAAGGATTGTCAAGTTGGGAGAAACAACATAAAACATGTATATTAAAGCAGTTTTGCTCCCTAGAGCGAATAACATTTCACTATTGATAGGGCCATCCTACTATTTCTTCTAGTGCTAGAAACTCAAGGAAGAAGATGACCCAGTTGTGATCTCTCACTTCGCTTCCTTTCTTCTGTTTACCACTACCTAGGCACATGTCCTCACTTCTTGCTTCTACGATTTTGATAGTGTTTTGGTAACCACTTGCGTGGGACCACCTATCACTAATCTCCCAATTGCTTTATGTTACTTACAGTTCTAACTAGACTACTACTTCCCGGCATGTTTTCGTGTTTTCTCTTTTTTTTAGTAAACCATCTCCCCTTCGTAAAAAAATTATACATGTCTTTGCTTTTCTCCCCTCTTTTTACGGTTGGCCCCCTTTTTCCTTTTGGCCCCTCTCTCTCTCTTTGCAATATAGTGTCCCACTTGAGCCCAAAAGGTGTCTCCTTTCTCTTTTTTTCATGAGTATAGCCCAATTGGGGCCATATGAACATCCCCTCCTTTTGTTCTTTCATTCCAAGACTAGGCACATAGCAAGACTTTACAAAATTCTTCAAAGATTAAAGGCACGGTTAGAGGGGCATTTAGAAGAGAGAAAAATCAACTGCTATTTAGGATTGTGAACCCATCTTTCACAATGCATGCATGTCGCCCCCTTTCATTTAGTAGGATTCCAGATCGAGAGCCATCTTTGGATTTTTGCATGATGCACACCGCAAGCCTCATCGCCTCGAGTCCCCCCCTTCTTCTGCTGATGACGAGCCCCCTTTTGATTTTCGCATGATCACGGAACCAATAGCGCCACACCACCTGGGAGAGAAGGTGTGGCATTAAAGGAGTGGTTGCTCATCCTGGAGTTGGCGAGGGTCACCACTTATGCAAGGTACGGAGGGGTTGCGCCATCGGGGTTGGTGATGTACGCAAGTCTTGGCATGGAGGAACTGTTCTAAAAGAGAGGTCTTGCATTGGTCTTCTTTCTTCTTTTAGAACTAGGCCGCATGTCGAACGCTTGGAGATGTGGGCATTGTGCTCTAGGATGGAGAATCACGCCAGTCGCCTCCCTCCCCTTTTCCTTTGTTTGTTGTGTAACAAGAGTTAGAGGGAGTGGGGCAATATCACCATCGGTTTTCTTTGAAGGTCACAAAGCTTCCAAGGGAAGAATGTTCATCTGCATGTATTTCGAGATGGGTAATACTGCCATCTTTCTTTCTTCAAACAAATCTAGGGTTGCAGTAACACTACATTTTTTTGAACTTGTTGATGACAATCTTTGTATTCAGAATGAAAAAAATTTGGAGAACTTGAATTTCAAAAAAATCAAGGTCTTCAACAAACTCAATCGATGACTGAGGAGCCCATGCAGCTAGGGTTTCTTCTTGAACTTGAAAAAATCATGAAAATCTCTTATAATAGAAAACCTTTATTAACATCCCTAGAATCGAACGACTCTGATAACATGTTGAAATAATTCATGTGGAAGCAGAATCGAAGAACATAAAAAATATAGAGAAGAAAGCTCGTGATTTGACATGAAACCCTACTCTGTAAAGAGCGTAATGAAACCACACGAGAAGGTCTCAAAGGACTGGATCTTCTGTTGTGAAACTCTCAATGAATACATGAGGCATGGGAATTCTTATATAACCCCATAGACAAACCAAAGTCCCACTTATATATGATGTGGGATTAAACAGGAGAGCAGGTAATTGGATCTTGGAGAGATTCAATTATCCATCTTATTACATACTCTAACAAACATAATACTTAATGATATAAGCCCGGGATTGACCCAAGATAGATATGAATGGCGGTGAAGAATCCATGTAGTCGACCCTACTTAATTGTGGGAAAAGGCTTTGTTGTTGTTGTTTTGATTGCATACTCTAACAAACATAATACTTAAAAGTGATTCCTATGAAGTGAAAAGTTAATAGTTGGTAACTTTATGGTCAAGGATTTAGAACCATTAAGGTACTTTCTCAGGTTGGAGGCATCCCACAACAAGAGATGATTTACGTTATCTCAAAGGAAGTAAGCATTTGACTTTCTGCAAAAGGTCGCCATGTTACATGCTATGCTGACTCAGATTCCTATGGATCTCAATACTCGGTTATACGAGGATAATGACATGCATGTTGATAAGGAGTACTCTCGATTAATGAGGAATCTTCTCTACCTCGCTGCCTCTATCTTTAGTATTTATGTTATAGTAGGAAAGCTTATTCAATTCATGAGCAAACATATATCATCCCATTGGGATGCCACCATATGGTCTTGAGGTATATCAAGACTGCTTTTGAAGAAATAGGTTATTCTTGAAGAAATAGGTTATTCTTCATAACAGAATCATTAATAGATATCACAATATATTGTGATGATTATACGTAATGTCTAGTTGGTCGAAAGTCCGTTGCTGATTTCTGTTCCTACCTTAAAAGCAACCTTACCATATGAAGTAGCAAAAAATAAACAATGTCTTATGCTTAAATACACAAAGCAAATATAGTTAATGACCTAGGTAGCCTCAAAGATGCAGCGGGCACATGCAATTATTGTTATTCTGCATAGTCCACTTGGTGGAGTGATGGATATGAGATATGATAACCTGATTGCTATATGCATTGCAAACAACTCCATGTTTTATAAGCATACCAAACATAAAGAGGTTGATCGTTGTTATCATATATTTCCTCCATAGACGCTGCCACTTCTAATGATCACATAACAAATATGTTCACTAAGGCACTTCTTAAAGCTTCTTTAAAGCATTGGCGCAACAAGCCAAGCATAGAGGATATCCATGCTCTTGTGTAAGAAGGTTTAAAGTCTCTCTCTCTCTCTCTCTATCTATCTCTATCTCTCTATATATCTACAAGATTCTCAAGGATTTCCTAAATCCTTATAAAATACTTTAGAGATCCATTGGATATTATAAGATATTATGATATCTTATTATTTTGTTTCGATTTCATTCCATGTTTATGTATACCTATTGTGTCTCTACACTTGTAAATAAATAGATAGATAGTGCATCAATGTAGAGTACCTCCTTTCATTTTTCTCTATAAAAATATGAAACTAAATCAACATGCATTATTTTAAACTATTATGAAACTATTATTAAAAAACAATATGAAACTAAAGCAACATGCGTTAAAAAGGCAATAAAATAAATACCGGCGTGAATGAAGGAAATGCACTTGGCCATAAGGATTCTTATGATAGGGATAAGAAAATCGGAAGACTAGAGAAATTCAACTCAAATAAAAACATGACAACAACCACCAAGCCTTTTCCCACTTTAAGTGGGCTCAGCTATATGAATTTGTTTCTTTTAAACAATTCTAGCTTGGGTGATTGTGGTATATCACCGCAAGAACCATCAAGCCCTTTGTTCGGTCTGGGCATTTTAAGCTAGTTTTGTACAAGTTAATATAGTGTTTCGTGGAGGATCGCAGCTCGGGATTCCACCGCGCTGCTATTGTAGCTTGCCCCTCGCATACTACCCGACATTTCTATTCTCGATTACAGCTGTTTTTGTCATGCTTAAGTAAGTTCATATTTGTATTTGATTCTGTTTATGACTCGGACACTGGATAAGATGTTTGGAGATTCATTTAAAACATTGATGTTTGAGGGAACACTGCCAGATGCCAGCAACAGATGCATGTAGCAAACAAAATCCATCATATGGTCATGTCAACAAGTTAAGGCAAGACCAACTATATTTGACGGTCACAGATCTTCGTGATGTCAATCAAAGGATATAAGAAGCCACATCTTCTCTTGGAGCATTGACCGAGGGCCAAACTTAGCTTGGATTTGTCCTATAAAAGTCATATTGAAAGAGGTCGCAGATGGAATGAGCCCAATGTTTTCTTCTTTCCACAATTATGTTTCAATTTTCAATTTAATTTGTAGACCCGAAATCTGTCCACAAGCTGAGTTGAATTTCCATGTTCGGAAATGGGGACACAAGCCAAGTTTGATCTCCCGTTTTGAAGCTTGTACAGATAAAATGCAAATGATTAACCCAGCAAAAATAAATTGAAACCCAATCCCAGCACAGTTTTAAATTGCAAACATGCTGTCAAGATTTACAGGAGAAATGCCTAACCAACAACGTGTCAAAATAAAGGAAAACTGGGTTGTGCATATATGATTGCTTTGCTGATTAAAGATCAGGGTATATACCCTAATCTGAATGGTCAAAACGAGAGGTGAAAAACAAGCAAACCGTGCAGAAAAGCACGATGGACTGGATCACAAGAAAGGTTATTTTTCACATAAGTTCTTCAAGGTTGCTTTTCACATAAGTTTTTCCAAATAACAAAAACCCCATATAAGGTCGGTTCATCTGAATTTTTCAGCATACCCTCATTCCTGATACATAATCCTCAGCTGCCCGCAGGAGTTCCACTAGCTGCACTGCAGCATCAAGAGCATCTGGAGCCCAAGAGGGTGGTGCTTCAAGAAGTCCGAGAAGAAGCCGCTGGGTAGCACTAGGCGTTGCAATAGCATAGTACCTAAAAAGGAAGTAAAGATATAACTAGGTTCCATAAAAACTGACACAATATACAGCACTAGATCTTCACCTGTGGAACAATCGAGCATAAGGTTCTAGAGGTGGCAAACCCGCAACTAAATGCTGATCAAAAGGTGTTGTTGGAGGGGGAAGCAGAAGAGCAGGAACTGCTGCTGCTGTAAGATTTGCAGTCTCATAACGCGCTACTTCCTCATCGCAAACACTCAATATAACTCCGGCACCATTTGCAACAGCCCATCTTGGAGTTGATGGCATAAGTTGAGGGTGCTTGCCAGATCCAGAACTAGAAGCTGGTGGACAAAAAAACTCGTTTACAAAGATGTTATAGCATTACTTTCAAAAAGATTGCAAAAGGGGATTTATTTATTGTGGTGGAGATACAACTTGGACACTTTGATATGTTGCTGCTGAATGGCTGTGATAACGATAGGAAAAAATCAACACAATCTCAAAGTATGGACTTCATGTATCAATGAAACAATTCATAATAGGACTTTAAGTTTCTCTCGATACGTGTTTCCTCCGCAGATGCTTTTCAGAACATTTTCCATGTGTGAAGTTTGTGGCCCCATGAGTGATTACTTGGTTAAATAATAAAAAGTGAGAAAAATTGATGTGATAAAAAAAGCTTGTGTCCGGCCAATGCCAAAATTAAAGACCTTTCCCACATTTTGGTAAGTAGATAACTAACTCGATTTTATCAAAAAATGAAAAAAATTACCTTTCTGCACTAAAGTCAATACAAACAAGTTGTGAAACAATTGAAATACTACAACTACACGTAACGGTATTTTATATATCTGTCTATATCTCTGTATACATTCGGTTTTACATGTATATCCCCTATCTATAGCATAACTAATGAAAGTCGTGGTTTCTTCCTCCATTTATGCAAATATCCTCATTCCTCCATATTTGGTATCTTGTAGAATATATTTAATGGTTTTGGAAGGAAAAAATAATCTGGAATTTATAGCTTTGTAGCCACACTGAAGGGAGTTCATAAATCGCACATCACGAAAACGTGGAAAAAATGGCAAATGGTTTGTAATTTCAATGTGTTGTCGCATTACGCAAGTTTTAGCATAACAAAAATTTTATACAAAGCGAAACCATAAACACAAAGAAACAAATTCCTAACATGGTTTCTTATATTCTTATGAATATTAGAAAGAGATCAATGTTACCTCTTGAAGCGGAGTCTCTAAAATAGCACAATGAAGAAGTCAATCTTCTCTCTCACAGAGTCATGCCTATGAAGAGAAGGAAGAGGCTTGATTATGGACGTGTAGGGCTGTTTGGAGAGAGGAACTTGGAGGCGGCTTCTTTCTCTACGAAGCCGCAGGAGAGAGCGAGAGAGAGAGAGAGTTGAGTGGGTGGACGTGTAGATGAGAGTTCTCTACTCTTCTCTCTCAATATTCAAGGGAACGTAGGCTCTCATAATGCAAGGCACACGTGTAGGGTTTGTTTGGTTGTAGGGTTGGGCAGGGTTGGGTTGGGTTAGGTTGGGTTGGGCTGGGTGAATAGTAAACTGTGAGGAGGGGGTACCCCTGTGAATAGTAACCCGCCCAACCCAACCCTGCCCAACCCTGCAACCAAACGAACCCGTAGGGAAAAGAGAGAAGCATGCCATCTCTTTTATACACATGGTGGACGTCCCCTTAGAGTCCAACTCTAAGAGGAGACGTTTACCATGAGGGCCCTCGGGTGATCAATCGAGGGTTAGGATCTCATCCTAGTCCTATTTTAATTGAGAGACAAGTGCCTCTTAATTATCATCTGAAATTAAATATATAACAAACAGCAAAATAGGGGAGTCTTGATAGAATTAGGACACAAGGTGGACATCCAACATTCTCAAGTCTGGACGTCCCCTTTGTCCTAATTCATGTCCTATTTTTGGTTTGTTAGTTGTTCCAATATTTTCATGATAATTCAATTATCATAACTTATAACAGTTACCTCACAATAAAATATAAACCCAATTTACATTTAATTTCCAAATGTGAATCCAATTCACATTTATGCCTTGAAATAATATATTATTCATATTCATATATGTAAATATATATTGATTATTATGAATCAATATTCATATAAATTATATATATGATGTGGATCATATCCAAAAAAACCCTTGATATACACATATCCATGATCATAACAATTATTATCATATTATTGATATATTAAGTACGAGTCCTGATCCAATTAGGACTCATGAGCATAAATCTCGGATACTTGGAGATAATGTCGGTGAGATCATACCATCCACGTATAGTGACTTAAAACCTGGATAACTATATAATTTCAAAGTTTATACCGCTTATATCGAAATGCAATACACTATATCATTGAGATTGAACTAAAATGATTTAAACTCTCAACGAAACGTATCACACTCTATGTAAACTGGAGAATGTATCAATGAGTTGAACCCAACTTCCGTGATCATTTCTAATCAGTGTTCAAACCCTTTGAATCTTAGAAATGAGCTCATGAACTAAGTTCATCACCATTTCCATTTCTATTTCTATTTCCAACATTTGGACCTTGAAAATGGAATTGGAATTGGACATTAGAAATGAAATGAGACTTAATTTAATTTATTCTCATATCATTAAGACAATAAGTGGAGTCACTAAAATCCATTCAGTTTCATCATTCCCTCGGAATGGAAGAGTCATGATAGATGATCTAGTAAGATAGATTTAACCTATAACATTCTCAATACACATTCGTCCTTCATACTGGAAGACTTTGATATATCCAAAGTTCAAACCCTAGTTAAATGTATTCTTCGGGACATATCAATAGATATCTCATTTAATAATTGGGCGACAATATTAATCCTATACTTTCCAAAAGTATATATTAATATCTCAAATTCGTATCTTATTTCATAAACAAGACGACCATACATGGAATTCTTTTTTATACTAAAATATCTCATGAGTGAGCCATGTCTCCTGGTTCATCATGTATGAACATGTATGATTTTTTTAGAGATCATACTTCTCATATGTCCTTATATGCATACTAAGTCACCAACTCGCCGGTATATGGACCTTTGTTAAGTCTTCAACCTAATGATATGCCTAGTATGCACAATTAGACATATAGATATATCTGTCTCTAATCAAAGGACGTGTGTCTGATCGTGACAATTAGTAACTAGGTATTAGTTTATCTCGACCTCATCAAGTCAACTCTTTAACTTGACTAATCCGACACCTCTGAATCTCTATTTATGTGCAGAGGACATGCATCAAGAGGTCGGTCGAAAATCAATGTTTAGAGAAATATTGCCATCTCTTTCTCAGATTGGAGATCTAGGCCCATGCCACATAGTGAAACCTCATGGATTTTGAAGACACCCCAGCATAGTGTTTGATATGTTGGTAGGCAATTAAACTATAGATGTCAAACAAGTTCACTGATTTTTATGCAAACTAATAGCAATATGCCACACCAATGCATGGATCTAATAAGTGAAAATTGAGGCTGTAATGCATGCTACAAGAATAACGTAACACCAAGTTTTTGAATCTCCTCATAAAGAGAATTTAACGAACCTGTTATAGGTGGCTTCAATTCTTCTGTTGCAGCATATTTTCCCATTACTCCACCACACCTGAAAGGTTTTAATAAATCCCTTATGATACATAGAATTCCCAGTTGGACAATTCAAATTCCACCATTCTTATAAAGATGGAGAATTAACAGTTAATTTAATGGGAAGGTAACCGATGGCAAGTGGCTCACACCAATTCCACCCATGCCGTCTATTTTTTTAAGACACAATATTAACAGTCAAATTGAATAGCGATCACATGACCACAAGTTGTTAAAGAGGTGATATTCAGGATTTCAGATCTTAGAATCTTAAAGATGCCAGCAAAAATTATTAAAGTACAGACTTGGATTGACTTTGCACCTTTTAAATCATTGAAAAAATGGTGAAGCCTTCTCCCACTTCAAGTGGGATCTGCTGTATGGATTCTTGCTCAAATCCATGTTAAAAGATATGATTATTTTTTACGCTGACTGTCAGCTACCTAACGCAGCCCCCACAATGAGGGATTTGAATCATGGTCTTTTGGGTGGTAGGCACACTGCACTACCACCAAACCATTGAAGTGGGTCTACCTTTTAAAGCATTGGTTATCAAAACTATGTTACCCTAAAAAGTTATAAGTAAATATTGCAGCCCTAGATAGTAAATTCGCATGTCAATCTTTCAGAAGTGAGAAAAAAGTTTGAGAGAAACCAGAGTGCGCAACCTTTTCTTCAACTTAGCATGAAAAATAATGGAACGTGAAGTGCTATGTAAGAATTCTTAATCATGAAAAGATTATCCTTTAAGTATATTTTAAGTCGATTACATACAAGTGCGTAAGTGACTATATAAATAATGGCAACGTAATCAGCCACAAAATACAAGGATTTAATAAGAAAACCCTCCTCAAACCTGGGAACCTTAGGCTCTTTTATATAGAGGAGAGATCTATGGGTAAATTACATATGATAGACACAAGAAAAGAAAATAAAGAAACAGTATAGAAACATAAATATATATATCTACACTCCCCCCCCTCAAGATGGAGCATAGATGTCAATCATGCTCAACTTGGATGAACACTTCTGAAGGTCCTCTGAGCAAAAAGGCTTGGTAAAGATATCTGCAGTTTGATCTCCTGAACTGACATGAGAGGTAGAAATAAAGCCTTTCTGTATCATGTCCCGTGTATAGTGGTAGTCCACTTCAATATGTTTAGTTCTCTCATGAAATGCAGGATTGTTTAAAATAAATAGAGCACCATGGTTATCACATTGTAATTGCATAGGAAGAGGTGCGTCTATATGTAACATTATTCGAACCCACATCATCTTTGTGCTCTCTTATGCCATAGTCCTATATTCAGATTCAACACTTGACCTAGCAACCACAGTTTGCTTCTTGCTCTTCTAAGAAACAAGAGAATCGCCAACAAATACAGCGAAGCTCGAAGTGGACTTCATGTCCTTAGGACATCCTGCATACTGTGCATCTGCACATGCTGAAATAGTCAGAGTTGCTCCTTTCCTGAATAGCAATCCTGCGCATGGAGATCATTTTAGGTCTCTTAATATCATATCATATATATATAGCATCCATGTGTACCTATCAGGACTGCTCCATGAACTGACTCACTCGACTAACTGCAAAGGAGATATCAGGTCTCGTTATAGTAACATAGAAAAGCTTTCCCACCAATCCTCTATATCTTCTCATGTCTACCTCGTATATATCGTCATCATATAGTCTCATACTGGGATCCATAGGAGTAGTAGCAGATCAACACCCAATCATGCTTGTCTCAACTAGCATGTCTGTAACATACTTTCTTTGGGTCAACACAAGACCCTGTTGATTACTGGCAAACTCTAACCTAAGAATTACCTTAGGGTGCAAAGATCCTTGGTGACAAATTAATGACCCAGAAATTCCTTTGCCTTTTTTATCCCATGTACATCATCTCATGTAACAAGTATGTCATCAACATAAACCACTATAATAATTGTGTCTCTGGAGGTTCTCTGTACAAACAACGAATGATTTGCATTTGACCTCTTGAACTCATGCTTTTCAATAAAATTTAAGAGCTTATGAAACCATACCCTCGAACTCAGCTTACAACCATATATTGCCTTGTGAAGTCTACAAACCTGTTGACACTCTCCCTCAGCAGCAAATCCCAAAGGTTGTTAGCATGTAGACTTCTTCCTGGAGATCACCATACAAAAATGCATTTTTAACATCAAGCTGAAATAAAGGCCAATCACATACCACTGCAACTGAAAAAAGAACTCGTAGAAGTATCCATATAATCCATCCCATATGTCTAAGTAAATCCACGTGCAACCAATCTAACCTTGTAACATGGTAAAAGTAAAAGTATCCAGATAATGCACCCCATACGTCTGAGTAAATCCACGTGCAACCAATCTAGCCTTGTAACGATCAAGTGTCCCATCTGCATGATGTTTCACTGTAAACACCCATTTCCAACTAACAATAGACATCCCATTGGGAGCGGGGATAAGGATCCAGGTATCCCACGACTATAATGCAATCATCTCTTCTTCTATGGCTAGATGCCACCGATTATCCTTCAATGCCTCCTGGTAATTCTGTGGTATGTCCATGGCAGATAGAGCAACAGCAAACCTCCTGAAATCCCTTGTCAAGCGATCGAATGAGACTTGGGAAGCAATAGGATATGAGGCACAGGTACACTTCTGCTTCCGAAGTGCAATAGGTACATCAAGATCATTGGGAATTCCTTCAATCTCCTGTATATTAACCTCCTGCAAGGGTTCCAGCTGAGACACATCTCCAGACCCATCGTTAAAAACATTGTCTTTAGAACAAACCTGAGGCGTGCTGGATGGCGGGTGACGAACATGAGCAGGAGCAAGACGACAACTATAGTATTGTGGTAAGGGTGGGACTGGGACAATAGGAAGTAGCGGGGCTGGAGGATGTGATGGAGGAGGTGATGGTAACTGTGGTGGTGGTGGTGATGGAGGTGGTGATGGCAATGGTGATCTCATAGGTGGAGGTGGCATGTAGACCTCACTATCTGAATCTGAGGAAGTCAACCTGTCACCTGTAGGAGAAAAATACATCACTGACTCAAAGAATGTGACATATGCACTCACATAATATTTCATGTGCAATGAATCATAACATTTATATCCCTTCCGAGTCCTTTAATATCCAACAAGAACACATTTGTCAGCTTTAGGAGCGAGCTTGTCAACTCCTGAAGACAAGCTATGAACAAATGCAACAGAACCAAAAACACGAGGAGTGAGCGAGAACAACTCCTATGGAAATACCAATACGAAGGGAATTTTCACACCCAAAACAGACGAAGGCATTCAATTCACAAGATAACAAGCGATAAGAACCGCATCACCCCAGAACGAAAGTGGGGCACGACTCTGAATAAGAAGTGTGCAGGTAACATCAAGTAAATGGCGATACTTTCTTTCTGCAATGCCATTCTGCTGAGAAGTGTGGGCTCATGATGTTTGATGAATAATACCACGATATGAAAAGAATTATGAGAGTGCACGAGTATAGAATTCCAATGCATTATCAGTTCTCACAATTTTGACAGAAGAAAAAATATTCTGCACTTCATTGATAATGTTGTAATTAAATTTCCAGCCTCAGATTTATTCTTCATCAAAAAGATCCATGACAGACAAGAAAATCATCAACAACAACTAAATAAAACATGTGTCCTTGGTGATCAGGAACACGACTTGGACTCCAAATGTCAAAATGAAATAACTCAAAAGGGAAGCTACTGCTCCGACTCTAACGACTGGGAAAAGCAGACCAATGATGCTTTCCCAACTGGCATGCCTCACATTCGAAGGAGGAGCGAGATGGGATCTGAGGGAGAACTTGACGCAACTTCTGTAAGGGAAGCTGACTAAAGCACAAGTGCCACAGGAAAGGAGAGACAGGTCATGTGGAATGGGAGGATAGGCCAGCATATGGAGTTTGGACCAATCGATAGAGGTCGTCCTGCTCACGACCACAACCAATCACCATGCCTGTAAAAATATCCCGAAATACAAGAGAGGATAGGTCAAAAATAGCTCTACAATGCAAATCTGTCGTAATCTGACTAATAGATAATAAATTCATAGAAATATCAGGTGCATGCAACACATTCTGCAGACACATCGAAGGCGTCAAACTAATCTTGTGATTAGGGAGTGAGTCCCATCTGCTATGACAATAGTTCTCCCTGGAGGAACCTGCCTATAAGTTGTAAGATGATCTTTGTCTCCACACAAGTGATGTGTCGTCATAGTCCATAATCTATTTTGTAATATCAGGTCCATGACAAGATGTAAAAACGTGAATGCTACCTGATGTACTAGCATGGCAGAAACAACAATATCTGAGTTGCTCCCTGGAACAAGTGAGGAAGCATTGGGACTAGCAGGAGGCATAATGTCTCTCAATCGAGAAACGAGGTCATTATATCTCTAATCCGAAGAAGGGGTCGCGAGAGAGTCAGCATGTTCCGCTACATGAGCTGATGCTAGGAAGCCATGCTTGGAGTAGCATGTATCCTCTGTGTGACCAGGGCGATGACAGTAAGTGCAAGGCTGATGACTACGACCTCCTCTACCACGAGGTCTATGACCACAGACTTGAGAAGTGCTCCCTCTACCGTAGGAGGCTGCCATCACAAAAGATAGCCGAGAAGAGGCATGTGATGAGACAGTAGTCCTGCTAAGCCTGCGAAAAGCTTCATCCATGGGAGGAATCATAGCATATGCCAATATACTTGAACGAGCAGCCTCGTATTGTGGGTCAAGTGCTGCTAAGAATACACCAGTCATTGTTGCATTCCTGTAAGTCTTCTACTGCTCGGGCATGGACGTAAGAGGCATAAAACAGTGGAGCTTCGCAAACATTCCACGGAGGGACGTGTACAGAGAATGAAGGGGTCGTCCGTTTTGCCAGACTATAAATATGTCGTGTTGTAGCTGCAAAATCTTGGTCTCATTCCTCGCTTGGGAATAAGTGGTTGTGAGGATATCCCGCATCGCCTAAGTGGTGGGTTGATGCAACACATCATTGGCAATCTCCATCGTCAATGTACCCGACAACCAAACCTGTGCATAAGCATCATCCGCCTCCCGCAAGGTGTTGACCCTCGTTTTCTCAAAGCCGGCTCTTCCTCGATAAGAATGTATTTCTTACCCGTAGACTTCATGAGGCTCATGAACCGCATGACCTACAACTCGTAATCTGTCCTGTCCATCTTGACAATTGGCGTTGGATCTCTAAAAGCGCCTGTGACGGGGATATCGACTTTGTTATCAAATTAAGAAGACTAGGGTTTGTAGACCGAAATAAGTACGTCTACACAGACATACAGGGATTTGATTGCATGTATAGACTCATGATGCAACCAATCCCATCAACAACCGTGATGCGGATGTAAACCTAGGTTCCAGAGGGGCGGGAAGGATCTGTCGGCGGTGACGGGTGAGTCCCGCGGCGGTGGTGCGGTCGAAGGGAGGTCCCTGACGGTGGTGATCACGTGCGGAAGAGGAAGGTTCCTCCCTGCAACTCCACACACGAGAAGAAGAGGGGACCTGCAGCGGGCAGCGCCGTCCAAGGGAGAGAAAAGTCGATGGTGCACGAGGAGTGGGAATCGACGGTGCGGCGATGGAGGTGGGTGGCACGCTAGAGGAGGCACGTGCGAGAAGGCCGGTTGATGGAGTTTAGGGTTGGGGTTTTTTTGGTATGAGAGCTCCGATCTAGGACCATCACTCTGATACCATGTTGGGAAAATGAGAGTTGTTTATTCCTGAGAACCCTAGGCTCTCTTATATAGAGATAGACCTATGATACAAATACATGATCCAACTAAGTCTCCTTCAATTTGCCGCACTCCTTCTTTGTCTAGGAAAGAAGTATGCCATCTCAAATCCAACTCTTTTGCCCACTTGTTGTACTTAATGGTTTTATACATTTTATAGTTTTCATGATGCAGAATGAAAATGTACGGTAGAGAGAACTAGATGTGGTGAGAGAAGGAAGAAGAAACGTACATGTAGCATGAGATTTTGGTAGAGAAGTGCATAGATGCATGGGAGGAAGGCAGAAGAAGAGATGGAGAGATGTGGAGTGGAGAGAACTCCAAATTTTATATTACACAAATCTCTCTTTTCTGTCCATTCATTAGCTATTTATATAGGATTAAGGGTGATTGTACAAAAGTAAATAAATTAATCAAAAAACCTAACATAACCTAATTAAACTCTTAATACTTGGCTTAAAACTAATTAAAGATCAAATGTCAATTATTTAAATAAAATCAAATCACCCCAATTCTCAATTGAACAAAATTAAAAATACGACAAACCATATTTTTAATCAGAATTCTCATTTCCCCTCAATTCTTAATTTCATGTTGCATCATTTCTGATGCAAACAGAAAATTTTAACAGTGAAACTATTAATTTTGACAGTGGAAATTTGTTTGGTGGAAGAAATTTGGAGGGAGGAGAAGAAAAAACTCGTCGATTGTGAGGGATTTGGAGAAGAACTGCGGATATCGCGTCGAGGGAGAAGGGAGGGGGAGAGAGATAAATGGAGCAACTCCAAATTTGATTCAACTTGAACTGATTAAAATAAAGGACTACCATCCCCTTTATATAAGATGGGTGGGATTAGAAAATAGAAACAGAATAAATTTCAAATCTTAACTGATCCCAGTAGACTTCAAATAAACTCTAACCGACTAACTAATTGATTTCATTGACTGACTAATTAACAGAAGATCATGCGATCTCCTTATTTAAATTGAAATCAAAATTTCAACAGACTCAACTAACCATAAATAAAATTAACTTGACTCCATTTTAATTAGACTAATTAATCGAATGAAAAATTAATTAAACAAATTTGAGCAGATGAACGTTCTAATTTTGCCCTGATATTGAATCCCACACCGCATCAGCTCTTTGCTGCTTCGAAAACTCATCTCATGATAAGTGGCTTCGTCTTTTTTAGGAAAAAAATGAGGCGTGTATAGTAGATTCCAAGTCATTATCGTGTCCCTCGTCAAATCATGTTGGAGAAGACAGTGATTGAAGAACTGATGTGGCGCATGCCAATGAATCCATGTCGTGGTAGAGATTCTCACAGAGTTGTTATAGTGTATGGTGTGGCATCTTCATCTTCATAGGTGGGGTGATGGAGTTTGGAGAGGCCATGGATAATGAAAATCACATGAGGGAGGATGCAAATAAAATATTTGGCCCACATGTTCTTATATAGGGAGGTCAATTAGTCCTAATTCTAATAGAAATGACTTGTTATCTACTCCTTTTTCCTTTAGCACTCTTATTGTAATATTTTTGCTCAGTGGGGTCTAAATGCAAAATCCGTTCCCCTTCACTAGAAATACTCCCCTTGGCCTATTTTTTACTTTAACCTTTTTCTAAAAGGTTTTTGGGTGTGGAACTGAGTATAATATTTCCAGAAGATATTTAGCCTATTCCTGGAGAGCAAGTAACCTCTCACCCAAGAGTTCTCTCTTCCTCCTGCCAAGGTTTCACCTTCCTCAAATGCTCGACAACAGGAGTTTGGGATCGGAAGGAGCACGATGCGTGGAGGTCAACGGTGGCAAGAACAACCCATAATCAGGAGACGGCGATTGCGAGGTGGATATTGGCAGTGGCAACCATGTTCACGGCACACTTGTGAGTTGTCGATGCAGTGGTGATGTCGACAATGGGGGTTGGTAGTGATGCTCCATCGGGCAGAGTGCTAGAGTTGGACTTTAGGGTGATGCCACTTCTTGAGGGGAGGGTATGGTGGCGATGGTGCTAGGATTGTAGGAGGGGTGGTGTGGTTGTGGCTCGGGTAACGAAGCTGTTGTGGCGAGACAGGGGGTAGTGGCGGGACTACAAGGGTTGTGACTGACGACTGTGGTTGGGGTGGTCGTTGGAGGCACAAGGGTGACCGGGGGGGTGTTGTGGGATTGCAGAGATTGTTGTCATAGTCGGGTTGTTCGCTGGAGGCATAAAGGTGGCAAGAGGGAATTTTGATGGGACTGCATGGGCTGTCGATGGGGATGTAGCAACAAGCGGGGATGGCAGAGTCAGTTCCTCCCATGGCGGCAAATTTGACGTAATAGACATCAACATTTTCCGTTATTTCTTCTTTTGAGTGACTGCTGGAGTTGTCTTAAATAGATGTGATGTAATCTATAAGTTTTTCTTGAATGAATGTATCTTCATCGAACCACGAATCCAACCAGTGTTGCACCTTCGAAGTCGATTTGTAGAGATGCTTCGGCAGCTTTCTCCTCTTATACGAGTATGTATAATTTGAACGACCCACCTCATACTTCGCTTGCTAATATGGGCAGGATCGTCGAGTCGTGGGAACGAATCGGTTGCTATGTGTTGATACCAATTAATGCAAACAGAAAATTTCAATGATGAAAATATTAATCGTGTCGTGTAAATTTGTTTGGTGGAAGAAATTTGGAGGGTTGAGAAGAGAAAACTCGTCAATTTGGAGAAGAAGAACCACGGATATCGCGTCAAGGTAGAAGGGAGAGGGAGAAAGATAAATGGACTAACTCCAAATTTGATTCAACTTGAACAGATTAAAATAAAAGACTACCATCTGCTTTGTATAAGAGGTATGGGATTACAAAAATAGAAGCACGATAAAATTCAAATTTTAACCAATACTAGTTAAATTTAAATAGACTCTAACGGGCTAATAATTGATTTAATTGACTGACTAATTAACTGAAGATCACATAATCACATATGATCTCCTTATTTAAATTGAAATCAAAATTTCAAAGGACTCAATTAACAGTAAATAAAATTTACTTGACCTTATTTTATTTAGACTGATTAATTGGACAAAAAATCTAATTAGACAAAAAATTGAACATATGAATGTTCTAATTTTGCCCTCATGTTGAATTCCACGCTACATCACCTACCACATATTTAGGGCAATCTAATAAAAATACCTTGTTTCACATACATCAAGCATGTGTCTGAGAATGTTACACTCACGGCAGAGTTTTAATCAAAAACAAATTGAACTACGAGAGAAATTCATTTTTTAGCATATCATTGTGATTTTTCACACATCCACCTAAGCCAAGAAAAAAAGAAGTTGGTATTGATTCTGAATAAATTTACCCACCATATTTCATCATGTAATCATACAAAAAAATGCAACTCTGTTCTAAAATATACATTTAATTGAGTTATGGATGTTGAAACTCTTTGAATCCAAGGATAGGTTAAAGGGGACTCATACCAACGAAAATAGTCACTTCGAATTCCCAAAGGTGAGGCAAGCAATATATCAGTGATCCAGGGAGATAATGGCCTTGACGGTTTCCTCTCATGCTCCCCATTAACTGAAGCAACACCTTCATTTTCTCTGAAATTACTGGTTGAGGCATGGCTGCCACTGCTTCTTCGTTCCTTTTCATTTGCTTGATAATCATAATTGAATATCGGCCTATTGTAATGAGTCAAAACCCGTAAAATTTCTCCACATGCAAGAGCCCATTGTTCAGAATAATCTTTCTGCAAAAGAAAACATTAACGAAAAAGTATTAGGTATCTACTTGATGTGATATTATGAAATCTTTGTGTGAAACTCCACATCGTAGTAGCAACCATTATGGACGGAGCCAGAACATTTTTGAGGTGGGGGCACAAGGGTTAAAAATATGTCTATCAATTACAGTACAATCATATTCATTATATAACAATAATTGTAAGGGACAAATTATATCTATAGTTTTTACGCATATTTTTCATCAATTTTGAACTTATTCATTATATAACAATAGTCAATTTTGAAGTTATTTTTTTATTCAACTATATATCTTTATCCAATTTTACATAAATTGGTATCATATATGTTCCACAATGTCGGGATTTTTTTGTGAATTATATTTATACCCTTTTTTTAAAAGTAAGTTATATTCAAGTATTTTAATTTTTCTAAATTCAGTATATGGATTTTGATTAGTTACAACATAAAGTACAGTTGTTACGAATGTGTATCAAATCAAAAATATAAAATAATTAATTCTATACTTTTTTATCAATATTAAGAAATATTAATGTCTATGAAGAAAAATACATCGATCAAGGATATATGTGCATTTGCCTACTTTACTTGATAATAAATAGGACCAATGAATAATATATGAGACTTGACAATAAATGAATTTTTTTAAAAAAAAAATAATCTTTTTAGATTGCAAAATAAACCTCGTATCTGTATAAGTGATAATGAGATTGGATGCAAGATCGATTCATTCTATAGTTCGATTGTAAAAAAATGGATAATCAAAAAGATTAGGGTAGGGATCTATAATAAGTTGATCGATTCAAGAAATTATCCAACATAGGTTGACTTGAGGTAAAATCTATTATTTTTGGGTACGAATTTTATGTTGAGACATATTATCTATTGGTAAAAATTATTGATTTTTTTATAAAGAAATGAGTACGAGTTTTACACTTAAAAAATCCAAATGAGGCATTACAATTATGAAATATATGATTATTTTTACCTTGAAAAATCTATAGGGAAAAAAATAAATATACATATATTATATAATCCCAAAATTTAGGGGGGGCACTTGCCCCTCCTTGCCCCCCCACCCTAAATCCGTCCTTGGCAACCATCATTTTCTTTGGGAATTTCTGATTCAAAAGAACATTGCAAACGAAAACACACATGCCAACAATTCATTTGACTCATAAGGCACACAAGCAAGCATGTGCTTCATGACAAGGATATCTCAAAAAATAGGTTATGTTATGAGTTGCACTGAAGTTTCTCAACATAAATTCAGATCCAAAAACCCTTTTACAGAAGGAAATGGTAGACCAATGAGACAAAAGCACGAGCATGCCAGAAGGTGGATGCAGAAAAAATAATTGCTAGAAAAAAAAAGAAAACCACAATAAGAAAAATGGGTGTGGTTATTTTAAGCAAAAAAGATGCATGTCAATTGTTTAATCAAATATGTTTTAGATCTAACATGTTTATATATGCAACTAGACCCTGGGAGATAGATGCTTAAAAGATACTAACACGAGTATATAGGAGGTAAAGCAAATTCACTCCTAAATAGAATCCTTACAATTATTTACCTCGCTCGTTTGACTGACCAATGAAATAAATGAATTGAATGGAGGATCACTCTTATCATATGTCACGGTTCCATCTATTATACATGAAAGAATTGGATGGAGTACAGCATGGCCATGCTCCGGATGATGCAGAACAAAAATTGCTGAAAAAGACCAGCAATTAAATCAGCAACCAAGCAAGGGACAGAGATAAATTGGAAGAATAAAAAAACAAAATATGTTGCATCATATACCCAGCACTTCATCTAAAAGGCGCTTCTCTTTGGATGGATAATACTTCTGAACCAGCTGCAAAACCCACGGAGAACACAATCAGAAACAATAGCAAGACATGATATCTATAGTAGCAAAATTCTTAATGAATTTTTAGTGCAAGATTTCGTAAGAAATCTATTATTACGAAATGCTTAGATCTAAGATTCATGTTGTAATTTTTTAGTTATTGGCGTCACCACAACAAAATTCCAGATTGGTGGTCTTTTTAATCTATATATCGTTTTTTTCGAGAAATTACCCATCTTAGGCATCACTCCCGCACCAAGATTCGGTAATCTCGTGCAACTAGTTAAACTAGAACTTCTCTTATACCCTTCCAACCCTATTGCGTCCTATTTGGTTCAGATTGCTCAAGACGAACAAGTTTTTTACTTAAAGTGCCAAGAAGCAATACCTGAGCTACATCATCCGGGAAGCGCTCCGAGATAAACTGCCCGAGATATCGCACATACGCCAGAATTCGATCCTTGAAATGAATACGTCAAACATAATCATTTGCAGAAGCAGATAAAAAGAAAGAAAGAAGAAATCGAAGACATATTATACATCAAAAGAGATGATCCGAGGAAACTAATTACCTGCTTCAACTGCTCATCTGATGGTGGGGGACTGAACAGAGAAGAGAACCTCAACCGGTCTACCCAATTCTCAGCAGACATCGCGTAGTCCATCGGAAAAAAGAAGAGTCCTCTTATCGCCGCACACTTACGCGCGCATCTCGCGGTTTCCAATACGCCGGAATCTGTCGACAGCAGGCGAGGAGCTCGTGGCGCCGCGGGTGGAGGAAGGAAATAAGGAAGGATGCAAGAGAAAGGGAAGGGGCAAGATATTTCTAGCGATGTGGTGTAGTGTGGGATTTGTGATAAAAGTATATAGAAAAAGGTGGGAGGTGGGGGTGGAGATGAGATATTTTGGAGCAAAGAGGTGTCCAAGATACTTCGCTGGTGGGGTAGGGAGGGGATGGGGGAGGGTGGAAAAGATGATATGATTGCAGGGGGGGAAGAGAGGAGTGCGGGGGTTTCAGCTTCTGATCTTATTCCCGAGCCGACGTGGCACTAGATATTTTCCTGCGCTCAGAGAGCTGCGTTGCAGAGATGGACAGATGAGGGCCCACGCGGGCGTCCATTGTTATGGCATGGGGCATGGTGGGTGGTGGTGTGTGATGCCATGGTGCTGATAGGGTCCACTTGGCATGTGATGCACCCAAAGTTGATGCTTCTCCGATATTCACCCTTCATATATTACTTCTAAGAAATCACTCGGCAAATACAATATTGTTTATTCAATCTTGTGTTTGTACTTATGTTCGATGAAAAATAATTTAGCACGAGCGATCATGATTGTTAGTATTTCAAAAGTATCTATAATTGTACCTTTTTTTCTCATGTATCTACACGTGTCAACCTCAATCCTTCCCTCTCAATTCATGTTCATCTCCCCCCTTCATACACAAGTCCTCTTCTTCCTTTAAATAAATGTCTTCTTTTTTTCTCGAGTCTGCAGTCAATTTTATCTCCTACACTCAGGTAAATATCCAAAAGATTGTACTGTCTGTAACTTTGTTTACATGTAATTAATAAAGTTGAGTGAACAAAAGATGAAGTTTTAAAAAAAAAGTGCAACCAATTATATATTTTTTATTATTTATATTTGTATTATATTATGTGATGAAAATCATTGTGTGACAATATGCAAATTTTTAGTATGCATAACCAAAACGGAATTTCGCTTTAACTTTATGTAACATTAAGTTCAAAGTTTTATGTGTTTAGATTTAGTTTTTTTTGCTATCTTGTCATGCTTAAAGTGAAATAAGTGGTATTATCATTGTTATTTATAATTGAAAAATGTTATTAATTTGAAAAAATATGATCAATATTTGGAAACTAAATTTTGGTTGTTCTATTTTATATATTTACTTAATTTGATTATGTAGTTTTTTTACGTAGATTTTAACATTTTCTAGAGGTTAGCTTTGTCTGGTAGTGAAATGAGATCAGTTAAATCTGATTAAATATCTTCTCTTAATATTGAATATTGTTTGGGTTAAAGTTGTGTGAAGTAAAATTTACTTTTATTTTATGCATATGAAGTCATGTAATATGTATACGTGTGTTTGTATGTGTGTATGTATATGTACAAGAGCCCGTTCGTTAAAATCATACGTAAAAATCTATAAACGTAACTAAAGTTGAGTGCATTTTCTTTTTTTATCTTCTATCTACACATGTCTACCCCACCTTCCCTTTCAATTCAAGTCCATCTCCCTCCCCATCCCCCACCCTCATCCCAATTGTTTCCTCTCAATTAAGTCCATCTCTCCATGCTTCCTTCAACCTTAGTCCCATCCTCTCCATTCCTTTTGAATGTTCCTCTTTATTACTCTCTCATGTTAGACTCGTAAGCTCTTGGAGATATATTAATGTAATAAAGGTTATTTTGTTTTCATGGCTATATGAAATGAATGTTTGTGAATGCGCTTAAATTTCCTTTGTACAATCATGGTTATATACCATATCCGTATTGAATATTATGCGTATTCAATAATGATCTCCAAACTGAGAAAGATGTGGCAATCTTTCTCTATAGACTAATTTGAGATCGACTTCTTAATGCAGATCCTCTACATAAGAATGGTGATTCATATGTGTCGGAATAGTCAAGACAAATAGTTGACTTGATGATGTTGAGATAAACTGAGACGTGAATTGAAATTGTCACGATCAGACACATATCCTTTGACCAGACAGATATATATATCTATATGCTTGAATGTTCACATTAGACGGAGCATTAGGTTGAAGATCTAACCAAAGTCCATGCACCGACTAATTGGTGTGCATATCGGGACGGATGAGAAGTATGAACTCTCAAAGGAATCATCCAAGTTCATACTTTATGGACCGGGAGACAGAGCTCGCTCACGTGATATTTTTGGGTCATAAAAAATTCCATGCATGATCATCTTCTTTATGAAATAAGACATGAATTTGATATATTGATAAATACTTTTGGAAAGTATGTGTTTAATATCATCATCCAGTTATCGGATGAGAAATCTATTGATATGTCCCAAAAATTACTGCCAAACTAGGGTTTGAACTTCAGATATATCAAAGCCTTCCAGTATTGAGGATGAATGAGTATTGAAAATACTTTAGGTTAAATCTATCTTAATAGATCATCTACTATGACACTTCCATTCTGATAGATTGATGAAATCGGATGGACTTTAGTGACTCCACTTCTTGGCTTAATGATATGAGAAGTATTTGGATTAAGTCTCATTTCATTTTATTCCAATTCCAATCTCGATGTCCAAATAATGGAAAGAGAAGTGGTAGTGGAAATGGAGGTGTACTCACTTATTGAGCTCATTTTATAAGCTGTAAATGGTTTGGACTATGATTCGAACATAGTAGGAAGCTAAGTTTATCAATGTGCTCGTTTATTGAGCTTGTGGAGAGTGTAATGTGTTTCGTTGAGATCACACAATGTGAATCATCTCAATTCAAGCTCAAAGATAGAGTGTATTATGTTTCACCGAAAATGGTGTTCAGAAATTAGATATTTATCCAAATTTTAAGTCACTATACGTGGTTGTTCTTCCTGACATCGTCTTCAGGTATCTGCAACTGTAACTCACAAATCATTATTGGATCGGGACTTTATACTATGTGATGTCAAAATTGGGACAATAATTATTAATGACACAATTAAATTTATACAAAGGTATTTTTGTTAATATGATTCACAAATATTAATCATTTATTATTATGAATAATTATTCATAATAATTAGTATTTATATGAATTTGATTCATATAATTATTTGAATACACCTACGTGATTGTGATTCACATTGGAATTTAAATGTAAATTGACTTTACATTTTTCTTTGAGTTTATGAATAAGACTCATAAGTTATGAAGGTTCTATCATAAATTATCAATAATGATAACTGGTTTACCATAAATATAATATAAATAACAACTTTAATAAGAAATATGACAAGCGTATGTCCTTGCTTGGAGAAGCATCGATGTCTGTCATGAGAATCCTAATTGGATTTTGGCTCTCCTATTTTTGACATCAAACCTCACTCTGATCCACCACGTTGATCCTTCAATGTCACCGAACGAGGTTCTAATGCTAGTTGCTGGGACACGGACCGGTATCGTCTCCGCTCAGATACCGATTGGTGATGATGAACTATTATATACGGATGTTGATGCGTAATCAACCACTACCACGAAAGCATGTGAATAAGAATAAGTTTGCCATATGATGATGTTCATTCATCTCTCTCGACCATCCGAAAAGAAAATAACTAGAAAGTAGATCGGATACAACTCTCTCTGCTCCCTTACCCTCCATGTCCCTTCTCTCCCTCCCCCCCCCTCTCCTTTTCTATTGTGGTATTCTCTCTTATCGTGGTATGGAGGCAATGCCCCCACTCCCATCTATATATGTCCCAATTACAAATCCATAGTCTTATTCCCATCAAGACTACACAGAATACAACTCAAATACTATTAGGATTACAAGTTCCATCCTTTTAGGATTCTTAATTCTAATATTCTCACATTCCTATAACTTGGCCCACAAAGTAGAAATTTATGACTTCCTACATGCATATAGTGGTTCGTTTGTAACTGGACTCGTGATTTACATTTTACAATCTTCGTGGAGTGATACGATTTTAATTACATGTAATTCAATGATTAATTTCATTAAAAGGAATATTTCTTATAACATAGAGCTGTAACAAAATCAATATTTGGAATGCTAAGGGGTTGTTTGGCAGGAGAATAGCCTCAAGAATAAGGGGTTATTCCCCCATCCTCATGTGTACATCTATTCTGCTCGGCAGGCATTGAAGACCATGCTCGGGCTCTCCGAAGGAAGAGAGGGTGAATGTTTATTGTCCTCACCTCTCGACGGCTCCTTCCCTCCCACCATCTCCCCTCCTTCCCTCGTTTGATACCTTCTCCAATGGACCCCTCCATTCGTGCTTTCTTGTGGTCTCTCTACCATTTGCTTCTACTTTTATAGGCCGTCCTTGCGAATGTGTGACCTTCGAATCTTTTGTCAGGGGGTATCTTAGCATGTGTTGGACATGCGAGCTCACGGAAAGCCATTATGCAATAAATGGTATTGCAAATATCATTCCATGATCTAAAGTGAAGAATAACTGATTTGCATAATAGGTCCCTTAGTGCAGTTAGGGTTACGTACCATGGCCATCTGGATGTTCATACAGTTGTTGATTCAATTATTGAATCATACAGGTTGGTACTTGGATGAATATCTGAAGAGTTAGATTGAGGACTCATCGAGTACCGTCAAATGATTATTAAGAGATGATCTCCATCCTGAGTAGGAGATGGCAATCTTTTCTCTCGTGGGTTGATATCTAACCGATCTCTTTGATGTATGTCCTCTACATAGGAATAAGGATTCGGAGTTGTTATATAAGTTAGGTCAAAGAGTTGGCTTAACGAGATCGAGATAACCAATACCTATGTTGTATACTGTCATGATATAGGCACATATCCTCTGATCGGAGACAGATGTATTACTATATGTTTGAGTATTTACATTGGTAGACCGATAGGTTGATTATCTGATAAACGTATATACATCGGTGATCTGGTGTGCATACGAGGGTATATGAGTAATACGATCTCTCAAAGGGAACATTAGGTTCATTACTGAACCGGAAGACATGAGCTCACTCATGAGATATTGGGATAAAATTTTGTGCATGGTCGTCTCACTTTGGAAGCTTGACTGAATTTGTACGTTTAATATATGCTTCTGGAAAATACATGATCAATACCCATGTATGATATATGATTTTTGAAAGTATATGATCGATACCAAATCCCAATGATCAAATGAGAAACTTAATGATAAAATCCTGAAGAATACATTCTAATTGATTTAAATATTCGGTTTATTCCAGGTCTTCCAGTATGCAGGATGTACGAGTATTAGGAATACTCGAGGGGTGATGTGATCATAAATGATTGCATAATTGCGGCGCTTCCATTCTGAGGGAGTGATGAAGCAGGTTTGGATTTTAGTGACTCCTCTCAATAGAGAAGTGATATGATCTTAGTCCAAATGTTGGACATTGATATGAATATGATTCAGATGCAATGAGAAGAATAGATTTATGGCTCTAATTTTATCAAACATCTTTGGGAGGTCCGGTTGATATGGATTTGAGTTATGATCTTAATATCCAAGTTAGTATATGTGGAGCATACAATTGCCCTATCCTTATCTCCAAATATCCGTGAAGACTGCGTATTATTCTCGAAAGAATTCAAGAATAATTACATTCACGATTTATGTATCTGAGCATTTAGAAATTGATAATTAAATGTGATTTTATTATCATGAATATTTTGAATATGATTCATATTATTTAGATTCAAGAGAATGATGATCCAAGATAATTAAATGTGATTTAAATTAAAAATGATATGAATAATATGGATAGCACTATCCATTTTATTTATATATTATAAATGTGATTTATAATATATTAGATAGATCTTATTGTAAATAGTATTTACGAATTAATTATTGATGTGAATTGGATTCATATTAGATAATTAATTGAAAATACAATTTACATGGTATTTTGGGTATATGAATATGATTCATATTTTTAGAATGGCATGATTGGAATATTCACAAATTAATTTGGAATTAATTTTGTGAATATATTTTACAATAAAATTTGTTGCAGATACATAGAGGATTATGTTAGATATAAAATCCCGCATAAATTAAAAAGATGAGCTACCTTCCATATATGGAGGGTGGACGGTCACCCTTGACTTGATCAAGAGTGGTCGTCCCCCCTATATTTAGTAAGTGGACCCATTCTTCATCCTCTTATCCAAATTAATTTAATTAAACTAAATTGTGTAGATGATAATTCAATATATATTTATTTTAATGTAAATTAATTATTATTATTCTTTTATACAACAAGATCATGACCATTGAATAGAAACATAAATCAATCTCAACCATTGATTTTGTTTTCACATGGATTATGATCCATGGACTTTCAAAATACTATAGAAGAAGAGGCAACCCTATCTCTTCTTTTACTACAATTGAATCACCTCTCTCTCTCTCTCATTCTCATACTACATGCCCATCTCTCTCAATCTCTAAGTAACTGTCCATTTGTGCCTTAGAGAAATTTGTCGTCGTTGCCACACTGTTGTGCCGCCGCTTCGACCGTTCGTGGATCTCCATCTCCTTTGGTACACCTCGCTCGTGAAGAAGATATCAGATCTTTGTGACGAGATCATGAGATTCACTACTTGGATAATCATCTTGGATTGCAAGAAGCCTGCATCTCATCAACACGGTCGTAAGCATCTCCTCTGTTGGGTCAGACTTGAGACATGAGATCTCTTCGTTTAGAGACTTCGATCGCAACCACACTTTAAGAGATAACCCTAATACCCCTTTGTGGTTTAGATGAAGCGATCCAAGAAGTGTTATTGGATCGTGTGGTCTCATCGCAATTATTTTTTTAATTTCGATGTATGAGCAACTAGTGCGACTAGTCGCTCCCGACCGTATGTGATGCGATCACCACACTTCCGTGATGCGCTTAAGGTTTTTTTTCCATAATCTTCAAGTGTTATCAGATCCTTAGTTAAGGTCTTGGATATGTTTTGAAACCCTAAACGATCAAGGTTCATGCTTCGGATGTGCACGACTCATTGTTTTTGCATTGGATGCAAGATTCGAAACGGTTTTTCGTAAAATAAAAAATTACTATTTGTGCACTTTTGGATTTTTTTGTTATTAAAATGTATTTAGAATGTCTAAATACATCCCCAAACAGTAACTTATAATTGATGCAAAAGTGCATGAAAATAATTCGAAGAGTTCCCGTTATGAAAATTATTTTGCATGTCTTCACGGATATGTAAGAAAAATAATTTTGCTTACTATTTTCTCATCAAGAAACATGAAATAAACACTTGATTAAGCAAACAATCAAACCAGCAAACCACTTGGATTTATTTCGTGCGATTCCGACTCTGTTTTTCCTATATATTACATATTCAATGGAGATGGATCGGAAGATGATTAGATCATTAAACGTCTTTATTTAATGTGTATATAATCCAATGGAAATCATGGAAATTATGAATTTGCTTTGATTAAATATGATGCCTAATAATTATGAAAATAATTGATTAATTATCATAGGCCATTGAATGTAATGTTTCTTGAAATCATAGTTTATTCTACAATAGTTATAGGACTATTTCTAAATGTAAAAGAAAACATAGTTTATTCTATAATAGTTATAGGACTATTTCTAAATGCAAAATATTGTTACTTGAATATGATTGGAAATTTGTTTAGCATATCTCCTTGTAATATTAATCAAAATAATTTTTATAAATATTATATGGTATAACTTCGGTTGAGAGGCCGAATATCATCTCAGGTACAAAAATGATCAAATCACATTATCCTGACCTGAGGCGGATATGGTGTCTAATCGGGGATCGTTGGGGTAGCAGGTTGCTCCCGTGGTCTGTCCTACATCCTGTGCGTACTGGCTAGAACAACGGGTAAGGAAAGGATAATGCTTAAAGAGATCATGATGTATTTTTCTAATTATTAAGCTTTGAATAATATGTATTTTTTATATTATATCATCCTTCAAGTAGCAATCAAGATTGTTTGTTGGTTGATTGAATTGGATTAATGATTGATTTAATATGATTGAATTAATTACATCCAGTTATACACTCTGTTACGAATAGAGATGTTATATCCCTTGAAAGAATTAATTATGTGAATATGATTCATAATAATTAATTAAAATTTGAACATGATATGGAAGATCACATAAGTGGCATCCATGGTCTCCCGTCAGGGTGAAGGATTTCGTAGCCATGGATTGTATATAGGAGACGCTTGTCTGAAGGGACAGCTCCTGCATACAAGCGCACATGGATCGGGCTCTTTGCTTCTCGAAAGAGTAAGGTCGTATGCATAGTGACTCTAAAATCGAGTCCTCGTATTACTGGGGTGATATTGGATTATGCATAGCATGTTGATGGTTGGTTCTATTCATGACGAGTCACATCACCTTAGGGGTAGTGGGCCCATGTGTTAAAGAATGAATTGAAAAATGCAAGTTTGACTTGCAAGGCGGAATGAGTTCCTGCTTATTTTTATTCGAGTTACATGTTCTCATATTATTGGGATGTAACAAAGATAAGAAAGATGATTCCATATCTTACTTGAGATATAGTGGTAAGTATATCTTTTACATTGAAAGTGAATATGTGAATAAACTTTCAGTATTGACAAGGCAAGACAACTATATAAAATCATAACACAAAGTAAAATATGTATTTACAAAAATATTTCTTATTTCAGATAACCTATTAAACCCACTCAAAATTATACTCAATAATAACCAATAAATTATCATGAATTGGATTCATGATATTGTACTTGCAATTGGACACATAATGTATGTGGTTGAAATGTGCAAGTTTTCTCATAATGATGAGGAGTAACAACTAATTGACAATAGGACAACTTACTATTTGTGTGTCTCTATAGTCTTGATCTCTAATCGAATGTGCTTTGGAAGTATCATGTCGATGATGATCGTAATTATAAAAAATCCTTATAAAATCTAATAAGATGTTTTGGCAAACATATATGCTCTCGACATTTAATCATGAATGACATGGTTCACTGCATTATGTTGGCTTGATAAGAGTTGTATTAAAATGTTTGAGTACCTGCCTGAACTAAAAGTATTTAAGAGTTAATATGGATGTAGATACGATGAGTGTCATCATTCTATTATCTACATTCAAGTCATTCATGAAGCTTCATAACATTCATATTATATGAAGTAAATGGAGCATGTATAAACATCGAAATACTCTTATATTGAAATCTTTTGAATTCAAAATAAGATATACTTTTTCTTAAGCAATGGTTGTTTATAGATGAGGGGAGCGCAGTGGAAGCATGGGTCTGACCCAAGTAAGAAAGAGAGTCAAAAGGTTGATTGTACGTCTGTGACTTCCATATGACATCCAAAGAATTAGATGAATGACAATACTGTAAAAAATCGATGTACTGATAGTATGACTATCTAGACTATCTAGGATCCTTAGAGAAGGACTCGGATAGTATGGCGGAATAATCTACATCTGCATTTAATCATTGAAATTGGCTTATTTATTTGATAAGATCAAAGTCTAATAATTATATCTCATTTTTTAATAATACTTACAATTGGTTGCATATATTTTAGAAGATAAAAGATTTTGATCTTAAGGTTTAATAGTCATCCACATGGACGTTGATGCAATTGTTGCAACAATCTTCATTGGATAGATATGCTACATATTTTCACTAGGAGAGCACTTAGTATTAGAGAATGTCTCTATGACCTAGATATTAGAATACATTCATTGTTTATTTTTAAATGTTAGAAATAAATATGTATTTTGGAATAGACCTATCATAAAGAGTTATGATGGGCATATTTCACATAGTAATCTAACATCTAAAGAACTCTATTAAATTAGAAAATCAATGAATAGTTCATTAATATATCTAAATACTGAAAAATTAAACCTTAAAAGATCAATAGGAGAATGAAGATCATTTGACGATGATCTGGCATCGAACCTTGGACATATATCTATTGATGAGGTCAATAGACTAGTAAGAGATGACACCTTAGACTATTTGAAGGTTCAAAGCTTACATACTTATGAATATAGATTCAAAATAAAAATGTCCAATGCACCCTTCTATGGGAATGGTGTAAGATGCCAAGATATTCAAGATCTCATACATATTGATGTATGTGGATCATCTATATCAAAATAAGCATTAATGATATGTGATATCAAGTGATAATTATTTGTGATATGAGATATCTTTTCTTCACCTTAGAAACCTTTGAAATGTACACAGATTTCACATTGATTTAGAACCAAAGTTTGAAGGAAGATGGAAATAAATTTGATTAATCTAGGTAACAAGTACCTATTAGATGAATTCAAGGAATACCTTATGGAGAAAGGAATATCATTCCTATCTTACTCCTCCCAATACATCTAAACTCAATAGAGTTGTAGGGAGATACAATTGGATCATATGTGATATGATTTGATCAATGATGAATCTTAACATAATTACCTCTTAGTTTCCAGGTATATATGTAGCGGAGACTACAATATATATTCTTAATAAGATTTCATGCAAATCTAAATCCGAAAACCCTCATAAGCTATGGCTTGGAACCTAACCTAGTGTTGGACACTTGAGGATTTAGGGTTGCTTGATCCATAACCATGTCGTAGATGCAAGTAAGCTGAAATCTAGCACCATAGAGTGCTACTTCATTAGGAAAATAAAGGATGGTATTGGATACCTACTTTAGGACCTTGAGATTCTTAAAAGATTTCATCTCTAATAATATGATTCTAAGAGGATGACTTTTTTAGAATCAAGATGTAGATGAAGTAAAGGTATTCATTGAATCTTGAGAAGATAATGAGGCTCTTGAAATAGGAAACTAAGAGAATAATTAAAGATGAAACACTCATACCTCTTCAAATAAGTTTAAAGATGGTAAGACCACCTAGAAGATATGGATTCCATGTGTTAGAGAAATCTAACAATGATATGACTTCATATGATGAAGCTTCTGAGTATCATGACATGGAAAGATGGATGTTAACAATAAAGTCTAAATTAGACTGCATATACAATTGTTGTATATGGACCGCCGAGGATCCATGTAAAAGGGTAAGATTCGTTTAGATGTAAATGAATCTTCAAGAGAAAGAGAGAACCTGATGAGAAGGTAGATACCTTCAAAGCATGGCTCCTATCCATAAGATACACAGGAAGAGAAGACATCGCTTGCGATGAGACTTGTTCTTCAGTGACCATGCTTGAACCCATCAGAATATTGATAACTATAGCTACACAACTTTACTTTAACATCTACAAGATGGAAGTCAATATTGCATTCCTCTATGAATATCTCAGCGAGGATATTCATATTAAGTAGCCCCATGGCTTCATAGTCGAGGAAGGCAAGATGTGCAGGCTAAAGGAATTCCATCTATGGACTCAAATAAGTTTCTCGTAGTTGGAACACTAGATTTTATGAAATTATAAATGTTAGGATTTCAAAACGGAATCTTGATGAACTATGTGAAGCTTAGTGGGAGTGCCATTGTCTTCATCGTGTTAAATGTAGATAGTATCCTAATTATTTAGAATGATATAAGGACGAGAATAAGTATTTTATAATCTGGTTGCTCCATACCTTGAGATATGATCTCAAGGATACCTCTTAGATCTAGGTTTCGAAGTTGTTCAGAAATAAAGATGAGAGAGCCTTGAGACCGTCACATTAGCGACACACCTTGGACATGTTCCATTTTTGGGAAAACCCCGAGAAAGGCTTCCTTCCCTTAATATATGATACTGACCTATCTAAAGGGATAGCACCTCAAAGAGTTGAGGAGGTGAATACTAAAACTTCTTGCCCTTATGCATCAGTTATGAGAAGCTTGATGTATGCTAGATGTGTACAAAAGTCAAATATCTGCCATGTAGTGGGAGTAGTAAATTGTTACTAACCCTACTATGGAGATAAAAAACTTGATTGCGGTAATAATAATATCTTCAAATATGGCAAGAATTCTGAGATAGTGATATCAAATTCTTATCTTCATGAACTTAAGACTTTACATATAGTGATCAGAAAGGTCTTAACAGCAGATGTCTTATAAGATATAAGACTGGGTCTTAGTTGTAGGAGATAGAGATCTCTAGAAGAAAGGGTATTCTGATAAGGATAATACAAATTATATACTTATTATAATAATTATTGAGATATAGTGTCAAGAACACTCTAACTGTTTTAACAAAATTGAGTATTTTTTGCATAAGATGCATCATTATCATTGGATGCGAGCATTGTTACTAGGAGATATGCAAAGGATTTGGCATATCTTCTGGGAATACGGTGACTAGTCAGCTTACCAAATTATTTTTCTAAATATCTTATGATTAGCACATGAGTGTGGGTTTGAAGATTAGCCCATTAATGGATCTTTGGGCTAGTGGGAGATTGTCGGACATGTGAGCCCACAACGAGCCATTATGCAATAAATGTTATTGCAAATATCATTCCCTAATCTGAAATGAAGAAAACTAATTTTCATAATAGGTCCCTTAGTGCAATTAGGGTTACGTACCATGACCATCTTGATGATCACACATCTGATGATTCAATTGTTGAATCATATATGCTAATGCTTGGATAAATATCTAAAGAGTCAGATTGAGGACTCATCAAGCACCGTCAAATGATTACTAAGAGATGATCTCCATAATGTGTAGGAGATGGAAATTCTTTCTCTCATGCGCTGATATCTAACCGACCTCTTGATGCAGGTCCTCTGCATTGGAATAGAGATTTGGAGGTGTTAGATAAGTTAGGTCAAAGAGTTAACTTAACAAGATCGAGATAACCAAGACCCATGTCGTATACTGTCACGATAGAGGCATCCTCTAACCAGAGACATGTGTGTTACTATATGTTTGAGCATGTAAATTTGGAAGACTAATAGGTTGATGACCTAATCAAGGTCTATACACCGGCGAGATGGTACGCATGCGACAGTAAGTAATACAATCTCTCAAAGGGATCATACATGTTCATTACAAAATCGAAAGACATGAGCTCACCCATGAGATACTAGGATCAAATTCTGTGCACAGTCGTCTCGCTTTGGAATCTTTACCAAATTTTTAAGTTTGATATATGCTTTTAGAAAGTATATAATCAGTACCTATGTATGATATATGATTTTGGAAAGTACGCGATCGATGCCAAATCTCAACAATCAAATGATAAACGTAATGATAAAATCATGAATAAGACAGTCTAAATTGATCTAAATCTTCGAGTTTATTCTAGGTATTCCAATATGTAGGATGTAAAGGTATTAGGAATACTCGAGGGTCATGTGATCATAAACAATTGTATAACCGTGGCGCTTCCATTCTGAGGATGTGATGAAACAAGTTTGGTATTTAGTGACTCCTCTCAATAGAGAAGTAACATGATCTTAGTCCAAAATGTTGGACATTGATTTGAATACGATTAAAATGCAATGAGAAGACTAGATTTATGGCTTTCATTTAATTAAACATCTTTGGGAGGTCCCCTATAACTAGATTTGAGATATGATTTCAATATCAAAGTCATAATACGTGGAACATACAATCAACATGTCCTTATCTTCAAGTATCCACGGAGAAAGCACGTTATTCTTGAAAAAGTTCAAGAATAATTCCATTGAAGATTTATGTATCTTAGCATTGAGAAATTGATAATTAAATGTGATTTGATTATCACGAATAATTTGAATATGGTTCATATTATTTAGATGCATGAGAATGATGAAAGATAATCAAACATGATTCAATTATCAAGGATATGAATAATGTGGATAGCATTATCTATATTATTTATATATTATAAATGTGATTTGTAATATATCAGAGAGAGTTTATTGTATATAGTATTTATGAAATAATTGTTGATGTAATTTGAGTCACATTAGATAATTAATTGAAAATGTAATTTCCATTTTATTTTGGATATATGAATATGATTCATGATCTTTCAATGGCATGATTGTAGTATTCACAAATTAAGTTGGAATTCAATTTGTGAATATATTTGCAATAAAAGTTGTTGCAAAGAGGATTATGTCAGATATAAAATCCCACGTAAATTAAAGGGCGAGCCACCTTTGATGAATCCACATTTCATCATCTTTATTCTATCATTTTGGCATCAAAAACCCTAGCAAATGCCTGTAAAGACCCTTAAATGGAGCATCTTATCATTCATGCATGTGCATCCTATTAGTGTATAAAATACTGTAACTAAAGCCAAAATTATATAATAAATAAAAGAAAAGAAAAAGAATAAAATATTGTAAATATTTTATGACCCGAAACCCCGAGACCTAGGCATCTTGATGAATAGGTCGACAAGGAATAAAGTAGGGGGAGATAAGGTCAGAAACACAGTTCAAATACAATGTATTTCATTCATTCTTTATCTATTTTGGGACCTATTTTTGGTTCCACTTTTTATACATCAAATAAAGAAACTTTGTACATAAAAGTTGTAGATAATTTTATATAGAAAAATACAAAATTGATTTCACTCAAAAATAATGTACAGATAAAAAGTTATGGTCTGTATAAAAATCCAGAAGCCCAACTTCCCAGACCCGTATCTCACAACTGACAACTCCAAATGCAGAAACTCACCTTTAATTGTATATAGAATAAAATAAGCTATTTAATGGCGGTGGTTTCGCATTTGGCGGAGCTACGGTTGGAAAGTTGAGTTTTGGACCCACCTTGTATAATTGTACAGATTAAAATATTCGATTTATTATTTATTCATTATTTTTATTTTTTTATATTTTTATAATCTTGTAAATATTACTTATAATAGTCATGTACATTAAAATTGGAATAAAAACCTAAATAAAACTCAAAATAAATACTTACATATTTGATACATAGGTATACTACCTACACCCATGCCTATACCACACCTATTTATATTTTAGTAAATGTACAAAATGCATCAGAAAAATAAAATAAAAATATATTTGTGTATATAAAAGTATTTTATGATTTTAGAAAATAATAAATAAAAAAATAAAATTTAAATATACAGAATAAAAATAAAATACTAAAATACATAGGTAATATACCTATATAGGGCTAAAAAGTAAACTCATGAAAATATACCTCATAAAATAAATTAAAAATCACAATAAAATACTACATAAAATAACAAATATTTTTCATTTTATAACCATCATTTAATTCAGCCTTTTTCTATTTTTAAATAAATTTACAAAGTATTTATCAGGGATTTTTTCTGATTGGTCCACGTGGACCAATCAGGAGACGGTCCCAGGTTACCCAGGTCAACTGGACGTCCTTCCCCATGTGTCGTCGTCAGAGCCTCGTTTGACCCTATGTTTGCGGATTTTTCGAGGTTTCTCCTTGCACCATCTCATGCCGATGACTTGACAACTTTTTCTCCTCGATTGTCCCTCTTGCTCGCTTGATGATCATATCGAGGAATGGATCACTGTGGCGCTCGCTGCGCCTTGGTCTTTGAGCTCCTGTCACCCTTAGTCAAACCACATAAGAGTGGAGCCCGACCTTCCTTTGATTTTTTTTGAGTCCCCTTGGTCCACCCCTCTCCACCTTCTTGCGCTCCTGAGCTCCCTGGAGGTGACAGCTCCATCACGAGGTCGTCAGCTAAGGTGCACGAGGTCGAGGGCGTCTCCATCACCTCCCGCAAGATCGGTGGTCGAGGTACCCTTCTCCCTCTGGCTCCGGCCATTGAGGGCCACTTCACCCATTTCTTTCTCGCTTATTATCTTAGCCGTAGTTTTAGGAGCAAAAGCCCTAAAGTAATTTTGAGATTCATCGCGTCATCCACCCAATTCCATCTCTTCGTCGGAACGCAACTCCGGCCAACCATCGCCGCATCGCTTCACGCTCCTTCACGCCCATCCAGAGGTCCAGGCAGTTTGCCCTGGACCTCCTAACCCTTTTTTGCAGGTCAAAGCGCATTGACTCGCGCCTGGAGTCGATTTTGGAATCTCGCCGGAGCTATCGAAGCTCCCCAGCTCCGCCAGCCACCAGCGAGCTCCACGGCCCTCGCCGTGGATTTTTGACGACTCCAGGAGGAAGAGGAGGACCTCAGGACGCTCCACGTCCATTTTGAAGCCCTGCCATCGCCGGAGGACGGAGATCTCGCGCGTCGAAGCTCGCCCTCACCTGCGTCCGACGTGTTCTCGGTCCTAGCCTCCCAGCCGTCGGATCGTGGAAGCGTCCCAGGTCGAACAGCATCCGTTGGATCGTGCCGCATCTCCACCGTCAGATTGCCTTCAGACGATCTAATCTCTGCCGTCCACGCGAAGCGTCGTCGACCATTGGATTCACGCCACGTGTTCAAGTGAAGATCTGCAACTGTTGGATCCGCGCGCCAGGGGTATTTTGCATCTAAACCCCTGCGCATTTTGTATTTATATTTTAGTCCTGAAACTTTTGTCTGTAGTGTAAAAGTTTTGTAAAATTTGCAAAAAGACCCTCGCATTTATTTTATTTACACTTAGGTCCTCTGCCGGGTCACCTCACGTGACCTGTACACGTGAGGTGAGGGCATTTTGCACTAAGGCCCTCGATCTTTTTAGTATTTCATTTTAGTACAAGGATTTTTATATTCAGTGTTAAATTTTTGGAGAAATTGCATGTGAGCCCTCGGAATTTGTGGAAATTACACTTCAGTCCTCGCCAGGCGCGTGCAAGTCACGCGCCCTGGTGGAAAAATTGCGCCGACACCCCTGCGGTTTTTGTAATTTGTAATTGGTCCTGGAAATTAAATATTCAGTTCAATATTTTGTGGAAAAGTGCATGTATGCCCCTGGACTTTTGGATATTTGCAATATAGCCCCTGCCAGGCCTTTAATTGTTACTTGCTTGATATAATTAATTAAGGCCTCATTTTAATTCCAAAAATTCTCAAAAAAATAGACTTAAGCTCCTGTGTGCTTGTACTTTAATTTATTAAAAATCAAAAACATGCTTTTTGCCTACTGTCTAGCTTAGAAAATACCAAAAAAATATTAAAATACCTCGAAAAATCCCAAAAACATTCTCTAGTGTGTATTTTGACCTATTTTAGTGTCAGTCCAAAAATCCCTAAAAATCTCAAAAGAAAAACCTTAAAAATTCAAAAATACATAATAACTTTAAAAAAATATATAAAATCAAAGAAAACTCAGAAAAATACAAACTCAGTTTCTGTTTGTTCTATATTTTATTATCTTTATTTGAAAAATAGTGTGGAAAAATTTTGTGGCTATTTGCTATTTTTAATTCCAGTTTTACCCCCAGCCAGTAGCTTGTCCGCTGTTTTGGTTTATTTCAGTATTTAAAAATACCAAAAACACCTTGAAAAATACCCAAAAATCCCAAAAACAGTAGAAAATCATAAAAATACCAAAAAGATTTTATTTATGAATTTTTGGTTATTTTTACAAATTTTTATAAATATTCTACCTTCTCTTTTATTACAAGTTCTTTATCTTCCAATATTGAAAAAGAAAAAAAATATAAAATATAAAATTATAAAAATCATAAAAATTTAAAACCAAAATACAAAATTAAAAATTAAATTAAAAAAAATTAAAAAATTAAAAACCCACAAAAATCATTTGCTTGCATAGTGTAGACACACTTCACATTCACTCACACACATTTATTTGAATTACCCTGTTTGCTCCCTGTGTTCGAACTCTCTGCATACTTGCTTGCTATACATTTTGTGCAGAGTTAAAAATAAATTTTAACTCCACATTTATTTCTAATTGTTGATCTGTGGTGTGGGTTAATTGTTGATTAAATACATTTTATTGTGGGTCACCGCAGCGACCTCGGTTGTCTCCGCCTTGTGTGAGACATACGGGTAGGCCCCCGATAATTTGTGTTTATCAAATGGCGTCGTTGCCGGGGAGCAACAACGAGTAGTTCTTTATTTTTGTCTGTTTGTGTTTGTTGTCTACTATAGCTTCATTTTATCTCTCTTGCACTTTTGATATATATATTGATTGAGCTGTCTGACCATTCTTTTCTTGTCTTCTTGCGAGGGACCGCGGAGCAAGGCGGATCGCCTAGGTGACCCGAAGCATCCTTGGGAAGCGGAGCTGGCCTTTCTTAGGCCAAGCCGGCAGGAGAGAGCAAGAGGAGAGGGAGAGAGTGATAGACTAGCTTGCATTTTATTTTGTGAGAGAGTGATTTGATCATTTGTAATAATACAGGGACTTAAGACTCTTGGACACTCCGGGCCTAATTTCCGGGTGTTTGTTCACCCGGGGGCTCACTGCGGCTTTTATCGCGTTTTCCGTTGTCATTTTCCGGTTTTGTTTTCCTTTTTCATTTCTTTTGTGGATTGAGCCATTAGTTGTAGGCCTTGCTTGATTCGATTAGAATAGGTTCAAACACACTAATAACCCTTGCATGCTCCTATAGATCGTAGTTGGACTTAGTTTAATTAAACAGTCAATTCACTTCTCTTTGATCCGCCGCGCCGCGAGCTCACCTCGCAAAGCGCTTTCTCCTAAACTCAAGTGTGTTAAGCAGAGGAGGTGTGAGCCTAGACCGGACCTTAGGATTAGAGATCGGTGATTGACTTGTGGTTCTTAACGCTAGAAGTTGCCTACCTTAGGACGATTTTCGCATTGCATAATCGGCATGTAGTTTAGGTTTATATATTCTGCTTTGCATCCCGTATGAAGAGAGCTGGGATTCACTAAAAGTCTTTTCACTTTGCATCCATCATCTAGGCACAAAGGTGAGATTTCCACCTTGGTGTCGACTTGCATTGGCTTTTCTGACTCTATTCTCCCTCTGTTTTTGGAACAAAGTAGGATCAAGAAAATACAAAAACTGTTAGGTGTTTGTTTGAATCTACTCAAAAGAAGCGATAACACCAAAAAAATTAAAAAAGGGACTTCTAAGAAAACCTTGACCAAAAATAAAATCGGTAATTGGATTCATTGTTTGGGGAGAGTAACACCCTCACTTGTATTCAGGTTGCATGGGAAGGTCTCCTTCCAAGTAAGGTGAGCGCTTCGTAAGGATTAGAGCCAAAAACCCAACTTGTGGATGCCTTGTGTATCGCCTGGATTTCCGAAGTATTGGCGCTACTATCGTACGTAGGCGAGTAGGCCTTGGTCATCATTGGTGACTCACTATTGTGTGAGCGCCGACCTTGTCCGAAGTACCGAGCATAGGCCACGCCTTCATGGGTGTGTCTGTCTCACCATCTGCGTCCGAGTAGGATCTTGCACGCTCACGGGTGATTCCGTTGCGAGCGAGGTCCGAAGTATCGGTTTCACCTATTGGCTTCCTCTCTTATTCTTTGGCTGAGTAGGGATCCAGGAAGGGTTATAAGGATCTTAAAAAGCGCAAGTTACAGGTTACACAGGAGGAGGACAAGTGTGAGAATACTTTTCCGGCAGTACTCTCTCTCCTTTAGGCGTAGCACTCTAAGGACTCGTGAAAAGATTAATTCCTGAATCAAGCTAAAATCGACAAGATAAAAGCCGAACCTTCACGGCTTCATGTGTAGAGTTGGTGAACTCACCCCTGTTTTGTGTTTGATTGCTAGTTTTATTTAGGTCAAGATCAAAAACACAGCACAATTGTGCGCAATTTTGCTTCTCCTTCATTCCTCTTCTTCTGCATTCCCTCTGCTCTTCCCAATAATCAAGATGATGGGACAACGATCTCTTAGGCCGACTTTGTCGGCACCGCTATCCAGCACTCCTCCTCATTCATCTAGGACTACCTTGGAGAGTCCGCTCTCCGAGCCTGAGTTTACCTCCACCCTGTTCCCCCTCGACCACCCTTCCCATTCTCCTTCTCTCAGTCCAATAGTTTCAGAATTCAGTGCATCACAGAGTTCAGATCATTCGACAGCACCTGAGATGGCCTCTTTTGCTTTTTCATAGAATGCAGTGATGGCAGACAGAGGCGAGCACCCAGATGACCATGATCACCCTCCGTTCATATTTGATCAGGCGGCCATTAACAATTCCTTGCTAGCTTCCCTGGAGACAATGCAGAGGCAGATCCGTGATCAGGGAACCTTCATGGGTGATCTAATGAGGGAAATTGCTCAGATGAGAGAAAACCGACCTGGGGGTGGTGGCGGTGGAGGAGGAGGAGGACCTGATGCAGGAGGAGGCGATCCCGACGCTGAGAGACCGCTGCAGACCATCATGCGAGAATTGCATAACCCAGCAGCGTCCCTTACACATCGATGGATCAGACTCCCACCAACTCATGGAGATTTCGAGCTTCGGCCCCATACCATTCAGCTTCTACCCAAATTCCATAGGTTGCCGACCGAAGAGCCACACCTCCACCTCCAAGAATTTGAGATGATATGCAGCACTATCCATGATCGGTTGATGACTGAGGAAATGATCAAGATGATCACCTTTCCATTCTCTTTGGTTGACAGAGCCGCATACTGGATCAAACACCTTGGGCGATTCATCGGCAAATGGGCAGATCTCCGGACCGCGTATCTGAAGAAATATTATCCTCTCGGCCGGACTAATGCAGCTAGAGCTATGATAAGCAACTTTGTCATGATCCCGAATGAACAATTCCATGAAGCTTGGGATCGCTTTCGAGAGCTCATTGACCGGTGTCCACATCATGACATCTCCAAGCCCAACTTAGTTCAGAGTTTCTTCTGTGGGTTGACACCGGAGCTGCAGGGGCTTGTCAACGCCTCTTGCGGTGGATCATACTTTTCCAAGGGTGAAGACGACGTCTGCGCCATTTACGAGGGCATGGCAGAGAATTCAATCGTGATGGCCCAAGTCCGAGTCTACACATAGCAGAAGCCCCCGCAAGGAGCGGGATCATTCCAGAGGATCGCCCGCATCGATGCCGGTCCCAACACAGTGTCGGCAGTCGCAGCCCAAGCTGAATCAGTCGCAGCCGACATGGGAATCATTAGTGAGAAGCTGGACCGTCTCGATATCCTCGAGAAGAAATAGATGCAAGGCATGGCCTAGATGGACCAAATTGCCAAGACGATGAGTGACCTGAAGACGCAGATCCTTTGCATCCAGGAGGCACAAACTCATTCCCAGCAGCCTCCCAGGTCACGGGCTGACCCCAGCGGTAGCAGTTCTAACCAAGCCTCTACCTCGTACCGCCAGGTGAATCATATCCAGGCAGAGCCGGTTCCACTGCTACAGTATTACCCAGCGCAGCCTCCATCTCCAGACACTCAGATAGTGGTCTACCAGTCGGAGCAGCCACTGGTAGTTCTTCCTCCACCCTCCTTCGAGCAGGACCCATTGATGGAAGTCAATGGGATTTGGTACGACCGGTACCCTCAGTCCGGGATTCGTCGTGATCACCCCGGATTCCGTTGGGGCAACGGTGGCTCCTCATCCCAGCAGCAGAATCCCGCTCAAGGACAGCAGAGCAGCCAGCAGCAACAGCAACACCAGCAGCCCCAGTATGCCCACCAGCCGCAGTATCAGAGTGGTCCTCGTCCCGCCTATCAGGGACAGCAGTGGAGGCAACATCAGCAGCCTCACCAATCTTATGCCCATCCAACCCAGAACTATCCGTACCAGCAACACCAGCAGCAGCAACCTCATTTCCAGCAGGGGAACCCATCCGGACCTCAGGCTCCCGCCTTCGAGAACCCATCATTAGATGATCTTGCATGCTTGCTCTCCGAACAGTGAGCATCCTTCAGGCAAGAAATGGATGAATTCCGGCAGGAAATGGGGGAGATCATCAAAGGCAAGGCCGCAATACTCGCTCAGATTGAACCTAACCCGAACAATCTGAAAATGAAGTCTGAGCAGGTAGGGTTTACAGAGGACACCTCTCCTAGTGATTATTTGAGTGATATGTCTTATTCTTTCTATGATTCTGATTTTGTGACTACTAGGAGCGGTAGGATGCCCGCAGGCGATGCCTCTTCTAAGCGACAAGCAGATGCAGAACCAGGAGCGCCAGAGGAGCTGAGTAGTGGTGCTGATGCCGCTAATGATGATGTTGAAGATGGTGGTGCTGATGCCACCCATGATGGAGTCCAAGACGACGGTACTGAAGCCGTCGTGATACCAGATGCAGACGGTGGTGTTGATGCCACCATTTTGGATGCTGAGCCAGAGCGCGGTGCTGATGCCGCAGAGTCAGGTGCCAGTGGTGGTAATGAGGCCACCACATCTACTTTTGTTGAGCCTCCCTCTGTGATGTTACCACCTTTTGTATCTATGGACTGTGGTAGCAAAAAGAAAAACAAAAATATTAATAAAGGAAAGGTTTTTGTTCACATCACGGATCCATATGTGTTGAATGATGATGATTGTATGGATTCACCTCCTTCACAGGCACAGGGACCGATTCCTAGTCCTCCATCTGTGGAGGCCCCTACCATCCCCTTCCCTGAGGCACTCCGCCGAGCGAAGGGGAATAAAAGAGAAAATCCTAAAAAAGATCAGCAGGTAGAGTTCAGCAATCAGATGATAGACAGATTCCATATTCAGCTGACTCTACAAGAAGCACATGAGCACATCCCCCTCTTCAAAAAGAACCTGAAAGAGAAGACTACAGTCTGCAGGAAGAGGAGGAACCACAGAGATCAGATCCATGTGCTCACTCATTCCACTTGATGCACCATCCAGAATAAGCTGCCAGCCAAGCGACCAGACGCAGGAGCTCCCTATGTCAGATGTGAGATTCAGGAGCAACAGTTTGATCGTACTCTGTTAGACAGCGGCTCTTCAATTAACCTTCTTCCGGCAGCCTTACTCGACCGATTCGAGTTTGGTCCTCTTCTTAGGAGCAGGACAGTCCTTCAGTTTGCTGACAGGTCGACTAAGAGGCTGAAAGGGTTGTTGAAAGACGGGTCGTTACCATTCAGGGCCTGAAATTCCCCGTGGACTTCGTTGTGTTGGACATAGAGATCCCTGAGTCGGTAACTGATGCCCCCATTATTCTCGGACGTCCATTCTTGGCCATAGCCAAGGCGGTGACCGACCATGATAGCGGGAAGGTATGCTTTCGCGTAGAGGGCGAAACCATACCAATAGAGACGATCGAGGAAACCAGAGCCAGAGAGTTAGAATGCTCGGAGCAGTCAAGCGAAGCCGCGTAGATGACAGAGGAAGAGCTAGACATCCACCAGGAGTGTGATTTTGTGATGACTGATGATGAATCCAACTGGATAGATCCCGTAGCACCGACCCTCGCCTTTCCTACAGATTCACTGTATCTCAAGCTCATGACAGTAGAGAGCCGGGAGAGCACACCCCTGGATGAGGATACACCTGAGGCTGACAGTGTCGGGACGAGTGGTGCTGATGGTTTTCATTCTTGTTCATCTTCTTCTGATCCCTCAGATTCAGACATTGACTGGGATGATTTTGATGATTATTTGCCTTGTCTGATTCCTTCTGAGCCAACAGCCACGACAGAGTGTGAGCCAGTGCAGTTTTTTGATGATTCAGCAGGCCGCCCTTTGTTAGAAATTCATGCAGAGTGAGAGTTCTCTCATGCAGACCTGGTCGCCTTCACACAGACATATCAAAAGCCAGATCTGCCACCTCCCAGTTGTCCAGAACTGAAACCTCTGCCGCAGTTGTTGAAGTACAGATTCCTTGCGGGTGAGCCAGATATGCACCCAGTCATTATCTCAACAGGTTTGACTGGAGAGCAAGAATCTCGTCTGATGGAGGTTCTTGAAAGAAACTGCAAGGCATAGGTTGGAGTATAGCTGATCTCCAGGGGATTAGTCCGGCTCTGTACTCTCACCACATCTATCTTGAGGATGACGCTAGGTCGTCGCGTGAGTTCCAACGACGGCTGAACCCGAATCTTCGAGACGTAGTCATGAAAGAAATTTCAAAGTGGTGGAGCGCCGATTTTATCTACCCCATCTCCGACTCCAAATGGGTTAGTCCACTACATGTGGTACCCAAGAAGACGGGTATCACTACAGTTGTCAATGAGTCTGGAGAGGAGATCGCTAGCAGAGTGCCCACTTCTTGGAGGGTCTATGTGGACTACAGACGATAGCATGAGGCCACCAAGAAGGATCACTTCCCGCTACCCTTCATTGATCAGATTATCGAGCGGCTAGCAGGGAAGAGTCATTATTGTTTTCTTGACGGGTACTCTGGATATAATCAAGTGGCCATTGCGCCCGAAGACCAGGAGAAAATGACATTCACCTGTCCGTTTGGGACGTATGCTTTCAGACGGATGCCCTTTGGGCTATGCAACACTCCGGTGACATTCCAAAGGTGCATGTTGTCCATATTTTCGGACATGGTGGGTGACTATTTAGAGGTCTTCATGGATGACTTCTTGGTTTATGGCGACGGGTTCGATGCTTGTCTTGACTGCCTAGACCGTGTGCTTCAGCACTGCATTGAGGTCAATCTTGTTTTATCGTGGGAGAAGAGTCACTTCATGGTGACTCAAGGGACGGTCCTCGGTCATATCGTCTCCAACAGGGGCATGAAGGTCGATCCGGCCAAGGTGGATATCATCAGAAAACTCAATCCACCGTCCAACTTGCGTCAATTGCGGTCTTTTCTGGGGCATGTCGGTTTCTACCGACGGTTCATTCAGGACTTCAGTCGTATTGCCCGACCGCTTACTGATTTGCTGACAAAAGACACCGAGTTTATTGTCAATGATAAGTGTCTTGCGTCTTTTGAGACTCTCTAAAATATGGTTGTTTCAGCTTCTGTCTTTCAGCCGCCTGATTGGTTTCTCCCATTCGAGATCATGACGGATGCTTCAGATTTTGTCGTTGGGGCTGTGCTTGGACTGAGGAGGGATGGATTACCTTTTGCCATTCACTACGCCAGTCGGACTTTAGATGCCGCCCAGCGGAACTACACTGTGACTGAGAAAGAGATGCTTGCCGTAGTTTTTGCTCTGGATAAGTATCGATCTTACATTCTCGGATCTAGAGTAACAATTTACATTGATCACACCGCCATCCGGTACTTAATGGCTAAGAAGGATGCCAAAGCACGTCTTACCAAATGGGTCCTTCTACTCCAGGAATTTGATATTGAGATTAAGGACAAGCCTGGAGTCAAGAATGTGGTGGCGGATCATCTCTTCAGATTGGAGAATCTTGAGGAATCTGAGCCCAACGCACCTATCACAGAGACGTTTCCAGATGAGGCGATCTTGGCTATCACCTCGCTCCCGTGGTACGCTGACATTGTGAACTATCTCGTCGCCAAGACGGTTCCACAAGGTTGGCCCAGGCAGAAACTTGAGACCTTCCTGGCGAAGGCCAAGTTTTACCATTGGGAGGATCCCGTCCTTTATCATGAAGGAGGGGACAGCATCTGGAGGAGGTGCATTCCTCAAGAAGAGCATCATAGCGTCCTCACATACTGCCACAAGCTTGAGGCAGGAGGACATCATTCTGGAAAAAGAACAGCACAGAAGGTGCTTCAATCCGGCCTATGGTGGCCTACTCTCTTCAAGGATTCTGACGAGTTCGTGAAGAGATGTACTGACTGTCAGAAAATGGGAACCTGCGGACAGAGAGACATGATGCCCATGCAACCCATTTACTTCTGTGAGGTTTTTGATGCATGGGGGATTGATTTCATGGGCCCATTTCCTAAGAGTCAGGGATTCAAGCATATTTTGCTCGTTGTGGATTATGCCAGCCGATGGGTTGAGGCCATCCCCGCCCGAGCCGCAGATGCTAAAACCGTATGCAAATTTTTGAGGAAAAATATCATTTCACGGTTCGGGGTACCTAGAGTCTTGATTTCAGACGGGGGGTCTCATTTCATCAATGACAAGGTTAGGGCCCTTGCAGACGAGTTCGGCATTGACCATCGGGTTGCCACACCATATCACCCTCATACTAATGGTCTTGCCGAAGTATCAAACCGGGAGATAAAAACAATCTTGCAGAAAGTTGTCCGCACAGACCGAAAGGATTGGTCACAGCTTTTGGACTCGGTCTTGTGGGCTTATCGAACTTCTTTCAAGAATCCATTGGGGACATCTCCCTTTCGTCTCGTCTATGGCAAGCCGTGCCATCTGCCAGTGGAGATCAAGCATAAATCATTTTGGGCAGTCACTGAGTTACTGTTAGATCCCGAGAGCATAGGAGAACAGAGGAGAGCAGAATTGGCAGCCCTGGAAGAACTGAGAGATACAACCTTTTCCAACAGCCTACAATACAAGGAGAAAGTGAAGACATGGCACGATTCGCATATCAGCCATAAACAGTTTGAGCCAAATCAGAGAGTATGGTTGTTTGATTCCAGGCTGAAATTATTCCCAGGGAAATTGCAGAGCAAGTGGAAAGGTCCCTATGTGGTCAGGAAGGTACATGACAATGGCAGCATCGACATATCCGAACCGTCATCTTCCTCTACCTTCCGCGTCAATGGTCAACACCTGAGGCTATATCTAGATCATGATCCGCCGACCATTGGCGTTGCCCCCATTCTTCTGGTATGAGATGTGTCCTTTGACTCATATCATCTGCATCTCATACATGGTGATCACTTCTATCTTTCGATGTACAGATCATCTGTCCATATCACTCTATCATCTGTTGATTTATTTTCTTCTTTTCTTCTTTTCTTCTTTTCCTTTTCTATCTTCTTCATTTATCAAAAAGGTGTCGCCCCTTGTTGTCAGTTTTCTGTACTTAGGACGTACTTTGTCCTAAGTATAGGGGGGTTTGCACCCCGAGTTTTCGTTTATCCCGATCCTCTCCATTGTCTCTTCTTCTTGTCTATACTTAGGGCTCTTTTACCCTAAGTATAGGGGGAGACAATCTGAGTACGATCTGTTCATTCCCACCCTTGACCCTCCCTGCGTTGTGTACAGTCTGCTATACTTAGGATTATTTGATCCTAAGTATAGGGGGGACAGTCAACTTCTTATTGGTTCATTTATTTATTCCTTTATTCATTCATTTATTCTTACCTATACTTAGTACGAGTTATGTCTTCGCTTTTCTCTCAGATCTATGAGGACATAGCTCAAGCTAAGTATAGGGGGGTCGTATATACTGTGTATATACTTTAGCCATAACTCGTATTTTCCTAATAATATGGCTAATTATTCATTAAAATTCATTAAAATCCGTAATAAAAAGGTGTTCTGTTCCTCAAATTCTTTTATTATTACTGATTAATAAATCAGGGGAAAATGTTTTTTGCAAAATGTTTGAAAAATAGTTTGGAAATCTTTGTGAACATCTATTGAAAACTATTTTAAAAATGTTTTGTTACATGCTTTCAACCTTTGTAAAAATTTGTGGCTTGTAAAATTTATTTTTTTGTGTGAAATAAAATGTTTGAAAAATGATTTGCAAATGGTTTGAAAAATGGTTGCAAAAATATTTTGAAAAATCTATGTATACTGCTTTGAAAACCTTTGCAAAATGATTTTCAAATGTGTGTACATGTTTGCAAAAATATTTGTAAAAATTATTTTGGACTATAGTTTTCAAAAATGGTGTGAGAAGCTTGTGTCAAATAAGTTTGAGGAATACTTACATCTCACCAAAATCCACTATATATATGTATGTATAAAACTGACCACTTACCCTTGTAAATTCTTAAAATCTACTTCTTGTATATATAAGAAGCACTCCCGTGTACATATTTTCACCTAGTTTTCAGCCAAAATCTTTTATTTTCAAAAAGGCCAAAAACATTTGCAAAAGTAAAATCCAAAAACATTTGAAAAATCTTTTGAAAAATACAAAAAAATGCATCTGCATATGCATCGTCATCTTTTCAAAAATCCATAAAAAGTTCAAAATCTTTGAAAATTGCATCACAAAAATGTTTTATGCATTGCATTGCATGGCATGAGCATTTTTCGGATTGAGTTTGATAGTTGAACGAGTCTAAGTAAAATCCGGAGATTGGAGCTTGATTGGACCTTAAAATCTACCTAATAACAGGAACCTTATAGGAACTGGGTTTGAGGTACTTCAGGTCTAGTTGAATTAATTCTTTGAGGATCACGGGACTAGGTTCAATGGATTCTTGACTTCCTAAGTAGAGTATTTCGGAGCACACGCACGACTCTTGTTGATAATGACCTAACTTGGACACCTGCACCTTTCACGTGGCTCAACTCAGTTGGAGTGGTGAGGGGATTGGATTTGCCGGTATGAGACGCACACAAGTGGAAACATTTGTCCTCCTCTAGGGAGGGAAGTGCACCCCAACCCGTCCAGTGATTAGGAAGTCTAAAGACAGGAGTCTTTGGGTTGCAATAAAGCTTCAAAAGAAGGATAGTCTACTGGCTCAAGAGGAAAAACTCATTATGTAAATGCTGTTGTGAATAGTATCAAAAACAAAGTTCAGGCATGTACAAAAATAAAAAGCCTGCAAGCATGTACAAATGTTGTAACGTCAACAAGCAAGCTTGAGTTCCAAAGTCAAATATGTGAGCCTGCAGCAGGATGACTTGACTACACTGGTCTTGCATCCCAGGACAGGTAGCTACACTGGCTACCGTCCATTCTTCTCTTCACCCCCTCCTCTTGAGCTTGTTGCCACTTGAACTTAGAAGGGAATACCCCTCTCCTCGAGGATGGAGTTATTGGATTGGGGAATCATTGGGTTGTCGTACTGGAGAAGTCAGTCTCTTTGTCATTCGAGTTGGGGAGAGCCACCATCACTTACACTGTACAAGTCATATTCATAGTCGTAAGAGTTTGTGTATGAATTGAAGTATTTCTGACCTGGCTATTGAGGAGACTTGAGCAGAGTTTTGGGATTCTCAGGGACTGTTGGATTTCAAACACGGTTCTCACTAAGGTTCCGCCCGCGCTAAAATTCCAAAGGTCCGACGTAAGCTCCAAACTTTGATTTTGTGAAGACAAGTTTGATAATTGAACTAAATCCATGTTCTCCTTTTTCTTTTCTTTCTTTTTCTTTTGCACTTATTGCATAAGTGTTTGCTAGGGACTAGCAAAGGTAAAGTATAGGGGGATGATGAATCCACATTTCATCGTCTTTATTCTATCATTTTGGCATCAAAAACCCTAGCAAATGCCTGTAAATACCCTTAAATGGAGCATCTTAGCATTCATGCATGTGCATCCTATTAGTGCATAAAATACTGTAATTAAAGCCAAAATTATAGAATAAATAAAAGAAAATAATAAGAATAAAATATTGTAAATATTTTATGACCCGAAACCCCAAGACCTAGGCATCTTGATGAATAGGTCGACAAGGAATAAAGTAGGGGGAGATAAGGTCAGAAACACAGTTCAAATACAATGTATTTCATTCATTCTTTATCTATTTTGGGACCTATTTTTGGTTCCACTTTTTATACATCAAATAAAGAAATTTTGTACATGAAAGTTGTAGATAATTTTATATAGAAAAATACAAAATTGAATTCACTCAAAAATAATGCACAGATAAAAAGTTATGGTCTGAATAAAAATCTAGAAGCCCAACTTCCCAGACCCGTATCTCACAAATGACAACTCCAAATGCAGTAAACTCACCTTTAATTGTATATAGAATAAAATAAGCTATTTAATGGCGATGGTTTCGCATTTGGCGGAGCTACGGTTGGAAAGTTGAGTTTTGGACCCACCATGTATAATTGTACAGATTAAAATATTCGATTTATTATTTATTCATTATTTTTATATTTTTATATTTTTATAATCTTGTAAATATTACTTATAATAATTATGTACATTAAAATTGGAATAAAAACCTAAATAAAACTCAAAATAAAATACTTACATATTTGATACATAGGTATACTACCTACACCCATGCCTGTACCATACCTATTTATATTTTAGTAAATGTACAAAATACATCAGAAAAATAAAATAAAAATATATTTGTGTATATAAAAGTATTTTATGATTTTAGAAAGAAATAACTAAAAATAATAAAATTAAAATATATAGAATAAAAATAAAATACTAAAATACATAGGTAATATACCTATATAGGGCTAAAAGTAAACTCATGAAAATATACCTCATAAAATAAATTAAAAATCACAATAAAATACTACATAAAGTAACGAATATTTTTCATTTTACAACCATCATTTAATTCAGCCTTTTTCTATTTTTAAATAAATTTGCAAAATATTTATCAGGGATTTATTCTGATTGGTCCACGTGGACCAATCAGGAGACGGTCCCAGTTGACCCAGGTCAACTGGCCGTCCTTCCCCATGTGCCATCGTCAGAGCCTCGTTTGACCCTATGTTTGCGGATTTTTCGAGGTTTCTCCTTGCACCATCTCATGTCGATGACTTGACAACTTTTTCTCCTCGATTGTCCCTCTTGCTCGCCTGATGATCATCCCGAGGAATGGATCACTGTGGCGCTCGCTGCGCCTTGGTCTTTGAGCTCCTGTCACCCTTAGTCAAACCACATAAGAGTGGAGCCCGACCTTCCTTTGATTTTTTGAGTCCCCTTGGTCCACCCCTCTCCACCTTCTTGCGCTCCTGAGCTCCCTGGAGGTGACAGCTCCATCGCGAGGTCGTCAGCTAAGGTGCACGAGGTCGAGGGCGTCTCCATCACCTCCCGCAAGATCGACGGTCGAGGTACCCTTCTCCCTCTGGCTCCGGCCATTGAGGGCCACTTCACCCATTTCTTTCTCGCTTATTAGCTTAGCCGTAGTTTTAGGAGCAAAAGCCCTAAAGTAATTTTGAGATTCATCGCGTCATCCGCCCAATTCCATCTCTTGGCCGGAGCGCAACTCCGGCCAACCATCGCCGCATCGCTTCACGCTCCTTCACGCCCATCCAGAGGTCCATGCAGTTTGCCCTGGACCTCCTAACCCTTTTTTGCAGGTCAAAGCACGTTGACTCGCGCCTGGAGTCGATTTTGGAAGCTCGCCGGAGCTATCGAAGCTCCCCAGCTCCGCCAGCCACCAGCGAGCTCCACGACCCTCGCCGTGGATTTTTGACGACTCCAAGAGGAAGGGGAGGACCTCAGGACGCTCCACATCCATTTTGAAGCCCTGCCATCGCCGGAGGACGGAGATCTCGCGCGTCGAAGCTCGCCCTCACCGGCGTCTGACGTGTTCTTGGTCCTAGCCTCCCAGCCGTCGGATCGTGGAAGCATCCCAGGTCGAGCAGCATCCGTTGGATCGTGCCGCATCTCCACCGTCAGATCGCCTTCAGACGATCTAATCTCTGCCGTCCACGCGAAGCGTCGTCGACCATTGGATTCACGCCACGTGTTCAAGTGAAGATCTGCAGCCGTTGGATCCGCGCGCCAGGGGTATTTTGCATCTAAACCCCTGCGCATTTTGTATTTATATTTTAGTCCTAAAACTTTCGTCTGTAGTGTAAAAGTTTTGTAAAAATTGCAAAAAGACCCTCGCATTTATTTTATTTACACTTAGGTCCTCTGCAACGTCACCTCACGTGACCTGTACACGTGAGGTGAGGGCATTTTGCACTAAGGCCCTCGGTCTTTTTAGTATTTCGTTTTAGTACAAGGATTTTTATATTCAGTGTTAAATTTTTGGAGAAATTGCATGTGAGCCCTCGGAATTTGTGGAAATTACACTTCAGTCCTCGCCAGGCGCGTGCAAGTCACGCCCTGGTGGAAAAATTGCATCGACACCCCTGCGGTTTTTGTAATTTGTAATTGGTCCTAGAAATTAAATATTCAGTTCAATATTTTGTGGAAAAGTGCATGTATGCCCCTGGACTTTTGGATATTTGCAATATAGCCCCTGCCAGGCCTTTAATTGTTGCTTGCTTGATATAATTAATTAAGGCCTCATTTTAATTCCAAAAATTCTCAAAAAAATAGACTTAAGCTCCTGTGTGCCTGTACTTTAACGCCATATTTTTAGATTTTGATTTCATTTTTTTTCTATTTATTAAAAATTAAAAACATGCTTTTTGCCAACTGTCTAGCTTAGAAAATACCAAAAAAATATTAAAATACCTCAAAAAATCCCCAAAAAATTCCCTAGTGTGTATTTTGACCTATTTTAGTTTCAATTCAAAAATCCTTAAAAATCTCAAAAGAAAAACCATAAAAATTTAAAAATACATAAAAAAATTCAAAAAAATATATAAAATCAAAGAAAACTCAGAAAAATACAAACTCAGTTCCTATTTGTTCTATATTTTATTATCTTTATTTGAAAAATAGTGTGGAAAAATTTTGTGGCTATTTGCTTATTTTAGTTCCAGTTTTACTCCCAGCCAATAGCTTGTCCACTGTTTTGGTTTATTTTAGTATTTAAAAATACCAAAAACACCTTGAAAAATATCCAAAAATCCCAAAAATAGTAGAAAATCGTAAAAATACCAAAAAGATTTTATTTCTGAATTTTTGGTTATTTTTGCACATTTTTATAAATATTCTACCTTCTCTTTTATTACATTGTCTTTATCTTCCAATATTGAAAAAGGAAAAAAATATAAAATATAAAATTATAAAAATCAGAAAAATTAAAAACCAAAATACAAAATTAAAAATTAAATTAAAAAAATTAAAAAAAATTGAAAACCCACAAAAATCATTTGCTTGCATAGTGTAGACACACTTCACATTCACTCACACACATTTATTTGAATTACCATGTTTGCTCCCTGTGTTCGAACTCTCTGCATACTTTCTTGCTATACATTTTGTGCAGAGTTAAAAATAAATTTTAACTCCACATTTATTTCTTATTGTTGATCTGCAGTGTGGGTTATTTGTTGATAAATACATTTTATTGTGGGTCACCGCAACGACCTCGGTTGTCTCCGCCTTGTGTGAGACATACTTTTTAGTCCCCCGATAATTTGTGTTTATAAACCTTCCATACATGGAGGGAGGACGACCACCCTTACTTGATCAAAAGTGGTTGTCTCCCTATATTTAGTAAGTGGACTCATTCTTCATCCTCTTATCCAAATTGATTTAATAAAATTAAATTATATTGCTAATAACTCAATATATATCTAATTTAACGCAAATTAATTATTGTTGTATTTTTATACAACAAGATCATGGCCATTGAATAGAAACAGAAATTAATCTCAACCATTGATTTTGTGTTTCACATGGATTGTGATCCATGGACTTCCAAAATACAATAGAAGAAGGGGCAACAGTATCTCTTCTTTTACTACAATTGAATCACCCCTCTCTCTCATATTCTCATACTACATGCCCCGTATCTCTCTCTATGTGGTCGTCCACTTTGTGCCCTAAAGAGAATCGTAGTCGTTGCCACGCCGTTGTGCCACCTCTTCGATCGTTCGTGGATCTTTGTCTCCTTCGGTACGCCTTGTTCTTGAAGAAGACATCGGATCTATGTGATGAGATCAGAGATCTGCCGCTTGGATAATCATCTTGGATTGTGAGAAGCCTGTGTCTCATCAACGTGCTCACAAGCGTCTCCTCCGTCCGACCGGACTTGAGACAAAAGATCTCTTCGTTTAGAGACTTCGGTCGCAACCACGCTTCAATAGATAAGCCTAATACCCCTTTCTAATTTAGATGAAATGATTCGAGAAGTGTTCTTGGATCATATGGTTTTATCGCATTTATTTTTTTAAAAAATTCTGATGCCCCGAGCAACTCGTGTGACCAGTTGCTCCCGATAGCATATGCTGCGATCACCACCCTTCCGTGATGCGCTTAAGATTTTTCCATAACCTTCAGAAGGCGTTGCTTATTTTTTTGTTTCCCACAGTATTTGGTGAATTGTTGTCATTGAGAAGCATTGTGTTATCTTCTCCATGGCACCAGACATGGAATATAGGGTTTCTGAGTCTTGCAAAAATCCATATAAAAGGGCCATGAACTCGCCCTTCAAACGTGCCTCATGTCCCCTTATTAAGTTATTCTTGCTTTACTGTTGCATTTTTATTTCAAGATAATTGTGGGCTTTCTTGTGAATGAGGTAATTTTGTGAAATTTGCTCTTGCATGCTTGGTTTCGTCGAGTTCTCATGTGTTTTGTTATTTTTTCTTGGAATGCTTTGATTTGATGTTGATCAGAGGAATCTTTAATCTCGTTTGTGATTCATGTATCAGATTCATGTTTTTTGAATACCTTTTTGTTTCGAGATTTGATTTTGGGATTGTCCAATCTTAGCTTTGAATTTGTGTGACTGAAGCAATGATATGCTTCATAGTTCATGGTTGGTGAAATTATGTTATATGTACATGACTTGTGAAATTATATGATGATTTTGTCAGCCCAGGGGATGTTTTAAATAGGCAACACATGTGAAATTATATGATGAGATTTTTGTCCAGGGATGCTTTACTCACTGCATAAAGATTCTTGTTTCAACAGGTGGTATTATGTTCTCGTTCCATCTGATTTTGTTACATGTTTTTAGTAAGTTGCATGCTTCTCAATGAGAATCCAATGGATGAGTCATGGTTTTTTCCCCTCGTTTGTAAGCTTCATTCTCATACCATGCTTAGTTAGTTATGTAAGTTTTCTCTCCTTTCATATGCTTTTATGCCTTTGTGCTTTTGTGCCTCCACGCTTCCATGCTTTTATTTGTGTCACTACAATAGGATGTAGCACTGCACAAAGGACTTGTTTATTGCTCTACTCACCTTAATCTTGATCTTCTCTTTCATTTGTGTCAATGTCAGACCATGCTTAGTTAGTTCTTCAAAATTTCCTCTCATTTCATATGTTCCAATGCCTATATAATTGTATGACTCCATGCTTCCATGCTTTTATTTGTGTCATTGCAATAGGATGTATCACTGCATAAGGACTAGCTTATTGCTTGTCTTGCCTTAATTTTGGTCTTTTCTTTCATTTGTGTCATTGCAATACGATGCATCAATGCATAAGTAATTGCTTTATATTTCTTGATGACATTTCAGTCAAGGGGATGCTTGAAAAATGTAGGCGATTTATTTAATTATGCATTCCATCATTTGAGTTGATTGTATGCATCCTTCTGAGTCCGTGCTTAGTGAGCTCTGCAAGTTCTGCTTCCTTTTCATACGCATCAATGCTTCTATGCTCATATGCCTTCATGCTTGATGAGATTACAGTCATGGGTATGCTCTACTCAATGCATAATGGTATGCTTATATGATTACAGCCCTTATACCATTTTTAAAAGTTGTAAGTTTTTTATAAGTTCATTCCTAAAATAATTCCTAATGAGATCTAATGGATGAATAGTGATTTTTCCCTCGCTTATAAGATTCATTCTCAGACCATGTTTAGTTTTTTTTGCAAGTTTTCCCCTAGTTTCATATGCTTCAATGCCTCTATGCTCGTATGCATCCAAGTTTCCTTCCATTGCTTGAATTGCCTTAATTTCGCTCTTTTTTTCATTTGTGTCACCACAATAAGATGTATCAATGCATAAGGACTTGCTTTATATTGTGTGATGACATTCCAGTCCAATGGATACATGAAAAATGTATATGACTTATTTAGTTACGCATTCCATCGTCTGAGGTGATTGTATGCATCCTTCTAAATTTTTGGTAAGATTTGATATATAACTATGCGTGAGATTTCAATTCTGGGAATGCTTGAAAATTGCAAGTTACTTTTCTTATAAAATTTCCACGCCTTACCATAGATGTTAAGGCGCACGCCTAGGCGCCCAGGCGCCCCAGGCCATGCACCTAGAATGAACGCCTTGCTTTTATAGCAAATGTCATGCGCCTTGGGTCGCATGGGCGCCTAGGCGGCCGCCTAGGTGCGCCTAGGCACGCCTTGGCGCCTAGGAGACTATTTTTCATGCATACTACTACTTGAGTGTTCTGGAAACGAGTCAAATTATCTTTATGGGGTCGTCTAATATCCAATATAACTCTTTCCATATATGTTTCAAAGAGAGTAAAAGCACTCATATACTGTTAACCTGCATAGGAATACCAATGCACAAGGTATCACGTCGCACAAAGGTTGGTTGTACTGATTTTTCTTAAATAATAGTGGAACATAACAAGATTGGGGGTCCCAGGCAGTGCATCTGTAATGGAATACAAGATCAAGTATGTTGCAGAGAGGATAATGTCCCCTTTGATGTTTTTCCATTGAAGGCCTATGACGGTAGGATGCTCCATAATATTGGTATAAGCCGAGCTCTACAAACAAACTTTCTTCTATAGAGTTTATACTGATAAGATATCACCTAATATTGGTAAGTGAGGGCCAGTGTAACCCAATGATCTTTTGCTCTTATTAGTGTAGTACCGGTCTAGGAATAAACTTATTAGTACAAACGGGTCTCTGATGCATTAGAGATTCTGGAATTGATTCAGCTTTAAATTTGATCTGATAATATAATGTACGGGAATTAGTGCATAGTAGCCCTACCGAATCACTATGCTTGGTACATAAATACACTAAATAAGAAATAATGGCTATAGTAAAAACAATTGATGTGAATACACAACATTATTGCAGGGATGCTAATGAGCCTATCGAGATCCTAAAAAAATATTAAATTGATGTTGTCACTAAGATTTTCACATGACATGGCGCATCCAAATGTGATATTTTTGAAATTTCTTGATGCCACTTTGGAAAATGCGATATAATTTCCTAATAATCTAGCATCCAAATGTGATATTTTTGAAATTTCTTGATGCCACTTTGGAAAACACCTAGGCTCCCAGGCGCCCAGGTGTAACGCCTTGTCGCCTTGCTGCCTTAATAACCATGCGCCTTACGCTTTTTCACTTGAACTGTCAATATTCCTTAATTTCAGACTATGCTCAGTTACCTCCTAGGTGATACTTAAAAAAGATGCAATCTACGAGTGTGATTTGTATGTGGCACATTTATCTATCCATGCCTTATTTATGCACTGATTTATGGCCATGATATGCATGTTCCATCATAGCTTGGTTGATCTTTAATTGAACCGATTTATGGCCCTAATTTACAATAGAGTTGTTAGTTCTCATTATGGGATATGGGCCCAATAAATACTTCCACTTCAATGTTTGGAGGTTAGGAGCCTACTAAAGCATCTTATATGTACCCTGATATGATTGCTCATGTGTTTGAGGGGATCATTATAAGGTTAGATACACTTGTGTCATTAGGATGCACACGGGTTTTGGGATTGACTAAGATGTATATGCCTAAAGGGTTATATTGGCCATGGAATGCTACATAGTAATGACTCTCAAGAACTTTGATGACCATTGTTCCCATCCTTACATGATGAGCAGGGGAAGTGCAAGTTCTTCCAGTGTTCACATTGCGGGTGAAGAACCAGCCGAGCTGCGGGTGAAGTGGAAACCAATTATGGACCAGTGCCTTCTGCATCTCTTCGAGAACCAGTTCGACATAGGAGACCGAGTCGGAGTCTCCTTCACAACCCTGACTTGGCAGAGCATTACCGCCCACTTCAACATGCAGACTAAGAATAATTGAGACAAGTCGAGTCTGAACAACTGGTGGAAGTCAATAATGAAGGACTGTGTCGCCTTCGTTCATCTAATGACCAAGAGCGATTAGGGTTAGGATCCGGTATCCCGTACGTTTGTCTCTCCCGATGAGTCAGCTTGGCTGATGGTACATACTAACTAGGTGCAAACATTGTGTTTCATGTTAGGTTTGTCGTATCCAACTCGTGGATTCTCTTTCAGATAGACAAGGCATACAAGCACTACCGAAGGAAGACATTCCTTCATCATGAACCGATAGAGACCATGGTCGGGAAGTTATTCCCTCGTTACCGAAGGAAGACATTCCCTCACTACGAACTGGTAGGGCACACATAGATCCAAGAGATCATAAAATGGCCACATCGGTAGATCCTATGAGGTGTTCTGTATGTAGTATGTACCATGACACCATCACGCATCTATGCACCTGCCTAAAGGAATGGACGTGCTTGAAATGTTCGTGACACCTTAACGATGAGGAATCACTACGTACACTATTTTACTACCTTGGTCACAACGTGGAAAAAGTCTTGTGCGGCCATTTCCAGTATTCCTGGGACACAATTTCAAAGCATCTCAATGATGTCTTGATGTGTATCATCTCCCTCAGAGATGATTTCATCCACACGTCGATAGAATATTGCCCGATCTCAGATGTTTTACTACATACTAGTAATTTCGATACGTATTTCAAGGTTTTAACCTCTTGACCCATAACTCTTTCATGATTGTGTCCTAACATTGATAAATGTCCATCCAGGACATCATAGGGGTTATCAACAAGACATTGATTCCTATGAATGTGTCTGTAAATATTGCACCAAAGTTTTGAAGCAAGCATAAGGTCCTCACGCATAACGTGATTGCTTGTGTCAACTTCGGTTACATATTCATGTACATGGGGCGGAGTGGGAGGGCTCATCTGCTGACATGAAGTTGTTGAGGCAGGGTCTAAATGAGGGAAGTTTCCACGTGCCTTACGGCCGCAAGTTTCTTGTGGATTACGGGTATGCAAACACATACACCTTCTTGGAGCCCTACTGAGGTGTCATCGTGCACCTACCACAATTTCATGCTAGGATTGGTCGAGTGTATGCCAGGCAAGAGGAGATATTCAACCACCGTCACCAGCAACTTCGCATATGCGTTGAACGAACATTCATGATCATGAAGATATGCTTCATGTCGATAAGTGAATGACTATTTATAACTTCATAAAGCAAGTAGTGGTCATAATGGCGTGTTGCATTATCAATAACTTCATCTACTAGGTGCAGGGCGAGGATCAGATATCCAACGCATTTACTTGAGTCTCAATGGAAGGTAGAGTGTCATTGACAACTAAGGATGGATATGATGAGATGTTCGATAATGAAGTCGGCTCCGTCATCTGTATTTCCATGGAAGATATACAAGCAGGGGAAATACTCCGCGATACGCTGGCATCTACAATGTGGGGGAATGCTTAGCCATTTTCCTCGGTGGATGTCGATCGGACTTGTTTTGGGGTTCAGTTATTATAAATTCGGTTCATTTCTAGTGTAATCGAGGATGTATTCTGTATTTTCCCTATGATCGTGAAATATTACCTTTGTTATCATTGTGTACTGCTGATGAACATTTATTATATGCAATGTTTTCTGTGCTTTTTGTATCAAATGCTCCTTTCTTCCACTCGGTGACGAATGGTTTATGAATCCATGATTCATTAACATTCTTTCTACATTTTGTCTTAAAACCCTTAACAAATACAATAAAATATGCATTAAAATTACTTTCTTATAAAAATACCATTCATGAATAAAAATGCATTTTTATGCACCAAAATTATGTAAATAAATAAAAGAATAAAAACAAAGAAAATAAAAAGGCAGATTGTAAATATGTATATACGTGTAATATGACTTATAAAATATAAGTATACCTGAAAGATATATTTATATAACCTAACCCAAGAGAACAAGTTAGCATGGGTTGGTCGACAAACAAATAAGTAGGGCGAGATAAGGAAGAAAACCACAAAAAGAATTATTTATACACTCTACACATTATTTATTAATTATCAAATAAATACTAAAACTTCAAAGATTTTTATTTATTTCATTTAAATATATTTTCACCAAACTCTTCTCTTACTTATTTCTAAAAATGTATAGAAACATATAAAAATAAGTTAAAAATATTATCTTGTATACATGCCAAGAGTCTCTTTGAAAAATGTCGATTTTGGGACCTTAGGACAACTGTGATTATTGGTTATTTATTTTATTCAGACAACACTATTTATAGTTTTATTGATTTTATAATTTTTAATTATTTTCTTTCTAATATTTTAATCATGAATTATTTCAAAGTTATAACCTTATTTAATATTTAAACAAATCAAAAACCCTAATTTATAGATGAGATTGAACTGTAGATTTATACATGTATGCATTTATATAAAAAAATAATTTATTAAAATCCCTAAAAAATCATACTACTCCTATTTATTACTATATTACTTTATATAACATAAAAATGATATAGCATTTATTAAATTATTGAATTAAAAATACAAAATATGTTTATTCAATATACTTTATATTTATTTATTAATATCGTATTTATAATCAATAAAATATACATTATTTATAAAAATAAGTTATACCATAATTCATCTAAAATATATATACACAATTTTCATTTTTATACCTATTTGAAATAAGGTCATTTATTATTTAATATATAATTTATATTGTATTTACTTATTTTGGCCTACGAGGTGCTGACACGTGTCAACACCTCAGCCATCTTCCTCCCAAGATTCAGTTGAGAAGTTTGTTCTGACAATCAAGTTCACCCATTTCTCCCGTTAATTCTAACACCTAAACCACGGTCTAAACCGTCCAGATCCTAGTCCTAACTAACCTAATCCACGTCGGCCCTTAGATCACTCTTCATCCTCTATCGATCCATCTATAAAATGATTTGAACTTTATCTTCAACAACTAACTTCTCCATCTCTAGAATAAATTGCCTGACTGCCAACTTCAAGACCTTGCTTCGTCGTCCTCGGTGGTGACAGCACCCAGGTGGTTGCTTCGCGTGAAAGAGGGTCGTCAGAAGGAGAGTTCTAAGGCCTTGATTGGCCTCGCAGTGTCGCCATAGCATGTGCGTAGCTCGGGCAACACCCACCCTCGAGCTACGACATAAGTTCTTACAACCTCATTTCCCCGGTGCAACATTCACCCCCTTTTCAATTTCATCGATCCTCGTACTGTAATTAGATGTGTTAATCACACATTTAGATCATCTTAATCATCATCTTTGAGTCACACATCAGAATCCAATTTGATTTGTTTCCAAACCTCTTCGATTTCCATCTGGCATCCTTCATTTCCTAGAAACCTTATTTGAAATGCAAAATCTTATAAATTCAGTTGATTCTTACTTGAATCGAGCAAGAGAAACTTCTTTGCAGGTCATCCACATGATTATGGAACATTCCCTTAACCATCTGGAGCAACATCGCCTTCTTCATGGAGCAATTGAGTAGCAGAACACTATAGGACCCCGAAACCCTAAAAGTCCTTTGCCTTATGTCATTGCGCTATCTTGATCCTTCCCTCGTCGTAGGTGAGCTCGAAGGAGAGAGTATCTCTCCTTATGTCCCTACAGGAGCTCACCATCGACCACCATAGCTAGAGATCGCTAGATAGAATCAAAGAACGCTGCTGCCCGCACCTAGATTGGGGAAGAACTTGCTCAAGAACGTGAAGTGCAGGCTTTTGACACGTGGCATCCACTGATGAATCTCTATTTCAACACCTTTATTCTTTCATTTTGGCCTTTGAATCTTAACTAAATGCATTTATATATCATTAACTTGTCAAAAATAAGCATTCATTAATTTTTACAAAATACCATATAAAATGTTGAACACATATCATATTTATTGCCAAAATAAAAGAATAAAGAAAAGAAAAAAAGCCAAGTGTCAAGGACACTGCAATGATCTTAGCCCTCGAGACTTAGTCATCATGATGACTTAGTCAACAAGGAAGAAAGTAGGGGGAGATAGGGTGTCAAATTGTACATAAGACATAATCAGACAACCTTACAAAATAGGTCAATAATTACTTTTAGGACCTATTTTATTCGTTATTTTTTATTCATCAATTCAATAAACTTTATACATGAAAGTTGTAGATAAAATAAAAATAACAACACAAAATTGATTTCATTCAAAAATAATACACAATGTACTTTTTATACGTAAAATAAAAAAGCCAAAATACCAACTTCCCTAACCCATATATTCTAAATAAAGACTCAAAATATATCAAAATCACCTTTAATTGTATCTAACTTTTAATAAGCTATTTAATTAAGGTGGTTTCATATTTTTTGGAGTTAAGGTGTAAAAGTTAGGTCTTGGACCCTTATTGTACAATATACCCGAATAAAATATTCATTTTATTTATTCTTTATTATTTCTATAATTTTATATTTTTTATAATTTTAGAATTATCATTCATGGTATATGTACATATTTAGAATACAATAACATGATAAATAGAATACTGAAATTAAATAAGAACATAAAATACATAGAGGGGTATACAATTCTTATACTTATATAATATACATCCCTATTTACTTAAACATATATATTATATCAGAAAAATAAAACAAAAATATATTTATGTATATAAAAATAAGTTATAATTTTATAAAATAATAAAACAGGAGAATGAAATCAAAAATACGAAATAAAAATAAAATAACCAAAATATAGGTAAATATACCTACAAATAGAACCCTAAAAATTGACTTATAATCAAACACCCCATAAAAATAATCAAAAATAGGCATTAAATTCTACATAAAATTAGAAACATTGTTTTGTTTTTTAATATAATTATAATAAATTAATTTATCAATTCTTTTAAATTTTCCAAGGTATTTCTGCCTTGGAATTTCATGGTTGGTCCACGTGGACCAACCACGAGGCTTTGTCTGTTGAGCTAGGGTAAACTGTCCGACCTCTTTCTGATTTCTGTCAGAAGCTTCACGAGGTTGCCACTTCATCGATTTTTCCACACCTTGACCATCACATGTTGCCCTCGAGACCTTTACCTTCCTGTAGCCATCTCATCTCTCTTCCACGCCCATGCGAGCATCTTCACCAACCTACGCTCAAGCTCGCGCAATCGGCCCTCGTAACTTGCCAAAAATCCGCCTATAAATAAACCACCAGTGCCCACTTTTGTCGTTTGATCTGTTTTCCTGGTCTTTAACCCCACAAAATGCTCTTAGAGGTCTCGCCATGGTGACAACAAGGTGTGGCCGATGTTTGCAGTGGGGAAGGACCAAGGCGGAGGCGTATCCACCCACCGTTTGGAGTTGCTCCGACATGTTCTGCTCATGAGCTCCCAACTCATGAGCCCCTTTTTCTTCCCAGTTTTAGGTAAGATTTTAGCGTAGAATTTAATTAAGATTTTATTTAAGGTTTAATCCAGTAGAATTAGGCTTAATCAGATAATCATCTGTAACTTGGATCTTAAGCTCCATGTCGATTTCACTTGACAGTTGTTCACCCCGCTTTCGCCCATTCTCATTCCTCTCTGCATTCTCCACATTTCGCTCGCAAAAGTCCCTTTGATTCTGCACAAATCGAGGGCCTATGAGCTCCTCCTATGCCACTTCGACGGAGCTCATCACCCTTGTTCATCCGCGTAGCCTCCCGCTGCCTTTTTGTTTCGAGGATCATCGCCTCATGCCACCTCAGTGTTTGGTGCAGGTCTACGATATAAATGCCCCTTTTGGAGCGATGAAGTACCTGGACGATGCTCCAGGTCACCTGGATCCACATGGAGTCTCTAAGCCCCTTCGAACACATCTGAAGCCATCAACAAACGTGGAGGCATACCGGCAACCTTTTCCACTCGTTGGCGAGGAGAACAGAGCTCGGAGCTTCCCATATTCATTAATCAAAGCAACCTCCAGGCAGTGTTCTTGGGTGTTCTTCCAACACCCTCGAACACCGTTGGATCAAGAACCGTCGCCATATTTAATCGTAGCCCTTAGATCAAGACGAAGCATCGTCCGACCAGAGCCATCATATCATCCATGTGTAGCATGAGGACAATTGGATTGCCATACTTTAGCGGGTAATTTACACAGACCTCCTCCGCATATTTTCTAATTTTTACGTAGCCCTGTAAATATTTTATTCCTATTAAAATTTATGGGCAATTGCATATGCCCCCTTGAACTTCTTTAATATTGCAGTTTAGTACATGTTAGAGTCATGTGCGTGCGCACATTTTATATTATGAATATTGCATGTAAACCCCTGTGGGTTATTTTATTGTTGTTTAATATAACAAGTTTGGATTTCAACGTTAAAATTTGAGTTAAAATTCATTGTGCCCCTCGTATTTAATTTTATTAGCAATTATAACCCTGCTAGGGCAAGTATTTTTATGTTGAACTTATTATTTATTAAAAATATCTATTGTGAATAATAGGGTTAGGTTCCTGATTGCTTGTATTTTCATGCCCTATATTGTTTGCATTTTAGGACTTTTCCCTAATTTATAAAAAAAAGCACAAATATTCCATGTTTAGCTTAAAAATACATAAAAACTATAAAATCATTTTGAAAAATGCCCAAAAATATATTTTCTATATTTAAGTATTTTGAACCCCGAGACCGAAAATCCCAAAAATAGAAAAGAAAAGGCATAAAAATAAAAAAACTCCAAAATACATTACAAAAAGATTAAAAATTCCAAAAATTCCCAAAAATATATTTTCCATCTCTGAATTTTATTTATATTATTAGCTATATACTAAAATTGATTTGCATAATTTTGGGCTTAATTTGTTATTTTTCCTCTTCATTTCAATTCAACCTGTTTATTAAATCCTTGATGTGGGATATTTTTTACTTTAAAAATATATAAAAATTACAAAATTTGCCAAAAAATTATAAAAACAACAAAAAATTCTTTAGAACACACAAAGATTAATTCTATAGTTTTTATTTATTTATATTATTGTTTATACCTATATTAGTCCATATTGTATACATAGACTTATATATTCTTATATTACCTTATTTTAAAAGAAAAGGAAATATAAAAATATAAAATATAATACATAAAATAAAAAATAAAAAATTTAAAAATAATAAAAAAACAAAAAACCCCACATACTTTGGTTAATATTGCGCATATCTATATACATACATACTTTGTATTATTTATCCATTATTTATTGATAAATAATATAGGAGTGCTACATCATGTGTTCCTTGTGTTCGACACCCTACTTTGCTTGTCGCTATACATGTCTATTTGTAGGATTCATAATAAATGTTGATTCAAACCTATAAGTCCATTGATTGATATAATGTGTGAGTTGATTTTTGAGACAATCAGCAGGGATATGTGAGAGGTCAGTTCAGCGACTTCGCTTCCGTATTGTGTGGAGCGTACGATTCTCTCCTCTCTTCGGGTGTTCAGTTCTTCAAATGGCACCGTTGCCGGGGAGAAATGGATTGTAGCATATTTTTGTATATAAGTAGTTGCATATTGTTGTGCCTTTATTCTCTACTTACTTTATTTTAATAATTGTTTGACTATTCTAACCCATATTTCTTGTTGATCTTTCTTGTGAGGGACCGCTTGACGATGGCTATCTAGTGAGATGTGGGCGCACCCGAGACGAGCAGAGGTTGGTTTTCTCTTCGTGAGTCGACCAAGAGAGAGCAGGAGAGAAGAGAAAGTAAGGAGGAAAAGAGCAAACTATTTTTTGTGAGAGAGAGAATTCAATTTTTGCAAAATAGTTTGTAATTAATTAGGACACTACTCTCTCTACCACACGAGGTCCAGTGACTGAGAATATGTTCACCTAGGGGCCTCGTATCGGATCTTTTGTGCTTTATCGCCTTTATTTTATTTTTTTTCACATGTTTTGAGCTTTCCGCTTTTGTTTATATTTGTTTTCTGTGAGTGAACCCTTAGACATCAGGTTGCTTGATTCGGTAGCTAGGTCCAAAGCCTTGATAATACTGCATGCACCCATAGTGATATGCTCTTGGACTCAGTCAAAATTAATTGTTGACTATTTGGACTTGAGATCAAGTGCTGAGAGAAGTGCCATACAACCTTGCAGGATCCGTTGTGGTGGACACCGATGCACTTTAGAGACCAGACTTTGGATCTTACTTCTGAGTAATTAGCATTTGGTTCTTCCCAATAACAACATCTATTGTTTAGGATGTTTTCCTACTTTTGCATATGGCCATGTAGTGTAATTATTTCTATTCTGCCTTGCATCCCGCATGGAGAGAGCTGGGAAGCACTGTAAGTAATTTTATCTTTATGCATCATTAGTCACTAAGGCGAGATTTCCACCTTAGTGACGACTTGCATGGCTTTTCCGTACTCTCCCCTTGTGTTTATATCACTTAGGACATAAAGGAAAATTACAAAAAAATTTGTTAAGTGGCTTGCTCTGAAAAATACTCAAAAAACTTGAAAACCCAAAAATTAAAAAAGGGATTGGTAAATAAATTTGACCTTGATTAAAACTCGTAAAGAACCATTCATTGTTTGGGGTTCATAAAGCGCATATTGTTTTCAGGTGCATTTCAGATAGAGTGAGGCGCGACCCGCTAAGTATAAGAGCCCAAATCCCGATCTGCAGTGCCTTGATTATCACTTGGGTTTGCGAAGTATTGCTGTTTCTATCATACGTGACTGAGTAGGGACTCGTCGAGCACGGTGTTCCCACCTTGTGTGGAGCATCCGGCATGGTTTGAAGTACTGAGCTAAGGCCACGCCCTCATGAGTGTGTCTGTCTCATCGGTTTGCGTCCAAGTAGGTCCTTGCACGCTCATGGGTGATTCCATTGCGAGCGAGGTCCGAAGTATTGGTTTCACCTATCAGCCTCCCCTCTCTATTTCTTCGGCAGAGTAGCCATCTAGGCACGAGATCAAGGACCTTTCAACATGCACATCACAAGTTAAAAAGGAGGTGGAGGAAGTACAGGATGCTTGCTTGACAGTACTGATGAGAGAGATCTATCAAGGGTTGTACGGTTTCACAAGGCGAAACCGTAGTCAAGGTATTGACCTCTCAATAAACCTCAATCGATCAACAATCAACCCACAAATAAATCGAGCAATGAATATCACAACATGTGAGTTAAAATTTATTATTCTCTACAACTAAATGTATAACAAGTAAGTACGTAGAGCTCGAACCACAAAGAGCAAAATCGGTAGCATGTGGTTATTTTTAACCAAAGAGCATTATGTACAAGCATGCCATTATATTTTTGTGGGTTTTTAGTTTTATATATTTTTTGTTTTGTTTTGTTTTTCTTTTTATAATTTTGTATTTTGTTTAAATGTTATATTTTTATATTATCTTTTATATTTCTAGAATTTTATGTTTCTTTTTCTTTTAAATAGCTAATATAGGGTATGTAAAGTATGTAAAACTATATATATAATAAAAATTAATGTAAATATAAATATAAATAAAATTAACTAAAATTTTTAGAATTAAAATTTTTTGTATTTGAATATTTTTTTACTATTTTTGTGATTTTTTGGTGAATTTTGCCAATTTTTAAATCTTTTCAAAGTTGAAAATGGCTTAAAACGGGGATAAAATAATAGGCCGAAATTGAAATAGAAAATTAAAATAGAAAATAAAGTCCAAAATTTTCCATTAATAGATATATAATTAATATAGAGGAAATTTCAAAATAGAAAAAACCATTTTTAGGGTTTTTGAGAATTTTTTTAGATTTTTATAAAGGTTTTTTGGGTTTTTCAATTTTTAATAGTTTTCTTTTCCTATTTTAATGATTTTTGTTCTGCAAGCTAAAAATACCTAAATTCCCAAAATATATTTTTTGGGGAATTTTTCAAAAGATTATTCTATTTTTTTATTTTATAAGCTAGACAGGGGCAAAAACATGCTAATTTCATTTTTGACAAATAGCAAAAAGGTCCAAAATTGCAAAATTAAAAATGTGACATGAAACTACATGCAATTAGAAGCCTACACCTATTTTTTTGTGTTTTGGATCATAATAGCTATTTTAAATAAATACAATAAACACACAAAAATACAATTGTTGGAGTGGGCATATATGTAAATAGAATAAAATCCAGGGGCCTCTGTGTAACTTTTCCAAACATATACAACGTACATTAAATTTCCTTAGACCAAAAATAAATATAAAAAGTGTTAGCGGCATCTTTGCAAAATGGCCTCCTCTCATGGGACGTCACGTGAGGTGACCTGGCATGGACCTAATTGCAATATTAAAGGAGTATAGGGGTCTATATGCCATTTAACCATCTTATTTATACGAAATATTTTACTTACAAGACTATTTATTAAATACAAAAATAAGGAGGGCTGAGTATGCAATTTACTCCTTAACGTGAAGGATCGGACGATGCTCCCTCCTTCACTAATACACATGACGTCTCCTCACCTGGCGATGACGCTTCACCGATCTGTGGTCGTGATTACATCTGGTTCTCCATCGGACGGGAAAGCTTGTGGTGAACGGACGACCACGATCAAATACGGGTCACCTATCCAAATCGGACGACACCTTCTCTCTTCGAAGAACATAGAAGAACATCTTGCTTCACTATCTTCGATTGATCCTATCTCCTTCCTCTGATGATCTTCGTCGATGGCGTTTAGCTCCAGACCTACGGGGAGCTCGTCCGTAGCTGGTGAAGCTCACAAAGTACCCTGGAACCTTGAGAAGGGTTCCGACGAGCTCAAGTTCTCCAAGGGGCTTTTGGAACCTCTGTACGAATTGATCTAGGCCAGAAGGGCCTCTTTGCGCACGAGACCTGTACCGGGGAAATGTATGGCTTGAAGCGAAGCACTTCGACCAAACGTTAAGCTGGAATGCGTAATATGTGAGGTGTTTGGCGAGGCCTCAGGCAACGTGTAGGAGGGCCTCTGATCTCCAGCCCCGTGCAGGATATGGGTGATTGGAGTATGGGACAGACAGAGTGAAGAAGTGAGAGGGGAAGGTGTGGAGGTGTGCAGGTGTGCTGGACACGGCGGAGCACAATGAACAGACTGCCGGAGCTCAAGTGCTCTGGCGCTGTGGATTTTTAATGTGAAGCTAATATACATGATTAAAAGCTAATCTAAGGACCACAAATGAAATGCAATAAAGACAACTATCTAAAAATCATAAAAGCGTAGCTCGTACCTACCGACAAAGGCAGGGAGCAGAGGTGGTTAACGACGACCACTGTGGGTGCACCTCCGTGTCCTACAGACGCTAACAGGCCTTAGGGGATCTCCTACTGTCACGAGGATACTCATTAGGCTGAGGCTTAGGGGTTTTAGGGATTGGAATGTGACCAAAAAATGAAGGGAAGGAAGAGGTTGTTATTTAAACACAATCGACATACCCTTATTAGCCAGCATATTAGGAGAAATACGAGCTATGTACAAGGGATCTAAGGCATGGGCGTGGATTATGGTTGATCAAAGAGTGTTTTTGCGAAAGATCATATCAAGATGAGTGATGGTGCACCCAGGAAATCGAGGAGAAGACGCGGGAAAAGACAGGCGCCAGAGGTCAGACAACCTGGAGGCTGAGTTGACTGGCAGTCAACAAACGGTGCGATGTGATTGGTCCACGTCGACCATTGCAGGACAAAATAGTCCAAATTATTTGAAATTAAAATCTGTAAATGATTTTATTAATTTTTTATTATATAATAATAAATGTTTATTAATTTATGTAGTATTTTATTATGATTTGTGTTTATTTTTTAACATTATTTATTAGTAGTTAATTTTAGGGATATATTTATAGGTATATCCATCTATGTTTTAACTATTTTATTTTTATTTTCTATATTTTATTTTATTATTTTAGTTCTTTATTTTGTATTTTTATAACTTATTTTTAGGTATATAGATATATTTTTATTATATTTTTATGATATAATTTATATACTTAAATAAATAGGGATATATTATGTAGGTATAAATATGTATGTTATCCATGTATTTATACATATTATTTGTTTTGAAGTATTTTCTTAGATTTTATTTTATTTTTAATTTTTAATAGAATGTAGATAATTTTTACAAGAGTATAAAAATATAAAATTGTAGAAAAGATTAAATAACTTGAATATTTTATTCATGTATATTGTACAATAGGGGTTCAAAACCTAGCTTTCATACCTTAACTCTAAAAAAATATGAAACCACCTTTATTAAATAGCTTATTAAAAGTTATATACAATTAAAGGTGATTTTGATATATTTTGAGTTTATATTTGAGAAATATGGGTCTGGGAAGTTGGGATTTTGGAATCTTATTCAGAGTATAACTTTTATATTGTTCATTATTTTTATATGAAATCAATTTTATAATTTTCTATATATAATTATCTACAACTTTCATGTATAAAATTTTTTATTTGAGGTATAAAAAGTGGAGAATAAAATGGGTTCCAAAAGTAAATAAATGATGAATTAATAAATGTGATTTCCGTTGTATTATTGCCCCTTATCTCTCCCTACTTTATTCTGTGTCGACCTAGTCATGAAGATGCCAGGTCTCGGGGTTTAGGGTCATAAAATACTTTTGGTATTTTATTCTTTATTTTATTTTCTTTTCTTTATTCTATAATTTTGACATTAAAAATAGTATTTTATATAGTATTTATAAAATAAAGACCGAATGTTAATTTGCATGAATTAAGGCTATTTACATGCATTAGCTACGGTTCTTAAGGCCAAAATGATCGAATAGAGATGATGAAATGGAGATTCATCAAGTACACATGTTCCAATGGGGTTAGCGTACTTAAGGACTTGTTATAAGATTGCTTGAAAATAACAATAAAATTTAAAAGATAAAAATAACCGAACCTTATAGCTTCACATGTGTTGAGTGGGTGAACCTATCCTTGTTTTATGTTTGTTTGAATTAGATTAAGGTTCAAAGATCAATCATGCACATTTTATGCCATTTTCACTTTCTTCTATTTGATTCCTCCTTTGCCCCCTGCTCATTTGAAGCCTTCTACTATTTTACATTCAATTTATTCCTTGTTTGACCCCTGTATCATTCCTCCAAATCAATTTTCCTCTTGACCTTCGAGATGACGACACATGGATGGTTTAGTCGGGACTCCGTCGATGCCAACATCGATTCCACATGCTCCTCACCTCCAATAATTCGGGGCGAGTCCCGAGAACCCGGTTCAGACTCCGTGAATCGATCTCCAGACTCCACGTCTTCTCCAATAAATTGGGGTCACTTTTGTTCTGAAAATCTGCCCATTTTGGATGGAGATTGATTTCACTCCTTACACTTCGTCATCATTAATGAAGTTCTGTATTGACCTTAACACATACTGATTCATTACATCTGGTGCTTCGATTTAGAATGATCGGGGCATCATTCCATGTGTAGATCGCGAGCTCGATGTGGAGCCAGAAATTCTCTATTTAGAATCAGAAAGAAACACAGAGTTGGCTCCTGTAGGAAAAGGGAAGGGACCATAACAGCCACCGCAGCCACATCTGGAACATGGCTAGCCAGGCCAAAATGCCATGAATGCCCGACTCCTCGCCTCCATCCAGGCAATACATCAGCAACTCACCGACCAGGCATTGGCCCGAGTTGCCTTCCAGGACATGATTTATGACTTGAGGAGAGTAAGAGAAAATCTCGAGGAGGAGGAGGAGGAGGAGCGGGTGGAGGTCGTGGAGGCCCAGCAGACGAGCCCAGAGGAGAGCGGCCCAAGCTGACTCTCAAGGAGACGTACAACCCTGGAGCCGGCCAAGTCACATAGTGGATCCAAATTCCAACGATCCACACACACTTCGAGTTGAAGCCTCAACTCTTGGCACTTCTACCCAACTTATGGGGAAATGCAAATGAGGAGTTGCATGTCCACATGCAACAGTTCGGGTGCATTTGTGGTACAACACACTACCCTAACATACCGTTAGGGGTAGTCAAGATGACGACATTCCCATTCAGTCTCCGGGACAAGGCCCTTCATTGGATCAACCACTTGAGGAAGGTCATCGCTACACGGGAAGACTTAAGTCCGCCTTTTTGCACAAATACCATCATCTTGGGCGACTTAATCAGATGAGTGCCCGCATAGCAAATTTCACCCAAGCCACACACGAATCCATCCATGAGGCTCAGGAGAGATTTACTGAATTACAAAAGAAATGACCCCATTAATACATTCCTAGGACCAGCATGGTCCAACATTTCTTTGGGGGACTGATAGTTGAGAGTCAGAAGCTCGTGGATGTCATGTGTGGTGGCTTCACACTTCAACAAAGATGAGGATGTTTTGTGGCAGATCTTTGAGGAAATGGCCGAAGGAGAGGCTGCCTTGTCATCGTCCCATGCCTATCAACACCAACCCCACATTCGTCAAAAGTTGGTTTATATGGCATCTTCTCACGAGCCGGACAGGGATGAGATCTCCAATCTAAGCATCATAAGGAGCCACCTGTCCAAGGTGGATATCATAGAGAAACAATCATAGGACCTGGAGAAACTTTCTGTGATTGAACATAAGACTCAGCACCTGGACAAATTAGATCATATCACCAAGCACCTGGAGTTGCTGGTCAGTACAGTCAACTCGTGCAATTTCGTGTCTGCATCGGCCCCAACTCCAGCTCAGACAAAGGACCAAGCATCGCCACAACCTCCTCAGCGGAGTCTGAGCCTGCCAGCGGCACGTTACTATGTGCAAGCTCCTAACCATAATCTCCGCAGCAATCACAACAGCAGCTGGTTGTCTACCAGCCTGAGGCCCAACACATTCAAGATCCGTGTTTCCCTCCACCACCTCTCATTCAAGAGGTGAATGGCATATGGGCCAACGATATACAGTTGGCCTGTCCAAGCGGACCTCAGCTGGGCCAGCAATCAGGAAATCGCAGTTCCCTGAACAAGGAGGGAGATTTGTTCAGAATCAGCCTCAGTACCACAAGCGGTCTCAGACATACAATGGCAATTGGAGACAAAATCAGTATCAACAACCACAGTACATTCATACCAGTAGAACCAACAGTTCCCGGTTGTTCCATACCAGAACCAACCTCCTTAGCAACACCATCAGTACCATCTCTCTCCTCGGTAACATCCCCAGCATTCGCACCAGCAGCCCCCATGCCAGTTCCAGTATCAACGTTGCCAGCACGCTGACTTATCCGAGGCTTTCCCTCCGACAATCCATACCTTGGATTGTCTGGATCAACTAGTGAAAAGCCTAGCAAAGATGAGCCAGAAACTTGATGACCTTACCCTTACGAAGACCTTCATTCCAGCACAGGTGGAGGCTAATCCCAATAATTTTAAGAAAAAAGAGCTTGCGATGTTCCAACCGATCTAACTAAGTCAGATATGCTTGATTTGTTTTTATCCAATAGTATCACTCTCAGGAGAAGCAGGACCTTGCATCCATTAGCCGCATGCAAGGCGAATAATAAAGCTTTGCCAGGCGAATCATCATCTTCTACATCAGCCGATCCAGCATCCGGGCCGGGTGAGGAAGAAGAGTAAGGAGAAGCGCCGCATCAAAAAGCCAAAAAAATCAAGAAAATAAAAAAACACCAAAAAGACAGCACCACCAGCAATGGCAACAAGAGCACCAGCCAACCCGCCTTGGAGGAAACCACGCCTGCAATTGATCTAGTGCTTGCAGATGGAGGTCCAACTACAGATTTTGGATGCCCACTTTTCTTGGATGACCCTGCTCATTTTAGTCATCCAGTTATAAAGCTTGATGTGGGCGAAAATTTGATGTAATTAAGAACTCTATTCCTACTGTTGCATTTGATTATGTAAATATTCCTTTTCTGGATGCATTAAGAAAATCCAAAAAAAATAAAATTTTGAAATCAACCTTGTCTGATCCTGATGTTGTTGAGATTATTCAGAATCTTGTGCTTGAAATGCCCTTACTCAAAGCCATCAAGTACATGCCTAATATCAAAAAAGGTCTTAAAGAGGCATGTACTTCGAAAAGGTAGTCACGTAGAGCCAGAGAAAGAAATATGAAACATATTCTAACCGCAGCTATAGTAAATGCTATCAGTAATCTCCCGACAAAAAAGAAGGATATGGGAGCTCCTCTAATCAGATGCCAGATGTTTGATCAACAGTTTAATCAAATTCTACTTGATAGTGGATCATCAATCAACCTGATGCCCACTTCAATGCTCATAGAGTTTGGGTTGGGACCGCTCAAGTCTACTAGAATGATTTTGCAGTTCGCATATATATCCATCAAGCGATCCTAAGGAATTCTGGAAGATGTCATCGTTACCATTCAGGGAATGCAGTTCGTTGCGGATTTCATAGTTCAGGATATGGACACTTCAGTTCCTCTTCTGCATACCCCAATAATCCTTGGACGATCGTTCCTTCGAACAGTCAAAGCAGTGGCGAACTATGGCACCGGGACAATCACCTTCCGTTCAAACAGCGACAAGGCGTCGATTGAGACCGCCCAAGTGCCCAAATAGTCAGAACTTGCATCAGACCAGGGTGAGCCAGCAGAGCAGCGAACATAAGACTGTAACTTTTTCTGAATTATGCGATACTGATTTGTTCAAGGATGATATTGAGACTCAAGTATTCCTCTCCATAGAGGAAGTCTTGGACAATACAGTCGAGTTCCCGAATATCCTTGTTGGTGAGATCTTTGTTGAGCTGCCTAATGAATACATTTATGGCCACATGTCTTTGGTTGAGCAAGAGGACATCATTGCAGAATTTTGTAAACAAGATCCGGTAATTGAAGAATTCTGTGCAGCTCTGCACTCAGAGCCTACAAGGTCAATGGTGAACACACCACCGATGAAAGACCCGACACCTTCGCCCTGCACAGTAGCTGAGTTTACCACTTAGCTAAACCAGACACCACTTGAGCTCAAGCCACTTCCAGCGAACATGAAGTATGACTTCCTTGCACGCGTACAGAACATGTTCCCCATGATCATCAATTCACAACTAACCGAGGAACAAGAATCTCATCTGCTCGAGGTTTGATGAACGCGAAAATCATATCTTTAATTATCGATGATATTGTAGTATAGGAGATGAAATTCGGTCGATCAAAAACCACAATCTTTGAATGTCGTGGAATATTTTAACTTGGCAAGATATCAAGATCGAACACAAGGACACAAGCCACTTTATCTATTTATCGAAACTAATCTATTAATTCTTGAGTGATTAAATTCATCAGGTTCTATGACTCATATGCACAGACAAAATGATGTAGAAATGCATGCATAGTCAACAAGAAATGATGCATGTATTTTTGTGTGGTTTTCAATTCAATTAAAAAGAGATGCAATGCATGCACACAGTTAATGAGATACAAATAGATATGCAAGATAAAAATGTACAAATATGCCCTAAATTAATTGTATCAATGAGCAATCAAATAAGCATTGAATTCATAGACAAAATATGCAATAAAAATAAATTATGGCATTTAGAATGAGAAGCAGTAGACACTATAGATCTAAAAATTATCACAAATAATATTGTGTCAAACCATGAAGTTAACTATGCCATAAGATAGAGGATAAAATGTGCAGCACAATGAAACTGAAATCATGGATAACAGAGCTCATATGCTCAGTATATGCTAAATGGAATGCAAAAGCATAAATGCAATAAAAATATATGAAAATAAAAGATAAATAATCACAAATATGCCCCTAGAGTGACCTATTTGCAATTTCAAAAAGCTAGAGGGGGACCATTGTAATTTTTCCAGAAGTGCGTGAGCCTTTTTACAATTATTGAAAGCTGGTGGTATACTTGTGCAAAATTCCCAAGCGCGCACGTGAGGCACGCACATGGGGACCTTTCTGTAATTTGTAGAAGCCAGCAGGGGTGATTTGCAAATTACCCAACCCCTCCCGTGCAAGGCACATGAGAAGGCTAGGCTCAGAAGGATGCAGCCTCGGGTGGACATGCGACGTCCATTAGTGCTTCGGGTGAATGGCATGGACGAAACAAACCTGTAGGTTCGGAGTTGCATTGTGGCAGTATTTGGGTCGTCCGATCCAGATGATCGGAGGGTGACTGCTTCTCGTGGTCCGCCTCTTGCGGCGGTGAGGGGACCACGCTCCGACGTGCCCCCTTTTTCTCTAATGTACATCTCTGCAGCTGGTGAAGCTCCAGAAGCTTCTTGGATATCACACGCTGAAGCTTGACTGTAGGCGATGGCGTGGGAGGTCCGGGATTGATTAGGCGATGTGAGGTCGTCAGCGCTGCTGCTCGAGATCAGAGTGGAAGCTGGAGCTCCAATCATTGAAGATACCTGCAATGTTAAGCATAGTTGAAGCATGCTAATGCGTGTCTATGAGTGAGGTGAATGGTGAACGGAGGGTCATGGGGACGAAGAAGGCGATGGACCTAGTTGGGTTCTCCGTTGTGTTGACAGAGAAGCGAGGACGAGGTGGTGAGGGGTTCTGGAGGAGAAAGTAGGTGAGCGAGAGGTGACGTGTGAATCATGGATGTCCGCTGGTGGTGATCGCACGGTGATTCGAAGGTAAGGGAGTCCGTGCCAAGTGAATTAAATCAGAGAAAATGGAGAAACATAAGAGGAGGAGATAGTACCAGATCGAAGGTTCAGCTACGGCAGAGGAAGTGGCATGTGTTGAGGTCCAAGGGACCTCGGGTCTTCGCTCAACATGCTCGGCCTGAGCATGGGATTCGACGGTAGTGGAGAGCTATCGTGGCTTGGCCGAGTGACCAAGGATCACACCTGGAGGTGTCAGCCACGAGGAGAGGAAGATGTGCTAATCGGAGCTCCACGTAGTGGTGGATAGGGTGATTAGGAGGCATAACAAAGGGTTTTATAGGTGGAGGAGGCCGACGTTACAGGCAAGGTTTCAACAGCTGTAGTAAGGGTGTGGAGTGATGGAGGGGTGTAGTGATGGTCGTGTGTGAGGCGGGGGAGTCCGGGCTACGTGGAGAAGGCGTTAGGTCATGGAAGGAGTGGTTGACGTGTGCTCAAAAAATGGAAGGGGGGAGGGTGCGGCGAGGCGTAACGGACGGGGAGGGGGTTGCGCAAGGTTGAAGATGGAGTCCTAGCCGTTGGATCTAGAGATCCAACGGCTTACATTAGGGTGTAGGTGGGCAGCGTGGATCAGATCTTATGATCTGATCCAACGACGAAGAGGCAAGCGGGGATGTGCGGCCCAGATGGGAGCGGGTGGAAAGGATCTAGCGGCTGAGGAGGAGGCGTGTGTCGTGCGGATGTGTCATGGTAATGGCCGTTAAGATAGGAGCGTGAAGCGACGTGGGGGATCAGATCAAGGAACCGATCTAGCGGTGCGTAAGGGACGGATGTGATGAGGCGTGGGATCCATCTAAAGGTGGAGGTGATTTAGGTGATGTGGAGAGGCCAGAACTATTGGATGAGATGTCATCCAATGGTGACGATGATGGCGGGCAGGAGAGGTGGAGATGTGATCTGGAAGGTCGATCCGAGGGTCGAGGAAGTGGCGATGATGGACGACTATGATTGAGGTGGGGAGAGGATGATCCAAGGGCGTAGAAAGGTAGCGGGTGGCGTAAGGAGAGGCGGTCGTGTCGTGGCTCAAGAGAGCGCCACGTGGCCACTCCAGAAAAATCAAAAATGACAAAAAACAAAGAAAATTCAAAAATAAATAGTAGGAGGACGAATCAACAAAAAGTCAAAACAATGAAGATGTAGATCTCGATGAGATCTACAAGTTTCATGTAGATAATAAAGTCAAAAGAGGTCATTTGTAAATTGGATAATTTTGCAAGCATTTCTAATGTTTAAAAACACTTAGTTTTGTAGTTTTGAGATTTCTTTGTATTTTTTATTTCTTTTTGAAACCAAAATAAATATATAAAATAATTAACCTAATTTTTAGGGGTTTTTAATGATAAAGAAAATATTAGTGATAAATACAATAAATTAGGGTTAGTGTTAACTATATGTGATTGATTTATTTGCCAAAGATGTGGAATTAACGAATATTTCTCACGAGGTTCTTATTTTTTGAGGATAAAAAAGAGAGAATAATGATGATCCAGCAGGGATTCATCATACCCTGTACTTAAACTTTGCTCATCCTCGAGCATCTAAAGAATTAAGGAGCTAGATTAATTCCTGACAATGCATGTGGATTTTCAAGGCTTAATTCATCGAAGGCTCTTAATTTGAGTGATCCTAAAATTCTGGGCTCAACCATGCTCTAGTCAAAAGGAATCTCACTTCTCTAATTATCAGACTATCTGTTTGTACATAAAATATATGGATATGACCATTAGTATACTGCAATCTTGAGAGTTGAGTCGAGATGCCACCCAAGGTTCCAGTCCAGGAGACTCTCCTCTAGACCTAATCCTCAACACTAGGGAATAAGTCGGTTCTTGCATTCAATCAATCATCATTAGTTTGTCATACTTGAAAGTGTTGACGGATGGCCAGATGACATAGGGCATATGATTGTGTATATTTTCTCTCCCTCACATTGGAGCAAGGGTCCTCTCGAGTGCCTTATTACTCAATACATTTATATTTTTGTAGTTTGTTGATCAATGTGTCCGTCAAGAGAATTCGGAGTCGTCTGCACTTATTTTCCTGGGAGTACACTGGGGTGTGTCTCTTTTGAGTATCTAAGATACCTTCGACACCTAGACTTGTATCATTATTCGATGCAGAGCCCTTTTTGGATGCTAGACTAACTCCTTCATTCTAATAGCATTTGATCCAAGTGGACACTTTGAAATGGTTAGGAGCGCTCGCCTTTGGTGGAAGCTCTTTGTAATTTGACTTTGTAATTGAGAGCTCTTTTATTTCAATATTTCTTTCTTTTATTTTCTTTTTGCCTAGCTCCATTGCTTCTACCAAGAGTTGCCACACACTGATTAACACTTATTTAGTTTCATCACACCCTGGAACAAAGGTCAATATCAAGAGATAGCATGCGAACTTGTTCACATACTGGCTAGGGTTTTGCCGACTCTCAAGTTTCTTGAAGCCTTCATTAACTTTATCCCATCCTCGAACATCATTAAATCAGGTCTAGTCTCAAATCACTAGTCCCGGTTCCTCAAGTGATAACTCAACTCATCTCAACAATTATGCAGTTGTGCAAGTGATGCGCTTATCATATTCTTAGAAGGTAGAGATGAAGAGAGCAATATAATGCTCAAAATTTTCAAACTAGGGAAGTGTGTATTATTAAGTTTCAAAAACCCTGATGATTAAACTTGGCTAACTCAGTTTCTCAAGATCTCAGAAACCAAGTGTCTTCGAATCCTTAAGCCTTGAGTGATAGTGAATGTGCCAGGAACACACCAACTCATCAGTTAGTGAATTTTGTGATTTTTATCTTTAGCAAAATTTTTTGAATTTTAATTTTTCATTTTTTAATTCTTAAGAGAGATAATGGCTGGCCCAAGCTCTTATGACAATTGCATCTACTTCCAACCAGTATGGGTGTAAGTACGGACCTTTAGACAGCTACCCGTGTTACTTGAGGATGGAGAATTACACAATGTCCTCTAAACCACCCACTCTGCTAAGGGACACCATCGTTCCCTCGTTGAAGAGTAGCTACTCATTTTTAAGCATAGTAGTTAGAGTCTCTACCATAGAAAATTTTCAATTTTTCAGATTTTTATGGGGTTTTTGAATAAGGCTAATTTTATTTACAAAAAGTTATTCCCTCGATGTTTTAAAAATATTTTTACAAAAATTTTACAAAAATCAGTTCACTGTCATACCTAAACCCTAGCCGAAACAGTTTTCAAAATTTTTAACATACGAGATATGACTAAAGTATATATACAACAATATACGGTATACCCTCTATACTTAACTTTTTCTATGTTATCATAGCACGAGTGATATGAAGCCATAGCTCCGGTTAAATACAAGGTGATATAGCGGAACTGACTCGGAGGTCCCCATATACTTAGGTCAAAATAACCTAAGCATAAGAAGATAAGTAGGGGGAGATTGATGGGTGGGGTCCCCCTAATACCTAGGCTGAAAATAGCCCAAGTATTGGATGTGGATCTTTGAGCTAGGGGACCCGTGGTTTGTTAGCGTTAGAGGGGAGGGGGTGTAAATTTTTATAGAAGAATTGATGGAGGGGTGTGGGGGGGGGGGTGAGTAAATATATAGAGATGGAAGTGTGTGGGGGGGGAGAGGGGGTGTAGATCGTCAAGTGTTCCTCTCTTTTTTTAACACACATGAGCCCTCGAATGAGGACCGCTAGAAACACTTACAATATTTTTTTACAACAAATGCATGAATAAAATGCTGATGAATCTTCCTTGAATCTTTCCTGATTTTCCTTTGCAGCCTTCACAACAAGAGCTCCCAACTCCACGCCTCCATGGGTCTCAAGCATCCTCGGTCGCCATGGGCCCTGCCACAAAGAAGTTATCAGAAAAATATCAAGAAAAATAATCAACGCATGATGCAAAACCAACACAATGAGAAGACCTGGAAATTTTCACATAAAAAATAATTAAATAAAATTCAACAAATAAATTAAGATGGCCCATGTCCCCGGCAACGACATCATTTGATGAGAAGGAAAATCACCTCTTTAATTGTTGATGATATTGCAGTATAGGAGACGAAACTCAATCGATCAAAAACCACAATCTTTGAATGTTGTGGAATATTTTAACTTGGAAAGATACCAAGATCGAACACCAGGACACAAGCCTCTTTATCTATTTATCTAAAACTATCTATTAATTCTCGAGTGATTAAATTCATCATGTTCTAGGTATTCATATGCAAAGACAAAATGATGTAGAAAGGCAGACAAAATCAACAAGAAATGATGCATGTATTTTTATGTGGTTTTTAATGCAATTAAAAAGAGATGCAATGCATGCACACAATTAATGAGATTCAAATAGATATGCAAGCCAAAAATGACAAATATGCCATAAATCAATTGTATCAATGAGCAATTGAATAAGCATTGTATTCAGAGACAAATTATGTAATAAGAATAATTTATGGCATTTAGATGAGAAGTAATAGACACTATAGATATAAAAATTATCATAAATAATCTTGTGTCAAACCATGAAGTTAACTATGCCATAAGATAGAGGAAAAAATGTACAACATAATGAAACTGAAATCATGGATAACAGAGTTCATTTGCTCAAGATATGCTAAATGGAATGTAAGGGCATAAATGAAATAAAAATACGTGAAAATAAAAGATAAATAATCACAAATAGGACCCTAAAGGGACATATTTGCAATTTCAGAAAGCCAGAGAGGGCCCATTGTAATTTTTCCAGAAGCACAGGGGCCTTTTTACAATTATTGAAACCGGAGGTGCACTTATGCAAAATTCCCAAGTGCATACGTGAGGCACATGCATGGGGATCTTTCTATAATATGTAGAAGCCAGCGGGGGTGATCTGCAAATTACTCAGCCCCTCACGTGCAAGGCACGCAAGAAGTCTAGGCTCGGAAGGATGCAGCCTCGGGTAGACTTGCGGCGACCATTGGCGCTTCGGGCGAATGGCATGGATGAAACAAACTTGCAGGTTCGGAGTTGCACCATGGTCATATTTGGGTCGTCCGATCTAGATGATCGGAGGGTGATTGCTTCTCGTGCTCTGCCTCCTGCGGCGGCAAGGGTACTGCGCTCCAGTGTGCCCCCCTTTTCTCCACCGTACATCTCCGTGGCTGGTGAAGCTCCATGAAGCTTCTTGGAGATCACGCGATGAAGCTTGACCGAAGGCGATAATGCGGGAGGTCCGGGATTGATCAGACGATTCGAGGTCGTCGGTGCTACTGCTCGAGATCGGAGTGGAAGATGGACCTCCGATCATTGAAGGTACCTGCAACATTAAGCATAGACGAAGTGTGTTGATGCGTGTGTACGAGTGAGATGAAGGGATAACGGAGGGTCGTGGGAGCGAAGAAGGCTATGGCCCTAGTTGGGTTCTCCACCGTGTTGACGAAGAAGCGGGGACGAGGTGGTGAGTGGTTTTGGAGTAGGGAGAATGTGAATGAGAGGTGATGCGTGAATCATGGATGTCCGGTAGTGGTGATCATGTGGTGATTCGAAGGTGAGGGAGTCTGTGTTAAGTGAATTAAATCGGAGAAAATGGAGAAATAGAAGAGGAGAAGATAATCAGAGGTTTAGCTACGACGGAGGAAGTGACATGTGCGGAGGTCCAAGGAGCGACCAAGGATCGCACCTGGAGGTGTCGGCCATCTTAGCCCCTCGATTCCTCCTCTTTCTGTCATGAGGAGAGGAAGAGGGACTAGGCGGAGCTCCATGTAGTGGTGGATAGTGTGATTAGGTGGCAGAGCAGAGGGTTTTATAGGCGGAGAAGGTCGGCATTACAGGAAAGGTTTAAACGACTGTACTGAGGGACATGGAGTGATGGAGGGGTGTAGTGATGGTCATTCGTGGGGCGGGGGAGTCCGGGCTATGTGGAGGAGGTGTTAGGTCATTGAGTGAGTGGTTGACATGCGCTCCAAAAATGGATGGGGGAGAAGGTACACCGAGGCGTAATAGACGGGTGATGAATCCACATTTCATCATCTTTATTCTACCATTTTGGCATCAAAAACCCTAGCAAATGCCTGTAAATAGCATTAAAAACACCATTTTAGCATGCATGCATGTGCTTCCAATTAGGGTGTAAAATACTGTAATTAAAGCCAAAATTATAGAATAAATAAAAGAAAAGAAAAAGAATAAAATATTGTAAATATTTTATGACCCAAATCCCGAGATCTAGGCATCTTGATGAATAGGTCGACCACGAATAAAGTAGGGGGAGATAAGGGTCAAATATATATACTATTTAATACATTCTTTATTCATTTTGGGACCTATTTTTGGTTCCACTTTTTGTACATCAAATAAATAAACTTTGTACATGAAAGTTGTAGACAATTTAATAAATAAAAATACAAAATTGATTTCACTGAAAAATAATATACAGATAAAAAGTTATGGTCTGAATAAAAATCCAGAATCCCAACTTCCCAGACACGTATCTTACAACTGAAAACTCCAAATGCATCAAACTCACCTTTAATTGTATATAGAAGAACATAAGCTATTTAATGGCGGTGGTTTCGCATTTGGCGGAGCTACGGTTTGAAAGTTAAGTTTTGGACCCACATTGTACAGTTGTACTGATTAAAATGTTCCATATATTATGTATTCATTATTTGTATATTTTTATATTTTTATAATTATGTCAATATTACTTATAATAATTATGTACATTAAAATCAAAATAAAAATGCAAAGAAAACTCAAAATAAAAATACTTGTATATACAAAACCTAGGTATTATACCTATACCCATACCTATATAAAGTATACTTATATTTTCTTTAAAATACAAAACACATCAGAAAAATAAAATAAAAATATTTCTAAGTGTATAAAAGTATGATAAAAATTTATAAAATAATAAATAGAATTAAAGAAATTAAAAATACTAAAATAAAAATAAAAGAATAAAATATATAGGTAATATACCTATAAGGGGCATAATAGGCAACTCATAAAAATATATTCCATAAAAATAATTAAAAATCATAATAAAATACTACATAAAATAATAAATATTTTTATTTTATAACCTAAAAATAATAAAATCATTTTCGATTTTTAATTGAATTTACAAAGGTTTTTCGAGGGGTTTTTCCTAGTTGGTCCACGTGGACCAACCAGGTGGCGCCCCCAGTTGACCCCGATCAACTGGTCGCCTCCCCTCCTGCGCCCGTTGTCAGAGTTGGTTTTCGAGCCAATTTCTTGGCTTTTTCGCAACCAAACCTTTCACTCTTTCGACTCGATTTCTTCTGTAAATCTCTTCCTCGATCATCCACCTTGCCCGCCCCATGATTACATTGGGCCGAGGACCAGCGATTGCTCCAATCTTCGTTGATCTTTGAGCCCCTGTCACCTTAAGTCAAACCACTTAAAATGGACCCCCGACTTTGGATTTGAATTCGAGTCCCTTCGGTCCACCCCTCATCGCCTCTCTTGTGCTCTGTGGATTCTTGGAGGTGACAGCTCCACCGTGGTCCCTTCAGCCAAGGCGTACGAGGTCGGAGGCGTCTCCACCACCTCCCCCAACTCCGGTGGTCGAGGTACCTCACTTCCTCTGGCTCCGGCCATTGAGGGCCCCCCTTCCTTTTATTTTTCATTCGCATTTTATTCCTGTTAGTTCTAGGATTAAAAACCCTCAAAAATCACGAAGTATCGTCGCTTGAATCGCCCAAATCATCATCTTGGCCGGAGCGCACCTCCGGCCAATCACCGCCATGCCTCGTTTCGCTTCCATTTCGCCTCCTTAAGGTCCAGGCATGTCTACCTGGACCTCCTAACCTGTTTTGCAGGTAAAAGGAACTTCACTCGCGCCTGGAGGCTATTTTGGAGCCTCGCCAGAGCTCGTGAAGCCCCCCAGCTCCGCCGACTGCCAGCGAGCACCTCGGCCTTCGCTGTGGTCTTTTGAAGCCCCCAGGAGGAAGAGCAGACCCCCAGGAGTCTCCACGTCCATTTTGAAGCTCAACCGCCATCGGAGACCAGAGATCTCGGGCGGAGAAGCTCGCCCTCGCCGGCGTTCTTCGTTGTTCTTGGTCCTAGCCTCCGCATCGTTGGATCGTGGAAAAGCCCCAGATTGCACAGCATCCGTCCGATCCTCCATCGCCTTCACCGTCCGATCATTCGAGGAAGATCTAATCTCATCCGTGCATCGTCGAAGCGTCGCCGGCCGTCCGTCGCTCGCCACGTGGATAAGAGGCAAAGTCTCCGCCGTTGGATCGCGCGCGCAGAGGGTATTTTGCTACTTTAACCCTGCGCATTTTGTATTTACTATTTAGTCCACAAACTTTCATCAGTAGTGTAAAAGTTTTGTAATATTTGCATGTAAACCCTCGTATTTATTTTATTTGCACATCGGTCCTCCGCCACGTCACCTCACGTGACCTGTTCACGTGAGGTGTGGGCATTTTGCAAGGAGGCCCTCCGCCCTTTTATTATTTCGTTTCAGTACCAGGAGTTGTAGTTTAAATGTTAAACTTTTGTGAAAATTGCATGTAAGCCCTCAGGCTTTGTTGAAATTGTGTTTCAGTCCCTGCCAAGCGCGTGCAAGTCACGCGCCCCGGTGGACAATTTGCGCCGACACCCCTACGGGTTTGGGAATTTGTGTTTGGTCCATAAATTCAAATATTAAGTTCAATATTTTGTGGAAAATTGCATGTATGCCCCTGGATGTTTTGATAATTGCACTTATACCCCTACTAGGCTGTGACATTTTTGCTTGCTTGATCTATTTAATTAGGGTATCATTTTAATTCGAAAATTTCTCAAAAATTCAAGTTAAGCTCCTGTGTGCTTGTTCTTTAACGCCATATTTTTAGTTTTTGATTTTATTGCATTTTCATATTAATTAAAAATCAAAAACTTGCTTTTTGCCTGTTGTCTAGCTTAGAAAATTCAAAAAAAATATTAAAACACCTCGAAAAATTCCAAAAAAAAATTACTAACTGTCTATTTTAACCTATTTTAGTGTCAATCCAAAAATCACTAAAAATGTCAAAAGAAAAACCTTAAAAATGAGAAAATACTCAAAAACTTCAAAAAAATATAAAAAATTCTAGAAAATCCCAAAAATTGCAAACTCGGTTCCTGTAGGTTCTTCATTTTATTATCTTTAATTGAAAATTAGTTTGGGAAAATTTTGTGGCTGTTTGATATTTTTAATTCCCATTTTACCCCTAGCCCATAGCTAATTCCCTGTTTTCCTTTATTTTGCTATTCAAAAATACCAATTGAAAATACCCAAAAATCACAAAAACAGTAAAAAATTATAAAAATACCAAAAAGATTTTATTTCTGAATTTTTGAGTATTTTAGCTTACTTTTATAAATAGTTTATCATCTCTTTTATTACCTTGTTTATATATTCCAATATTGAAAAAGAAAAAAATATAAAATATAAAATTATAAAAATAAAAAAATTAAAAATCAAAATACAAAATTAAAAATTAAATAATTTTTTTAAAAAAATTTTAAAACCCACAAAAATAGTTGCTTGCATAGTGTAGACATCACTTCACTTTCACTCACACACACACTTGTGCACCTACCCTGTTTGCTCTTGTGTTCGAACTCTCTGCATACTTGTCCTATACACCTTATTTGTAGAGTTAAAAATAAATTTTAACTTCACATTGCTTGTCATTGCTTGAGATCTCTAGTGTGGGTAAATTGTTGATTAATTACGATTTATTGTGGGTCGCTGATTTAACCGAAATTAGGTGGTCTTAAGTTCAACACAAAGTGTGAACTCAGTCGAAGTGTCAACCACACAAATCTCGATTAAAGTCAACAATTAACCCACACTAAAGATCAACAATCATAAATAAATGTGGAGTTAAATTTTATTTTTAACTCTGCACAAATGGTGTATAGGGACAAGTATGCAGAGAGTTCGAACATAGGGATCAAACAGGGCAGATCAAATACAAGTGTGTGTGTGAATGTGTGGTGTCTACACTAAGCAAGCAATCAAAGGAATTTTTGTGGGTTTTTAAATTTAGATTTTTTTAATTTAATTTTTAATTTTGTATTTGATTTTTAATTTTCTGATTTTTACAATTTAATATTTAATTTTTTTTAATAATGGAAAATAAAGGCTATGTAATAAAAGAGAAGATAGAATAATGATAAAAATATGCAAAAATAGCCAAAAAAATCAGAAATAAAATGTTTTTGGTATTTTTATGATTTTTTACTATTTTTGTGATTTTTGAGTATTTTTTAAGGTTTTTTTGGTATTTTTAAATGCTGAAATAAATCAAAATAGTGCACAGTGTACTGGCTGTGAGCAAAATGGAACTTAAAAATAGACAACGGCCACAAAATATTTTCAAACTATTTTTCAAATAAAGTTAATAAAATGTAGAGTAAAGAGGAACTGAGTTTGTAATTTTTGGAGTTTTCTTTGATTTTATATATTTTTTGAAGTTTTTGAGTGTTTTTGAATTTTTAAGGTTTTGCTTTTGAGATTTTTAGTGATTTTTGGATTGACACTAAAATAGGATAAAAGACACACTAGGGAATTTTTTTGGAATTTTTCGAGGTATTTTAATATTTTTTTGGCATTTTCTAAGCTATACAGTGAATAAAAAGCATGTTTTTGATTTTTAATAAATATAAAAATGAAATAAAATCAAAAACTAAAATTAGGGCGTGGAAGAACAAGCACACAGGAGCTTAACCCTAATTTTTGAGAATTTTTGGAGGCGAAATGATAATTTTAAATAATTACAACAAGCATCCAAACATTAATCAGGTCTGGCAGGGGTATATATGCAATTTCTCAAACATCCAGGGGCTAACTTGCAATATTTCCAAAAATATAACACTTAATATAAAAGTTCTGGGACCTAAACGAAATACCAAAAAGATCGAGGGCCTCGGTGCAAAATGCCCTCACCTCACGTGTACAGGTCACGTGAGGTGACGTGGAAGAGGACCTGAATGTAAATAAAATAAAGACGAGGGTCTTTTTGCAAATTTTACAAAAATATTACACTACAGACGAAAGTTTTAGGACTAAAATATAAATACAAAATGCGTGGGGGTTTAGATGCAAAATACCCTCGGCGCGCGGATCCAACGGCTGCAGATCGTCACTTATACACGTGGCATGAATCCAGCGGTCGACGACGCTTCGCGTGGACGGCAGAGATTAGATCATCTGGCGACGATCTGACGGTGGCTACATGGCGCGATCCAACGGCTGCTGCTCGACCTGGGGGAGCTCTTCAATCCGACGGCTGAGAGGCTGGGATCAAGAACAACGTCGGTCGCCGGCGAGGGCGAACTTCGTCGTTCCAGATCTTCTTCCTCCGGCGATGGCACGGCTTCAAAAAGGACGTGGAGCTTCCTGGGGTCCTTCTCTTTCTCCTGGAGGCGTCAAAAGACCACAGCGACGACCGTGGCACTCGCAAGCGGTCAGCGGAGCTGGAGGGCTCGGCTGAGCTCCGGCGAGCGACAAAATTGCGCCCAGGCGCTATTCAACGCACTTTGACCCTGCAAAAATGGTTAAGAGGTCCAGGGCAAAATGCCTGGACCTTAGGTGACCGGAATAGAGGCGAAAAGCGAAGCGGTGATGGGTGGTCGAAGGTGCGCTCCGGCGAGGGGGTATGATTTGGTGAAATGACTGATGGAACTTGAAATTGCTTGAGGGCTTATGATCCTAGAGCTAAGGCGAACCTACTGAGCGAGAAATAAATGGGGGAAGGGGCCCTCGATGGCCGGAACCAGAGGGAGGAAGGTACCTCGACCGCCGGTCTTGCGGGAGGTGGTGGAGACGCCTCCGACCTCTATCGCTTGGCTGAAGAGCTTGCGGTGGAGCTGTCACCTCCAGGGAGCTCGGGAGCACGAAGGTGGCGACGAGGGGTGGACCGAAGGGACTCAAATTCGTCACTTATACACGTGGCGTGAATCCAGCGGTCAACGACGCTTCGCGTGGACGGCAGAGATTAGATCATCTGGCGACGATCGGACGGTGGCTACGTGGTGCGATCCAATGGCTGCTGCTCGACCTGGGGGAGCTCTTCAATCCGACGGCTGAGAGGCTGGGATCAAGAACAACGTCGGTCGCCGGCGAGGGCGAACTTCGCCGTTCCTGATCTTCTTCCTCCAGCGATGGCACGGCTTCAAAATGGACGTGGAGCTTCCTGGGGTTCTTCTCTTTCTCCTGGAGGCATCAGAAGACCACGGCGACGACCGTGGCACTCACAGGCGGTCGGCGGAGCTGGAGGGCTCGGTTGAGCTCCGGCGAGCGACAAAATTGCGCCCAGGCGCTAGTCAACGCACTTTGACCCTGCAAAAATGGTTAAGAGGTCCAGGGAAAAATGCATGGACCTTAGGTGACCAGAATAGAGGCGAAAAACGAAGCGGTGATGGGTGGTCGAAGGTGCGCTCCGGCGAGGGGGTATGATTTGGCGAAATGACCAATGGAACTTGAAATTGCTTGAGGGCTTATGATCCTAGAGCTAAGGCGAACCTATTGAGCGAGAAATAAATGGGGGAAGGGGCCCTCGATGGCTGGAACCAGAGGGAGGAAGGTACCTCGACCGCCGGTCTTGCGGGAGGTGGTGGAGACGCCTCCGACCTCTATCGCCTTGGCTGAAGAGCTTTCGGTGGAGCTGTCACCTCCAGGGAGCTCGGGAGCACGAAGGTGGTGACGAGGGGTGGACCGAAGGGACTCAAATTCGAAATGAAGGTGGAGGTTTGGTTTTAAGTGGTTTGACCTCGAGTTGCAGGGGCTTGAAGATCAACGATTCTGGAGCATCTCAGTGATCCTTGGCCCGATGTAAACACATGGCGGGCAAGAGGGATGATCGAGGGAGAAAAGTGCAGAAGAAATCAAGACGAAAGGGTGAAAGGATTGGTTGGGAAAAAGCCAAGAAAATGGCTCAAAAACCAAGTCTTCTGACAAGGGTAGGTGCAGCTGACCTGGGTCAACTGGGGCCGTCTCCTGATTGGTCCACGTGGACCAATCAGGAAAAATCCCTGATAATTATTTTGTAAATTCAATTAAAAATAGAAAAAGGCCGAATTAATTAATGATTATAAAATAAAAAATATTCATTATTTTGTGTAGTATTTTATTATGATTTTTAATTTATTTTATGAGGTATATTTTTACAAGTTTACTTTTTAGCCCTGTATAGGTATATTACCTATGTATTTTAGTATTTTATTTTATTTTGTGTATTTTACTTTTATAAGTTTTATTTATTATTTTGTAAAATTCTAAAATACTTTTATATATACAAATATATTTTTGTTTTATTTTTCTGATGTATTCTGTATATTAAATAAATTATAAGAGTATTTTATATAGGTAAGAGTATAGGTATTATACCTGTATGATCTATACTTGTTGATTTTTATTTTGAGTTTTCTTTGTACTTTTATTCTGATTTTGATGCAGATAATTATTATAAGTAATATCTATGAAATTATAATAATATAAAAAATATAAAAATAATGAATAAATAATAAATTGAATATTTTAATCAGTACAACTATACAATGAGGGTCCAAAACTCAACTTTCAAACCGTAGCTCCGCCAAATGCGAAACCACCACCATTGGATAGATTATTTTATTCTATATACATTTAAAGGTGAGTATGCTGCATTTGGAGTTGTTTGTTGTGAGATACGGGTCTGGGAAGTTGGGATTCTGGATTCTTATTCAGACCATAACTTTTTGTCTGTATATTATTTTTCTGTGAAATCAATTTTGTATTTTTCTTTATTAAATTATCTACAACATTCATGTACAAAGTTTCTTTATTTGATGTGTAAAAAGTGGAATCAAAAATAGGTCCCAAAATGAATAAATAATGAATAAAAGGTATAGGTAATTTATCTGTATTTTGGCCCTTATCTCCCCCTACTTTATTCCTTGTCGACCTATTCATCAAGATGCCTAGGTCTCGGGGTTTTGGGTCATAAAATATTTACAATATTTTATTCTTTTTCTTTTCTTTAATTTATTCTATAATTTTGGCTTTAATTACAGTATTTTATACACTATTTAGATGCACATGCATGAATGCTAAGATGATGATTTTAATGCTATTTACAGGCATTTGCTAGGGTTTTTAGTGCCAAAATGATAGAATAAAGATGATGAAATGTGGATTCATCATCCCTTTATACTTTACCTTTGCTAGTCCCTAGCAAACACTTATGCAATAAGTGCAAAAAGAAAAAGAAAGAAAAGAAAAGGAAGAACTTGGATTTTATTTGATTATCAAACTTGTCTTCACAAAATCAAAGTTTGGAGCTTAAGTCGGACATTTGTAATTTTAGTGCGAGCGGAACCTTAATGAGAACCGTATTTGAAATCCAACGGTCCCTAAGAATCCCAAAACTCTGCTCAAGTCTCCTTAATAGCCAGGTCAGAAATATCTCAATTCATACGCAAACCCTTACAACTATGAGTCTGACTCGTACAGTGTAAGTGATTTTGGCTCTTCCCAACTACAATGACAAAGAAACTGACTTCTCCAGTACGACAACCCAATGATTCCCCCAATCCAATAACTCCATTCTCGAGGAGCGGGGTATTCCCTTCTAAGTTCAAGTGGCAGCAAGCTCAAGAGGAGGGGGTGAAGAGAAGAATGGACGGTAGCCAGTGTAGCTACCTATCCTGGGATGCAAGACCAGTGTAGTCAAGTCATCCTGCTGCAGGCTCACATGATATGTCTTTGGAACTCAAGCTTGCTTATTGACTTTGTACATACTTGCAGGCTTTTTATTTTTGTACATGCCTGAACTTTTTTTTTTGAATATTATATACAACAGCATTTACATAAGGAGTTTTTCCTCTTGAGCCAGTAGACTATCCCTCTTTTGAAGCTTTATTGCAACCCATAGCCTCCTGTCTTTAGACTTCCTTATCACTGGACGGGTTGGGGTGCACTTCCCTCCCTAGAGGAGGACAAATGTTTCCACTTGTGTGCGTCTCATACCGGCAAATCCAATCCCCTCACCACTCCAACTGAGTTGAGCCATGTGAAAGGTGCAGGTGTCCAAGTTAGGTCATTATCACAAGAATCGTGCGTGTGCTCCGAAATACTCAACTTAGGCAGTCAAGAATCCATTGAACCTAGTCTCATGATCCTCAAAGAATTAAGTCGACTAGACCTGAAGTACCTCAAACCCTTCCTATAAGGTTCCTGTTATTAGGTAGATTTTAAGGTCCAATCAAGCTCCAATCACCGGATTTTACTTAGACTTGTTCAACTCTCAAACTCAATTCGAAAAATGCGAATGCTATGCAATGCAATGCAAAATGCAGAAAATATTTTTGTGATGCAATTTTCAAAGATTTTGAACTTTTTATGGATTTTTGAAAAGATGATGCATGCATTTTTTTTATCTTTTTTTTAGAAAGGTTTTTCAGATGTTTTTGGATTTTAGTTTTGCAAATGTTTTTGGGAATTTTTGAAAACAAAAAGATTTTGGTTGAAAGCAAGGTGAAAAATATGTACACGGGAGTGCTTCTTATATATATAAGAAGTGGATTTTAAGAATTTACAAGGGTACGTGATCAATTTTATAAGTATATATAGTGGATTTTGGTGTGATGTAAATGTTCCTCAAACTTATTTGACACACGCTCTCCACACAATTTTTGAAAACTATAGTCCAAAATAATTTTTACAAACATTTTTACAAACATGTACACACATTTGAAAATCATTTTGCAGAGGTTTTCAAAACAGTATATATAGATTTTTCAAAATATTTTTGCAACCATTTTTCAAACCATTTGCAAATCATTTTCCAAACATTTTATTTCACACAAAGAAAATAAATTTTACAGACCACACATTTTTACACAGGTTGAAAACATGTAACAAAATATTTTCAAAATAGTTTTCGATAGATGTTCACAAAGATTTTCAAACTATTTTTCAAACATTTTGCAAAAAACATTTTCACCTGATTTATTAATCAGTAAATACACAAAAGAATTTGAGGAACAGAACACCTTTTTATTAGGGATTTTTTAATGAATTAGCCATATTATTAGGAAAATACGAAAGTACGAGTTATGGCTAAAGTATATACGTAGTATATACGACCCCCCTATACTTAGCTTGAGCTATGTCCTCATAGATCGGAGAGAAAAGAGAAGACATAACTCGTACTGAGTATAGGAAAATCTAAAGAATAAATAAATGAAGAAACGAATAAACGAATGAGAAGTTGACCGTCCCCCATACTTAGGATCAAATAATCCTAAGTGTAGCAGACTGTACACAAAGCAGGGAGGGTTAAGGGTGGGAATGAACAGATCGTACTCAGATTGGCTCCCCCTATACTTAGGGTAAAATATCCCTAAGTATAGACAAGAAGAGGAGACAATGGAGATGATCAAAAGATAAAGAAAACTCGGGGTGCACACCCCCCTATACTTAGGACAAAGTATGTCCTAAGTATGGAAAACTGTCTACAAGGGCGGCACCTTTTTGATAGATAAAGAAAATAGAAAAGGAAAAGAAGAAAAGAAGCAAATAAATCAACAGATGAAAGAGTGGTATGGACATATGATTTGTACAGCGGAAGATAGAAGTGAATACCATGTATGAGATGCAGATGATGTGAGTCAAAGAGCACATCTCATGCCAGAAGAATGGGGGCGACGTCAATGGTCGGCGGATCATGATCTATATATAGTTTCAGGCGTTGACCATTGACGCGGAAGGTAGAGGAAGATGACGGTACAGATATGTAGATGCTGCCATTGTCATGTACCTTCCTGACCATATACGGACCTTTCCACTTGCTCTGCAACTTCCCTGGGAATAATTTTAGCCTGGAATCAAACAACCATACTCTCTGATCTGGCTCAAATTGTTTATGGCTGATATGCGAATCATACCATGTCTTCATTTTCTCCTTGTACTGTAGGTTGTTGGAAAAGGCTGTATCTCTCAGTTCTTCCAGGGCTGCCAATTTTGCTCTTCTCTGCTCTCCTATACTCCCGGGATCTAACAGTAACTCAGTGACTGCCCAAAAAGATTTGTGCTTGATCTCCACTGGCAAATGGCATGGCTTGCCATAGACGAGATGAAAGGGAGATGTCCCCAATGGATTCTTGAAAGAAGTCCGATAGGCCCACAAGACCGAGTCCAAAAGCTGTGACCAATCCTTTCGGTCTGGGCGGACAACTTTCTGTAAGATTGTTTTTATCTCCCGATTCGAAACTTCGGCAAGACCATTAGTCTGAGGGTGATACGGTGTGGCAACCCGATGGTCAATGCCGAACTCGTCTGCAAGGGCCCTAACCTTGTCATTGATGAAATGAGACCCCCCGTCTGAAATCAAGACTCTAGGTACCCCGAACCGTGAAATGATATTTTTCCTCAAATCTGCGGCTCGGGCGGGGATGGCCTCAACCCATCGGCTGACATAATCAACAGCGAGCAGGATGTGCCTGAATCCCTGACTCTTAGGAAATGGGCCCACGAAATCAATCCCCCATGCATCAAAAACCTCACAGAAGTGAATGGGTTGCATGGTCATCATGTCTCTCTGTACGCAGGTTCCCATTTTCTGACAGTCAGTACATCTCTTCACGAACTCATCAGAATCCTTGAGGAGAGTAGGCCACCATAGGCCGGATTGAAGCACCTTCTGTGCTGTTCTTTTTTCAGAATGATGTCCTCCTGTCTCAAGCTTGTGGTAGTATGTGAGGACGCTATGATGCTCTTCTTGAGGAATGCACCTCCTCCAGATATTGTCCCCTCCTTCATGATAAAGGACGAGATCCTCCCAATGATAAAACTTGGCCTTCGCCAGGAAGGTCTCGAGTTTCTACCTGGGCCAACCTTGTGGGACTGTCTTGGTGACAAGATAGTTCACAATGTCAGCGTACCACAGGAGCGAGGTGATAGCCAAGATCGCCTCATCTGGAAATGTCTTTGTGATAGGTGCGCTGGGCTCAGATTCCTCAAGATTCTCCAATCTGGAGAGATGATCCGCCACCACATTCTTGACTCCAGGCTTATCCTTAATCTCAATATCAAATTCCTGGAGTAGAAGGATCCATCTGGTCAGACGTGCTTTAGCATCCTTCTTAGCCATTAAGTACCGGATGGCAGAGTGATCAGTGTAGATAGTCACTCTAGATCCGAGAATATACGATCGATACTTATCAAGAGCGAAGACTACGGCCAGCATCTCTTTCTCAGTCACAGTGTAATTCCGCTGTGCGGCATCTAAAGTCCGGCAGGCGTAGTGAATGGCAAACGGTAAACCATCCCTCCTCTGTGCAAGCACAGCCCCAACGGCAAAATCTGAAGCATCCGTCATGATCTCGAATGGAAGAGACCAATCAGGTGGTTGAAGGACAGGAGCTGAAACAACCATCTCTTTGAGAGTCTCGAAAGACGCAAGACACTTATCATTGACAATAAACTCTGTGTCTTTTGTCAGCAAGTCAGTAAGCGGTCGGGCAATTCGTATGAAGTCCTGAATGAACCGTCGGTAGAAACCGACATGCCCCAGAAAAGACCGCAACTGACGCAAGTTGGACGGCGGATTGAGTTTTCTGATGATATCCACCTTGGCTGGATCGACCTCCATGCCCCTATTGGAGACGATGTGACCGAGGACCGTCCCTTGAGTCATCATGAAATGACTCTTCTACTAAGATAAAACAAGGTTGACCTCTATGCAGCACTGAAGCACACGGTCTAGGCAGTCAAGACAAGCATCGAACCCGTCGCCATAGACCGAGAAGTCATCCATGAAGACCTCTAAACAGTCACCCACCATGTCCGAGAAGATGGACAACATGCACCTTTGGAATGTCGCTGGAGCGTTACATAGACCAAAGGGCATCCGTCTGAAAGCATACGTCCCAAACGGACAGGTGAATGACGTTTTCTCCTGGTCTTCGGGCGCAATGGCCACTTGATTATATCCAGAGTACCCGTCAAGAAAGCAGTAGTGACTCTTCCCGGCTAACCGCTCAATAATCTGATCAATGAAGGGTAGCGGGAAGTGATCCTTCTTGGTGGCCTCATTCAATCGTCTGTAGTCCACACAGACCCTCCAAGAAGTTGGTACTCTGGTAGCGATCTCCTCTCCAGACTCGTTGACAACTGTAGTGATACCCGTCTTCTTGGGTACCACATGTAAAGGACTTACCCATTTGGAGTCGGAGATGGGATAGATGAAATCAGCGCTCCACCACCTTGAAATTTCTTTCATTACTATGTCTCGAAGATTCGGGTTCAGCCGTCGTTGGAACTCACGCGACGGCTTAGCGTTATCCTCAAGATAAATGTGGTGGGAGCAAAGATTTGGGCTCAGCCCCTGGAGATCAGCTATACTCCAACCGATTGCCTTGCGGTTTCTTTCAAGAACCTCCATCAGATGAGATTCTTGTTCTCCAGTCAAATCTGATGAGATAATGACTGGGTGCATTTCTGGCTCTCCCGCAAGGAATCTATATGTCATCGACTGCAGTAGAGGTTTCCGTTCTGGACAACTGGGAGGTGGCAGATCTGGCTTCTGATATGTCTGTGTAAATGCTACCAGGTCTGCATGGGAGAACTCTCGCTCTTCATGAATCTCTGACGAAGGGCGGTCTGCTGAATCATCAATAAACTGCACTGGCTCGCACTCTGCCATGGTTGTTGGCTCAGAAGGAATCAAACAAGGTAAATAATCATCAAAATCATCCCAGTCAATGTCTGAATCCGAGGGATCAGAAGAAAATGAGCAAGAATGAAAATCATCGGCACCACTCGTCCCGAAACTTTCAGCCTCAAGTGTATCCTCATCCAGGGATGTGCTCTCCCGGCTCTCGACTGCCATGAGCTTGAGATATAGTGAATCTGTAGGCAAGGTGAGGGTCGGTGCTACAGGATCTGTCCAGTTGGATTCATCATCAGTCATCACGAAATCACACACCTGGTGGATGTCTAGCCCGTCCTCTTTCATCTGCTCGGCTTCGTTGGATTGCTCTGAGCGTGCCAACTCTCTGGCTCTGGTCTGGTCGATCGTATCTATTTGTATGCTTTCGCCCTCTACGTGAAAACATACCGTCCCACTGTCATGATCGGATATTGCCTTGGCAGTGGCCAAGAATGGGCGTCTAAGTATGATGGGGGCATCGGTTACCGATTCAAGGATCTCCATGTCCAGTACAACAAAGTCCACGGGAAATTTCAGGCCCTGAATGGTAACGACCACGTCCTTCAACAACCCCTTCGGCCTCTTGATCGACCTATCAACAAACTGAAGGACTGTCCTGCTCCGAAGAAGAGGGCCAAACTCGAATCGTTTGAGTAAGGCTGCCGGAAGGAGGTTGATCGAAGACCAGCTGTCTAATAGAGTACGATCGAATCGTTTCTCCTGGATCTCGCATCTGACATTGGAGGCTCCTGTATCAGGTCTCTTGGCTGGCAATGTGTTCTGAATGGCGCAGCAAGTGTCATGAGTGAGCATATGGATTTGATCTCTGTGCCTCTTCTTCCTTCGGACAGTAGTTGTCTCTTTCAAGTTCTTTTTGAAGAAGGGGATATGCTCAAATGCTTCCCGTAGAGTCAGCTGAATGTGAAATCTGTCAATCATTTGGTTGCCGAACTCTACCTGCTGGTTCTTTTTTGGATTTTCTTTTTTGTTCCCCTTCGCCCGGCGGAGTGCCTCGGGGAAGGGGATGGTAGGGGCCTCCACAGATGGAGGACTAGGAATGGGTCCCTGTGCCTATGAAAGAGGAGAATCCATACAATCATCATCATGCAACACATATGGATCCGCAATTTGAACAGAAACCTTTCCTTTATTCCTATTTTTGTTTTTCTTTTTGTTCCCACAGTCCATATGTTCAAAATGTGGTAACATCACAGCTGGGGGCTCAACAAAAGTAGAGGTGGTGGCCTCAGTACCACCACCGGCACCTGTCTCTGCGGCATCAGCTCCGCACTCTGGCTTAGCATCCAAAATGGTGGCATCAGCACCACCGTCTGCATCTGGCATCACGACGGCATCAGCACCGTCATCTGGATCTCCATCGTTGGTGGCCTCAGCACCACCGTCTTCAACATCATCATTAGCGGCATCAGCACCGCTACTCTGCTCCTCTAGTGCTCCTGGTTCAGCTGGTGGTTGTCGCTCAGAAGAGGCACCGCTGGCTGGCATCCTACCGCTCCTAGTAGTCACAAAATCAGTATCATTCAAAGAATAAGACATATCATTCAAATCGTCACTAGGAGAAGTATCCTCTGTAAACTCTACATGCTCAGACTTCCTTTTCAGATTGTTCGGGTTAGGTTCAATCTGAGCGGGTATGGCAGCCTTGCCTTTTATTATGTCCCTCATCTCCTGCCGGAATTCATCCATTTCTTGCCTGAAAGATGCTCGCTGTTCGGAGAGCAAGCGGGCAAGATCATTGAGAGTTGGGTTCTCAAAGGTGGGACCCTGAGAACCGGATGGTTGTCCCTGCTGGAAATGGGCTGTTGTTGCTGTTGTGGTTGATACTGGGGATGATGGGGATAGGATTGCTGAGGCTGCTGTCGCTGCCTCCACTGCTGTCCCTGATAGGTGGGACGAGGACCACTCTGATACTGTTGTGGCTGGGCATACTGGGGCTGTTGCTGCTGGTGTGACTGGTTGTTCTGATGTCCTTGGGCAGGATTCTACTGCTGGGATGAGGAGCCACCGTTGCCCCAACGGAATCCTGTATGATCATGACGGATCCCAGGCTGAGGGTACCGGTCGTACCAAATCCCATTGACTTCCATCAATGGTTCCTGCTCGAAGGAGGGTGGAGGAAGAACTGTCAGTGGCTGCTCCGGCTGATACATCACCATTTGCGTGTCCGAAGATGGCGGCTGCGTTGGATAGTACTGTAGCAAGGGAACTGGCTCTGCCTGGATATGATTGACTTGATGATACGAGGTAGAGGGTTGGTTGGCATTGCTACTGCTTGGATCAGCACGTGATCTGAGAGGCTGTTGGGAATGAGTCTGTGCCTCCTGGACGCACAAGATCTGCGTCTTCAGATCACTCATGGTCTTGGCAATTTGGTCCATCTGGGCCATGCCTTGCATTTGCTTCTTCTCGAGGATCTCGAGGCGGTCCAGCTTCTCACTGATTATGCCCATGTCGGTTGCGGCTGATTCGGCTTGGTCTGCGGCAGCTGACACTGTATTGGGACCGGCATCGATGCGGGCGATCCTCTGGAATGATCCCGCTCCTTGCGGGGGCTTCTGCTGTGTGTAGACTCGAGCTTGGGCCATCACGGTTGAGTTTTCTGCCATGCCCTCGTAAATGGCCGAGACGTCGTCTTCACCCTTGGAAAAGTATGATCCATCGCAAGGGGCGTTCACTATCCCCTGCAGCTCCGGTGTCAGCCCACAAAAGAAACTCTGAACTAAGTTGGGCTTGGATATGTCATGATGTGGACACCGGTCAATGAGCTCTCTGAATCGATCCCAGGCTTCATGAAATTGTTCATTTGGGATCATGACGAAGTTACTGATCATTGCTCTAGCTGCATTGGTCTGGCCGAGAGGATAGTATTTCTTCAGGTATGTGGTCCGGAGATCTGCCCATGTGTCGATGAATCGCCCGAGGTGTTTGAGCCAATATGCGGCTCTGTCAACCAATGAGAATGGGAAGGCGATCATCTTGATTGTGTCCTTGGTCATCAACCGATCATGGATGGTACTGCATATCATCTCGAATTCCTGGAGGTGGAGGCGCGGCTCTTCGGTCGGCAACCCATGGAACTTGGGTAGAAGCTGGATAGTGTGGGGCTGAAGCTCGAAATCTCCATGGATAGGCGGGAGTCGGATCCAACGATGAGTGAGGGATGCAGTTGGGTTGTGCAATTCCCTCATGATGGTCTGCGGTGGTCTCTCAGCGTCTGGATCGCCTCCTCCTGCATCAAGTCCTCCTCCTCCTCCACCTCCACCGCCACCGCCCCCAGGTCAGTTTTCTCTCATCTGCGATATCTCTCTCATCAGATCACCCATGAAGGTACCCTGGTCACGGATCTATCTCTGCATAGTCTCCAGGGACGCTAACAAGAAATTGTTGATGGCCGCCTGATCAAATATGAACGGAGGATGATCATGGTCATCTGGGTGCTCGCCTATGTCTGCCATCACTGGATTTTCTGAAAAAGCAAAAGAGGCCATCTCAGGTGCTGTAGAATGATCTGAACTCTGTGATGCACTGAATTCTGAAACTATTGGACTAAGAGAAGGAGAATGGGAAGGGTGGTCGAGGGGGAACAGGGTGGATGTAAACTCAGGCTCGGAGAGCGGACTCTCCGAGGTAGTCCTAGATGAATAAGGAGGAGTGCTGGATAGCGGTGCCGACAAGGTCGGCCTAAGAGATCTTCGTCCCATCATCTTGATTATTGGGAAGAGCAGAGGGAATGCAAAAGAAGAGGAATGAAATGAGATGCAACAAAATTGCGCACAATTGTGCGGTGTTTTTGATCTTGACCTAAATAAATCTAACAATCAAACACAAAGCAGGGGTGAGTTCACCAACTCAACACATGAAGCCGTGAAGGTTCGGCTTTTATCTTGTCAATTTTAGCTTGATTCAGGAATTAGTCTTTTCACGAGTCCTTAGAGCGCTATGCCTAAAGGAGAGAGAGTACTGCCGGAAAAGTATTCCCGTACTTCTCCTCCTGTGTAACCTGTAACTTGTGCTTTTTAAGGTCCTTGTAACCCTTCCTGGATCCCTACTCAGCCAAAGAAATAGAGGGAGGAAGCCGATAGGCGAAACTGATACTTCGGACCTCGCTCGCAACAGAATCACCCGTGAGCATACAAGGTCCTACTCGGACGCAGACGGTGAGATAGACACACCCGTGAAGGCGTGGCCTAAGCTCGGTACTTCAGACAAGGTCGGCGCTCACACAATAGTGAGTCACCAATGGCGACCAAGCCCTACTCGACTACGTACGATAGTAGAGCCAATACTTCGGAAATCCAGGCGATACACAAGGCAGCCACAAGTTGGGTTTTTGGCTCTAATCCTTACGAAGCACTCACCTCACTTGGAAGGAGACCTTCCCATGCAACCTGAATACAAGTGAGGGTATTACTCTCCCCAAGCAATGAATCCAATTACCGATTTTATTTTTGGTCAAGTTTTCTTAGCAGTCCCTTTTTTAATTTTTTTGGTGTTATCGCTTCTTTTGAGTAAATTCAAACAAGCGCCTAACGATTTTTGTATTTTCTTTGATCCTACTTTGTCCAAAAACAGAGGGAGAATAGAGTCGGAAAAGCCGTGCAAGTCGACACCAAGGTGGAAATCTCACCTTTGTGCCTAAATGATGGATGCAAAGTGAGAAGACTTACAGCGAATCCCAGCTCTCTCCATGCGGGATGCAAAGCAGAATTTGTAAACCTAAGCTACATGGCGATATGCAAACGGAAATCATCCTAGAGTAGGCAACTGCTAGCGTGAAGAACCACAAGCTAACCACTAACCCTCAATCCTAGTGTCCGGTCTAGGCTCACCCCTCCTCTGCTCAACACATTTGAGTTAGGAGAAAGCGCTTGTGTGGGGTGAGCTCGCAGCGCGCGGATCGAGAGCAAATGGTCAACTATTTAATTAGTCTAAGTCCAAATACGATCTATAGGAGCATGCAAAGGTGATTATTGTGTTTGGACCTATTCTAATCGAATCAAGCAAGCCTACAACTAAGGGCTCAATCCACAAAAGAAATGAAAAGGAAAACAAATCCGGAAAATGACAGGCGGAAAAATGTGAGAAAAGCCGCGGTGAGCCCCCGGGTGAACAAACACCCGGAAATTAGGCCCGGTAGTGTCTCAAGAGTCCAAGTGTCCGAGTACATGTATTATTACAAATTATCAAGCACTCTCTCTCACAAAAATAAAATGCAAGCTAAACTAATCACTCTCTCACTCCTCCTGCTCTCTCCTGCCGGCTGGGCTAAAGAATAGCCGACTCCGCTTCCTAAGAATGCTCCGGGTCACCTAAGCGATCCGCCTCGCTCCACGGTCCCTCGCAAGAAGACAAGAGAAAAGTGGTCAAAACAACTCAACAAGATATATCAAAAATGCAAGAGATAGAAAATAAAGCAATAGTAGACAATCAACACGATCAAACAAAAATGAAAAACTACTCGTTGTTGCTCCCCAGCAACGGCGCCATTTGATTTAACCGAAATTAGGTGGTCTTAAGTTCAACACAAAGCGTGAACACAGTCGAAGTGTCAACCACACAAATCTCGATTAAAGTCAACAATTAACCTACACTAAAGATCAACAATCAGAAATAAATGTGGAGTTAAATTTTATTTTTAACTCTGCACAAATGGTGTATAGGGACAAGTATGCAGAGAGTTCGAACACAGGGAGCAAACAGGGCAGATCAAATACAAGTGTGTGTGTGAATGTGTGGTGTCTACACTAAGCAAGCAATCAAACGAATTTTCGCGGGTTTTTAATTTTTATTTTTTTAAATTAACTGTTAATATTGTATTTTGATTTTTAATTTTTCTGATTTTTACAATTTAACATTTTATATATTTATTTTCAGTAATGGAAAATAAAGGCTATGTAATAAAAGAGAAGATAGAATAATGATAAAAATATGCAAAAATAGCCAAAAATTCAGAAATAAAATGTTTTTGGTATTTTTTATGATTTTTTACTATTTTTGTGATTTTTGAGTATTTTTAAGGTGTTTTTGGCATTTTTAAATGCTGAAATAAATCAAAACAGTGCACAGTGTACTGGCTGTGAGCAAAATGGAACTTAAAAATAGACAACAGCCACAAAATATTTTCAAACTATTTTTTCAAAGAAAGCTAATAAAATGTAGAGTAAACAGGAACTGAGTTTGTAATTTTTGGAGTTTTCTTTGATTTTATATATTTTTTTGAAGTTTTTTGAGTGTTTTTGAATTTTTAAGGTTTTGCTTTTGAGATTTTTAGTGATTTTTGGACTGACACTAAAATAGGATAAAAGACACACTAGAGATTTTTTTTGGAATTTTTCGAGGTATTTTAATATTTTTTTTGGCATTTTCTAAGCTAGATAGTGAATAAAAAGCATGTTTTTGATTTTTAATAACTATAAAAATGAAATAAAATCAAAAACTAAAATTAGGGCGTGGAAGTACAAGCATACAAGAGCTTAACCCTAATTTTTGAGAATTTTTGGAGGCGAAATGATAATTTTAAATAATTACAACAAGCATCCAAACATTAATCAGGCCTGGCAGGGGTATATATGCAATTTCTCAAACATCCAGGGGCTAACTTGTAATATTTTTAAAAAATATAACACTTAATATAAAAGTTCCGGGTCCTAAACGAAATACCAAAAAGATCGAGGGCCTCGGTGCAAAATACCCTCACCTCACGTGTACAGGTCACGTGAGGTGACGTGGAAGAGGACATGAATGTAAATAAAATAAAGACGAGGGTCTTTTTGCAAATTTTACAAAAATATTACACTACAGACGAAAGTTTTAGGACTAAAATATAAATACAAAATGCGCGGGGGTTTAGATGCAAAATACCCTCGGTGCGCGGATCCAACGGCTGCAGATCGTCACTTGTACACGTGGCGTGAATCCAGCGGTCGACGACACTTCGCGTGGAGGGCAGAGATTAGATCATCTGGCGACGATCGGACGGTGGCTACGTGGCGCGATCCAACGGCTGCTGCTCGACCTGGGGGAGCTCTTCAATCCGACGGCTGCGAGGCTGGGATCAAGAACAACGCCGGTCGCCGGCGAGGGCGAACTTCGCCGTTCCAGATCTTCTTCCTCCGGTGATGGCACGGCTTCAAAATAGACGTGGAGCTTCCTGGGGTCCTTCTCTTTCACCTGGAGGCGTTAAAAGACCACGGCGACGACCGTGGCACTCGCAGGCGATCGGCGGAGCTGGAGGGCTCGGCTGAGCTCCGGCGAGCGACAAAATTGCGCCCAGGCGCTAGTCAACGCACTTTGACCCTGCAAAAATGGTTAAGAGGTCCAGGGCAAAATGCCTGGACCTTAGGTGACCGGAATAGAGGCGAAAAGCGAAGCGGTGATGGGTGGTCGAAGGTGCGCTCCGGCGAGGGGGTATGATTTGGCGAAATGACTGATGGAACTTGAAATTGCTTGAGGGCTTATGATCCTAGAGCTAAGGCGAACCTATTGAGCGAGAAATAAATGGGGGAAGGGGCCCTCGATGGCCGGAACCAGAGGGAGGAAGGTACCTCGATCACCGGTCTTGCGGGAGGTGGTGGAGACGCCTCCGACCTCTATCGCCTTGGCTGAAGAGCTTGCGGTGGAGCTGTCACCTCCAGGGAGCTCGGGAGCACAAAGGTGGCGACGAGGGATGGACCGAAGGGACTCAAATTCGAAATGAAGGTGGAGGTTTGGTTTTAAGTGGTTTGACCTCGAGTTGCAGGGGCTCGAAGATCAACGATTCTGGAGCGTCTCAGTGATCCTTGGCCCGATGTAAACACATGGCGGGCAAGAGGGATGATCGAGGGAGAAAAGTGCAGAAGAAATCAAGACGAAAGGGTGAAAGGATTGGTTGGGAAAAAGCCAAGAAAATGTCTCAAAAACCAAGTCTTCTGACAGGGGTAGGTGGGGAAGACGACCAGCTGACCTGGGTCAACTGGGGCCGTCTCCTGATTGGTCCACGTGGACCAATCAGGAAAAATCCCTGATAATTATTTTGTAAATTCAATTAAAAATAGAAAAAGGTCGAATTAATTAATGATTATAAAATAAAAAATGTTCGTTATTTTGTGTAGTATTTTATTATGATTTTTAATTTATTTTATGAGGTATATTTTTACAAGTTTACTTTTTAGCCCTATATAGGTATATTACCTCTGTATTTTAGTATTTTATTTTATTTTGTGTATTTTACTTTTATAAGTTTTATTTCTTATTTTGTAAAATTCTAAAATACTTTTATATACACAAATATATTTTTGTTTTATTTTTCTGATGTATTCGGTATATTAAATAAATTACAAGAGTATGTTATATAGGTATGAGTATAGGTATTATACCTGTATGATCTATACTTGTTGATTTTTATTTTGAGTTTTCTTTGTACTTTTATTCTGATTTTGATGTACATAATTATTATAAGTAATATTTATGAAATTATAAAAATATAAAAATATAAAAATAATGAATAGATAATAAATTGAATATTTTAATCAGTATAGTTATACAATGAGGGTCCAAAACTCAACTTTCAAACCGTAGCTCTGCCAAATGCGATACCACTACCATTGGATAGACTATTTTATTCTATATACATTAAAGGTGAGTACGCTGCATTTGGAGTTGTCAATTGTGAGATACGGGTCTGGGAAGTTGGGATTCTGGATTCTTATTCAGACCATAACTTTTTGTCTGTATATTATTTTTCTGTGAAATCAATTTTGTATTTTTCTTTATTAAATTATCTACAACTTTCATGTACAAAGTTTCTTTATTTGATGTGGAAAAAGTGGAACCAAAAATAGGTCCCAAAATGAATAAAGAATGAATAAAAGGTATAGGTAATTTATCTGTATTTCGGCCCTTATCTCCCCTACTTTATTCCTTGTCGACCTATTCATCAAGATGCCTAGGTCTCGGGGTTTTGGGTTATAAAATATTTACAATATTTTATTCTTTTTCTTTTCTTTAATTTATTCTATAATTTTGGCTTTAATTACAGTATTTTATACACTATTTAGATGCACATGCATGAATGCTAAGATGATGATTTTAATGCTATTTACAGGCATTTGCTAGGGTTTATGGTGCCAAAATGATAGAATAAAGATGATGAAATGCGGATTCATCAGTCGCCACAGCGACGTAGTAGTCCCGCCTTGTGTGGACTATTTAGACCCTCGATAAAACGTGATTATCAACGGGGAGGGGGTTACGCGAGGTTGAAGACATAGTCCTAACCGTTGCATCTATAGATCCAACAACCAATATTAGGGCACATGCGGGCGACATGGATCAGATCTTACCGATCCAGCGACGAAGAGGTGAGCGGGGATGTGCGACCCAGATGGGTGTGGGTGGAAAGGATCTAGTGGCTGAGGAGAGGGCGTGTGGCATGCGAAGATGTGTTGATGTGATGGCCGTTGGATCATGAGATCCAATGACTGAGATAGAAGTACGAAGCGATGAGGGGGATCAGATCAGGGAACTGATATAGCGGTTGATGGAGCGGCGCGTAAGGGACGACTATGATGAGGCATGAGCTCCATCTAAAGGTGGAGGTGGTTTAGGTTATGTGGAAAGGCCAATACTGTTAGATGAGATGCCATGCAATGTCACGACGATGGTGGGCAGGAGAGATGGAGATGTGATCTGGAAGGTCGATCCAAGGGTTGAGGAAGAGGCGATGATAGACTGTTATGATTGAGGTGGGGAGAGGGTGAACCGAGGGCGTATAAAGGTGGTGGGTGGCGCAAGGAGAGGCGGCTCAAGAGAGCGCCACATGGTCGCTCCAGAAAAATAAAAAATGACAAAAATAAAGAAAATTCAAAAAGAAATAGTAAGAGGATGAATCGAAAAAAATTCAAAACATAAAAGTTGTATATCTCGATGAGATCTACAAGTTTCATGTTGATTAAAAAGGGAAAAGAGGCCATTTATACAATGAAGAAATTTTGCAAGTTTTTAGTGTTTAAAAACACTTAATTTTGTGGTTTTGATATTTCTTTGTATTTTAAATTTCTTTTTGAAATCAAAATAAATATATACAATAATTAACCTAAATTTTTAGGGATTTTCGATAATAAAGAAAACAAAGAAAATGTTAGTGATAATACAATAAAATTAGTGTTACTGTTAATTATAGGTGATTGATTTATTTGCCAAAGATGCAGAATTAATGATGATTTCTCATGAGGTTCTTATTTTTCGAGGATAAAAAGAGAGAATAATGATGATTCAACAGGGACTCATAAAGGTTCTAGAGAGAAACCACAGGGACATATGCTTGAAAATTTCATATCTCCATGGGATAAACCCCTCATTGTGCTCGTATCACATATACCTTGAAGAAGACATCAAGCCTTCCCACAAATTCCATCGTAGATTGAATCCAAACCTATGGAGGTTGTGATGAATGAGATCACGAAATGGCGTGATGCGAGATTCATATATCCCACATCCGACTCAAAGTGGGTGAGTCCCCTGCATGTTGTGCCAAAGAAGTCAGGGATCACCATGATTAAGAATGAAAAAGGAGAGGAAACTGCAACCAGAGTCCAACATCATGACGCGTTTGTGTTGATTACAGACGACTGAATTTAGCGATCAAGGAGGACCATTTACCGCTCCCCTTCATCGACCAGATAGTCGAAAGACTGACCGCCAAGGAATACTTCTATTTATTGGATGGATACTCCGGTTACCATCGAGTTGTAATAGCCTCAGAAGATCAAGAGAAGACGACCTTCACCTGTCCATTTGGGACATATGCCTTCTGTTGAATGTTGTTTGGTTTGTGCATTGCTCCAGTGACGTTCCAGTGATGTATGTTGGCAGTTTTTGCAGATATGTTGGCATTTTCTCGAGGCCTTTATGGATGATTTATCGATCTAAAGGGACAGCTTTGATCAATGTTTATCTTACTTAGACAGAGTACTTAAGTGATGATGTGATGTGAACCTTGTGCTCTCATGGGAGAAGAGCCATTTTTATGGTGACCGAAGTTATTGTGCTTGGCCATGTCATTTCGAAGCGTGGCATGGAGGTTGATCCTGTGAAGGTGGAAGTGATTTTAAAGCTAGAGCCACCTACAAATTCGAAGCATGTCAGATCATTCTCAGGGCACGTCTGTTTATAGTGAAGATTCATCAAGGATTTCAGCAAAATTGCCCAACCCTTGACTGGGCTTCTAGGCAAGGAGGCAGACTTTGTTGTAGATGACGGAGTCCTCCAGGCCTTTTCTCAATTGAAAGACATAATCACTCAGGCCCCTGTCCTACAACCGCCGGACTGGTCTCTACCATTTAAGACCACGATAGACAACTCTGATTATGCCATTAGGGCCATTTTAGGACAGAGGAGAGATCATATTTTATTTTCTATTCACTATGCCAACAGAACACTCGATGAAGCTCAAAGAAACTACACTGTCATTGAAAAGGAGCTGATGACAATGGTATTTTCCTTGGAGAAATTCAGATCCCATTTGCTTGGATCTAAGGTTATCGTGTTTACAGACCACTCGGCCATCAAGTATCTACAAGCCAATAAGGATGCCAAATCGAGACTCATCAGATGGATCCTTCTGCTCCAAGAATTTAACCTTGAAATTCGTGATAAATCTAGAGTTAAAAATGTGGTGGCCGATCACTTGTCAAGATTACCAGATCCAGACACTCCTGAGCATATCCTACTACCTATTACAGAGACCTTCCCATATGAAGCAATTTGTCAGTCACCTCCATCCCCTGGTTCACCGATATTGTGAACTATCTTGTATCCAAGAAAACTCCACAAGATTGGCCTAAGCTGAAGAGAGATATGTTTTTATCGGAAATACATTTCTACCAGTGGGAGGATCCATATCTCTTTTGTGAGGGGTCAGACTGCATCTGGAGGAGATGCATTCCTAGGGAGGAAGTCCATAGCATCCTCGAGCACTATCATGCTAGAGAATCAGGAGGACACCACTCAGGAAGAGGAACGACAACAAAAGTTCTCCAATAAAACATGTGGTGTGGTTGACTCTATTCAGAGACGCAGAAGACTCTGCCAAACATTGCACTGATTGTTAGAGATTGGGCGATACTTTTGGAATGAGAGATACAATGCCTCTAAAGTACATTCAGATATCAGACGTGTTTCATGCATGGGGCATTGACTTCATGGGCTCTTTCCCTAATAGTCAGGGTTTTGAGTATACTCTAATTGTTGTCGATTATATGAGCCGTTGGGTGGAGGCTATCCCAACCAGAGTTGTCGACAATAGCACCATCTACCGGTTCCTGGAGGAAAACATCATAGCATGGTTCGGGATCCCCAAAATTCTCAATTAGATGGGGGTGCCATTTCATCGACAAAGAGGTGAAGAAGATGGCACATGAATTTTGCATCGAACATCATATCGTCTCTCCGTACCACCTACAGTCCAATGGTCTGATCGAATGTTCAAATAGGGAGATAAAAACAATTCTACAGAAAGCTTATACGTCTCGATAAGAAGAATTGATCGTAGTTGCTTGACTTGGTACTTTGGGCCTATCGGATGGCATACAAGTCACCATTGGGAATATCTCTCTACTGCCTAGTGTACAACAAGCCATGCCATCTGCCCGTAGAACTCATTTACACATTTTTGTGGGCAATCAATATCTGTAATTTGGATTCCAAGAAGTCCGGAAAGAATAGGAAGCTAGATTTGAATCGACTTCTATAATCCCGTGAGTATGCAACGGCAACAACCTGGTGTACACGGAGAAGTTAAAAAAGTAGCATGACAAGCACATCCACCACAAGACTTTCAAACTAGGTCAGAAGGTTTGGTTGTTTGACTCAAAGCTAAAACTATTCCCAGGAAAGTTGAAAAGCAAGTGCATCGGGACGTTTATTATGAAGCAAGTGCGTAACAATGGAAGCATTGTTATATCCGGTTTGTCATCTGACGCACAAATATTTGTAATCAACAGACAATTACTTAGGCATTATCTTGAATGATACGGATCTGTCTATGGTATTCGATTCAAGTGGTCTATGATGAAGAATTCACAGCCGCAAATTAGAGCAATCAAACAAAGCCATCCAAAACATTTTTGATTAGTTAATCTTTTTCTTCTTTTCCTCTTTTCATTTTCATTCTTCAAATTCTTTCTTCCATGATGCTCTCACCCTATTCATGTATGTTATACCTAGGATATGCTCCATCCTAAGTATAAGGGGCGAGCACCCTCGAGTAAATCATTCTTTAATCTCTCACATGTCTCCTCAACTCTTGATAATATTTATATACTTAGGGATATTTCACCCTAAGTATAGGGGGAGACAGGCTAAGCCGATAATTTGTTGAGTCGATTATTCGTTCCCACCCTCAACCCTCCCTGCATGAAGAATACAATCTATTATACTTAGGATTACTTGATCATGAGTATAAGGTAGATGGTTGATTTCTTATTATTTATTGAGTCATTGTAGAATAGAATTCTCTATACTTATTACGAGTTATGTCTTCCTTTTTCTTCGTTCGATGAGGACATAGCTCAAGCTAAGTATAGGGGGTCAATATATACTATGTATATATTTTAGTCATAACTCGCACTTTTGTATTTTCAAAAAGTATGGCTAATTTTTTTGTATATACCATAAAATTCATTAAAACCACCTAATAAAACAAAAGGTATTCCTCGAATTCTTTTTGTATGTACTTATCAATAAATCAGTTAAAATTGTTTTGCGAAAGTATTTGAAAATAGTTGAAAAATCTTCTGGAAAATATCTTGTAAAATGTTTTCAACCTTTGTAAAACTATTTTGTTTGTAAAAATTCCTTTCCTTTATTTGAAATAAAATGTTTTGAAAACCAATTTGTAAATGGTTTGGAAAATATTTACAAAAATATTTGAAAAAATTATATATGCTATTTGAAAAATCCCTGCAAAATAGTTTTCAAATGTTTTTAAATGTTTGTAAAAATTATATGTGAAAATTATTTCGGACTATAGTTTCCAAAATTATTTGTAAAATCATTTTTCAAATAAGTTTGAGGAATATGTGCATCTTTATCATAAACACTTTTCACCAACTGTATATGTTTATCTGTAGAAATAATAACTTATCCCTTGTAAATGCTTAAAAATCCAACTCTTGTAAACCTAAGATGCAACCCCATGTAAATATTTGTACTTATTTTTACGAAAAATTTTATTAAAAAATCTCAAAAAATTACAAAAATCTTTTTAAAAAAGATGCATAAAATTTGCAAAACCTTTTTTTAAAAATTCATAAATAGCTAAAAACAGAAAATTATAGCACAAAAACATTTTCTTGCATTGTACATATCATTCACATTTTCGTTGTAATGTAAGACAATTGAACAAGTCCAAATAAAGTATGAAGATTGGAGCTTGAAATATATCTTAATACACCTAATTTCAGAGGAAGTCATTGAGGATTGGAAGTGGGGACATTTCAGGTCACCTTGACTTATTTTTTTAGATTCTACAAGACTATGTTCATGGGTCAGTGTAATGTTCCTAAATAGAACCATTCATATCATATGTAAGACTCTTGAGATAGTGACTCGATTGGAAACCTCGCACCTAGCACTTAGATCAACTTAGATGGACTGTTGAAAAGTCTTGGAGTCTAAGTCGGGACGATGCAAAGCCGCTTTGTCAATGGTGGCTCAAGAACCATTCTTGGGGATTGCCAGCACTGGACTCTAACCCACTTCTTTTGATAACCATGATATCTAAAGGCTGGAGATGGATTGAAATAATGCTTTAGATGAGGAATGATCTATTGTACAACTTTTTCCAAGATCCCCAAAAAGTGGGTGGAACAAAAGATGCTATATCCACCGAAGCACAAAAAAGAATGCAGAAGCTATGCAAAGTCAACAAAAATATCCAAGGAAGCCTACAACAAAAAATTCCACAAATATGAGCTTCAGAAAAAGCCTGCTTCTTGGTGAAGATCCGGTTACACTGCCCGACTTCACTTGGGAATTAAGACTACACTGGTCCATTCCCACTTATCTTCCCATTCTTCTAATTTCTTACCCCATTCGATTATAAAGACCGGGAGCACCTGACCTTAGAAGGGAATATCTGTATCCACGAGGACGAGTTATCAGAAGAGCAAACGCCTTGGTAGTTCAATGGTTTTGTCTGAGGAGAGCCTAACAATTTCACACACGTGGTTCTATCAATTCAATGTAGCAAGAGTATACAACTGAGAGGATGATTTTGACTTGGATGTAAATTGGACTGAATAATAGGAGTATGGAACCTATGGGTTGTTATGTCACACTTCCTAACTTCTTTGTGGTGCCGAACACACCATCAATCCAAAGGCCTTCTATGAGCCTTAAACTGTGACTTCATAAAGACAAGTTTAAAAGTCAAAAATTATTCCATTATTTCTTTTTCTTTTCTTTATTTTCTTTTCTACACTTATATGCATAAGTGTTTGCTAGGGACTAACAAAGGCAAGTACAGGGGGGTGATGAATCTCTATTTCATCACCTTTATTCTTTCATTTTGACCTTTAAACCCTAGCTAAATGTATGCATATATCAATAATTTGTCAAAAATAAACATCCATTGATTTGTAAAAAAAAGTATAAAATGTTGAACATGTAAATAAAATAATAAAGAAAAAAAAGAAAAAGAGCGAAGTGTCAAGGACACGAAGTGATCCTATCCTTCGAGATTAAGTCATTATGATGACTTGGTCGACAAGGAAGGAAGTATGGGGAGATAGGGTGGCAAATTGTACAAGACATAATAGAACAACCTTACAAAAACATGTCAATAATTACTTTTGGGACCTATTTTATTCTTTATTATTTATTCATCAAATCAATAAACTCTGTACATGAAACTTGTAGATAAAAATACAAATAAAAATAGAAAACTGATTTCATACAAAAATAATACACAAGTACTTTTTATATGCAAAATAAAAAGTCAAAATCCCAACTTCTCAGATTCGTATCTTCTAAATAAAGACTCAAATATCAAAATCACCTTTATTTGTATATAATTTTAATAAGCTAATCAATGAAGGTGGTTTCATATTTTTTGGAGTTAAGATGTGAAAGTTAGATTTTGGACCTTATTGTACAATACACCTGAATAAAATATTCATTTTATTTATTCTTTATTATTTATATATTTTTATATTTTTATAACTTTGTAAATATCATTCGTAGTATATGTACATATTTAGAATACAATAACATGGTAAATAAAATACTAAAATAAAATAAGAATATATAATACATAGATGAATATACAATACTTATACCTATATAATATACGTCCCTATTTACTTAAACATATATATTATATCAGAAAAAAATAAAATATATTTATGTATACAAAAATAAGTTATAATTTTATCAAATAAGAAAAATAAAAGAATGAAATTGAAAATGCAAAATATTAATAAAATAACCAAAACATATGTAAATATACATGTAAATAAAACCATACAAATTAACTTGTAATTAAACACCTCGTAAAAATAATTAAAAACATGCATTAAATTATACATAAATGTAGAAACATTTTTTGTTCTATAATCTAAAATTAATAAATTCATTTAATAATTCTTTTATATTTTCCAATGTATTTCTACCTTGGAATTTCCTGGTTGATCCGCGTAGACCAACCAGGAGGCGTTGTCTGTTGACCTAGGGTCAGTTGTCCAACCTCCTTTTGACTTCTATTGGAAGCGTCACGAGGGTGCTACTTCATCGATTTCTCCACTTCTTGACCATCACCCATTACCCTCGAGACCTTCACCTTCTTGTAGCCATCTCGTCCCTCTTCCATGCCCATGCAAGTAGGGATGAGCATCGGGCCGGGTCGGTCCAGGCCCACCTCAGCCCAACCCGAGCCCGTTTAACATGGCGGGCTTGCGGGCCGGGCCTAGGCCCGAATAAATATGGAAAACCTAGCCCAAGCCCGGGCCCGACCCGATGATACTTGGGTCGGGCCTGGGTCGGGCCGGCCCGATTAAGAATTAATTAGTACTTGTGATCTTCATTTCGTTAACATATAGAGAGGTCCAAGGAAAAAATTCTTCTTCTTCCATGCTTATATTATTTGGAACTTTTATCTTGCAACCAAAGAAAAGAAGGAAGAACAAGGAATGACAAGGAAGCTATTCTATTCCAAGAATCCAAGCTCCAAGACACATAATAATTATACACCAAATATATTTTTCGGGTTGGGCCTCCAACGGGCCTATATTCGGGCCGACCCACGGGATTCGGGCTCGGGCCCATCGTTGCCCGAGCCCGGCCCGATAATAGAATTGGGCCGAAAATTAAGCCCAAGCCCGCCCGACTATTGCTCGGGCTCGGGCCTGGGCCGGGCTTTACCGGGCCGGGCAGCGGACTGGGTCGGGCCGGCCCTACCCAATGCTCATCCCTACATGCAAGCATCTTCACCAACCTATGCTCAAGCTCATGCAACCGACCCTCATAACTAGCCAAAAATCTGCCTATAAATAAACCATTGCCGCCTCTTTTGTCGTTTGATCTCTTTTCTTGATCTTTAACCTCTCAGATCACCTCCTAAAGGTCTCACCGAGGTGACAGTAAGATGTGGCCGGCGTTTGCAGCGAGGAAGGACCAAGGTGGAGGCGTATCCACCCACCGTCGGAGTTGCTCCGACGGGTTCTGCTCCTGAGCTCCCAACTCACTTGAGCCCCTTTTCTTCCCTATTTTAAGTAAGACTTTAGCAAAGAATTTAATTAGGTTTTTTATTTAAGGTTTAATTCCAGTAGAACTAGGCTTAATCAAAAATTCATTATAACATGGAGCTCGATCTCCAGGTCAATTTCGCCTGTGTTCCAACCATTATTCACCCCGCTTTCCGCCCATTCGCATTCCTCTCCGCATTCTCAACATTCGCTCGTAGAAGCCCCTTCGATTCTTCACGAAATGAGGGACTTTGAACTCCTCCTCCACTACTTTGACGGAGCTCATCACCCCCGTTCATCACCTCCCGCTGCCTTTTTGAGCCGAGGATTACCGCCTCGAGCCATCTTAGTGTTTGGTGTAGTCTAGGATACAAACGACCCTTTTGAGTGATCGAAGTACTTGACAATGCTCCAGGTTACCTGGAGCCACCTGGGGTCTCTAAGCCCCTTCGAACGCACCTGAAGCCATCAACGCACGCGGAGGCATACCTGCAACCTTTTCCACTCACCGGTGAGGAGAACGGAGCATGGAGATGCCTGGATTCATCAATTGAAGCAACCACTAGGCGGTGTTGTTGGGTGTTCTTCCAACACCCTCGAACATCATTGGATCAAGAACCATCACCAGCTTTAATCGTAGCCCTTAGATCAAGATTAAGCGTTATGCAACCAGAGCTGTCATATCATCCACATGTAAGCACGAGGACAGTTGGATCGTCACACTTTAATGGGTAATTTACACAGACCTCTCTGCATAATTTTGTAATTTCTATGTGGCCTTGTAAAGATTTTATCTTGCTTAAAATATGCCCCCTTGAACTTTTTAATATTGTAGATGAATTGCATATGCCCCCTTGAACTTTTTAATATTGTAGTTTAGTCCTTGTTAGAGTCACGTGCGTAAACACGTTTTATATTGGAATAATACGTGTAAACCATCACGGATTATTTTAATTTTTGTTTAATATAACAAGTTTGATTTCAGCATTAAAATTTGGGTTAAATTGCATTATATCCCTCACATTTTAATTTTATTTGCAATTATAACCCTGCCAAGTCAAGTATTTTTGTTTTTTAGTTCCTATTTATTAAAAATAGCTATTGCGATTCAAAAATCACCAAAAAATAAGGTTAGGTTCATGATTACTTGCATTTTCATGTCCTATAATTAGTTTAGCATTTTAGGACTCTCCTAATTTATAAAAATAAAAAGCACAGATATTCCTTGTTTAGCTTTAAAAACCCATAAAAATTTATAAGATCATTTTGAAAAATTCTCCAAAAAATATATTTTGTTTTTTAAGTATTTTAAACTCCCAGACCAAAAATCCCGAATAAATAGAAAAAGGAAAGACATAAAAATCAAAAGCTCCAAAATCCATTATAAAAAGATTAAAAATTCCCAAAAATAAAAAAAATTCCATCTCTAGAATTTATTATATTATTAGATGTTTATTAAAATTGTTTTGAAAAAAAATAGACTTAATTTTCCATTTTCCTCTTCATTTTATTTTCGCTTATTTATTAAATCCCTGATGTGGGATATTTTTGACTTTAAAAATATATAAAATTAGCAAAATTACCAAAAAATAAAAAAAGTAAAAAATAGTTGAAACCTAGTATTAATTCTGCGATTTTTATTTATTTATATAAGTATTTATACATATATTAGTCCATATTGTATATATAGCCTTATATATTCTTATATAACCTTATTTTAAAAGAAAAAAGAAATATAAAAATAAAAAATATTAAAAAATAAAAAACCCACGTAGTTTGGTTAATATTGTGCATGTCTATATATATATATGTACTTTGTATTATTTATCCATTATTTATTAATAAATAATATAGGAGTGCGACATCGTGTGTTCCCTATGTTCAACACCCTACTATGCTTCTCGCTATACACGTTTGTTTGTAGGATATATAATGAATTTTGATTCGCACCTATTAGTTCATTTATTGATATGTTGTGTGTGTTGATTATTGAGACAATCACCATGAATATGTGAGAGGTCAGTTCAGCGACTTCGCTCCCTCCTTGTATGGAGCGTACGACTCTCTACTCTCTTCGGGTGTTTGATTCCTCATCTTTGGACAATCGAGATCGTGCGGAAGTCATTTAATCCTAGCTGTTATTTACGAAGTGGTAGGAAAATTGCAAAGACACCCATGAAGTTCTCTAGACTTTACACGCGCCTCCAGAAGAATACATTATTACATATAGATCCCTGATGAATACTCATTCATCACTCTTTATTCTTATATTTAGCTACAAAAACCTTTGCAAATGCATGTATATAGTTGTAAATAGAGATAATTACCAAAAGCATGCATTGTGTAAAAACCTATAATTAGCATGTTTTTGTGCAAAAATAAAAGAATAAAGATTAAAAAGAAAAAGAGGGAAATATTTAGAATAAATATTGAGCAACCTAACCCAAAGGAGGGCTCAGCATGGGCCTGACCGCATAAAAGCCAAAGTAGAGGGAGATAGGGGCTCATGCGTGTAAATATTTATGTAAATAAAATAAAAATATTTTCCTCCCAAAAAGAGACTAAAATAGGCTTGTAAATATTTGTATATATTGATAAAGATAAAATCAAGACAAAAATAGAAAATTAGAAAGAAAACAAAAACACCACTTGTATATATCTACCTTGTACATACCACCACACTTATATTTATTTAACCCTATAAATAAATAAAATTAATTTCCAAAAATCTTGTACATATTCTATATGACTTATGGTGTAAATAAATAAAATAAATTAAAACAAAAACAAAATAAAAATAACAAAATTAAAAATCCAAAAATACTTTGTAAATATACCATGTATATAAATGTACATATGTATTTATTTCACCTATGTATATAAATAATAAAAATACAATAAAAATATCTTTTTATTCCTTATTTTATAATATAAATAAATAAAATATAAAATAAGAATAAAAATGTATAAAAATAACAAATTAAAAATAAAAATTAAAAATCTACATATTGTACATATACCTATGTATAGCTATATAGTGTAAATACCTTATTTTTATTTTGAAAAATTAATTAAAAATCACAAAAAAATTAAAAAATTAAAACAAAAATATTTCATGTTTTGACTTTTTAATAATTCAGTCGTTTTCTATTTTTAATTTAATTTACAATTATTTTCCACGTGGTCGCGTCCTATTGGCCCTGGGGATTGTGACCGCCCGGTCAACTGCCCCCCCAGGACCACTTCCCACTGGGTTAGGTGCCCGACCCGACTTCCCCCTATTTTAGCACCTAAACCCGATTCCCCCTCGCCTAAACCCCGGGTCCGATTCCTTCCTGCTACATCCGAGACCCTCGTCGGGGTATCCACCTCGAGATCCACGCTCCAGAATGCCCTACCCGCGCTCATCTTCCCCGGACCCTCCAGCATATATAGCCCGAGCTCCGCCACCTTCATTCCGATCTTTGGCCATTCGCTCCACCCCCGGTGAGCTCCAGTGCGTGAGTGAGAGTGACAGCTCGCTCCCCGTGCTGTCGAAGCGAGGAGAGGGACCGGATTCCACTGATCCGGCGAGTACCACCGTCGTGCTCCGCCCACAGCGAGAGCTCGAGCCTCGGAGGGAGACGCTTCTCGAGGCCACGACCCAGAGCATCGCCAGCTCGTCCACAGTCTCTTCGTCCACCCAGGTAGATGTAGTTCCTTTTCTTTTTCGCCAATTTCATGTTTCCCCCAATTTGCTCCACCGTCGTCTCTAGCTGATTCCGACCATCCCGCTACTCCATTCAATCATCGGAATCCACCGTCACCTCCGCCTTCCTCCCGCGCACGTTCTCCATACTACCATTCAATCCAGCTCGCACAGGAGCTGGGGCTCGAGCTCCTCCGTCCACACCTTCGCCGGAGCTCGCCCACTCTGATCCCCCCGATCACCTTCACCACGCCTAACAGGGTCGAGGCACTTTGCCCTCGACCCGCGAGTCTTCTGGACCTATTTTGTAGGTACATCGAGGGCCATCTGAGGTCCTTTGACTCAGGTCCAGCAGCTTACCCTCCGCCGACCTCGCCGGAGCTCTCCGGAGCTCGGTTGGGTCATCGGAGACCCCCATCTGACGCGGAGGCCCACGCCGACCATTTCCGATCACCAGAGCCCCGCGAGGAGGCTCGGAGCGAGCGTACTGGGCCGACGAAGTTCGCCGGCCACCTGTTCTTTGAGGATCTCCAGCAGCCGTCCGATCAGCCTCCCGCTCCAGTTTTCATCTGAGCCATCCATTCCAGGAGCAGCAGCCACCGTCAGATCAGTGGAGGACTGATCCCAGCCATCGGTCCAGCGAGGCTTAGCCGCGACGCACCAGCACCGTCAGATCTACACGTGGCGAGGCCCTGATCGTTGGATTCGCCCGAGGAGCTCAGCATTGAAGTGCCACCCGATCCAGACCATTCGATTCTCCACGTGGCATCCATCCAGCGACTCGACTTAATAAAGGGTAATTTACCCTTAGGCCCTCTTTTTATTTTATTTGGCAATTACTCTTGTAAATACCTAGTGTAGTTGTTTAGTTTTGGTATATTTACATTGTGGACCCCACACTTTACTTTCTTTGCATTTATGCCCCTGTGTATGGTGTAGCACGTGCTTCGACACGTGTTTTTCTGGGCTTTTTGCATTTAATACCTTGTAGTTCTGAGAAGTTATGGATTGAATGAAAACTTTTGAGTATTTGCATTTATACCCCTGTGCGTGAAATATTTGTGCATGTGCATAAATTTGTGGGTTATTTGTAGACTAGCCCTCGGACTTTTGGTACATGTTACCAAAAGGTCCTAGGACTTAGTTTTTATCACATTTAGGCCCCTGAGTGCCTCAGGTCACGCGCTTTGCACGTGGATCCCTGGGTATTTTGCATCGGACCCCCAGGACTCTTGGTATTTGTGTTTTGGTCCCTGTGTACTGTGCCCTTGTGTTTGATTTTAATAAAATAGCAAACCTACTCCAAATCCAATGAAAATTGGACACATGGCTCTTGCCATTGTGTAAAATTTTCTGGGATTTTTGGAGACATTTTTATTTTGATTTGATATTTTTAAAAATTCAAAAACATCTATTTTTGTTACTGTTTGAGTTTAAAAATCACAAAAAAAATATTAAAACTTAGCTAAAAATTACAAAAAAATTACTTGCTGTTTGTCTTTGCTTGTTTGATTTTCTAGCCAATTTTGGTTATTTTCATTACTTAAAACACCTAAAAATTGAAAAACACTTAAAACCTTATAAAAATTCTAATAAATAAACTAAAAAACCAAAAATAATAAATTAGGTGCTCAAATTTTCCTTGTTTTATTCTCTATATAGGAAAAATACCTCAAGGCTTATTGGGGACTCTTAGATATTTTATCTAAGTCCCTTAAGCTCGGCTGGACAGTACCTTCTTTTCCTTTCACTGTTTTATTTTTAGAAAATTAAATAAACATCAGAAAAATCCCAAAAATTCACTAAAAAGAGTAAAAATTCTAAAACACACAAAAATATTATTTTTATTTGAATTTTTGGTTGATTTTTAGTGTATTAAATAAATTGTTGAAGTGCCTTGTTTTCTTGTTTTTATTATTTTTTTAATATCTTAAAAATCCAAAAAAATATAAAAAGACTTAAAAACCACCAAAAATACCCCTTTATTTCCTTTTCTTTCCTTTTTGACTACTTTGTAGGCCGCAAGGCCAATTCGTGCTCCTTGTGTTCGACCCTGGTCGCTATACTAGGTTAAATTAATAGCAGGACCGCTAGCTTGTTTCGATTTGATTTTATCTTTATTGGTGGTCTATTTTTCTTGATTGACTCATCCGGGCGATTGAGGTCGCGACGACCATCTTAGATATATCTGTTTACCTTAGTCATCTGGAATCTCGTGTCATCAGAATGGCGCCGTTGCCGGGGAGCACGGCTTAGTAGTTTTTATTTTTGTTTTATTTTCTTTTTCGCGGCTTTTCGCAGCTCTTTCAGAGTCCGCAGCTTTTCGCGGCTTTTTGTTTTTATTTTATTTTTGCTTTATTTTGTTTTATTTTATTTTATTTTATTTTTGTTTTGTTTGATTTTTGTTTGTTTATTTTATTTTGCATTTTTGCATATATACCCTCATTTTATTTTCATTTATTTTTCTTGCTATTATTTGATTATTTTTAGTCTGACCACTCTGTTACTTTCTTGCGAGGGCTCGAGGACCGAGGCGGCCGATTTCGAGAAGCCGACGCAACCAAGGAACTTGGAGGCGACTCCCTTCTGCACGGAGCCGTAGGAGAGCGTGAGGGAGAGACTGAGTGGGAGAGGTTTAGCTTAGGTTTTATTTTCATTTGATTATTATTGTAATAATACCGGGACAAACTCTTGGACTTTGCTTGATTGACTAGCGGGTCTGTTTCGTCGAGCACCGGTGTGCTCGGGGGACCCTTAGGTGTTTTCGCAGCTTTTTCGCGGTTTTGGTTTTTCGCTGCCTTTTCCGGTTTTCAGCGGTTTTTATCGAGCCCCTAGACTTAGGATTTTCTACTTGATTGTGCCGTAATTAGTAGGGTCCCCACACCTAATTGCTTGCATGTTCCTATAGTGCGATTAATTGGACCTACTATTAATTGATTAATAAAAATAACTGACTCATCCCCTTCGTAGCCTACGTGCCGTAGCCTGCCCCACAAAGCGCTTTCTCCTACCCCGATGTGTCGGGCAGAGGAGGGGTAGGCCAAGACCGAACCTTTGGCGTGAAGGATCGATGACCAGTTAGACGGTTCTGCGAGTAGACTTGCTTGTTTAGGACTCGGTTTTCATCGTTGTGCCATTTAGGTAGTTTATTTTCTGTCTTTACATTTCTGCGCGGATCACTTGCATGTAGAGTGATGGAGGAAAGGTACGCATTTCTATCTCTGCATGCATCATTGATTTCATCGCGCATCGGCTTTTTCGTCTTCTCCCCTTGTTCTTGACTAAATAACCAGGAGAACCGAAAAATTCGTTAGGCCTTTGTTTTTATTTAAAAAATAAATAAAAAGAAAAACCATAAAATTGGGACTGCTAAAACTATTGACCCTAAAAGACACTCGACCTAAAAATTTGTCTTGGGGAGAGCAACCCCCTCATTGTTTGGTTTGATTGCGCGAGAGAGTGACCCGTTCACTAGGTAGAGCCCTCCAGTGTTATTCCTGACTGACTACCGACTCTTCCGTGCGGGCCAGTCGGTTGGGGTAGCATCGGGTATCCTAACAGGTCACGTAAGCGCTCTGATAGATTGTTTGTTCACCTAATAAAATTGGACAAGATAATTTGACCGAGCCTTTACGGTCTTCAGCTCGTGTTGTGTTGGTGAACAGAGGGTTTGGTTGTCGATCATAGTTTCTCCAGATCTCATCCGCCTTACTCGTCAGATCACGATGATGGGTAGACGCTCTCTTAGGCAGCCTCTGGCTGCACCGCTTTCGGGCACGTCTACCCAATCATCTAGGTTGGCCCGCGAGAGCCGAGACCAGCTCTCCGAGTCCGAGTATGATTCCGCCTTGTTCCCCCTCGACCCCCTTTCTTTCGGTTCTGAGAGATATGAGCCAGAGGAGAGATTAGCAGATTTGACAGCACCTGAGTTTGGCTCATTTGATTTTGCAGACGTCATGGCCAGTAGTTCTGAGGATCATTCCCGAGGTCAGCCTGAGCACTTTGTGTTGGACCAGGGAGCGATCAACTCCACCCTGATCGCCTCACTAGAGACCGTTCAGCAGCAGCTGAGGGATCAGGGAGTATTCATGCTCGACATGAGGAGAGAGATGGAGCAGATGCGAGCAGAGAGAGCAGAGCGAGATCAGAGGAGAGAGGGACCGAGGATCCCAGAGGATGCAGATGCAACAGCCGCAGCAGCAGCCGCAGCAGCCGCAGCCGCGGCAGGAGGACCACCCAGCACCGATGCGGGAGTTGCACAACCCCGGATCGACGCTGACGCACCACTGGGTTGTACTTCCAGCCATCGTGGGGGACTTCAAGTTCCCCCCGAACACATTGTAGTTACTCCCCCGCTTCCACGGACTCGCTACTGAGGAGCCCCATCTTCACCTCCAGGAGTTCCTGATGATTTGCAGCACTGTCCACGACCGTCAGGTGGACCAGGATACGATTCGTATGATAGCCTTCCCCTTTTCCTTGGCCGACAGAGCAGCCACCTGGCTGAAGCACTTGGGGAGGTTTGTTTACACCTGGGAGCAGCTCCGCACCGAGTACTTGAACAAGTACTATCCACTCGGGCAGACCAATGCAACGAGAGCCCTCATCAGCAACTTCTCCATGCTCCCCAACGAGCAATTCCATGAGGTATGGGAGAGGTTCCGTGAGCTTACGGATCGATGCCCGCACCACGATATTTCGAAGCCCAACCTTGTGCAGAGTTTCTTCAGCGGGCTGACACCAGAGCTCTAGGGCTTGGTGAATGCTTCTTGTGGCGGGTCTTATTTCGCCAAGGATCACGACCAGGTATGGGCCATCTACGAGGAGATGGCCGAGAACTATATGGTGATGTCCCAGACCATGTTGTACACTCAGGGCAGACCCCAGCAGCATCCAGGACCCGTGTAGTACCAGAGGATAGCACGGGTCGACGCCGGTCCATCCAGTTCATCCGCATTAGCAGCAACACATGCAAAGTCATCCGCTGCGGATATGGGTATCATCAGTGAGAAGTTGGATCGGATGGAGCTGATCGAGAAGAAGCAGTGCCAGGGCATCACTCAGATGGAGCAGATGGCACAGACTCTGAGCGACATGAAGACCCAGCTCATGTGTCTCCAGGAGGCACAGACGGCTTCACAGCCCCGTCTTCAGTCGCGAGGCGATACCGGCGGCAGCAGCAGCTCGTTCCAGCGCTCCAGCTCACACCAGCAGCCTAGACAGGTTCACCTTGTACAGGTGGAGCCGTACCAGCAGCCGCAGCCCACCTACTAGTCACCACCATCTCCAGACTTGCAGATGGTGGTATACCAGTCGGATCAGCCTCTGACAGTACTCCCGCCAGCCCCGTACGATGCAGAGCCGTTGATGGATGTCAACGGGATTTGGTATAACCGTCCTCAGCCTGGGATCTGACGAGACCATCCCGGATTCAGGTGGGGGAGTGGAGGTACCCAGCCCCAGCAGCAGTCATCCGGTCAGGGAGGGCAGTATAGCCAGCAGAGGGATCACCAGCAGCAGCAGCCCCCAGCCTATCAGTCACAGCAGCAGTCATCTTTCGTTCCTCGTCCCTATCAGCAGCAGGGACAGTCTTGGAGGCGAGAGCAGCCTCACCAGCCACACCAGCAGCAGCACCCTTCCTCTTACCCCTCTCACCAGCAGCAGCACCAGTTCCAGCAGCCTCATCACCAGAGAGGCTACCCGTCGGGCTCCCACGAGAGCCCTGTTTTGGACGACATAGCCAGCCTCCTCACGGACCAGCAGGCTACTTTCAGACGGGAGATGGATGAGTTCCGCCAGGAGATGCGGGACATCGTGAGAGGGAAGGCCGCCATTCCTGCACAGATAGAGCCGAATCCCAATAGCCTGAAGCGGAAATCTGAGCATGTAGCTTACACTGAGCATGCCACTCCTAGTGATCCATTTGATGATATGTCTTCGGATCTTTTTGATGCTGATTTTGTCACACTTAGGAGCGGTAGGACACCAGCTGATGGCGGCGCCTCGTCTGAGCGACGGCATGAGGATACATCCAGGGCGCCAGATGAGGAGGAGAGCGGTACTGAGGCCGCTCATGATGATGACGGTGGTACTGATGCCACCAAGGATGCTGATCCCCCAGGCGGTACTGAGGCCGCCACTTCACCAGTTCGAGGAGGTGGTACTGACGCCACCCGAGTTGCCGAGCTAGCACGCGGTACTTAGGCCGCGAGACGTCCAGCAGAGCCAGCACGTGGTGGTACTGAGGCCACCGGTGTTCATGTAGAGAGAGTTGTTGTTTTTCTTCCACTGATGTAGCTCGGAATCATGTTTTGAATAAAGGAAAAGGTTTAGTTTACTCTGGTCCCACTATGGTGCTTGATGTATGTGCGGATCCGGCCGTCGAGCCGTCTAGACCTATTCCTAGTCCTTCATCTGAGAAGGACCCTGTGATCCCCTTCCCTAGAGCCCTTCAGATGGGGAAGGGGAAGAAAAAAGAAAAAGATCCAAAAAAGAGAGAGCAGGAGGAGTTCAACCAGAGCATGATTGATCGATTCCATATACAGCTGACCCTTCAGGAGGCTTTGCAACACATCCCCCTTCTTCAGCGTTCTTTGAGAGACATGTGCTGACGAAAGCCACGTGCTTCGCGATCCAGAACCGTCTGCCGGCCAAGAGGCCAGATTCAGGAGACCCATATGTCAGATGTCATATTAGTGAGCAGAGGTTCGACCGGACTCTATTGGATAGCAGATCGTCTATCAACCTCCTTTCGACAGCCCTTCTCGACGGCTTCGAGTTGGGCACTCTTAGACAGAGCAGGACAATCCTTCAGTTTGCTGATCGATTTGTCAAGAGGCCGAAGGGGTTGTTGCGAGACGTTATCGTCACTATTCAGGGCCTGCAATTCCCCGTGGACTTCGTAGTGTTGGACATGGAGACCCCTGATTCAGTGGCTGATACCCCCATCATTCTAGGTCGTCCGTTCTTGGCCACAGCCAAGGCGGTGACTGACCATGATAGCGGGAAGGTATACTTTCGCATCGAGGGCGAGAGTGTACAAATAGAGACGGTCGAGGACTACAGAGCCAGAGATAGAGCATGCTCAGAGACCAGCACAAACACAGAGCAGCTGACAGATGCCGGGTTAGACATCCACCAGGACTGTGATTTTGTGATCACAGATGATGAGGCAGCATGGGCAGACCCCGCAGCACAGGCCATCCTCTCATATTCAGACACCACTGATGCCGAGTTGATAGCAAAGGAGAGCTTGGAGAGCACAGCCTTGGTCCAAGATACTTCAGTGGCAGCAGAGCCGGTTCCCGACCGCGACACGATTTCTAGTGATGGTGGTACTGAGGCCACCTTGTGTGATGGTGGTACTGATGCCACCTTGTTTGATGCAGATCCCTCGGATTCAGAGTCTGATTGGGCAGATTGCGATGATCAGATGCCAGACCTGAGTCCCACAGAGCCTACAACTGAGGAGGAGGTAGATGCCGAGCAGATCAGAGACAGTTCAGTTGAGCAGCCTTCTCCAGATCCAGTTTGCGAGAGTTCGTTTTCATTCTCCCAGGCAGACTTGGCAGCATACACTCATCTTCTTCCTAAGCCAGATTTGCCAGCACCCAGCTGTCCAGAGCTGAAGCCACTCCCTACTTCACTGAAGTATCGATTCCTTGCGGGCGAGCCTGAGATGTACCCAGTCATCATCTTCGCCGATCTGACTAGAGAGCAAGAATCCCGTTTGATGGGGGTTCTTGAAAAGAACCGCAAGGCAATTGGATGGAGCGTAGCAGATCTCCATGGGATTAGTCCATCGTTGTGCTCCCACCATATTTATCTCGAGGAGGGGGCGAGCCATCGCGTGAGTTCCAGCGGCGGCTGAACCCCAACCTGAGAGAGGTCGTCATGAAGGAGATTTCAAAATGGTGGAACGTAGATTTTATTTATCCCATTTCCGACTCCAAGTGGGTCAGCCCCTTGCATGTGGTGCCCAAGAAGACGGGCATCACGACTGTGATCAGTGAGTCGGGAGAGGAGATTGCTACACGAGTACCCACCTCTTGGCGGGTCTGTGTTGACTACAGGAGACTCAACCAGGCCACCAAGAAGGACCATTTCCCCCTACCTTTTATTGACCAGATCATTGAGAGACTGGCAGGGAAGAGCCATTACTGTTTCCTGGATGGGTACTCGGGCTACAACCAGGTGGCCATCGCTCCTGAGGATCAGGAGAAGACCACCTTTACCTGTCCCTTCGGCACATATGCCTTTCGACGCATGCCATTTGGGTTATGCAATGCCCCTGCGACATTTCAGAGATGCATGCAGTCGATCTTTTCGGACATGGTAGGGGAGTGTTTGGAGGTCTTCATGGACGATTTCTCGGTCTACGGTGACGGATTCGACTCCTGTCTTGACTGCCTAGACCAAGTACTCCAGCGATGTATAGAGGTCCATTTGGTGCTTTCTTGGGAGAAGAGTCACTTCATGGTGACTCAAGGGATGGTGCTTGGCCATATCATCTCCAACAGGGGCATGGAGGCTGATCCGGCCAAGGTTGATGTCATTAGAAAACTCGCACCGCCGTCCAATTTGAGGCAGCTACGGTCATTCCTGGGGCACGTTGGTTTCTATCGGAGATTTATTCATGATTTTAGCAAGATTGCCCGGCCGTTGACTGACCTCTTGACGAAAGACACCGAGTTCCTTGTCGATGACAAGTGTCTTTCGTCCTTTGCGACTCTCCAGCAGTGTGTGATTGAGGCTCCTGTTCTCCAGCTGCCTGATTGGTCTCTCCCATTCGAGATCATGACGGATGCCTCCGATTTTGCCGTAGGGGCCGTGCTGGGACAGAGGAGGGATGGAGTCCCCTTTGCTATCCACTACGCTAGCCGCACATTGGATTCCGCCCAGCGGAATTATACAGTCACAGAGAAGGAGATGCTAGCCATAGTGTTCGCCCTAGATAAGTTTCGATCTTATATCATTGGATCTAGAGTGACCTTGTACACTGATCACATCGCCATCTGATACCTCATGGCAAAGAAGGATGCCAAGGCCAGACTTACTAGATGGATCCTTCTACTCCAGGAGTTCGACATTGAGATCAAGGATAAGCCTGGAGTCAAGAATGTGGTGGCGGATCACCTCTCCCGTTTAGAGCAGCCTGAGGAGTCTGAGCAGATTGATCCCATTTGTGAGACCTTCCCAGACGAGGCGATCCTTGCTATCGCCTCACTCCTGTGGTATGCCGATATTGTGAACTTTCTCATTGCTGGGAAAGTCCCACAAGATTGGCCCAGGCAGAGGCTTGAGACCTTCCTTGCGAAGGCCAAGTCCTACCACTGGGAGGATCCCATTCTCTACCACGAAGGAGGGGATAGCGTCTGGTGTCGGTGCATTCCTCAGGAGGAGCACCATAGCGTCCTCACTTACTGCCACAAGCTTGAGGCAGGAGGACATCATTCTGGGAGGAGAACGACACAGAAAGTGCTCCAATCCGGCATGTGGTGGCCTACCCTCTTCAAGGACTCTGATGAGTTCGTGAAGAGGTGTACTGACTGTCAGAGGATGGGCACTAGTGGACAGCGTGATATGATGCCGATGCAGCCAATTCACTTCTGTGAGGTTTTTGACGCATGGGGCATCGATTTCATGGGTCCATTCCCTAAGAGTCAGGGATTTGAGTACATTCTGTTGGTCGTTGACTATGTTAGTCGTTGGGTTGAGGCTATCCCCGCCCGAGCCGCTGATGCGAGGACAGTTTGCCGATTTTTGAGGAAGCACATCATCACGCGGTTCGGGGTTCCTAGAGTGCTGATTTCAGATGGGGGTCTCATTTCATCAACGACCAGGTGAAGGCCCTTGCTAGCGAGTTCGGTATAGACCATCGTGTTGCTAAACCTTACCATCCACAGACGAATGGTCTAGCCGAGGTGTCGAACAGGGAGATCAAGACTATATTGCAGAAAGTCGTCCGCCCTGACCGAAAGGATTGGTCACAGCTTTTGGACTCGGTCTTGTGGGCATATAGGACGTCTTTCAAGACACCATTGGGCACATCTCCCTTCCGCCTCGTATATGGCAAGCCGTGCCATTTACCTGTTGAGCTGAGGCACAGGTCACTATGGGCAGTTACTGATATACTTATGGATCCAGATGGTGTAGGAGACCAGAGGAGCGCAGAGTTAGCAGCCCTGGAGCAGTTGAGAGATATCGCCTTCTCAAACAGCCTACATTATAAGGAGAGAGTGAAAGAGTGGCATGATTCTCACATCAGCCACAAGCATTTTGAGATTGGATAGAGAGTATGGCTGTTTGATGCGAGGCTTCGTTTATTTCCAGGGAAGCTACAGAGCAAGTGGAAGGGACCCTACTTGGTCAGAAAGGTACACGACAACGGTAGCATTGATATATCCGAATTGTCTTCTGAGAGTACCTTTCGAGTGAACGGCCAGCGGCTCAAGCCATTTCTAGTTCATGAGCCACGGGTCGTTGATCTTGCCCCTATTCATTTTGCGTGAGATGCGGTCTTTGACTCACATCTAATGCATCTCACGCCTGAGTTTCACTGATCTTCCACCTTGTATAGATCCAGATGTCTATATCATTACATTCTTTAGTCCCACATCCCTTTCTTCATCTATTGATTATGCTATACTTAGGGTGCACTTTACCCTAAGTATAGGGGGGATGTAGGACCTTTGGGTATTTCTTTTGTTTCTGTCTACCCCTATTTTTGCTGCCTATACTTAGGGATATTTTACCCTAAGTATAGGGGGGTAGACCCTGTACATTCTCCACTCGGTTTTCCCTTAGTATACAACCTGCTATACTTAGGATTACTTGATCCTAAGTATAGGGGGAAGACCCGAGATCCTCTTGATTTTCTATTTTATCTATTCGTCTTTGTATACAGCCTTTCTTTTCACTTCCCTATACCTAGCACGAGTTATGTCTTCTTCATCGCTCTTGACTCTGAGGACATCGTTCGAGCTAAGTATAGGGGGGTGTGTATATATTTCATATATACTTTAGCCATAACTCGTACTTTGTGTGAGTGTGTTAATAAATAAATTGGCTAAATCCCTAAAAATCACAAAAATTAAAAATTTTTCATGTACATAAACATTCTTTATTTGCACATAAATAGCTAGTGTACAAATTGTTTTTGTAAAAATGATTTCAAAAATCTTTTGTGTAAAGCTTGTGTAAATATTTTCTCATCAAAATTATGTATATAGTACAAAATTTTTCCAAAATGTTTTGAAAATCAAAAGTTTGCAAAAATCTTGTGTAAATGTGTGTAAATACCTTTTTGCAAAACTTGCACCTCATGCATCATCCATTCATGATTTCAAAACATTTTTCAAAAATTTTGCATGATTGTAAACTTTGTGTAAATAGCATCTTTTGTACATATGTATATAGTTTTTCTGGATGATAGTTGACATTTAAACTAGCCTGGAATCAAATTGAGAAATGGAGCTTGATTAAGATCTTAATCCACCTAAACTTCTAAGAGGAACCTTATAGGGCTTAGGTTTAAGGCTTTTCAGGTCCATGGTGACTTAATTCTTTGAGTCCACTAGGCTATGATCACATGTCATCTCAATGAGGCTAAGTAGAGCACTTAACAATAACACATGACTCATATAGATTATGGCTTTACTTGGACACCAACACTATGCACCGAGCTCTCTACGGATGAGGTGGTGAGGAGGCAGTCTTCCCTGACTTGGGGTAGCATATGAGGGTAGTACTTCTAGGCGGAACCTCTCTTCTTCTTCTAGTGAAGGAAGTGCGTCTCAACTTGGTCTGGTTGCCATGAGGTCTAACGACGGGAGTTGTGGGTTGCAAATAAAGCTTCAAAAGAGGGATAGTCTATTGGCTCAAGAGGAAAAACTCCTTGTATATATGATGCACATGTATATGTTGTATAGATGCACTTGAAAAAAAATGCAAAAAGAAAATAACTCCAAAAAAGTGGTGGGTCTGAGAGAAAATGATAATCCCACTGGAGTATGTATATAGAGTGCAATAAGCAAAGCTTGAGTTTCATGATCCACCTGATGTAGCTTGCAGCTGGGAGACTTGGCTACACTGGTCAAGCTCCCAAGGGTACATGGCTACACTGGTCTTGACCCATTCTCTTCTTCCTCCTCTTCTTGAGCCAGTTGAACTTGAACTTAGAAGGGAATACCCCGCTCCTCGAGGAAAGAGTGGCCAGATTGAGGTCATAGAGTTACCTTGTTGGGGAGGGTTGTCAAGTTGCCATTTCTGAGGTGGAGAGCTTAGACCTCACATTCACAGGACAAGAAAAGATTCATGGTATTCAGGGTTTGTGATTGATGACTTGTTCTGATCTGGAGCATTGAGGAGTCTTGATTATAGATTAGTGGAACTTAGAGGCTGTTAAGATTTAGGCTTAAGTCCAAATAAGGTTCCGACACATCAATAATCCAAAGATATGATCGAGCTCCATACCTTAATTTAATGAAGGCAAGTTTAAAAAATCAACCTTGATCCATGTACATTCTCTTTTTCTTTTTCTTTCTTTCTTTTTCATTTCTTTTTCAAATAAGTGTTTGCTAAGGGACTAGCAAAGTTAAGTATAGGGGGGTGATGAATACTCATTCATCACTCTTTATTCTTATATTTTAGCTACAAAAACCTTTGCAAATGCATGTATATAGTTGTAAATAGAAATAATTACCAAAAGCATGCATTGTGTAAAAACCTATAATTAGCATGTTTTTGTGCAAAAATAAAAGAATAAAGATTAAAAAGAAAAAGAGGGAAATATTTAGAATAAATATTGAGCAACCTAACCCAAGGGAGGGCTCAGCATGGGCCTGTCCGCATAAAAGCCAAAGTAGAGGGAGATAGGGGCTCATGTGTGTAAATATTTATGTAAATAAAATAAAAATATTTTCCTCCCAAAAAGAGACTAAAATAGGCTTGTAAATATTTGTATATATTGATAAAGATAAAATCAAGACAAAAATAGAAAAATTAGAAAGAAAACAAAAACACCACTTGTATATATCTACCTTGTACATACCACCACACTTATATTTATTTAACCCTATAAATAAATAAAATTAATTTCCAAAAATCTTGTACATATTCTATATGACTTATGGTGTAAATAAATAAAATAAATTAAAACAAAAACAAAATAAAAAGAACAAAATTAAAAATCCAAAAATACTTTGTAAATATACCATGTATATAAATGTACATATGTATTTATTTCACCTATGTATATAAATAATAAAAATACAATAAAAATATCTTTTTATTCCTTATTTTATAATATAAATAAATAAAATATAAAATAAGAATAAAAATGTATAAAAATAACAAATTAAAAATCAAAATTAAAAATCTACATATTATACATATACGTATGTATAGCTATATAGTGTAAATACCTTATTTTTATTTTGAAAAATTAATTAAAAATCACAAAAAATAGAAAAAAATAAAACAAAAATATTTCATGTTTTGACTTTTTAATAATTCGCCCGTTTTCTATTTTTAATTTAATTTACAATTATTTTCCACGTGGCCGCTTCCTATTGGCCCTGGGGATTGTTGACCGCCCGGTCAACTGCCCCCCTAGGACCACTTCCCACGGGTTAGGTGCCCGACCCGACTTCCCCCTATTTTAGCACCTAAACCCGATTCCCCCTCGCCTAAACCCCGGGTCCGATTCCTTCCTGCTACATCCGAGACCCTCGCCGGGGTATCCACCTCGAGATCCGCGCTCCAGAATGCCCTACCCGCGCTCATCTTCCCGGACCCTCCAGCATATATAGCCCGAGCTCCGCCACCTTCATTCCGATCTTTGGCCATTCGCTCCACCCCCCGGTGAGCTCCAGTGCGTGAGTGAGAGTGACAGCTCGCTCCCCGTGCTGTCGAAGCGAGGAGAGGGACCGGATTCCACTGATCCGGCGAGTACCACCGCCGTGCTCCGCCCACAGCGAGAGCTCGAGCCTCGGAGGGAGACGCTCCTCGAGGCCACGACCCAGAGCATCGCCAGCTCGTCCACAGTCTCTTCGTCCACCCAGGTAGCTGTAGTTCCTTTTCTTTTTCGCCAATTTCATGTTTCCCCCAATTTGCTCCGTCGTCGTCTCTAGCTGATTCCGACCATCCCGCTACTCCATTCGATCATCGGAATCCACCGTCACCTCCGCCTTCCTCCCGCGCACGTTCTCCATACTCCCATTCAACCCAGCTCGCACAGGAGCTGGGGCTCGAGCTCCTTCGTCCACACCTTCGCCGGAGCTCGCCCACTCCGACCCCCCGATCACCTTCACCACGCCTAACAGGGTCGAGGCACTTTGCCCTCGACCCGCGAGTCTTCTGGACCTATTTTGCAGGTACATCGAGGGCCATCTGAGGTCCTTTGATTCAGGTCTAGCATCTTACCCTCCGCCGACCGCGCTGGAGCTCTCCGGAGCTCGGTTGGGTCATCGGAGACCCCCATCTGACGCGGAGGCCCACGCCGACCATTTTCCGATCACCAGAGCCTCGCGAGGAGGCTCGGAGCGAGCGTACTGGGCCGACGAAGTTCGCCGGCCACCTGTTCTTCGAGGATCTCCAGCAGCCGTCCGATCAGCCTCCCGCTCCAGTTTTCATCTGAGCCGTCCATTCCAGGAGCAGCAACCACCGTCAGATCAGTGGAGGACTGATCCCAGCCGTCGGTCCAGCGAGGCTTAGTCGCGACGCACCAGCACCGTCAGATCTACACGTGGCGAGGCCCTGATCATTGGATTCGCCCGAGGAGCTCAGCGTTGGAGTGCCACCCGATCCAGACCATTCGATTCTCCACGTGGCATCCATCCAGCGACTCGACTTAATAAAGGGTAATTTACCCTTAGGCCCTCCTTTTATTTTATTTAGCAATTAGTCCTGTAAATACCTAGTGTAGTTGTTTAGTTTTGGTACATTTGCATTGTGGACCCCGCACTTTACTTTCTTTGCATTTATGCCCCTGTGTATGGTGTAGCACGTGTTTCGACACGTGTTTTTCTGGGCTTTTTGCATTTAATACCTTGTAGTTCTGAGATATTATGGATTGAATGAAAACTTTTGAGTATTTGCATTTATACCCATGTGCGTGAAATATTTGTGCATGTGCGTTAATTTGTGGGTTATTTGCACACTAGCCCTCGTACTTTTGGTACATGTTACCAAAAGGTCCTAGGACTTAGTTTTTATCACATTTAGGTCCCTGAGTGCCTCAGGTCACGTGCTTTGCACGTGGATCCCTAGGTATTTTGCACCGGACCCCCCGGGACTCTTGGTATTTGCGTTTTGGTCCCTATGTACTGTGCCCTTGTGTTTGATTTTAATAAAATAGCAAACCTACTCCAAATCCAATGAAAATTGGACACATGGCTCCTGCCATTGTGTAAAATTTTCTGGGATTTTTGGAGACATTTTTATTTTGATTTGATATTTTTAAAAATTCAAAAACATCTATTTTTATTACTGTTTGAGTTTAAAAATCACAAAAAAATATTAAAACTTTGCTAAAAATTACAAAAAAATACTTGCTGTTTGTCTTTGCTTATTTGATTTTCTAGCCAATTTTGGCTATTTTTCATTACTTAAAACACCTAAAAATTGAAAAACACTTAAAACCTTATAAAAATTCTAATAAATAAACTAAAAAACCAAAAATAATAAATTAGGTGCTCAAATTTTCCTTGTTTTATTCTCTATACAGGAAAAATACCTCCAGGCTTATTGGGGACTCTTAGATATTTTATCTAAGTCCCTTAAGCTCGGCTGGACAGTACCTTCTTTTCCTTTCACTGTTTTATTTTTAGAAAATTAAATAAATATTAGAAAAATCCCAAAAATTTACTAAAAAGAGTAAAAATTATAAAACACACAAAAATATTTTTATTTGAATTTTTAGTTGATTTTTAGTGTATTAAATAAATTGTTGAAGTGCCTTGTTTTCTTGTTTTTATTATTTTCTTAATATCTTAAAAATCCAAAAAAAATATAAAAAGACTTAAAAACCACCAAAAATACCTCTTTATTTCCTTTTCTTTCCTTTTTGACTACTTCGTAGGCCGCAAGGCCAATTCGTGCTCCTTGTGTTCGACCCTGGTCGCTATACCAGGTTAAATTAATAGCAGGACCGCTAGCTTATTTCGATTTGATTTTATCTTTATTGGTGGTCTATTTTTCTTGATTGACACATCCAGGCGATTGAGGTCACGACGACCATCTTAGATATACTTGTTTACCTTAGTCACCTGGAATCTCGTGTCATAAATCCCTGACCAGGACCTAAGTGTAAGATCAGAGATACTTTTCTTATAATTAGGTCCCTGACTTGGGACGTAATTGCAGGAGGACTTCTATCCTTCTCTTGTATTTTTCCTCCATTGATTTTTGCATATTTTTGAATACATTGTGAACCTTGGACCATAGTATATTATTGTTGTATTTTTCTTCATTTTATTTTGATTCGGTTTTCGAGGTATTTTATCGATTTTTCGTTGAAATTTTATTCTTCGCATTTCGACTCCATTTTGAGTTTGTTTTGTATGCTTTCTCGAGTCCGTTGCTTGAGTTTTTCATAGTTCTACTATATAATATCACTTTACACATCTCTACCATATATTTCTATATTGTAGATCATCTTTGATTGAAAAATATTCACTTTGAAATTCAAATAAATTTTGGAAAATAAGAATTAAATAGAAAAGTTTATAAATTTAAAATAAAAAAAGAGTTTTCTCGATTTCAAGAAGGAAATAAAAGGATGAAAATATCACAAAAATATTTCTTCACTCGAAAATTCACAAGCGTGATTTTCTGCCTCCTTGTGTTCGACCCAGGAAGACTTGCCTGGATAAATAAATAGTGAAACAAACTCCAATTCGGTGTTTGTTATTTTTTGATTAATCAAAATTTTGGTTTCGAGCGGTTCTCTACACCAAAAAATTCACTTTTACTGCTCGCAAAATTCTGATTATCAATGGACCCCCAAAGGATTTTTCGTCATTATTGTTTGCTCGGTGATCAACCACATGTTTGGTGCAGCTCACCGCTTGTGAATGTGGCATAGAGTTCGTAATTGCTAAGTAAGGGAAGGTCAACTGGAGGAAACAATGACGGAGATGTATCATTTTACAACTTCAAACGGGGTAATTTTTAGGGGATGCAGTTTTATTTAATGATTGATTTTGATTAAATATTTACATATAGTATGTTTTCGTTCTCCATGTATTTTGAGCTTAAATATGTGAACATATCTACCGTGATGATGATTGCCCACATCCCCGAAGAGCGATTGATGTTGTGGTGCCAGACATGGGTAAGCAACTACTATAGTGACTTGGCTTAACCAACAGACATGGCAACAATCAACGCACAAGGAAGTTGCTATCTGAGCAAAAAATTCCCCACCATCTTCAAATCTTCTAATTTTAATAAATTGAACGTCCAAATTTCAACAACATCATATTTTTCAAACTTCCGTAAACCTCTACAATATCTTACCTCCTAAAAATATATAAATCATTCCATTTTTTTCCTGAGTAAAAAGGCTAACAATGACATTATTGTATTGCAATCAAACGAGGTCTCACGGGCATAAGTGTTACTGTACGGAAGATGCACTTCTAGTCTTTTAGAATTAGTGCAGACATGAGGACACCGACGATAGATTGCAATACACTTGTCGAAGAGACGTAAGAAATATAATTAAGATCACATATTTATATTTATTTAATTATTCATATATTTCACAATATCGATGCTTTTTCTTCTTTTCAGAGATCGTGCATATATAAAGTAAAGTCATCAACATTGAGACCGACACTCGAATCCTTGTATGCAGAGAAGGTGTTCCTGACCGACTTAATAAACACGATTGAAGTTTCTGAAGAATTCTATGTGGAGAAGCGGGAGGAAATCAAATGTCAGCTACAAGAGGAGAGATTGATTGTGCACCTGTTAGACGGATCAATTTCAACACATGACATTTTCGACGATGTATGCCATAAGCATGTGATGTAGTCCATTCTATATACTGAACTTTGTAATATGTATGTGGAATTTGAATTTAAAAAAGATGCACTGCTCCAGTATGTATATGATATTATGGTGTAATGCTCTAATGGCTGCGTAGTTCAAACCTTTTGTAGTTCAAGTGACATCTTTAACTAGCTTACAAATCTTATTCTTTATCCCCATTTTGCCAGCCGAACAAAGAATAACACTCAAGTTCGCTTATTCTTCCCATTATCCTCATTCTTATCTCCCCATCCGAACGAGAATAGACACTTGTTCTCCTTATTCCCATCCTTATTTCTGCTTATTCCCGAGCCGAATTCCCCTTAAAAGAATATATGATTTTATAAGAGGCAATAATCCGTTTGCATGGGGCATAATCTGATGATATTTTTCATCTCCTCTACTCAAGAATACGACAAATATGGGTGTAAAGAAACCGAACTTGAGCAAACCAATCCAAGCTCAATTTAGTTCGTTTAACATTTTTAGAGGTCATGATTCAGTTAAGTTCGATGGGATGAAAATGATGCTCATGTTCGGTTCATCTCGACCCTGATTCGTGAACGATCGGTTCGATTCGTTTAAGTTCGATTATCAATGAAACTCTTTGGAATTTAAGTATTTTGGAAATCTGGAATGATCACAACCCTTCGAGATGTCTTGATAAAGTGTCATGAATTATACATATATCTTATTTGCACCATAGTGCAAAATCTTCATTCATGATACAATTTTTAAGGATATATATAGGATAAAATGAGGCTACCCCTAGGGGCAGGCTCCACCCCATTTTTTGCATTTTTTTATTTTTATTTTTTGAAAAATATCACCTTGTATATTATATATCCCTCCTATATGCCATTCGAATTTCGTTAGAAACAAAGACTCCTATGCCTTCCATCTAGAATATGTAATTTTAACGGTCTTAAAATTGTTGTAATCATACATGTTCAAGATGGAGGGTATAAGAGTCTCTATTTCTGATGAAATTGAAATTACATATAAGAGGGATATATAGATGAATATACATAGTGATATTTTAAAAAAATAAAAAAATACCACAAAATGAGGGTGTGAGCAACCCCATATAACCCATATATATAATATTGTATATCAAACTTTTAACAAATCAAAACTGAACGAACAAAGGTTCGATTTATTCAAGTTAATGAATCCAAATCTATATACCTTATTTAAAGGTGGGTTTTTCACCCATTAGCTGCCACGTGTCTTCACGAGCGTTCTTTTCATCTCCCCGCGTTTTCTTCCCTCCCCCGTTTTAGCATTCCCGCTTCTCACAGTTCTTTTGTCCTATTATCTGACACGTCTCTTCATGCTCATCGTTTCTCTTTGGTTCTCCTGCACATAATGAGTGCTCCATCCATCGCCACGTTACAATCTCCAGAAATTTCCACTGAAAACAACCGTCCTTACATGGGTCACTGCCAACCCCGCACGTGGGTTGTTACTATTTCCGCCACTGTAGCTGCAGTACGAGAGAGGCATTTGTTTACCCGTTGGCTTACAGGTTGTTCCGCTCCTGTTCGCACGTGTCATTATGTTATTACATATCCGACGCCGTTGTAAGAAGCTAGATAAGTCCGACTGTTTTTTTTTATTTTCTCAGTCACTGTAGCAATCTTGCGGTGCACTCCAGATCTCTGCATAAAAGAGTGTACTTCTCCCTCCATCGTTCGGATCCCCAACGCCTTCCTTCCCCTCTCCCTACACTCCAGTGCTTCACTGCTTCGTCACCTCTTCATCTTACCTTCGAGGCTCCACCTCTTCGTTTTCCCATCAGTGATTCATGATTCATCATTCGTGGTCAATGTTGTAGCCAAAGCCAAATTCTTGGATAAGTTTAAAGGATGACGACGTCGTCTACAGTGTGAATGTCACGAGGTGCCGAGAAAGAGCGGAGGAGCTCGACCGTGTTATCGCTTTATTCTTTTCCTGCTAACGTATTTCGACTTTTGAATCATCTTGGCTTTTCCATACGGATTTGATCAGTAAGTTGATGACTCGTATGCTTCAGCTATTGCAACTTCGTCTTTTTATGCAATCTTACATTAGTAACGTCTTCTTATGGAAGAGCAGCAATATTAAACATTTATAAAATATATTGCATTTGTAATTTTACCAGTCTTTTATTAAGCCATAGGTGGGCTCCCTATGCAATAATTGCATAGTGTTCTACTGCTACCAAATGCTCATAGGATATGGGTGAAAAAAGGGAAAGTTCCTCACGTTTAAAGTAAGTAGTAATACTTGCAGTTTACGCTCTTGCGATCATGTCCTGAGAGAGCGCCTAGCATTGTTCTCGACTCGGATCTGGAAGATAGCACTGTCTGCGAGGTACGTGCCTAAGGTATGATCACGTTGTTGTTTTAACAATTATGTTTTGAGAACTCTTGCATGCAGAATGATGACAGACATAAACATATATAAGGTTATCCAAATGTTTGCTGCCTTCTTTTCATTTTTTCTTTATGATTGTCTTGACCAAGAGAAGCAACTACTGATGTAACATACAGGTTTTTCTACCCATAACCATTTTTCTGTTAGTAAGAAATAGTCTGCAGTACTATCATATATTCAACCACATATCTACGATTATACTTATAGTAAAAATATCTTATGCAATTTCTTATCACCACTCTCTTTGCATTGTCATTGATTACAATGCATACGTGAATATGCGAAATTTGAATGTAAAATAAAAAAATCGTTTGTCATTTGATTAAACTCAACTTCAAAATGTATAAGACGGGGTTTGGGATTATATAGGTTGGAAAGCCTCTGAATTTTAGAACTTTCATTGATTTGGTCAGTCCAAAATTGCCTACACCTGCACTTATCAAATGACACCGCCATTTGAACATCGCCCAAGGACAGACTTGAACCTTACAACGGCAGCATACCTTGCTGTCATCACTTTTTTTTACATTTAACTTCTCTTCCTTGCAGGTGATGGTGACAATGCCCGAAGCTCGTGAACAGATAGAAGATCAAGTTCCACGCATCTCAATGATCCTTGAAAAAAAATGAAGCCTTATACATGGGCGTTCAATGACTTCACACATAGTCCTACTTCATCATAGCCGCAAAAAGAAAGATGAATCTTTACTTTTATTTTTCTCCTGCAAGACTTGATTTTCCTTTAATCTTTCTTATTGTATCTTCTCTATGTTTTGGATGTGTAGTTAATGTTACACCTTCACTGTTTGATTTCTTCTAATAGATCCTAATCAATAATTTGTTACATCTTCATAGTTATATTTCTTCTAATAGATCCTAATCGGTTGTCTGTGACACCAGAACTCATGCTTGGAGAATTTTTCGGACTCCTCGAGAGATTGCGGCATCCTTTTTGTACTTGCAATCAGATTTTTATGTCTTTACAACGTCATGTACATGATTTACACATCTTGATACCTACTTGAATTATTATGTGTCCATTAATATCAGACATTTTTGAACAAATATTATGACAGTAAATTAACTGTAGTGGCATAAATTGCCACGTTATTATTCAGGTTCAGGTACGGGGGTCTCCAGGAACGTGTTGGTGTTTGTTGAATTAATTGAAAGTCATTTATATAGGATATCATTGTTAATATTCCTCCAGAATATTCTAGCATTGTATTTTGACAAACTTAGATGATTGATGGATTTTATTCTCACATTATGGATTTTATTTAGTTTTTAAAATTTTTATTTAGCAGCTCTATATTATTTTCATGATTTTGATTTTAAAATCTAACCTTTTATATTGAATTTTAGTTTAATTCTCTATTTATCCTTCAAATTTCGTCCAAATCCGATCTTATTTGCTATTTTATCTTAATGGTCAAGCATTCGATTTGAATGCTTGATCATTAAGATAAAATAGCAAATAAGGTCGGATTTGGACGAAATAAGGTTGGATTTGGACGAAATTTGGAGTATAGATAGAAGATTAAGCTAAAATTCAATCTATAAAGTTAGATTTTGAAATCAAAATCATAAAAATAGCCTAGAGAGGATTACAACACCTCTGTTGCTATCCTCCCTACCACTTAGGATCCGTTTCCTCAAACACAAATAGTCTCTCATTAGGTCTTAGCAAACATTTTACGTATAAATATCTTTTATACAACTTAACAACTGAAACTTTAGTACTGAAAAATGAGCTTAATTTTGAATATTCAATTAATTACCATTACTATCCTTTTATTTCAATTATTTTATTTTTGTAAACATTACTTCCGCCGCGAAGCGCGGGTAACATCCTAGTCTATTTTATTTTGAACTGAATCTAACTGGAACTTAATATCAAACTAAAGATTTGTGTGTCACTCCTAACGGCAAAGCAGACCACGTGGCAAGCACTCCTTCGTCCCGTTTACCGCGGACGTTCCCACCCCCGACTCCTCGGGAACACGAAAACTTCCGTATATCATCTTTACAAGCCGCACGCCCAACCCTCTCACCTTCCTTCTCTTCTGAGCTGGGTCTGTTTGTTCGGGATCCCCGATGTCGCCGGAGGGGATAGAGAATGCGATCGAAAGCAGCGCGGTGCTGCCGAAGGAGGCGAAGAGGATTCTGCACGGGTTGGCTTCGCACTGGAGCGACGTGGAGGACTGCAGGGCGCTGGAGGTGGTGAGGTTGAAAGGAGCCATGACGAACCAGGTCTACCAGATCAACTGGCCCACCGAAAATGAACCGAGGAAGGTCCTCGTCAGGATCTACGGCGAAGGCGTCGACGTCTTCTTCGACAGGGCTGACGAGATCAGGACCTTCGAGTGCATGTCTAGGCACGGCCAGGGCCCCAGGCTCCTCGGGAGGTTCCCCAACGGGAGGGTCGAGGAGTTCATACACGCCAGGGTAATCCTACCGTTTCCGGCTCTTTTCTTCTTCTTCTGGTGTTTTTAGGGCTTCTGCTTCTCTGCTTTCCTGAGATTCAATTTAGTTTAGTTTTGTTATTTTCGCAGAAATTTTTTGGATCGTCACATATATAGGGATCAAGATGTTGAATTCGCAGAGGGTGTAAATTTATATAAAATGTATATAACTGGAGAAGCACTTCTAGTTGACTGCACGTTAGGGAAGTATCTTCGAGGGCCTTGTTCTCTTTGTCCGAACATGTCCATGTGCTAGTGCACCGATATGCGTTTGTTTATCCATCTTGTTTTGTTATAATAAATCCGGTGAAGTATCCACGTCAGGCATTTTACTTTCTTTTCTTGAGGATCCCAAATTTCTAGACCTAGCAAAAAAGGACCTTGTAGTAATAATTGCGTAGTTGACACCATGAGCTAGAAGTGTTACCGAACTGATGTGGAAGGAAAGTGTGTAGGTACCATCTTTTAGTATCTCTAATATCCCTGGAAGTTTTTTTTGCCGCTGCTCTCTAGACAGAGAAAAGTTGTGGAATATACATTAATTAGATATCGAGTGTATTTGTATGTTTCCTGAAAATTGGCCCTGACAAGAATTTTGCTGGAAATTCTTGTGAGCGGGGCATTCTTGAGTATCTGTTCTATATGGAGTAGCCATGATCCGTGTTAGGATATCCCAACACGACGAGACCATGCCTTTGAAAAATAGAAAGATTTGTGGATGAAGTAGACTGGCGTGGAAAAACAGGGGATAACCGTATTGGAAAGACTTTCTCATGCCCCCTCCTCACATTAGCCACTGCCCCCGCATGATGAAATTTGATGTAAATTGTAACGGCCCACGGATCCGGGTGGCCAGCGGAAGCATAGTAAATAATATTGCCACGTCGGGTCCGGAGTGTTACTTGCAATACCAATACCACAGTTCACAATCATAGCTAAAATCATGAAAATTATTCCTTTATTTTATTTATCAAAGTCACAGATGGTCACATTGTAGTACAATAAAAGAAAGTTTATACTACCACTACAAATTTAGCTTTAATCTCTTCTTCTTAATTCTTCAGCTCCTTACTCCTCCGTTGTATCTGCGGCAGGGCAAACCACAGGAGCGAAACAAAAATACTCGTAAGCAAAATAGCTTAGTATGGTATCAAAAGATAACGAACTTCATAATAACTTGATACAATTAAAGAAAAGATTGACAATATCAGTTAGAAGAAAAATCAATCGATCTTATCTAGAAAATCTTGTGCACTTGATAATATTGATAATACACTAACATGACTTTTTGCTCAATAATTCATGTTTACCTTCATATCTTCATGATTTACATTTCATGAATATTTTCAGCATCAATATTGCATGCATACCCTCATACTTTTATTATTCGATCAATAATATCCTCATATTCATATAGGGTGCATTTTGCTTACCACTAGCACGGTGGTCATTCAATCACTACGATACATGATGACAACAGCTGCTGAGTCAATAGTGAACTTTTATTTTCCACAAGGTTCCATTGAACCTGACACCCTCGGAAGGTGCTGCCCTTTAGGCCGATAATGTTCCTTTGGACCCGACAAATGGACTCTAGAGGTGGCTCCCGCCTTAGCGTAGCACTTAGCTCCATATGTCGTTATGGTGCCAATCCTTATTATACTGCATTTTAATTTTCTTTCTTTATATCATATCTTATCTTGACAATATTTAATTAAATAAACCATACACTAAATTTATAGGCACTTATCATATACTAAATATTAAAACACATGTACCCTTCTTTAATATAATATGGTATAGTAATACCCCTCATCTCAATTGCAATAAACTATATAACATTTGCATATCTTCTATAATCAATTATATTATAATATACTTATAGCATACTAAATCATCTACATAATAATTTAGACTTATGTTGAATCGATACAATGATGACATAGAACAATTGCCCTTTCAAGGTCGATGTTTTAACAAGATCATACATAATTTAAATTATGCAATTTTCTAAGCATAATTAAAATATCATAAAATATCTGACATGCTAATGATAAAATAAAATAGAGGAAGTGAAAAATGATCATACAAGAAGAAGAACTATACAAAGAAGAGGAACCATACCAATGATGCTAATTTTAGCAATATCTCTCTCTCTTCCTTCTTCTTCTCAGACGCTCTCTTTCTCTCTCTTATTTCTCTCCCTTCTCTCGCACTTCCTTCCTCTCGTTTCTTGAGTTTGGAATGCTTCCTACGAATATGTTCTTCTCCTATTTATAATATTTGATAGAGGGTACGTGTCTTTCCGTTTTCATGCAAACAAGAGAGAGCCAACACGCACATTCTACGTGTTTCACCATGCACAGCAACACTTCACGCCCCTCTCCATCTAAAACATGTTTTATTATTATTTTATGTAAATTTTGCGTTGGCATCCTTGTCCATGCTATGTCGCACATTCCTTCATTCTTATCCTCTTTTTATTATTATTTTATGGAAAATTTATGTTGCTATCCATCCTTTTCAATGGCCTCGTCTCATCATTATCTTTCTTTTCTTTTGTATATTCAATAGAAACTTTATGATGGAGTCCCTTAACAAATATGTTATTACAATCTACCCTATTAAAAAGAATTTTCGTCCCGAAATTTATGAGTTAAATAACTTACCAAAAAGTTCAGGATATTTAGCTCTCATATCTTCTTCTATCTCCCAAGTAGCCTCTTCATGCTTGTGATGCTTCCACAAGACTTTGACCACAGAAATAGTATGTCTTCTTAGTTTATTCTCCTTACGATCAATAATCCTGATTGGCTTCTCTTCATTAGATAAGTCTTCTTGTACTTCAGGAATATCATATTCGATCACATGTGATGGATCAGGTATGTATTTCCTTAGCATTGAAACATGAAAGACATCATGTAAATTCTTGAACTGGGAAGTAAGATCAATCTGATAAGCAACTTCCCCGATCTTCTTGGTGATAGAGAAAGGACCTATGTATCGAGGGTTTAACTTTCCTCTTTTCCCAAATCGAACTACTCCTCTCATAGGTGACACTTTAATGAAGACTTGATCTCCTATTTCAAATTTAAGATCATGCCTTCGATGATCAGCATAACTCTTCTGTCTGTTTTGGGCAGCTAACAATCTCTTCTTGATTATCTCAATTTTCTTTGCAGTGTCTACTACAATCTCTGGTCCAAGAATCTGCCTTTCACCTACATCGTTCCAACATAAGGGAGATCGACATGGTCTACCATATAATGCTTCATATGGTGCCATCCCGATACTGGCATGAAAACTATTATTATAGGCGAATTCAACCAATGGTAAATGGAAGTCCCAATTTCTAGCAAAATGTAGTGCACAAGACCTAAGCATATCTTCAAGTGTTTGGATAGTTCTCTCTGACTGTCCATCTGTCTGCGGATGGAAAGATGTTCTAAACTTTAAGTTTGTGCCTAGAGCATCATTCAAGCTTTTCCAGAATCTAGAAGTGAAACGTGTATCCCGATCAGAAACAATAGAGACAGGTACGCCATGTAGCTTTACAATCTCGTGTACATATAATTTAGCCAGACTCTCCGTAGATTGTCCAAATCGTATGGGTAAGAAGTGTGCTGATTTTGTTAGGCGATCTACAATCACCCAAATGGCATCGTATTTGGCACCTTTTGTTGGAGGCAAACCCACTACTAGGTCCATAGTAATATGCTCCCATTTCCATTCTGGAATATCCAGGGGTTGTAATTTCCCAGCTGGCTTCTGATGCTCTATCTTCACTCGCTGACATACGAGACACCTAGAGACAAAATCTGCAATTTCCCTCTTCATATTTTCCACCAAAAATTCCTTTGTAAGTCCTTATACATTTTTGTACTTCCTGGATGAATAGAGTACATAGAATTATGTGCCTCTTCTAGTATTTCTTTCTTGACTTCTATATTATTGGGAACCCATAATCTATTTCTAAATCTCAGTCCTCCATCAAGTGCGACTGATAACTCGCTATCTGGCTTCTTTGACAATTCAACCATTTGTAATAGTTCAGGGTCATCTTTTTGTGCTAAAAGTACTTTCTCCATTAATGCTGAGTGAATTTGTAATCCTGCCATGAATATACCATGGTTCTCATCAATAAAAGGCTTCCACTGGATAAAATCTTCAGCAATCTTCCATTGTAATCTCAGACTAGCAAGCTTAATCTCCCATTTTCTACTGAGTGCATCAGCTACTGCATTAACTTTTCCTGGGTGATACTCTAAGGAAAAATCACAGTCTTCTAATAATTCTAACCACCGTCGTTGTCTCATATTTAGATCCTTCTGAGAGAACAATTATTTGAGACTCGTGTGGTCAGTAAATACTTGAAATTTTTCTCCATAAAGGTAATGTCTCCATAGTTTTAGAGCAAAAACAACTGCGGCAAGTTCTAAATCATGAGTAGGGTAATTACGCTCATGGATTTTTAATTGCCGAGATGCATAAGCCACGACTTTATCATGTTGCATCAACACTGCACCAAGACCCGATCCTGATGCGTCAGTGTGTACTGTGAAACCTCCAGCGCCTGATGGAAGTGTTAAAATTGGAGCTGATGTCAGCATAATTTTTAATTTTTGGAAGCTCTCCTCACATTGTGGAGTCAAGTGAACTTAGTTTCCTTCCTCATTAGTTTTGTTAATGGTAGAGCTATCTTTGAGAAGTCCCGAATGAAACGTCTATAATAACCGGCCAATCCCAAGAAACTACGTACTTCTGTGACTGTCTTTGGCTGATTCCATTTCTGAACTGCTTCAACCTTTGATGGATCAACCGTTATGCCATCCTTAGATATAACATGTCCAAGGAATATCACCTTATCAAGCCAAAATTCGCATTTTGAGAATTTAGCATAGAGTTGGTGACGTCTTAAAGTTTCTAATACCAATCGCAAGTGTTCTTCATGCCGCTTCTTTTCTTCAGAATAAATAAGAATGTCATCAATAAAAACAATGACAAACTTGTCAAGGAAGTCACGGAACACCCTATTCATAAGGTCCATGAATGCTGCAGGAGCATTGGTCAATCCGAATGGCATTACTCGAAATTCATAATAACCATATCTTGATCGAAATGCAGTCTTTGATGTATCTTCTGTCTTTATTCTTAGCTGATGATAGCCTGATCTTAAGTCAATTTTTGGGAAGACGACAACCCTCTGTAATTGGTCAAATAGGTCATCTATTCGAGGTAAAGGATATTTGTTCTTAATGGTAATCCGGTTCAAGGCTCGATAATCAATACATAGTCAAAGAGTCCCATCCTTTTTCTTGACAAAGAGCACAGGAGCGCCCCATGGGGAAATACTAGGCTGAATAAAACCTTTTTCAAGAAGTTCATCTAGCTGCTTCTTAAGTTCTGCTAATTCAGCTGGAGCCATGCGATAAGGCGGTTTAGAGATAGGGAATGAACCCGGTATAACTTCAATATTGAAGTCAATTTCTCTAGAAGGAGGTAAACCATGAAGGTCATCTGGAAATACATCAGTATATTCCCGAACTATGGGCAGATCATCTATAGAAATATGTGAAGAATCTGTCTTCACCATACTGGCTAGAAAACCCATGCAACCTTTTGACATCATCCGACGTGCCTTAATTGAGAAGATAAGAATTTGTTTAATGGGCTTCCTCAAACCTCTAACCAGAATCTCAGGTTCGTCTGGTGTACAGAGTATGATCTTCTTGTCTCTACAGAGAACATGTGCATAGTTTTCATAGAGCCAATCCATTCCCAAAATGACATCATAATCGGTCATTTCAAGAAGTACTAAATTTGCAACCAATGGCTTATCTTCAATTTCAATATGTACCTCATGCAGGAAAGACCCAGCCATACCGATTTTACCCGTTGGTGAAGAAACAGTCAATACAAATGACATTTCTGTAGGTTGTAATTTAAGCAGTCTAGCAAATCTACTGGATATAAATGAATGTGAAGCGCCTGGATCATAAAGAACTCTGGCTATAAATCCTGAAATAGAAAGTATACCTTCTATAACTTGATTAGGGTCTTCTGATTGAGCCGCGATTGAGTATACACGTCCCATAATTTTCTTTTTCGGCTCGATTTCCTTCATTTTGTCATTAGAGTCTTTCATCTGTGGGCAATTACGGATAAAGTGACCCTTTTGTCCGCATTTCAGACATGCTCCAATGAGCATATAACATTTACCAAAATGTTTTCTTGAACAATGAGGACAAACAGGAAAAGATGTTCTATCAGTAGGCTTGACTTGATTCTCGTGCCTAACATGGTATCCAGTCTTCATCTTTTTATCAGGATTTTGAAAACTATCCCGAGAACCTCCACCTGTCTTGTTTTGCCTTTTCAACTGATTTTGGGTTAGCTGGTGTTCTTCGTCAATTATTACAGCCGCATTTACTGCTTTAGCAAGTGTCTCTGGCATGTTGTTTATGACCCTTCCCCGCAAGCTTATTCTTAGTCCCATCACATATTTCTTCGCCTTTTCCCATTCACTTTGGCAGATTCCCTTTCCATATTTCTCCAAACGATAGAATTGAGCAGTATATGCTTCCACACTCAATTCCTTTTGTTGCAGGTCAATAAATTCCTGCCTCTTCTTTTCCCTGGCTCGCATAGGGATAAAATGATCCGTGAAATGCTTCACGAATTCTTTCCAGGGAACAATTTGTTCATCTGGGAAAGAAATACCTTTGCAAGTCTCCCACCAATCTTTGGCTTTGTCTCGTAGTCTGAACATGGCAAATATCACCTTCTTCTCCTCAGGACAATCTAGAGCACTGAAAGCCAACTCAATTTCCTTAAGCCAGTGTTCTGCTTTCTCTGGTTCTAGTTCACCATTATAAATAGGAGGGTCAAGTTGTAAGAATTTTCTCAAGGTGACTCCTTCTTCCTTCGACTGACAATATAGTTTACGAGTCATCTCTCTTTCTTCACGTGCTAATTCACGTTCAATCTCAGCACGTTGTCGCTCCTCACGAAGCCATTGTCCCATATCAACCATAAATTGCATATGCTGAGATTGGGTATTCTCAGACTCTCCTCCAGTAGGTATGATATCACGTCCCGATGCCATCTAGAAGTAAGAGAAAAATTCTAGGTCAATTTATTATCTAAGTCAGTGAGTCCTAAGTGTTTCTATGTGAACTTCGGCTCTGATACCACCTGTAACGGCCCACGGATCCGGGTGGCCAGCGGAAGCATAGTAAATAATATTGCCACGTCGGGTCCGGGGTGTTACTTGCAATACCAATACCACAGTTCACAATCATAGCTAAAATCATGAAAGATATTCCTTTATTTTATTTATCAAAGTCACAGATGGTCACATTGTAGTACAATAAAAGAAAGTTTATACTACCACTACAAATTTAGCTTTAATCTCTTCTTCTTAATTCTTCAGCTCCTTACTCCTCCGTTGTATCTGCGGCAGGGCAAACCACAGGAGCGAAACAAAAATGCTCGTAAGCAAAATAGCTTAGTATGGTATCAAAAGATAACGAACTTCATAATAACTTGATACAATTAAAGAAAAGATTGACAATATCAGTTAGAAGAAAAATTAATCGATCTTATCTAGAAAATCTTGTGCACTTGATAATATTGATAATACACTAACATGACTTTTTGCTCAATAATTCATGTTTACCTTCATATCTTCATGATTTACATTTCATGAATATTTTCAGCATCAATATTGCATGCATACCCTCATACTTTTATTATTCGATCAATAATACCCTCATATTCATATAGGGTGCATTTTACTTACCACTGGCACGGTGGTCATTCAATCACTACGATACATGATGACAACAGCTGCTGAGTCAATAGTGGACTTTTATTTTCCACAAGGTTCCATTGAACCCGACACCCCCGGAAGGTGCTGCCCTTTAGGCCGATAATGTCCCTTTGGACCCGATAAATGGACTCTAGAGGTGGCTTCCGCCTTAGCGTAGCACTTAGCTCCATATGCCGTTATGGTGCCAATCCTTATTATACTGCATTTTAATTTTCTTTCTTTATATCATATCTTATCTTGACAATATTTAATTAAATAAACCATACACTAAAATTTATAGGCACTTATCATATACTAAATATTAAAACACATGTACCCTTCTTTAATATAATATGGTATAGTAATACCCCTCATCTCAATTGCAATAAACCATATATCATTTCCATATCTTCTATAATCAATTATATTATAATATACTTATAGCATACTAAATCATCTACATAATAATTTAGACTTATGTTGAATCGATACAATGATGACATAGAATAATTGCCCTTTCAAGGTCGATATTTTAACAAGATCATACATAATTTTAATTATGCAATTTTCTAAGCATAATTACAATATCATAAAATATCTGACATGCTAATGATAAAATAAAATAGAGGAAGTGAAAAATGATCATACAAGAAGAAGAACTATACAAAGAAGAGGAACCATACCAATGATGCTAATTTTAGCTATATCTCTCTCTCTTCCTTCTTCTTCTCAGACTCTCTCTTTCTCTCTCTTATTTCTCTCCCTTCTCTCGCACTTCCTTCCTCTCGTTTCTTGAGTTTGGAATGCTTCCTACGAATATGTTCTTCTCCTATTTATAGTATTTGATAGAGGGTACGTGTCTTTCCGTTTTCATGCAAACAAGAGGGAGCCAACACGCACATTCTACGTGTTTCACCATGCACAGCAACACTTCACGCCCCTCTCCATCCAAAACATGTTTTATTATTATTTTATGTAAATTTTGCGTTGACATCCTTGTCCATGCTATGTCGCACATTCCTTCATTCTTATCCTCTTTTTATTATTATTTTATGGAAAATTTATGTTGCTATCCATCCTTTTCAATGGCCTCATCTCATCATTATCTTTCTTTTCTTTTGTATATTCAATAGAAACTTTATGATGGAGCCCCTTAACAAATATGTTATTACAACTGGCTCACACGACTCACTGCAAAGGATATATCGGGCCTAGTGATCGTGACATACAACAATTTGCCTACCAGTTCTCTGTATCTTCTCCTGTCCACCTCCTCTGTATCATCATCATATAGCTTCATGCTAGGGTCCATTGGTGTTGTAGCAGGCCGGCACCCAATCATACATGTTTCACTCAACATGTCCGTAATATATTTTCTCTGCGACATTACTAGCCCATACGGATTTCTGGCAAACTCCATCCCCAGAAAATATCTAAGGACTCCAAGTTCCTTGGTGAGAAATTCGCTACCCAGCTTTTCTTTCGCCTTCTTTATTCCTTGTTCATCGTCTCCTGTAATCAAGATGTCATCTACATAAACCATGATTGCAATAATACCTATTGAAGTCTTCTGTACAAACAATGAATGATCAACATTATAGCGTTTGTATCCATGTTTTTCAAAGAGGTCTGAGAGCTTCTGAAACCATGCTCTGGGGCTCTGCTTAAGGCCATAGATAGCCTTATGAAGTCTGCACACCTTGGAACACTCCCCCTCAACAGCAAAACCGGGTGGCGGTTGCATGTAGACTTCCTCCTGTAAGTCACCATATAAGAACGCATTCTTCACATCCAACTGATATAGCGGCCACTCTCTAGTAACCGCAACTGACAGCAAGATCCGTAGGGTAGAATGACGGGCTACTGGCGAGAATGTATCAAGATAATCCACCCCGTATGTCTGTGTAAAGCCACGAGCAATAAGGCGAGCTTTGTATCTATCAATACTGCCTTGTGCATTCTGCTTGACTGTAAATACCCACTTGCAGCTCACTGGGGAAACATCTGCAGGTATAGGAACTAGACTCCAAGTTCCTCTAGATTGAAGCGCTGTCATTTATTCCTCCATTGCTAGACGCCATCTACTATCCTTCAGAGCGTCTTGGTAATTCTGTGGAATATCTACAGCTGACAAGGCAACCACAAAGTCCCTGAACTCCCCAGATAGACGTTCAAATGACACAGAAGCTGCTAAAGGATATGTGGCGCAGCTCCTCTTCGATTTGCGTATAGCAATAGGAACGTCTAAATCAGTTGTGTCCTCATCTGTCCTCTGCAACATATCCTGCTCAGAAACATCATTAGATCCATCAAGAGTAATATCTTCAGGACATACCTTAGGCGAGCTAGATGATGAGTCATGACCATGAGCTGGAGTAGGCCTGCGGGTATAATGAAATGGTAGTGGTGAAACATGGACAGTAATAGGAGGTGTGGATGATGGTAAAGGAGCTGGTGGTGGTGGTGGTACTGGTGGTGGTGGTACTGGTGGTGGTGTCACATAGATGGCATCGGTAGTAACTGGAGGTAGCGGCTGATTACCTGAGGATGAAAAGTACATTACGGATTCAAAAAATGTAACATCTGCACTAACAAGATACCGCTTGCGCAATGGATCAAAGCACTTGTACCCCTTTTGAGTTCTGGAGTACCCAACAAACACACACTTGACAGCCCTAGGAGAGAGCTTGTCAGTACCGGGAGACAACTGGTGGACAAAGGCAACCGAACCAAATACACGAGGAGTAAGGGAAAACAGATCCTTATCAGAAAAGATAAGGGAGAAAGGAATCTGTTCACCTAAAACAGAGGACGGCATACGATTAATTAGGTAGCATGCTGTGAGAACCGCGTCACCCCAGTAAGAATAAGGAGCATGACTCTGTATAAGAAGTGACCTGGTGACATCTAGTAGATGGCGATGTTTCCTTTCAGCGATCCCATTTTGTTGGGAGGTATAGGCACAGGATGTCTGATGGATAATCCCTTGGGATGAGTAGTAATTGGCTAGGATATGAGTACACAATTCCAGGGCATTATCACTTCTCACAATTTTAACAGATGTGGAGTAAACATTACGAATCTCATGAAGAAAATGGATAATAATATTCCCTGCTTCAGATTTATTTTTCATCAAAATGCCCATGACACACGAGAGAAGTCATCCACAATAACTATATAAAATCTGTGTCCCTGATGATCAGGAACACGACTCGGACCCCAGATATCAATATGAAATAACTCAAACTTGGAGGTACTACTCCGACCCGGACGACTGGGAAAGGTAGACCGGTGATGCTTTCGCAACTGAGAAGCCTCACATTGGATGGATGTGTGAGGCAGACCCTGGGGTAACACACGACGCAACTTCTGAAGCGGTAGATGTCCAAAGCGTATATGACACAGCAGAGGAGATACGGGTCCAGTAGGTAGGGATGATGTTCCAGCAAAAGGAGTCTGATTGAGGCGATAGAGGCCTCCTTGCTCATAGCCACGACCAATCACATTGCCGTAAGGATGTCCTGAAAAACAAGAGAAGATGGATCAAAAATTGCCCGACATAGTAAATCCTTTGTAATCTGACTGATTGATAATAAATTCATTGAAAAATCAGGCGCATGTAACACATTCTTGAGCTGCATAGAAGATGTCAGTCTAATCTCCCCCTGACCATTATTTGGGGAATGTGTACCATTGGCAATGACCATTGTTCGGCCTGGAGGGATCTGAGTGTATCCTGTAAGTAAACTCTGATCGCCACATAGATGATGTGTGGCTCCCGAGTCCATAATCCAAGGTAAAGTATCAGATCTACTACTGGTAAATGCAAGTATGCTACCTGATGCACTGGTAAATGCAGAAGCAGATGCAGCAGCATCAGATTGATTCTCAGTAGTGGGTGCTGGGCCAGATGGGGGAATAATGCCCCTTAGACGGGAAACTAGATCATCGAACCGCTGATCCAAAGAGGCAGCAGATGGAGGCTCTATCTGCTCGGCGACTCGCGCAGATGCAGGAAATCCATGCTTAGAGTAGCATGTATCTTCATTGTGTCCGACGCGATGGCGGTAGGTACATGTTGGTCGAGTACGACCTCCTCTGCCACGAGGTCCACGTCCACGGGTCTGATGATGAAATCCACGGCCCCTGTTGGCGGCCATGGCTGAAGCATTCTGATTCGTGGCCGTAGAAGGGACGGTGATGCGGCTCAATATGTGAAAGGCTTCCTCCATGGGAGGAATAGTAGAATCAGCCAAGATCTGGGATCGTGCCGCCTCATACTCGGGATCAAGTGCAGCAAGGAAGACGCCCACCATAGTCGCATTCCGGTAGGTCTTCTGTTGCTCTGGCGTGGCTGTCAGGGGCATGAAGCTGTATAGCTTCTCGAACATCCCTCACAGGGATGTGTAGAGTGAGTGTAGAGGGCGACCATTCTGCTTTATAGTGAATATATCATGCTGGAGTTGCAGAATCTTTGTCTCATTCTTCGCTTGAGAGTATGTGGCTGCCAGAATATCCCACATGTCTTTGGCCGTGGGCTGATGAAGAATATCATTGGCAATCTCGATCGCCAAAGTTCCAGATAGCCAGACTTTGGCGTATGCATCATCGGCCTCCCATGAGGCATTGGCTCCAGTCTTCTCAGCAGGCTCTTCTTCGATAAGAATGTGCTTCTTACCAGTTGACTTCATCATGCTCATGAACTGCATCGCCCACAGTTCATAGTTCGTACCATCCATCTTTACGATAGGCGCTGGACCACGAAAGGTGCCAATAGATGGAATATCCGCCTTACTTTCTGACATACTGGAAACCGAAGACTGGAGCGATGGACTGAAGATAAGATTCGTCTACACGGACATAGACGGGTTTAGTTGCATGTGTAGACTTCAAGCAACCAAACACATTTGGTTGACGTTGTGCGCTCTAGAGACGCGTAGGATTCAGGGGCACACGCACATGCGCTTTCAGGGGCGCACGCACGTGAGATGAGTCGCGCACAGAGCGCTAAGATGCGCGCTGGAGGGCACGAAGGTGCGCGCTGAAAGGGCGCACAGAGTGCTGGAGCGCGTTGGAGCGCACTGGATGGCACAAGTGCGCGCAGGGGTGCGCAGGCACAGGAGCGCGAGGGTGCGCTAAATGGCGTGCTGGAGGACGCGCTGGAGGATGCGCAAGGGCGCGCTTGAGAGCGCGCAGGGGTGCGCAGACACAGGAGCGCGCAACGCACGAGAGGCGCAAGCGCGGAGGCGCGGAGGCGCGAAGTAGGCGCCGGCGGCGGGAAGAGAGGCACGCGGGTGGGGGGTAGGGATAGGGTTAGGGTTTCAAGAACTCCGGTCTTGGACCGTCGCTCTGATACCATGTCGGGAAAAATAGAAGTCGTGTTTATTCCATCAGCCCTAGGCTCTCTTATATAGGAGAGTAGCCTATGGGTAAATTACATAAAGCATACGGCAAAAAAGAAAAATAACAGATAAATACAAAGGAAACTAATATATGTTTACAGGTTATGATGTACCTTGGCCTTGCTTTTTTTGAAGTCAAAAAGGGGGGAACACGCGTTGGTGTCTACCTCAATTCATTAAAAAAATAACAAGAGAATTATAGCCTTAAAGTTACAAAAGCCATGACTCAAGAACGCTCCTGGAATGGATACATACCCTTGGCCTTGCCCTTGACATCTCTTATCTCGTAGTAGCTAAAGTTTTGGCTAACAGGCTTGGTGATGTTCTAAATGAACTTGTTTCTTCAGTTCAATCTGCTTTCACCTCAGGAAGACAGATCAATGACAATATATGTAACATCTGGATCCAATTAAAGACAAACCAGAGGGTCTGTATAATTCAAAAAAGTTATTAATCAACATTAAATAACCTAAATCGATCAATTAATCATGTATCAAAAATCGTTCAGGCGAAATCGACCAAAAGTCGATCGCATCGTAATGCGTGTCACGGAAAAGCCACGGCGCAAATTCGAAACCGCGAAACAAAACAAGACCGTCATAAATCCGATTCGACGAAACAAGACCAACGGAATCGACCGTTCATCAATCGAAGGTCGTTTATTATTTTTAAATCGCAAAATTTGACTACAAACCAAAACTGTATATCGAAAATTTCGGGCATCCAAACCCAATCAAAAGTATATGAATATTATACTCATATTGATCGTCGTTCAGAAACGGTCAAAACGAGATATTGCGCATCAAAATCCGAAACTCGAAGTGCACATACAACTTTAAGTATGTCAAATAAAGAGAGAAAATGGTTTTAAAAAAATAAAAAAGTAATTCCTGCCAGACAGTCTGTTTGTTTAAGAGAAAAAGGAAAAAATGTAATACACAATAAGATCATGACATCATGGATGATGTCATGGTGAGTGATGTCATTAGTGACATCATTTGTGGTGATGTTTATGGCTGATATCATACTAAGAGGAAGCTCCCCCCCTCCTTCCCTATTCCCTTTTCCTTTTATTTAATTCCTCCAAATCCAACGTGAGAAAGAGAGTTTTCCTCTCCCCATTTCTCCAAACTTTTCCAATGAAGGAATTAATCCAGCAGCCCTCTTGTTCCAGCCATTGCTGCAGGAGACTCTTGTTGGAGCTCCATTTTAGACCAGCTGCAGTTCTGGAGATTTGGAGCTGCTCCAAATCAAAGGAAAAACAAGGAGCATTATTGCAGCCTTCTCCCAAGTCTCTGAAATTTTCAAATTTGCTGCATACATGCATTTAAATCTTCAAATTTAAAGATTTCATAGGTACAATCCTACTCCTTCCTAATTGCAGCCATGCATGGATGTTCTACACATCTCGATTTCATCTTCTATGCTTCCTTATGCTCTTCTCTTCAACAAAATCCCTAACCATCACTAGTCGTTAAAAAAAAAGATTTGAGAGTTGAATTTACACTTATACTAAGAGATATGAGGAAAAAGATTGAAGTCCTTTATGATTTCTTATTGAACTTTAATTTAAGATTTGTTCCTGTATATGTTTTAAAGAGAATGAATTATGGATAGATTTAATAGAATGAGCAGAATTTTGTAAGGAGCATTTGAGCAATGATATTATACTTTAATATCAAAAGTATGATTTCATAGATATAATTTTGTGACACATGATGTAATATGTAGACTTTTCTGGTTAATCATAAAAATCAATATTACAGTATGTATATTTGTTCTCAATAATAATAATAATAATAACTCTAGACATTGATTGGGGGTGTCTTGATTTTATTTCGAACTTTAGTGCAATTCATCTTAGTTTCTACACAACAAATATAACTTAGAAAAACAGTCTACTTCAGACCATGTGCGTGTTTATTTTTGGCACTTCCTCGCAAAAGTATATAGTGGAACACTTTCAAACTCTAGACGATTCTAATTGTCACCACTAGATACATGCACTAAGCCATAATCTATATCATGCCTCTACATCAGTTTGACGACTATCGACTATGTGTGTGTGTGTGTTTCTCTCCATCATGCCAAACTTTTCTGAACATCTGGGGCGAACACCAACGAGTGTCTCCCCCTCTTTTGAGCCTCAAAAAAAACTTTTCTGAACATATTTTCATAAACCAGTGATCGCATCATCCTTTATATTAGTACCCTACATAATCATCTATAATAAAGTACTCATGATTCATTCTTTTGCTTCTCAAAAGAAGGAGATTCAAATGACCAGCCACATCAAACAGCTGTGATTAATTTTAACACTTTGTGATCAGCAATCCTTTAGGTAGCGATTGGCTACCGGGTTACCGGTGGGTTAGGGGAGTTTACCCCCCTTAACCCACCCTCCCTCTCTCTCATGTGGGCCCCACTTTATTCCTTTTTTATAAATTAAATAAATAAATTTTACATCATCAATCCTATCAAAAAATAATATATTATACCATCATATCATATAAAAAATATAAACTACTCCACCTCTACTCACTTTTTCAAACTTCAATACAATCACATCATAATAACTACTCACTTTTTCAAACTCCAATACAATCATATCACAACAAATCCACTTCTAATCCACCGCCAGTTTAACCCTCTATCCAAACACTAAAACTCAAAAATGGGTTACCCTCTACCAGTTTAACCCGCCTTAATCCACAGTGAACAATTTCAGAATAATCATAATTATGCTAAAGATCTTCCTAAATTGGCTTAGACAACTTGGTTGTCACTTGCTTATCTCACAACAAAGGAAATATCACACCAGCTCGCTACAAAATACAATAGCATCCCCCACAACCTAGAAATTTTAACTTGTCTCGTTTGACTTTGTATACAAATTCGGTGATTTGAAAATTTTAGATATTGTAGGTGGTGGTCCCTCATTCAGAATCTCTTTAGAAGATTGATATACTGCTTTTCAAAATAAAGCAGCACAATCCTTTCATTATACTGCCAATACAAACCTAATATATATATATATGGGAGCCGGGAGCCTGCACCCGAGGGTGTAGGTAACTCCCTGCACCCGACCTTTTTTCTCATTATTTTTTGTTTTTTTCGAAAAAAAATCTTTGAGGGATTTACTTAATATATTAAGGGGAATATGTGTTTCAATTTTCATGCAAAACAAACATTCCTAATATGTTCATCTAGAATGTGTCATTTTCAGCAATTCCAGACCGTTAAAATTTGATGATCTTGATGGAGATGATAGAAGTCTCAAATTAACTTGAAATTGGAATGACACCATGGTGATATATAGTGATCTAATTACCCCAAGTTTTCATTTCAAAAAAAACAAAAAATCATGAAAAAATGGCCCGGGTGTAGGTAGTTGTTACCTACACCCCGGGTGTAGGATCCCTTTTCTCTCTCTCTCTATATATATAGTTCTTACCTAGATGCACATGTAAATTTGCAATATTATATATATATATATTCTTATAATCTCCGTAATTACAAATATACCTTGTAAATTTCTCCATTTTACAAAAATGTCTTTTATTATTATGGCATTAGGTGTTTTTCTGTAAATGGACTTAAGGAGCATCTTAATATGATTACATCATTTAAGACAATGATTAAAAATCTTCATGAATAAGCTTCTGTGTATGAATCCCTAACTAATGATCACCGTTGACTAAGATCGTTAATAAGTTACCCAAATCCGAAAGTTAATCACAACAGAGATCGAGAAAGGAAAAGGAGTCAGGTAAGTAATGGTAGTTAATTGTGTGTCGGTCATGGTGACTCCTACATCTGATTGTGCGAGGGCACGATGACCCTCAATTGGGCAGGAGATATGAAGTCCAGTTAGGGCAGCGGCTGCCAAATGCACAGGTCTAGGATCCCAGTCTTTTTTACGATTTTTACGCGAGCTCGCTGTGTTTTTATGCCTCGTTGGGATCCCGACTTTTAAACAGTTCCGCTGACCCACTGTTTTATGATACACATGCAGGGGATCCTCGATTTTAGTCTTTCGTACGAGCTTGTCTATCCGTACCGATCGGGTCCGTTTAGAGTGACTTTTCCAGAGAGTCTCTCACCCGTCTTAATGGCATAGTTTTAGAGTAGACATATCCCTCTATTGGACCGCACTTCCAATTAGAGGGCAAGATGGAAGAGTTTCTTAGGAGACTTCCCCACCGCTTGAGTTTTGGCTACTTTTCCGCCAATAAGCTTGGCGATGCTAAATCTACATCATCTTGGATTACATCTGAAACAATTACAGTTAAATTTGGAAGAGTTACAGTTGAACTCAAAATGAAGCATAATGGATCTTAGCCAAAAGATGAAATCAAATATAAGTTGTGTTTAGAGTTTTTTATAATTACGTTAGTGGACGTGTTGGGAACTTAGTTAGGATGCACAATGCCCTTCACATGCCTATGGAGGCACCCCAACCCTAAGACACTCTTCACGCCTTAGAGTCATAGTGTGAGATCACACACAGACCAAGACTAAGGACTATTCACTAAACTTGAGAAATTAAATAAAATCAAGAATCGTTTCAAAACCTCATCTTCCCCTATTATAAAACTCCATATTTAAGATCTCTAAATTTAAGAGATTGATATATATATATATATATATGAGTCATTAATCACAATATAAAAATATGGCATAAAAAAGTAATGGGTAAATCTTGGGGCATTCCTTAAAGGTAGTTTGAAAACCTTTTTCATAACAAGTAGTTGTAGATTTTTAGTTGGTTATGCCTTACTACTTGTTTCTTTTGCAATCACCTTAAATGCATGATTGTTTTAATAAGTTCTCGGGAAGTACCAGCACTCGTTGGCGTCTCTTGTACCTTTCATGTGTGGCAGGCAAGCAACCTGCAATTCAATAGCTGGTTGATGATTCCAGATATCTGTTGCTATTCCAGACGGTATAGTTACTTTCTCACAGTTTTTGTTCAGTTTATGATGTAAAATGATTTATTTCTCTTTTGTTTATTATGGGATACATGTTTACATTGTTAGCTCTTTTGTTGCATGATGTATATACATGGACAAAAATTAATGAAATGAAATGTTGGTGGCACATCTTCTTGTTGTTCTGTGGTTGTGAATATTAGTTTGAATGTCATGGCAAAAACACGAAGAAATTTCCCCGTATTTTCATATAACTTGTGCGATCATTAATGAATAAAATACCATGAATGTGTTGTAAACGGGTACCCGGATCCGAAGGGTTTCACAATATATCCATGACCATAGTCCATAGAAATGGTAGCAGATTGGAGGAAGTGGATAAATGGCTTACTTTGGAAAGTTGACTTAACATACAACAATGTGGATTGGAGGTTCATGTAGTCAACCTTAACGAGATGCGGCTTTCCAAACATGGATTTCATGAATGAGAAGGTGTGCCAATACTGCAACCTATTATATACTAGTAAGTGGACGACCAAAAGAAGGTTTCTTTCAACCACAATGGGGTGCTCGTTAGGGCTTTCTGCAGGCACACGTGCTATTTGTGTTGACCACATATTTACTTGCATGCGTAGTGGATCAAGTGGTTCGCTAAGCCATTTCTGGTTGATATACCATAACACCTGGGTCCAACTAAACCCGAACCCGACCTGATTAGGAGTCTGAATGGCCAATTATGTTCAATTAATATTGAATAAACCTTAAATCGATATATTATCGCGAATCAAATTCGTTCGGTCGCAATCGACCAAAAGTCGATCGCATCGAATGCATGCCACGAAAAAGCCGCGACGTGAAATTGGAAACCGCGAGACAACCGAGACCGTCACAAAATCTGATTCGATGAAACAAGACCAGCCGAATTGACCGTTCGTTAATCGTAGATCATTTGATATTTTAAAATCACAAAATTAAGCCGTAAACCGAAACCAGATCTCAAAAATTTTGAGGATGCAAACCTGATCATAAGTATATGAATATTATACTCATTTTGATCGTCATTCAGAGATGGTCAAAACGAGATTGACGCGTCAAAATCCGAGGCCCAAGGTTCAAATACAGTCAAGATTTACATCATAAACAAATTAGAGAAAATAGTGAAATATATATAAAAATTTAAATTTTTTTAGTTGACTAAGTTTGTATTCTAGCAAAATAAAAAATTAATATACTATAAGATCATTACATCATGGATGATGTCATAATGAATAATGTCATTAGTGACATCATTTGTGTTGATGTCAATCTTGGAGGAAGGTTCCTGGAAGGAACCATCCCTTTTCCTCTTTTTCTTATTAAACCCAATTCCAACGAAGAAGACTTTTTTATTCTCCTTTTCTGAGTCCAAAAGCCCCCCTCCCCTCTTTCTTTTCTCATATATTACCCCTTTTTAATTCTCTCTAATCCTCCCCAAATTCCAACGAGAGAAGAGCCTTCTTCTCATTTGCTGCCGGAAGGTTCCTAGAGTTGTTGCAGCTCTTTCTCCATGCCAAGTTGTTGCTTCTTCCCTTCTTAAACTGTTGCATGTTTCCAATAAAACCAATTGTTGCTCCAGAAATTCCTTGATTATCCCCAACTGGACCTCCTGCATGTTGTCTCGATCTCAAATCTTGGAGACCAAAAGAGGTACAATTCTATCCTCATTCTCTTGTTGCCATACATGCATTCTTATGCTAAACTCGATTCTTTTGTGAGATTTGTCGAGTGAATCAATTTGATTCTGTTGTAGCAGCAGTTCATTTTAAGTCTGATATCATATAAACAAATTACCTGAATTATGTAGTCTAAGAAATATGTATGGAATGCCATCAATGCATATTTTTTCTGTTGTACATGATAATATGTGAAAGCGTCAAGGATAGAAATTAATCTGATTGGATGAAGAGAAGCTCTATCTCAGTGAGATCTCCTTTCAATAGTGTTGAACATGGCCAATGGCATAAGCAGTAGTTTTAGTTAAATTATCAGTACCTTCCTTAAGCTTGGAATTTTCTGTTTATAATGCATGTATTAAAGGTTAAATATTAGGTTAAGATTTCAGAGTTATAATTGTTTCCAGTATCAATTGCTTGTTCATTGAATCTCCACTGAGGAGTTCTTCTTAACTTATGAGTATATTAATTGGTGAAATTGTACATATTTGCATAATGGTAAACTTATATATACAGTCTGGAAACATTTAGATGTGGAATTTATTGGTGAATTCCACAGTACTTGTGCAAGTTAATAATTCTTTAATAAGAGGAAATGCTAGTAAGGATGATATGCTCTCAATTAGTATTATTTGTAAAGCCTCTCTTAGGAAAAGATCCTCAAGATATTTCAGATATGCAACTACCAATAGATATGTAACAGAGGAGGTTTCATTTTCTTTTGACTTGAGAACACGTGTTTTCTGTAAAGACCATGTGATACTGCTTGGTGTGTCCTGATTTCCTGCCTATGCATCTCAAGTATCTGCAGTTTTATAGCTCCATCTTTGCGACAAAACGACTCTTTCTTTGCTGGCCATTTACTTGGGAAGGTGACCAGATTTGGGTAGGTCGCATTTTCTAATCATTTCCTTGAGATTTAAGAATACTTAATACCTCCAAGGCTCATTTAACATGGCTTGGCAAGTTTTAAAATCCTTGACTATACTTCTCCTTGCATTTTCTTTGAAATCCTGAACACCTTGAAAATGTCCATCTTTTCTAGATCAATTTTCCAACAAATACTCATGTCGTGCTTCCCATGGGCAACCTGAGTGCACGAGAAAGTTATTTCAAGTAGGTGTAGATCCCAATGCAATTGACGATGAAGGTGAATCTATTTTACATAGGGCCTTTGCCAAACAATATAGTGAGTGTGCCGTTAAAATAGAGAGAGAGGAAAAGAACTTAGGAGTTAAAGAGATGTTTGTACTAAAGACTAGCCTTTTGAATCAATAATCACTTACTGGAACGATTTGGCCTTGGTCTTGGATCTTCCAATTGCAGTAAACTACATAACTTGGATCAAGGACTCAGTCAGTAGATCATCTAGTTGGCGTAACCTTTAAACTCAATTACAAAGGTTGACACGGATTTATGGTTTGATGAGCAACAGTAATGAGTGATAATTATTACTACCGGTCATGTTGACCCTTACACCTGACCGTGTGAGAGCGCGGTGACCCTCAACTGGACGGGAGATAGGAAGCACAGTTAGCGCAACGGCCCCCTAATGCACGGGGTCTAGGATCCCAGTCCTTTTTACGGTTTTACGCGAGCTCGCAGTGTTTTTACGCCTCGTTGGGATCTCGACTTTTGACCACTTCCGTTGACCCTCTGTTTTAGGATGCCCATACGGGGGATCCTCGGTTTTAATTTTTCACGCGAGCTCGTCTACCCATACCGATCGGATCCGTCTAAAGTGACTTTTCTGGGAAGTCTCTCTCACCCATATCAATGGCATAGTTTTGGAGTAGACCTATCTCTTTACTGGGCCGCACTTCCAATTAGAGGGCGAGACGGAAGAGTCTCTTAAGAGACTTCCTCACCGCTTGAGTTTTGGTTACTTTCCGTCAATAGGCTTGACGATGCTACATCTGAATCTTCTACATCTGAATCAGTTACAATTAATTTGGAGGAGTTACAATTGAACTTTGAATAAGTCATGATAGAGTTTGGATAAAGTTGAGATCAATCATAGTTGAGTTGGATAGAATTGAATTCAATTACAGTTGAGCTTGAGTACAGTTGGGTTTGGTTCTAAATCATGGATCATTATCTACCATCACATCATCGACAATCGATCAGATCTTAGAGTTACTACTCCGAGGGTTGAGATAAGTCAGTGGACGTGTTGGGAATTTAGTTAGGATGCATTACACTCCATCGCATGCCTGCGGAAGCACCCCAACCCTAAGGTACTATTCACGCCTTAGAGTCATAGTGTGAGGTCACACATAGACCAAGACCACATACTATCCACTAGACTTGGGAAGTTAGAAAAAATCAGATTAGGAACTCATCAAATACCATCATTAAGAATCCATGAACATGACCTCCAAAAGGTCACATAGTAACAACACACACTCAGGTCATCATTTAAAATATGAAATATATATATAGGGTTATAAGGAAATGGGTGAACTTGGGGCATTCCTTCATAGTAGCTTGAAAACCTTTTTCATAGCAAGTAGTTGTACATTTTTAGTTGTTTATGCCTTACTACTTGCTTCTTTTGCAATCACCTTAAATGCAATGCTTGTTTTAATAAGTTTTCGCAATGTACCCGTACCCGCGACGTTTTCCTTGTTTCCCATCATGTGTGGCAGGCAAGGCGCCTGCACTGCAGTAGTGGTTGATGATTCCAGGCACCCGCGTATATTCCAGACAAGGCCTTAAATGTCGATTTTGGTCACCATTTCGGTATCGACCAAAACAGAATTTCGATGGAATTTCGGTGGAATTTCGACTGAAATTTCGGTCATTTCGGTCATTTTTTGTATTAGGACCCCCATATTTCGGTCATTTCGGTCATTTCGGTCGAATTTCGATTTCGACTGGATATCGATATTCGATAGAAATTCGACCGAATTTCGTTGAAATTTGAGGCCATGATTCCAGACGGTAAAATGTTCAGGTTGTGTACAGTACTTGTCTTTCTCTTGTTTTTAGGACATGGATACATTGTAAATAAATTTTGTTACATGTAATGATGTATGGAAAAGAATACAATGCATTGGTGATACTTATTGTTATTGGTTATGTGGTTATTTACATTACTGATTATGAATGTCAAATGCAAATATATACGCAGAAAATTTCCCCACATTTTCGATAACTTGTGCGATCTTTTGTGAATGTGATAACGCGAATGTGTTGTAAACGAGTACCCGGATCCGAGGAGGTTCACATATACTATGAGTGAAATTTTCATCCCTATTTTGTAATATGCAGACAACACCATTTTCTTCATTGAAAGAGGCAAGAAAGAAGTGAGGAGAATGGTTGTAGTGCTTGATATTTATTAGTGAACTCTCAATATTGAAGCTTAACAGGGACAAATCAAATCCGATCCCTTTTGGTCTCTCAAAAAGCAGATGTCTACGAGTATAGCAGAACTATGCATTGCTCGTTGAATATGACGTATGTAAACGTAGGGAGGTTGGAAAATGAAAGAGGGAAGAGAAAGAAATGTGTCCAATCCACGGATGATCGGGTGTTTCTTTCTTCCTTATTGTTCGTAACTCGTAAGTATATGTAGCTAGTAAAGCAACTATGAGTAGGATTTCTACCCTTTAACTTTCGGTGATCCTTAAAAGACTCGTTTTTAGTATTTGTTTGAGAAAACAAGTGAGAGAGTATGGATCGAAGATACAAGGATTGACCATGTTCGCAAGCCTCACACAACCATCCCCTCATGCTTTTCAAAAAAAGAGATCCCTACTTTCTTTAAGTACTTGCAATAGTAGAATTTGAATCATGTGGGAAAACAAGATGGAGGAGCTCAGTTGATAAGAGTGTGCATCGGAGGTTGCTTGATTACATGTTCATTTTATTAAGGAATGATTCCAAAAACAATTTACGATCCTTTTTCAAGTGAGGAAGTCAAAAAATCAGTTTTAAAAGCTAAAAACAATTCTAAATGTGCTTTGCTTATTATTCTTTCAAACTCTCTTTTCTTTATTCCATGATAGGTCAATGAAGCTATTACAAAAGGAAGACCATATACAAGAAATGAAGCTCAATGGCAAGATGACATGCCCCAATTTCTAAAACCATCTCAATTATATCTGATTTTGATTGTCGCCTCTTATGCTACAAAAGGATTAGGATCAACAAAAGTTGTCAAAGTTCGGAGAATAGTAGGAAGCCTCTAGCAAGGATCACAAAAACAAAAAGAAGAGCCTGCTTTACAGTGGAAGATTGCGTCAATCTAACTGACTACTTGTTTCAAAAGGTTGGAGTGGAAGTTGGAAGGGTAAACCGCTTTGTGTTTATCTAGAGGAGCTAGACTTGTTCTTATGAAGGTTGTTTTGGCAATGGTTCTCGTGTTTTCATGTCTACTCGCATTACGCATGTGGGGATCCGTCGACATCTTGAAGCTTCTATGAGAAGATTTATGTGACTTTCATCTGACGGTAGAGGTGTGCACCTGGTAAATTGGTTCACCTTTGGATGAAAAGGGGCTTGCAGTATGTAGTCTTGAAAACATGACCAACCATTCTCCTCAAATGGGCAGCCAAAATTTTGGGAAACGAGATTGACCCTGATTGTCGTCTAGTTCGTAAGATCAATGACCACTCGACGCACCCTTCCATTACTCCCATGGAACGCCATTCATGGATCGCATTCTAGAAAGGTGTTTGTGCGTTGATTCACGAGTTGACATTGTTTGTGCAACCTGTTGTGGGAGATTGGTTGTTTTTCATATTCTAGATGGACAATTGGACCAGGGACGGACCCTTGAAGATCTTCTTTCCTAGTTAACGAGCAACGGAGTCATTTTCAAGGGGGAACGGTTTTATGTTGAGAATGTAGTTCATCTGGCTAGATCTCTTTCGAGACCTGGCTCTTGTAATTTAGATTGTTTCTCCAATATATTTAGGACAGCCACCATTGTGGGTGTTTCCCCTTTTTATTAAAAAGAAAAGCCCACTACCAGTAGGGACCAGAATCGAAGGAGCTAGAAAGTAGTTGCAGTAGTTTTCAGTTGACATAGCCTAGACCATAAGCCAATGAGCCCCTTTCACTCTAGGAAGAAGCCATGGCTTCAAAGCAAAAAGAAAACAAAGAGTTAGGAAAGAGTGGAAATCCAAATATAAGATTCATACAAGAGATAGCCTTGATGCCCCCATACAAGAAGGAAAATATGAGCTCCATCCCAGCATAAATGAGGCAAGGAAGGGAGCAGAAATCTGACAAGCTTTCTTTGAACCCTCGCATTCTTCTTAATAAGGGTATGAATCACCATGTTACTAACAAATACAAAGGGCATCAAAACAAATCAATAGCTTTCCAAGGAGAGAACACCGTGTAATTCTAATTCTAACCCTCTCACAAGCTACCTCCTCTTTTTTATCTGTCTAGATAGATCCTAGTAGCCAAGCTTCCAATCAAGAGTTTGCACTACTAACAACAACAAAGGTCAACATGCAACCCTATTCTAGCCATGTCTTCCCCTCGTCTAGTTAATGGCTATAGATGAAAGACCGATTACACGAAATTAATACTTTGTCTATGTAAGCAGGAATATGAACTCAATTGTAGCACCTTCCTTTTTCCCATGTTTTCACTATGTTTCTCTACTTTGTCCTCTATATTACCTTATAACTCATCTATTTTTCATTGCTCAACCAGCAGTTGTTCATAGCCTACATTCCTCTCATTTTCACTAGCCATGGCTTCCTAATCAAAGCATGAACATCAATGCAATAGTTTAATGTGGTCACGGGTTTTTAGAGATAAAAAGGATGCACGACCCAGAATAGTTTATATCCATACTTATATTTAGTTGTGCATTAAAGGAGAACAATCAGAATTAAAAAGAGACATGGCAACATTTTCTATATAAAAACGCTCATTGTGGAAAACCAACGCATTCATTGACAGCCACAGAGACCAGCCAACCACCAAGGATTTAACTGGTCCAAATAAGGTCGGAAAATTGCATCACCCAAAGAACTCCATGAGATCCTCATGCAAGAAGTATCACACAGTCAAGCACCACAACCCTCCAAAATTCCTTGGTCAACTCACAAGCAAAGAACAAATGTTCCACATCCTCTATGGCAATAGGCAAATAACACTCGTCATGTGAAGCATGATCAACCTGAAAACATTGATCATTATTCTCAATCTATCTAGCGTGCAGACAAACATCTTCATTTTCAAAAGGGTCGTGTTCTCTAACAACAATCTGCTATCCCTAGTTAGATTAGTGTCTCATGCCCCAACAATGCCAGAATAACATGGTGAACCTTATAATGATATCATGTCATTTTCTTCATACAAATGCATAAGACACTAATCAAAAGTAAAACTTTGTTACTTGATAATTTATTATTATTCCTTTATACTTCAATTTATCTGCTTTAGGGGCATGTTATTTCTTAGTATGATGTACAAGTTGATAATTTAATTATGTTGATTACTTCTTTTATTGAATACTATATTTAACAAAGCTACAAAATCATTTTATATACGATAACATGTATTCTCATTTTTAGTTTCTCCTAGATGTAGTTCATGTATAGATACTTCTATTTATTTAAAAGGTTTTTATTAAAAAATTAGGTATTATGCATTGAACACCTCGAGGCTTACGTCATGCCTTCATACAAGAAAATTGTCTTGACAACCTCGCATATTTCAACCCGTCAGATATAGACAACTATATCTTCTATCCCCTATAAAAACTCAAAATACTCAATTCTTTTTCCATGACTTCAACTACCACTGCATTTTCCTTGACTTTGCAAAGTGTCTCATCTTTGACTCTAACTATCCCAAGCAGCCATCCCTTCCCTTTGGTCATAATGTTATCGCTTCTCTTCCACTTGATCAGAAAGCTCTCAAGTCCACAAGTACAGCTATCAGTATTTATGTAATAACATATTTGTTAAGGGGCTCCATCATAAAGTTTCTATTGAATATACAAAAGAAAAGAAAGATAATGATGAGATGAGGCCATTGAAAAAGGATGGATAGCAACATAAATTTTCCATAAAATAATAATAAAAAGAGGATAAGAGTGAAGGAATGTGCGGCATAGCATGGACAAGGATGCCAACGCAAAATTTACATAAAATAATAATAAAACATGTTTTGGATGGAGAGGGGCGTGAAGTGTTGCTGTGCATGGTGAAACACGTAGAATGTGCGTGTTGGCTCCCTCTTGTTTGCATGAAAACGGAAAGACACATACCCTCTATCAAATACTATAAATAGGAGAAGAACATATTCGTAGGAAGCATTCCAAACTCAAGAAACGAGAGGAAGGAAGTGCGAGAGAAGGGAGATAAATAAGAGAGAGAAAGAGAGAGTCTGAGAAGAAGAAGGAAGAGAGAGATATATTGCTAAAATTAGCATCATTGGTATGGTTCCTCTTCTTTGTATAGTTCTTCTTCTTGTATGATCATTTTTCACTTCCTCTATTTTATTTTATCATTAGCATGTCAGATATTTTATGATATTGTAATTATGCTTAGAAAATTGCATAATTTAAATTATGTATGATCTTGTTAAAACATCGACCTTGAAAGGGCAATTGTTCTATGTCATCATTGTATCGATTCAACATAAGTCTAAATTATTATGTAGATGATTTAGTATGCTATAAGTATATTGTAATATAATTGATTATAGAAGATATGGAAATGTTATATAGTTTATTGCAATTGAGATGAGGGGTATTACTATTCCATATTATATTAAAGAAGGGTACATGTGTTTTAATATTTAGTATATGATAAGTGCCTATAAATTTTAGTGTATGGTTTATTTAATTAAATATTGTCAAGATAAGATATGGTATAAAGAAAGAAAATTAAAATGCAGTATAATAAGGATTGGCACCATAACGGCATATGGAGCTAAGTGCTACGCTAAGGCGGGAGCCACCTCTAGAGTCCATTTGTCGGGTCCAAAGGGACATTATCGGCCTAAAGGGCAGCACCTTCCGGGGGTGTCGGATTCAATGGAACCTTGTGGAAAATAAAAGTCCACTATTGACTCAGCAGCTGTTGTCATCATATATCGTAGTGATTGAATGACCACCGTGCCAGTGGTAAGTAAAATGCACCCTATATGAATATGAGGGTATTATTGATCGAATAATAAAAGTATGAGGGTATGCATGCAATATTGATGCTGAAAATATTCATGAAATGTAAATCATGAAGATATGAAGGTAAACATGAATTATTGAGCAAAAAGTCATGTTAGTGTATTATCAATATTATCAAGTGCACAAGATTTTCTAGATAAGATCGATTAATTTTTCTTCTAACTGATATTGTCAATCTTTTCTTTAATTGTATCAAGTTATTATGAAGTTCGTTATCTTTTGATACCATACTAAGCTATTTTGCTTACGAGCATTTTTGTTTCGCTCCTGTGGTTTGCCCTGCCGCAGATACAACGGAGGAGTAAGGAGCTGAAGAATTAAGAAGAAGAGATTAAAGCTAAATTTGTAGTGGTAGTATAAACTTTCTTTTATTGTACTACAATGTGACCATCTATGACTTTGATAAATAAAATAAAGGAATATCTTTCATGATTTTAGCTATGATTGTGAACTGTGGTATTGGTATTGCAAGTAACACCCCGGACCCGACGTGGCAATATTATTTACTATGCTTCCGCTGGCCACCCGGATCCGTGGGCCGTTACAGGTGGTATCAGAGCCGAAGTTCACATAGAAACACTTAGGACTCACTGACTTAGATAATAAATTGACCTAGAATTTTTCTCTTACTTCTAGATGGCATCGGGACGTGATATCATATCTACTGGAGGAGAGTCTGAGAATACCCAATCTCAGCATATGCAATTTATGGTTGATATGGGACAATGGCTTCGTGAGGAGCGACAACGTGCTGAGATTGAACGTGAATTAACACGTGAAGAAAGAGAGATGACTCGTAAACTATATTGTCAGTCGAAGGAAGGAGTCACCTTGAGAAAATTCTTACAACTTGACCCTCCTATTTCTAATGGTGAACTAGAACCAGAGAAAGCAGAACACTGGCTTAAGGAAATTGAGTTGGCTTTCAGTGCTCTAGATTGTCCTGAGGAGAAGAAGGTGATATTTGCCATGTTCAGACTACGAGACAAAGTCAAAGATTGGTGGGAGACTTGCAAAGGTATTTCTTTCCTAGATGAACAAATTGTTCCCTGGAAAGAATTCGTGAAGCATTTCACGGATCATTTTATCCCTATGCGAGCCAGGGAAAAGAAGAGGCAGGAATTTATTGACTTGCAACAAAAGGAATTGAGTGTGGAAGCATATACTGCTCAATTCTATCATTTGGAGAAATATGGAAAGGGAATCTGCCAAAGTGAATGGGAAAAGGCGAAGAAATATGTGATGGGACTAAGAATTGGCTTGCGGGGAAGGGTCATAAACAACATGCCAGAGACACTTGCTAAAGCAGTAAATGCGGCTGTAATAATTGATGAAGAACACCAGCTAACCCAAAATCAGTTGAAAAGGCAAAACAAGACAGGTGGAGGTTCTCGGGATAGTTTTCAAAATCCTAATAAAAAGATAAAGACTGGATACCATGTTAGGGACGAGAATCAAGTCAAGCCAACTGATAGAACATCTTTTCCTGTTTGTCCTCATTGTTCAAGAAAACATTTTGGTAAATGTTATATGCTCACTGGAGCATGTCTGAAATACGGACAAAAGGGACACTTTATCCGTAATTGCCCACAGATGAAAGACTCTAATGACAAAATGAAGGAAATCGAGCCGAAAAAGAAAATTATGGGACGTGTATACTCAATCGCGGCTCAATCGGAAGACCCTAATCAAGTTATAGAAGGTATACTTTCTATTTCAGGATTTATAGCCAGAGTTCTTTATGATCCAGGCGCCTCACATTCATTTATATCCATTAGATTTGCTAGACTGCTTAAATTACAACCTACAGAAATGTCATTTGTATTGACTGTTTCTTCACCAACGGGTAAAATCGGTATGGCTGGGTCTTTCCTGCATGAGGTACATATTGAATTGAAGATAAGCCATTGGTTGCAAATTTAGTACTTCTTGAAATGACCGATTATGATGTCATTTTGGGAATGGATTGGCTCTATGAAAACTATGCACATGTTCTCTGTAGAGACAAGAAGATCATACTCTGTACACCAGACGAACCTGAGATTCTGGTTAGAGGTTTGAGGAAGCCCATTAAACAAATTCTTATCTTCTCAATAAAGGCACGTCGGATGATGTCAAAAGGTTGCATGGGTTTTCTAGCCAGTATGGTGAAGACAGATTCTTCACATATTTCTATAGATGATCTGCCCATAGTTCGGGAATATACTGATGTATTTCCAGATGACCTTCCTGGTTTACCTCCTTCTAGAGAAATTGACTTCAATATTGAAGTTATACTGGGTTCATTCCCTATCTCTAAACCGCCTTATCGCATGGCTCCAGCAGAATTAGCAGAACTTAAGAAGCAGCTAGATGAACTTCTTGAAAAAGGTTTTATTCAACCTAGTGTTTCCCCATGGGGCGCTCCTGTGCTCTTTGTCAAGAAAAAGGATGGGACTCTTCGACTATGTATTGATTATCGAGCCTTGAACCGGATTACCATTAAGAACAAATATCCTTTACCTCGAATAGATGACCTATTTGACCAATTACAGAGGGCTGCCGTCTTCTCAAAAATTGACTTAAGATCAGGCTATCATCAGCTAAGAATAAAGACAGAAGATACACCAAAGACTGCATTTCGATCAAGATATGGTCATTATGAATTTCGAGTAATGCCATTTAGATTGACCAATGCTCCTGCAACATTCATGGACCTTATGAATAGGGTGTTCCGTGACTTCCTTGACAAGTTTGTCATTGTTTTTGTTGGTGACATTCTTATTTATTCTGAAGACAAGAAGTGGCATGAAGAACACTTGCGATTGGTATTAGAAACTTTAAGACGTCACCAACTCTATGCTAAATTCTCAAAATGTGAATTTTGGCTTGATAAGGTGATATTCCTTGGACATGTTATATCTAAGGATGGCATAACGGTTGATCCATCAAAGGTTGAAGCAGTTCAGAAATGGAATCAACCTAAGACAGTCACAGAAGTACGTAGTTTCTTGGGATTGGCCGGTTATTATAGACGTTTCATTCGAGACTTCTCAAAGATAGCTCTACCATTAACAAAATTAATGATGAAGGAAACTAAGTTCACTTGGACTCCACAATGTGAGGAGAGTTTCCAAAAATAAAAAATTATGCTGACATCAGCTCCAATTTTAACACTTCCATCAGGCGCTGGAGGTTTCACAGTACACACTGACGCATCAGGATCGGGTCTTGGTGCAGTGTTGATGCAACATGATAAAGTCGTGGCTTATGCATCTCGGCAATTAAAAATCCATGAGCGTAATTACCCTACTCATGATTTAGAACTTGCCGCAGTTGTTTTTGCTCTAAAACTATGGAGACATTACCTTTATGGAGAAAAATTTCAAGTATTTACTGACCACAAGAGTCTCAAATATTTGTTCTCTCAGAAGGATCTAAATATGAGACAACGACGGTGGTTAGAATTATTAGAAGACTATGATTTTTCCTTAGAGTATCACTCAGGAAAAGTTAATGCAGTACCTGATGCACTCAGTAGAAAATGGGAGATTAAGCTTGCTAGTCTGAGATTACAATGGAAGATTGCTGAAGATTTTATCCAGTGGAAGCCTTTTATTGATGAGAACCATGGTATATTCATGGCAGGATTACAAATTCACTCAGCATTAATGGAGAAAGTACTTTTAGCACAAAAAGATGACCCTGAACTATTACAAATGGTTGAATTGTCAAAGAAGCCTAATAGCGAGTTATCAGTCGCAGTTGATGGAGGACTGAGATTTAGAAATAGATTATGGGTTCCCAATAATATAGAAGTCAAGAAAGAAATACTAGAAGAGGCACATAATTCTATGTACTCCATTCATCCAGGAAGTACAAAAATGTATAAGGACTTACAAAGGAATTTTTGGTGGAAAAATATGAAGAGGGAAATTGCAGATTTTGTCTCTAGGTGTCTCGTATGTCAACGAGTGAAGATAGAGCATCAGAAGCCAGCTGGGAAATTACAACCCCTGAATATTCCAGAATGGAAATGGGAGCATATTACTATGGACCTAGTAGTGGGTTTGCCTCCAACAAAAGGTGCCAAATACGATGCCATTTGGGTGATTGTAGATCGCCTAACAAAATCAGCACACTTCTTACCCATACGATTTGGACAATCTACGGAGAGTCTGGCTAAATTATATGTACACGAGATTGTAAAGCTACATGGCATACCTGTCTCTATTGTTTCTGATCGGGATACACGTTTCACTTCTAGATTGTGGAAAAGCTTGAATGATGCTCTGGGCACAAACTTAAAGTTTAGCACATCTTTCCATCCGCAGACAGATGGACAGTCAGAGAGAACTATCCAAACACTTGAAGATATGCTTAGGTCTTGTGCACTAGATTTTGCTGGAAATTGGGACTTCCATTTACCATTGGTTGAATTCGCCTATAATAATAGTTTTCATGTCAGTATCAGGATGGCACCATATGAAGCATTATATGGTAGACCATGTCGATCTCCCTTATGTTGGAACGATGTAGGTGAAAGGTAAATTCTTGGACCAGAGATTGTAGTAGACACTGCAAAGAAAATTGAGATAATCAAGAAAAGATTATTAGCTGCCCAAAACAGACAGAAGAGTTATGCTGATCATCGAAGGCATGATCTTAAATTTGAAATAGGAGATCAAGTCTTCATTAAAGTGTCACCTATGAGAGGAGTAGTTCGATTTGGGAAAAGAGGAAAGTTAAACCCTCGACACATAGGTCCTTTCTCTATCACCAAGAAGATCGGGGAAGTTGCTTATCAGATTGATCTTCCTTCCCAGTTCAAGAATTTACATGATGTCTTTCATTTTTCAATGCTAAGGAAATACATACCTGATCCATCACATGTGATCGAATATGATATTCCTGAAGTACAAGAAGACTTATCTTATGAAGAGAAGCCAATCAGGATTATTGACCGTAAGGAGAATAAACTAAGAAGACGTACTATTTCTATGGTCAAAGTCTTATGGAAGCATCACAAGCATGAAGAGGCTACTTGGGAGATAGAAGAAGATATGAGAGCTAAATATCCTGAACTTTTTGGTAAGTTATTTAACTCATAAATTTCGGGACGAAATTTCTTTTTAGTAGGGCAGATTGTAATAACATATTTGTTAAGGGGCTCCATCATAAAGTTTCTATTGAATATACAAAAGAAAAGAAAGATAATGATGAGATGAGGCCATTGAAAAGGATGGATAGCAACATAAATTTTCCATAAAATAATAATAAAAAGAGGATAAGAATGAAGGAATGTGCGACATAGCATGGACAAGGATGCCAACGCAAAATTTACATAAAATAATAATAAAACATGTTTTGGATGGAGAGGGGCGTGAAGTGTTGCTGTGCATGGTGAAACACGTAGAATGTGTGTGTTGGCTCCCTCTTGTTTGCATGAAAACGGAAAGACACGTACCCTCTATCAAATACTATAAATAGGAGAAGAACATATTCGTAGGAAGCATTCCAAACTCAAGAAACGAGAGGAAGGAAGTGCGAGAGAAGGGAGAGAAATAAGAGAGAGAAAGAGAGAGTCTGAGAAGAAGAAGGAAGAGAGAGATATATTGCTAAAATTAGCATCATTGGTATGGTTCCTCTTCTTTGTATAGTCCTTTTTCTTGTATGATCATTTTTCACTTCCTCTATTTTATTTTATCATTAGCATGCCAGATATTTTATGATATTGTAATTATGCTTAGAAATTTGCATAATTTAAATTATGTATGATCTTGTTAAAACATCGACCTTGAAAGGGCAATTGTTCTATGTCATCATTGTATCGATTCAACATAAGTCTAAATTATTATGTAGATGATTTAGTATGCTATAAGTATATTATAATATAATTGATTATAGAAGATATGGAAATGTTATATAGTTTATTGCAATTGAGATGAGGGGTATTACTATACCATATTATATTAAAGAAGGGTACATGTGTTTTAATATTTAGTATATGATAAGTGCCTATAAATTTTAGTGTATGGTTTATTTAATTAAATATTGTCAAGATAAGATATGATATAAAGAAAGAAAATTAAAATGCAGTATAATAAGGATTGGCACCATAACGACATATGGAGCTAAGTGCTACGCTAAGGCGGGAGCCATCTCTAGAGTCCATTTGTCGGGTCTAAAGGGACATTATCGGCCTAAAGGGCAGCACCTTTCAGGGGTGTCAGGTTCAATGGAACCTTGTGGAAAATAAAAGTCCACTATTGACTCAGCAGCTGTTGTCATCATACATCGTAGTGATTGAATGACCACCGTGCCAGTGGTAAGTAAAATGCGCCCTATATGAATATGAGGGTATTATTGATCGAATAATAAAAGTATGAGGGTATGCATGCAATATTGATGCTGAAAATATTCATGAAATGTAAATCATGAAGATATGAAGGTAAACATGAATTATTGAGCAAAAAGTCATGTTAGTGTATTATCAATATTATCAAGTGCACAAGATTTTCTAGATAAGATCGATTAATTTTTCTTCTAACTGATATTGTCAATCTTTTCTTTAATTGTATCAAGTTATTATGAAGTTCGTTATCTTTTGATACCATACTAAGCTATTTTGCTTACGAGCATTTTTGTTTCGCTCCTGTGGTTTACCCTGCCGCAGATACAACGGAGGAGTAAGGAGCTGAAGAATTAAGAAGAAGAGATTAAAGCTAAATTTGTAGTGGTAGTATAAACTTTCTTTTATTGTACTACAATGTGACCATCTATGACTTTGATAAATAAAATAAAGGAATATCTTTCATGATTTTAGCTATGATTGTGAACTGTGGTATTGGTATTGCAAGTAACACCCCGGACCCGACGTGGCAATATTATTTACTATGCTTCCGCTGGCCACCCGGATCCGTGGGCCGTTACACCAGTTCATGGAGCAACCACGTCAGGTTCATATGGATGCTATACATATGATACTCAGGTACCTCAAATCATCTCCAGGTGCAGGCTTGCTATTCAAGAAAGGCAAGGGGATCTCTATCTCAGCATGTGCAGATGCAGACTATGCAGGTTGTCCCAAGGACAGGAAGTCCACCTCTGGGTTTGCAGTTTACGTTGGAGATTCTCTAATCTCATGGAGGAGCAAGAAACAAACTGTGGTAACCAGGTCTAGTGTTGAATCTGAATATAGGGCTATGGATTAGGTTAGCACAGAAATGATGTGGGTAAAAGCTGTGCTTACAGATCTATGTATAGAAGTACCACTTCCTATGACCTTAGAATGTGACAATCAGACAACCTTGTTCATTGCAAACAATCCAGCATTCCATGAGCGAACCAAGCACATTGAAGTTGACTGTCACTTCATACGTGACATGATTTAGAAGGGATTCATTGCTACATCCCATGTTAGTTCAGAGAATCAAACTGCAGATATATTCACCAAGGCATTACTACGAGGCCCATTTCAGAAGTGTGTGTCCAAGCTGAGCATGATTGATATCTATGCTCCATCTTGAGGGGGAGTGTAAACATATATTAGTTTCCTTTGTATTTATCTGTTATTTTTCTTTTCTGCCGTATGCTTTATGTAATTTACCCATAAGCTACTCTCCTATATAAGAGAGCCTAGGGCTGATGGAATAAACACGACTTCTATTTTTCCCAACATAAACAACTTACATTACATGGTGTGAAAACTCAATCAAAGTTTCTTTATTAAACTCTTGTAGACTTGGAACAAGGATGTATACCGCGAGATAAGCCATCACATTGATACAAACTACTTTCATTACAATGTTACATGGTGCGGAAACTCTTGCAGTTTTCTCCTATAATGTACCTTCTTTAGCAATATCTCCTAGGCTATAACCTTGCATATATGAATTCTTTCCTCCCCAAGGATGTAAACCACAATATATGCCATCACATCCAGCCATGCTTGATAGAAATTTATTAAAGCTTTATAAACTACATCACAGGGTACAAGTCTCCAAGCGAGCCTTAGAAAACTCAATAACATTTTCTTTTCAGAATCTCTCCTGACAAAAATGACTCTATTTCAAGGCATTCATATACTTATAAGAAAGCCAATGTCATAGTTTGCCCCCCCCCAAGACCTATATTTTACTGCCTTGAAAGATGATCAAAATGACAATATCTATAGTTTACTGCCTTGAAAGATGATCAAATCTAGATGTACAATTAGTATCCTCCCACTCTATCTTAGTGTTTAGCCAAATCTATTTAAGTCGATCAAAAGTGAAGAATAGATGATCCACATCTTAAAGGCACTAGAGAAAAGCGAACAAACATCATCTACTAGATGTAGAATCCTGGCTCTGTAGGTATTCGTCATCACATGACCCCTCTTAGATCAGGGCTCACAAAAACTCTTCACCCTCAAGGGTTATCTTAGAACTCTATATTAGTTGACGGTACCTCTCTAAGTCCTCATGATTAAAGACTCGAGGTGGAGAAAACACATTGTAGGCTTTTTTTGCCAAAAAACTTGCATCAAACCAACATCAATAGTCATGGCCATTAAACAACCCCTTAATCTCGTTAAGGTATTCAAACATAAAATCCGTGCATCTTCAACTCTTAGAAACCTGAACGGAAATAACATGCAAGTTTCGATTGCCAACTAATGCAAAGAGGCTTGGGAATTGATCACGTATCACCCCACTCTTTAATCAATCATACATTTAGATACTAAAACAACCACCATATCCTAAAATAGGTCATATGGAAGGGGAGATTGTTAGACGTATAAACCCATGGTGTGCTATTATGCAATAACCACTATTACTTATTTATGTCATTCCATTATTTAAAATAAAATTAGATTAGGTTTATATTATTAAGGTCCATGTGTATAAATATGGATATGTACCGTGACCATCTTCATATCATACAACTTTTAATATAAAAAGTTAGATCGTAGAAGCCGATGCATGGTTGTAATCATAAAATGATACTCAAGAAGGATCTCCAGTCTGAGAAGAGATGACGAACATTCTCTAAAGAATGATATTCGACTGACACCTTTGATGCCAACCCTCTGCGTAGGAATAAAGATTCAGATATGTCGGATGAGTCAAGTTAACGAGTCAACTTGACGAAATTGAGGTACAAAAGACCCGTACCTGATACTTCCACGAACATGCACAGGTTCTTCTATTGGAGGCAAATATATATTTGTATATCTGAGTGTATATATTTGGCGAACTAATAGGTTGATGTCCCAATAAGGTCTATATAACGTGAGATGATATGCATACAAGGTAATATGAGATGTATGATCTCTCCAACAAATTATACATGTTCACACTTACTGGACTTGAAGATGTGAGCTCATTAGTGAGATATGAGGGTCACAATGAATTCCATTGATGACCATCTATCTTGTTTATGAAACATGATAAGAATTCAAGAATTTTATGTATTCTTTTGGAAAACATATATTTTGTATTGTGATTGATTGAGACCTATAATATTAGACGGAGACATCTACATATGGCATTGAACTTTGGGTTATTCAAATGCTTCCGGTATATATGATGTATGAGTATCAAGAATGCCTGAGGTCTATGTGGTCGTAGTAGATCGTATACCACGATGCTTTCCTTTCGAGGGAATGATGAAACCAAAGTGATTTTAGTGACTCCATTTAGAGCTCAAATAAATGATAATTAATTGGACTAAATTCCAATTCATAGAACCATGTTCTAGATCCAAAGAGCCGGGAATTGATCTGGAAGTGATCAGTCAATTGGTGAACTAATTCGATATCTGACTCGATCAGATAACTCAACGTGGTTTGAATCCTGATATTAGATGCAATCTAAATATCAAGTCACTATACATGGTCTATGCAATCTCCATGATATTATCTACACGTATTCACGAATGCAATGCACGAGTCCTAAATGCACTAGGAGTCGTACTTGAGAATTAATAATCCAGATGATAATTATTGTTAATATTGATTAATTCCATGGGAGTATGTGAATGTGATTCACATAGTTGGCATGGAATTAATATGGATGTAGATATGGAAGTGTTCTGAGTCAATTGGAGATTTGATTCGACATCTGACTCGACCAGATAGCACTAGATCGCTTAAATCTTGGCACTAGATGCAATCTAAATATCTTGTCATTATATATGGTCTATGAGATTACAATCCCCATGATATTATCTATAAGTATTCGCGAATGCAGTACATGTGTCCTAATTGTATTAAGAGTCGTACTTGAGAATTAGTAATCAATATGATAATTGTTGTTAGTATTGATTAACTCTATGGGAATACACGAATGTGATTCATACAATTGGCCTGTAACTAATATGAATGTGTATATTTATTTTAGGACTTACGTGAATATGATTCACAAAATAATTAATGGTAATGTGAATTGGATTCACATTATTTTATTTTGGACTGATGAATTGGATTCATTAAACTGATGATGATTTGATATTCGTCCTGAGATAATTGGTGGTAATTACCAAGAGAAATGATTCTGCATTCACTAAAGACCAAGTCCATGAAGGACTTGAATTTAAAATGATTTTTTGGTGGAGATAATCCCCACCAAAATACTCAAGGTGATCGTCCACCATGTTGTATTTAAAAGGAGACATGCCTCCTTTGCAATTCATTCAATTCAAGTTCAACAAGAGTCCTAATCCCTAGAGCAGAAAAACTCGAAGATCTTAACCATCTCCAATTCTCTTTGCCATCTGCCTTATCCCCTACACCACTTCTCCTTGGACGACGTCCACTCCACCATCTTCCCCTATTCGCTGGCGTTCTCAATTACGAGAGAAACTGTCTTCCTCTTCATGTTTCATGCTCGAGAAGAAGAAATCATTTTCGTGTGATGAAATCAGCAGAAAGGTGATCTATCTTGATCATTTTTGATATGGACAATTGGTGGAGAGAATCGGCTCTTAAGTTCGTGGGAGGGTCACGATTCATTATCGTGCATGCTAGTACAAGCAATCATCAGATCAAACTTTAGTCAAGAGTACTCTTCCTTTAGAGATAAAGAAAATCAAAAGTATAATTTCCTTGTGTGGTTCACGAAACAATGTAGAAATTAGGGGTACACATGGATCGGATAAAATCCGTAATCCGATCCAATCCGTCGTCATTGGATTGGATCGGTTTGGATTTATAAGTTCAATGGATCGGATCGGATTAAAATTTTACAAATCCGTTCATCTATGGATTGGATCGGATTATTATCAAAATCCGATCCGATCCAATCCGTTAATCCGTTGATAAATAATATATAATAATTTATTTCTTATCATTAAAGCAAATTATATATTTAATTTTATTTGAAAGCTATATTAAATATCCATGCTACTCCCTTTATAGTTAAAATTTATTCCAACTCAAGTTTTACTCCACACCACTTGCTGGAAACCTCCTTACCCACCTCACTTGTTGGTTTTGAAAAAGCATTACCTACCCACAATGTCCTTCGAGCCCTTCCAATTTTCCAAACAAAACACTCTTCTTAAAAATAATAATACCTAATTCTAAACAACCTTGGGATCCTTACAAACAAGACATCCACTCGTGCCGCACACATCTCTACCCTTAGGCGCACACATCTCCGCCGTATGTTGTCATCGTCCCCAGTTGCGCGCATGAACAACCCAATCTTTCGACCAGACCTCGTCCTCGGCTCTCCCAGACCCCTCTCGCACACGTGTAGCTAGATCTCCATCTTAACCATCTACCGTCTCGTCCTCAGCTACGCCCACCTCGTCCCCAGCCGCTCGCACGCATAGCTCGACTCCCCTCGCACATGCACAAACAAACCTCATCTTTGGCTCTCCCAGACCTCCCTCGTGTATGTGCAACCAAGAACCTCACCCCGCACCGCACAGTCATGCATGGTTCTTGTCCCAGGCCTCCTTCATGCACGATCCTCTGTCCCGTAATACGTAGCCAAACGGATTAGTTGTAGTTCCTATTTGATATATACAAACTTGCATTTTACTCAAAGTCAAGGTTTATATTTAGTTATAAAATGATTGTTTGTACTATATTCGTAATAAGCGTAATTTTTGCTTTCCAAAAAGTAACTATCATTTTCTTTACATTTATCCATAATCTCAATTTTAGAATCATGATTTAAATACCGAGGTCTAGTGTGCTTCAAACTTAATCATAACTTAAGGGAGTATTAAAAATCCGAACCAATCTGATCCAATTCGTAATCCGGTGGATCGGATTGGACTGGATTTGCATGTTTAATGGATTGGATTGGATTGGAAAAATAAAAAATCCGTTGTGGATTGGACATGGATTGAGCCAAAATCCGATCCAATCCGATCCTTGTACACCCCTAGTAGAAATGGTTTCCGTATCCATATAGTTTCCATTGCAATTAAAATTTTTGTTCATTGCGGTATCACTCTTATGATAAACCTAATAATTGTCAAATTTGATTCATATTTTCCGCTTTTCCATGCTGTGCGAGGTTGAACGTTCCATCAAATGGTATTAGAGCCTAGGTCCGATGATTCTGACTGTATTCTGGTTCGAAAAACAAAAGACCATATTTTCTCGAATTAGGGGTATATTATTTTTCTACGATCTTTCGTGTTTCAAATGATTTAGTGACATGATGTTGTTGTGATACGTCCTTGTACAACAACAACAACAACAACAAAGCCTTTTCCCACAATTTAGTAGGGTCGGCTACATGGATTCTTCGCCTCCATTCAGATCTATCTCGAGTCAAAATAGTTGTATTAGACAAAATAGTTGGGATAATAATGATGTCTAAAAGGTCTGAACATATCCCCAAAAGAACTGCCAAAAGCTGGCATTGTCTAGGAGAAATTCAGATGTAGAAAGTGTCTACAAATTCTGCTTTCGACTAATGTCTTATCGAAACTTGAAGATCCTACATTCGTACATGCCGCTGTCACCACCGTCACATTCCTCCTTACAAATATCACCGCCATTGCGGATGGAATCTTCGCATGTGCTAATGTTGGAGCCCTATACCTAAGGCTCGTTGTCGTAGAAGTTGGAGGGAGGTGAAACCCTAATAAGAGTAGTTGTACACTTTCTCTCTCTCTCTCTCTCGACATTCAAAATCCCATAAAATCAGGATGTTGAGTTGTCATGGAATATTTTCAAGAAAGCCCTCCCACAAGTACCTTACTATAGAGTTAAACGAGGAATTACATATTCAAGTGAATGGGCAAGAAATTTATTCTTTTGCCTCCCAATGAAAAATATTAAAAGAGGTGTGATGCGAAGAAAAGACGAGACAATAGCCTATTCCAACTGGGATTAGAGGTGTTGGGCCTTCTTATATAAGAACAACAAGGTCGAGAATATTAGCCACACCTCCCCTCACATAATTCTCTAGTTCCCATGCTCCACGGCTCCTATGAGTTCTTTGATGTACTTTTTGAAGATGCCATCCCAATTCTTTAACCGTGATTTGGTAGTCGACACTAAAATCAGGAGGATTGCAACTTCTACATGAACATTACTGTTTGCTCACCATATGATCTTCCAACCTGAACTCGCGACACCAAATTAAAGCAATTGAGTCCCATGTTCGATGCTGAAGCATGAACTCCACGTTATGCTCCACACTTGTTCTTCCAGCACAAATTTGGGTGTATTAGAATTAAGTAATCACATCCTACATTCAGTGATGAATCCACTCATCGAGAGATGATTTTTTTGAAGCGACAAGGAGCTAGTGCAGCGTGAAACCGGGAATTAGGGAAAAATTAAAGTTTTTATTAAATTAGGGTTTGTCATACGTCCAATCAGACTCTATTTAACTTAGGGTTTAGGTTAGTTTTAAATTTTATCCAATTGAGTATGTCATAATTTTTAATTTTATTTAAGGAGATCACATGATATCTCTAATTAACCAATAAGTTGAGTAGTTTTAGGGATTAAAATTAGGTTTTCTCTAATTAGCCAATAAGTTGAGTAGTTTTAGGGATTCAAATTAGGTTTTGTTAGTGTTTATTTTAGTTCATTTAATCCCACCCATGGGGATGTTAGTTGTTGTTTAGAGATAATTCAAGTTAAAAGAAAAACTTGGAGTTTCTCCATTATCCTCCACCCCTTTCCCTCTCTCCCTTCACTCATCTTCATGTTTTTATACGTGGAGGAATTCTAGCCTTGATGGTCCTTGATGTGGCAAACTACAAGTATACATGGAGGAGTTATTCCTCGCGTTCGAATATTGATCATTGCCTCGTCTATAGAGGCCCTACAGATGTTCATCTTGGCAACCGTTACTTTTCTTCCTAAATCAAGATCGGATCGTGCGTCATTGTGTTTGGATGCGTGTAATGACAGAGAATTGTCGTCTGATTTCAGATTTGAATGTTGTTGGATGCTTGAGGAGGGCTTCCACGATCTGGTTGCTTCTTCCTGGACTGAGTTTGAGGTGGATGGATTGGCTACTGTGAGGTTCGCTTTGAAGTTGGTTGTGCTGTGACATAGGCTAATTGCATTCAGGAAGGACTCTCGTGTTGTGCGTGAGTTGAGGAGGAATCATGCTCAAGATGAGACGGCGATGCTAGAATTACTGGAGGACAACATGGAGCTGGACGAGGAGGAGCTCATGAGCCGTGGAGTGGTGCAGAAGATCCTTGAGGAGGGGGATAAGAAGCATGGATTCAAGTGGATGCAGAGGTCGCATCAGAATTGGTTGAAGGGGAGGGGGATGCAAATACTAGATTCTTTCACGCGGTAGCAAACAACAGAAGGCGGAGAAATTTGGTCCACTCGATTGAGGCTGGGGGCGAGGAGTTTCATGTTGAGGAGGTCACGAGGGTAGTAACGGTTATTTCAGGAGCATGAGTAGATGGATGCAACATTATGGGTCGAGGTGGCACGTGTCACATATATGAGTAGAGGGAGGCAACGAGTTATTTCATTTAGGGTGGGTCATATATATGACCTTGATATATAGTTGTTGACAATGTTGTTTGGATTACAGGAGGTTTATGAGGTCGTATTTGTATTGAATCAAGAAGGTTTCCCTAGGCCGGATGGCTTCCTTGTTTTCTTTTTCAGGGAGTTCTGGGATGTGGTTGCTGAGGAGGTGATGGGGATGGTGTCAGAGTTTGTCGAGGGGAATTTTAATATTATTGCATATTATGTATGTCGCCCTAAATGATAGGAAATCCACTACATGTTTTTGTGTCTATGCTAGAATTGGAGGCAATCTTGTCACCTACAACAACAAAAAGTGAGTTGTGGTTGCTTATGTCAATGTCGAGCCTCAATATATGATCCCATATGTTTTAAAGATCCCATCTCCCGAATCCAATATCTACGATTTTGAGATGCAACAATTTCACGATTATGTTTCTTTTTTTTTGACGCTCACGATTATGTTTCTTGCAAATGATCATCTTTTTGTGCAAGGTTTCCCTGGGTCGGATGGCTTCCTTGTTTTCTTTTTCAGGGAGTTCTGGGATGTGGTTGCTGAGGAGGCGATGGGGATGGTGTCAGAGTTTGTCGAGGGGAATTTTAATATTATTGCATATTATGTAGGTTGCCCTAAATGATAGGAAATCCACTACATGTTTTTGTGCCTATGCTAGAATTGGAGGCAATCTCGTCACCTACAACAACAAAAAGTGAGTTGTGGTTGCTTATGTCAATGTCGAGCCTCAATATATGATCCCATATGTTTTTAAAGATCCCATCTCCCGAATCCAATATCTACGATTTTGAGATGCAACAATTTCACGATTATGTTTATTGCAAACAATCATCTTTTTGTGCAAGGAAGAAACACATGGAGGTGGATGTAAATGCACCTGAGATATGATCCAAATGGCACACCCGCCGATATTTTCAAAGGAGTGGTTGGTCAATGCGTTCACAATGGCGGCTAGTCACTCTCCCTTCACATATATATAACGAAGCTGTGCATGATGGATATCTATACTTAACTTGAGCAGTTAAAGTCATGTATTGTATAATTTATATATGTTTTTGATTGTAAAGAGGGTGATCCCCCATTGTGGGAGTCACCGCAAAGGAATTTTCATTAAAAAGAGTTTAGAGTACATTACCGTGAGACCCAGAAATGATAAAGCGCATTACAGTGAGATGCTACATTTTCGTAGTAAAACCTCTGGTTGTTGAAGATCAAATCGTTTCGTTGATGAATATGTGATTCATCACTCTTAAAGTTGAAAATAGAGGCTTGTTCCTGAGTAATTATGAGCATATTTCCACCAATATTGCATAATTAGCATTGTTCATGCATGGATTGATAACATCCGCATTTTAGCCTTCACATCTGCATGAAATAAGAAGCCAAATCCATTTGTAAAAATCACCTATCTGTATATATTTTACACTAACCCTAAATCCCATAAAATTCACTCTATATTGTATATATTACTAACACTAACACAAGAAAAATACAAGAAAATTGCTAACCTGTAAAATTGACAAATAAAACCCCAAACCAAGTTGGAGACCATGGACCTTAGAGTGCACATATCTCTTCCATACAGCCTTTGATTTAGGTCTACTCACTTTTAAAATAATATACATTCAGAGACCTTCAAAATGAGACCAATTTCATTAAAATCGGAGCTCGTATGCAAAACTTGGGTTTTGGGCCCCCATTGTATACTATATGTGTTGGAGCATAAGTTGTAAGCGCCTATTGTGTTGTAGCAGGGTAAATGGATCCTGGAGGAGATCCATTTACCCCATCCAGTGTTTAGTCCTACATCGTCCAGTGGTGGGACTTGGAGGCTCTGGAGAGGCTATATAAGAAGCCCCAGACCTCCTGTATCCATTGAGAAAGTCAATAGACAAATACGCCCCGTAGAGGGTTTCTCCCGTGGTTTCATCCCGCTTATCACGGAGTAGGTTCCACGTTAAAATCCCGCGTTCTTTCTTCTTGTTATTTATCTTTTTCATGTTTATGCTTCCGCTTCCGATTTTCTAACATGGTATCAGAGCGGGTCGATTCTTGAGGATTATAAGTTTCTTATTTTTTTTGAGATTCGGTGTTGGAGTTCATGATTTTCTTTTAAGATGATTATTCTGTGATTCAAATTCTGTCCCAGACCAGTCCTGTTCTTCGTTGGGTTGAGAAAAGTTAGGGTTCCTGTTGGAACCCTAGTTCTGCACAATGCGTTCTCGCAAAATCATTGTTCCAGCAAGGAGCCCTCTCCCGCAAGGCAAATCCTCCTTTCCAGGTCGCAGGGGCCCTAACATGCAGGGGCGGCAGATTCCCAGGTCGGCGGGCCTACATCTCCATTGTGGGCTCCATTGTTTACATGGATGAGGCATCTCCATCTTCAGCGCAACCCACACATCATGCAACATTCTCTTCGTGCAGAGACCGCCAACACCAGGCATTGTTCTCTCTCCTCGACCCTCGACCCTCCTCGCGCATCCAGATCTCGCACACAGCCGCATCTCTCTAGCACCTCAAGGCGGCGCCATCGATCCATCCCGCACGAGGACACCCCAACATAGCAGCGAGTTCTCAACCCCACCAGGTGGCGATCCCTCCTCTCCAGGCGCATGGCACCTCCATCGTTGCCAGGCCCCAGGCGCGGCCTGTCCAAGCGGCGCACCCTTTGGGCGCGCACCTCCACCCAGATCGTTCCCGCAGGCGGTGCGACCCCAGGCGGATTCACTATTCCAGACGGCGAGCGCCGCCTTCCCCCCCCCCCCCCCCCCCCCCCCCTTCCTCCTTCGCGCGCGCGCCTCCTCCTCGGCATTCTTAGGGCGACGGCATCGAGTACCTCTGGGGTGCCGCTACCGCGTGAAAGGGTTCCCAACCCTAAGCGGACCTCACGTTTTATATTAAAAAAAACATTCTGGTTATTTGAGTGGCAGCCCAAAGGGCCTTGACCTGTACGTGTGAAAAAAAAGGAGAAGGGGGATCTATTTTAAGGAAAAGAGAGAGTGGCGAGTTTTTTCTAAAAGAAAAAAAGAGAAGAGAAGTAGAGAGAGAGAGAAAAAAGATGTATTTTGTAACGCTCAAATGGGCTAAGGTTTCTTTGGACCCAATTGGGCCACATTTATTTTGAAAAAAAAATCCGGAAAAAAGGCTGCGTACATGAAAAAGCCGTACGCTGTTGAAAAAAAAAGGCGCGTACATGAGAAAAGCCGTACGCAAAATTGTTAAAAAAATGTTTTGCAAAAAAAAGCCATAAAAAAAAGAGAGGGGAAACGGCTTATAAAAAAAGAGACGGCTTATAAAAGAAAATGAAAAGTCGCAAGAAACTTTTTTGAAAGATCATGTTTGGGTTTACCCCCTATTTATCTTGTCTTCTCCCAACTTTGTCGATGTTCATGTTCCGACAAGTATGGGAAAAAGGGGGAGTATATGTAGAGTCACAGGTCTGTTCATGATCCAGATTCCAGATTCAGATGCCAGTCTCCAGACCAGCCAGTTGATCAGACTCTATAGTTCGGTTTCAGACTCGACGATCATTGTTTTCGAGTCTCCAGTTTCAGACACGCACAAGTGTGCGGTCATTTTCAGATGAGCACAAGTTGCCATCTTTTGTTTCGCGGTCCCCATCATTCTTCTTGTTGTCAGGCCAGAGTTTTCATGTGAGCCATAGGGACTCCAGAGCAGAGGACCATTCCCTATGTCATTGAGGGCAAGGGTTTTTTCATGTGGTATCATAGGTACACCAGAGCAGTGCACCATTCTCTGAGCCAGATGGGAGAGACCCAGTTCTCCGACGAGGAGACTTCAGGCGCAAGTTTAGACTCGATGGTCAGATTCCGAGTCTTCAGTTGACTCACACTCTAGCCCGTTCGTCCTCCTCACCTGCACGGCATGAGAAGCAACGTCCTCGATTGCAGCATGTGCGCGTTGGGTTGATATTGTGCGTAGTGTCTTGTAGCGTTGAGTTGAGTTTCTGTCTGTTTGTCCAAGCCAAGGCCTTAAATGTCGGTTTCGGTAACCATTTCGGTATCGACCAAAACAGAATTTCGATGGAATTTCGGTGGAATTTCGACCGAAATTTCGGTCATTTCGGTCATTTTTTGTATTAGGACCCCCATATTTCGGTCGTTTCGGTCATTTCGGTCGAATTTCGATTTCGACTGAATATCGATATTCGACAGAAATTCGACCGAATTTCGCTGAAATTTGAGGCCATGGTCCAAGCTGAGCATTGCATGCTCCAGCTTGAGGGGGAGTGTTGGAGCATAAGTTGTGAGCGCCTATTGTGTTGTAGCAGGGTAAATGGATCCTAGAGGAGATCCATTTACCCTATCCAGTGTTTAGTCCCACATCGTCCAGTGGTGGGACTTGGAGGCTCTGGAGAGGCTATATAAGAAGCCCCAGACCTCCTGTATCCATTGAGAAAGTCAATAGACAAATCCGCCCCGTAGAGGGTTTCTCCCGTGGTTTCATCCCGCTCCTCACGGAGTAGGTTCCACGTTAAAATCCCGCGTTCTTTCTTCTTGTTATTTATCTTTTTCATGTTTACGCTTCCGCTTCCGATTTTCTAACAATATGTATGCATATTTGTACCCTTGTATTTTATCACTTTATTCGACCTCATTTCCGTTTTTGGTCAACATGAAACTTGTAGATCTCATCAATGTCTACAACTTTCATGTTTTAAGTTTTTCCAAATTCGGCGATTTTCTCTCTTTTATTTCACATTCTTTTTCGACTAACCAGATTGGGCCACGTGGCGCCCTCTGGTTGCGCCACGCGGCCCTACTCATCACGCGCCACGCGCCCCTCTGTCTTCATCGTCAGATCATCCCCCTCCTCTTCAGATCTCGGTCCTTCATTGCCGCTCCAAATCTTGACCGTCAGATCTGGGCCTAGATCGCATCTAGGCCGCTCACCAACGTCTCCATCTCAGTACGCCACGTAGTGCACTCAAACGCCATCCGATCACCTCCTTGTGCTAAAAATCTCAGCCGTTCATCCCGCTCCAATTCCTCGACCGCCCGATCATACCATTGGGGGATCTCATCCACGCTGTTCATCCCCGCTCAAATCCATCACCCTTCGATCCATTCTTGATCTCATCACACCGTTAGTCTCCGCCTCGTTTTCCGCCCGCCATGCGTCACGCCCAGCGCCCTTCGATCTCGACCCCCGGATCTAATCCTGGCCCTTCTCTCGCACCCATCTTCTGGCCGTTGGATCACGAGAGCCAACGGTCCAGAGCTCGTCTTCCACCTCTGGCCGTCTTCCACGCGCACGTCGCCCACCTCGCGTCGCCTCCTCCTTTCTATTTTCGTCACCATCTCCACCACCTTCTCTGCCCATCGACACCCCCACGACGTAGTCCCGACATCCCTCGTCCTCGCCAGAGCCTACAACCACCATGATCCCCTTCCTCTTCGCTCCACAAACCCCATGAACCCCACGCCTCCATCGCCTGAACCTCCATACTCTTCCTATATTTACCCAGTCTCCGGCCACCTTCGATCCTATCCGCCCTAGCACGAGGTACCCTAAAGCTCTTATCTACCCATTGGTGACAACAATTGAGTGTGAAGGCGAGCGACAACAGTGGTCCAACTCCGTTGAGATCCGCGGCATTTCTTCACCGCGTAGTAGCTCCTCCAACGGGCTGCTTGAGCTCGGGCCCTCTACCGACCCTCGAGCGACGACCGGAAGCCTCCTCCGAGCTTCCAATCCCCAGGTAGATTACTCCATTCCTTCTCCGATCTTCCTCTTCTTTCATTTAATTTTTTCTCGCATTTTTCCTACCTTCTCCGATCGACTCCACTGTCCGCTGACCATCCATCAAGCTCCGCCTTGGAGCTCCCATCTTCGCAGCATCATCTGTTCACCCTCACAACACTTCGACCCCTTCCCGACCATCGCTCTGTTGGTCACGGCGGAAGAACACCTCCGCCCGGCCATCGCTCCGCCCCTCAAGCCTTACTGCATTCACCACACTCCCACGAGCACGAGCACGAGCACCGATTTTCTGGCACCCACTAACCCTGCAGGTCCCCTCTTCTTCATTGAATGGAACTTTGCCGGAGCTCCTTCGAGCTTCGGCGTCTCTGACCTTAGGACCTCCCCAGCTCCTTCCAGGACCTCCGGCGACTCCGCCCGCCTCCACGAACGTTCCGAGCTCTCCAGGAACCTCCAACGAGCTACACCAATCACGAGGGAAGGCGGCGGAGCCAGGACCCCTTCACCGGAGCCCCGCCAAGTCCGCCACAGGAGGAGGTGGCACTGTTGGATCATCTTGATCTAACGATCCTCGTCGCGACATGTCTCCCTCGCCTTCGAGCTTCAGCCGCCGTTGGATCATGAGGATCTAACGGCCCATACAGAACGACGTTGCCCCTCGCCAACAGCTCCAGCCTCCGTTGGATCCATCTTGATCCAACGGCCAGCATCGCGCCACATTGCCCCGCTCCAGAAGCCAGTCTCCGTTGGATCTCTCTTGATCTGATGACCAGCATCGCGTCACGTTGCCCCGCTCCAGAAGCCATCGCCTCCGTTGGATCTCTCTTGATCTGACGGACCCAAGGCAACCACGTCGCCCGCACCTGCAGCCATTGGATCTATCCAAATCTAACGGCCCAACACTCGTCACGTAGCGCCCTCCGAGCCTCTTCCCCGACCCTAGCCTCGGAGCACCCGAAGCACGCCTGAACCTCCAGAGTATCCGTGCCTCCGCCCGAGCCTCCGAAGTCCCCCGAGCCTAGTACCTCACGTGTCCCTCACGTGAGGACTGAGTAATTTGCATCGAAGCCCCTGTAACTTTCCAGATTTACATTTCAGTCTCTGCCAGGAGCGTCACATGAGGAGCACGTGTTTCTGTGGACAAATTGCATCCATACCCCCAACATTATAGGTATTTGCACTTTAGTCCCTATATGCACATTTTATTTTAAGCAATTTTAATTTCTGTTTTGCATTTCAGTCTCTGTGTTTGCACGCATATTTAGGCATCCATTTATCACCTTTTTTAAATTTCAAAAATTGCATGTTGTAGTTTAACTTGTGCTCACTGTTGCAAAAGTCGGCCGACTAGACCGACTAGTCGGCCTGACTATGCGAATCGGGGGGGTGCCCGACTTGAATAGGCCAACTCGGCCTGTAGTCTGTCGAGCCCGACTAGGCGGACGATTAGTCGGTTAAGGCGGCCGAATAATCGGTCGATTTCTTCATAAGGATCCATGGCCAGACCCGATTATCAAATGACTTGAGCCTTTTGAGGGTTACTGTCTAACAGTAACCCTCCCGACCTCTCTCGCTCGAAAACCCAGAAACCCCCGACCCCATCGCCGCTCGCCTCGCCGGCGCCGCCTTCAGGAGTCGCCGCGCCGACGCCTCCAAGCTCCAGCTCCAGCGCCTTGCCGCCCCCACGCCTCCAGCGCCTCGCCGCCCCCACGCCTCCTGCGCCTCGCCGTCCGCACTGTAGGTTAAGTTTTTTTATTTTGGATTATTTTTCGTTTTCTCTTCTACTTTTTCATAGGTTGATAATGTTGAACATAAATGTTAATGTGTTATAAGTTATTGTTAGCAAATATGAAATAATAATGTTAGGTTATTTTTTCTTCATTTTTTTTGCTTAGGTTGATCTTAGAAGTAAGAAGTTGACATGTAGTTGCTTAGATTTGCTTAGGTTGATGATGTTAAACTTAGATGTTATCATGTTAATATGTTATTGTTACTTGTTAGCCAATAACAATGTTAGGTTAGGTTTTCATCTTTTTTTTGTTTTTCTTACGTTGTTTTTATTTGTTATTCCAAATGGTTAGTTAATTTACATACTTGTTGTTAATTAGATACTTGTATTTGATGATTACTTGATTAGTAATTTCTGAGTTTGTGACTATGTAGATGGATACACCTCCCGCGAACGTCGCTTCTGGTAGCGACTCATTTTTTTATGTGCCTCCAGGATCAACTGATCCTGCATGACAATATGGTTATCTTTTGAACCGTACAGATCCGAATACAGTTACTTGCAGATTGTGCAAGAAGGTTGTCAAGGGAGGTGTGTACAGGTTCAAGCAACATCTAGCACATCGTAGAGGCAACGTGGCTGCATGTCCAAAGGTGGACGAAGATACGAAGAAGAAGATGATCACATATCTTGATGACGTTGCAAGGAAGAAGAGCCAGAAAGCCGTTGATGTTCAAGAGCTGAGAGAGGATGTTGATATCACTGGAGATGCGGGTTCGGCGAAGAGATCATGAGCATACGACTCGTTGGAGCAGAATGTCGCATTGGAAGGTGCATCGCGTCAGATGACCATAAAAGATGCATTCTCCAAAGAGCATCGTGATAGGGTCACCCCATATATAACCAACTGGGCATATACATCGGCGATTCCTTTTAATGCACTGACGACGAAGCCCTTCATGCAGATGGTGGAGGCGATTGGGAAGTATGGGCCTGGACTAAAGACTCCCACGAGGTATGAGCTTAGTGGTCCACTTCTGAAGTATGCGGTGAAGAAAATGCACGATGACTTGCAATGTCATCGTGATACGTGGAAGTCGACAGGATGCTCTTTGATGACCGATGCGTGGACGGACATGTGCGGAAGAAGCATCATCAATTTTTGTGTTAATTGCACCTTGGGGACTTCATTTTTGAAGTCCATAGATGCCTCAAATGAGGCACACACTACGGATTACATCTTCAAGCTGGTGGATGACTGTCTTAATGAAGTGGGCATAGATAATGTGGTTCAGATTGTGGCGGATAATGCATCTGCCAATGTAGCAGCGGGAAGATTGCTGCTCACCAAATATCCACGGATTTGGTGGACTCCATGCGCCGCGCACTCCCTTGATCTTGCTTTGGAGGAGATAAGCAAAGAGACGAAGGTGAGGAGTGCAATCACAAAGGCAAAGAAGCTTATGGTGTTTATATACTCTCACACCAAAACTCTAAGCTTGATGCGTAAGTTCACCAACAAGAGAGACATTGCAAGGCCTTCAAACAAGATTTACAACCACTTTTCTTACTCTTGAGAGCCTGAATGAGAAGAAATACAAGCTTAGATTGATGTTTTCCTCAGAAGAGTGGAGAAATTGCAAATGGTACAAGGCCAAGAGGGGAGAAGCAGCGAGTTCTATTGTATTCAGCCTTACATTTTGGAACCACATTGCACACGCCGTCCGAGTTTTCACTCCATTGGTTCGTTTATTGCGTGTTGTTGACGCAGATCGACGTCCATCTATGGGTTTTGTGTACGGAGGGCTTGAAGAGGCCAAACGAGAGATAGTTGCATCATTCAATGGCGTTGAGTCATCTTACAAATTTTTTGTGGATGGTGTTACCTCCAAGACCAAAGGGAGGCTCGATACTCCATTGCATCTAGCGGCTTATTACTTGAACCCATTTTTCTTCTACACCGAGTCTCGTGGTGATCCGGATGTTGTGGTGAGGAGAGGGTTTAAGGAGTGCGTGGAAAGATTTTATCCAGATTTGGATGTACAAGATGCAATTACCAGGGACGAGCTTCCAGCATACAGACTTGGTCGCGGTGATTTTGGCAAGCCTTTAGCTGTGAGACAGAGGATGACAAATGACAACAATTATGACCTAGGTATTTCATGCTGGACAATTCTCTCTTTGGCAATATTATATTATATTTATATTGATTAATTCTCTATTTAAATAGCTAACTGGTGGCATAATCATGGAGATGACACGCCTCATTTGAAAGCCATGGCCATCAAGATCTTGAGCTTGACGTCTTCATCCTCCGGATGTGAGCGTAACTGGAGTACCTTTGACTCGGTAATGAGTCCATTCCACCGACCAAATTTGGTTACTAATAGTGAAGTATAACGTAGTAATTGATATAAATTTAAAATTTGAATTTTGATGTTCAGATCCATACCAAGAAGAGGAATAGATTGGAGACGAAGAAGCTGAATGATCTTGTGTATGTTCGTTTCAATTCAAACCTGCGGGAACGTCGAGTTGAAAAAGAAAAAGATCCTCTCTCATCTCGTTATCGTGCATACATGGCTGAATGGACTGGAGGTGTCGATGCTCATGATGAGGGGGTTTTTTCAGGTTCCGGATTGACATGGAGTGTTGTAGCACATGCTAGTGGTGCTGAAGAGAATTTGGAACCGAGAAGGAGCCAGCGAGTTGACCGTAGCAAGGGAGCTTCATCTTCGAGCTCCAATGCTACGTCGATGAATGAGAACGGGGAGTTACATCTTGATGATATAGAAGAAGTAGAAGAAGAAGATGATGATGACGAAGAAGAAGAAGAAGAGATGGACTTGGATAATGACATTGAGGATTGATTCGATTGGCTTGTCTTCCTTCCTACTTGTTGTATTTTTTTGGACATATTGTATGTGCTTTTGAACATTTGCTAGTGTTATGTACCAAATATTTTGAATGTTTGATCTTAACTTCCTTCATTTTTCCTTCTCTTGATGTAATTTCTTAGGCTCTTGAAAATATTAAATTTGCTAAAATTATGAAGATAAATGATAGTATATATATTAAAATTTGATTTATATATTAAAAATAATTAAAAAAATCAAAACCGACTAATGCCCGACTAAATCCGATTACTCTCCCGACTGTCGATTAATCCTTAGTCAGTGACCCTGCCGACCGAGTACCGACTGCCGACTTCTGCAACCTTGCTTGTGCTTTATCTTTGTGAACACGTGTCATATTTTTGTGAGCATCAAGGAATTAAATATTATTATTTTTTAATAGAAATTGACATAATCTGCCACCGTGTGCTTGAAATTCATTATTAAATTATTCGTTGCTCTAAAAATCACCATAAAAATCAATTAGACTTAGTTTAAGTTGTTCTACACTGTGCCCAAAAATCAAACAATTTGTATGCAGTACGAGACCTGAATAAATTAATTTGTCTTTTGCCTAATTGATTTTTTAATAGGACCAATTTACATTATTTTTTTTAGGTTTATCAATTTTTCCGGATTCCTCTCACATAGATATATTTAGGATAATTTTTATATCTAAAAATAATGTTTTTTGGTATTTATTAAAATTAATTTTGCAAAAACTACCCTGCATTCATATTTAATTCATTTAGAGTCTAAAAATTCCAAAAAAATCACAGTAGCTTAGTTTCATTGCATATCACATTGTGGCTAAGTTTCATTAATTTTGAACTTCATTTGACCATCTTTCAAATTTAACCTAAAATTTGGCTTGAAATTGTATTGTGTTTTCCTTAATTGCATAAAAACCCAAAAATATTCTCATGTAAATCTGACATCATAATTATCTTAAAATTAACCTAAGGAGAAAGCTGCCTCCCTGAGTTCGACCTTGGGCTTGCCCAAGTAAAATAAATTGTGCGTTTAATCGAAAATTAAATCTGAGTGGTTTTTGATAAGTCTTCTATTACCCGACTACATCGAACGACAAATTTAATTCGATCATTAATCCGGTTGAATTAACAAGGATAGCCTAGGCCTTTTCAAAATGGCACCGTTGCCGGGGAGGCAAGGTTTAGGTTAATTTTTATAGAATTTTGATTTTGGATTTTTCATCCTCGGTAGTGTTCGGCTTTTCTTGTTAATATTTTTTGTTCCAATTTTTTGTTTATTTTGTGTCGTCCTTTATCTGACCTCCATTTATTTTCGTGCGAGGAATACGAGGAGTCGAAGGTGCTTCGCCAAGCGAGCCGAGGAAGCTGCATTAAAATATTTTGAGAGTTTTTTGTGAGGACTTGTATTTTTTCTTTTATTTATTTTTGCATTTTCCAGCGGTTCCCGTTTGGGTTCTCGCGTGTGTAAGTATAATAAAATGTGTCCCTATGTGCTGTGTGGATTGCTTTGCGTAGAATAGGACCTGTACTTGCGGCTCTTAGAGCTATTTATGATCTGTTTGTGCTCGTAAAATTCTTGGACCACACTTCGCATTTAAAAGACGCACTTAGACCGCAGTACTTAGCCAAATATAACCTATTTTTCACTCGCTAATAGAACTGCCTGTTTAGGAGCGGCTTTTATCGCTTGCATGCATATAGTTTAAAAATTTCAATTCTGTTTTGCATCCTGCATATAAAGCGAAAGGATCATTGTAAGTCTTCTCTACTTGGCATTCATCATTGTTTTATCTTGCATCAGCTTTTCTCGACTCCTTCCCCCTTGGTTTTCTGAACTTAGGATTAAAGGAAATTGGGACTGGACGATAGGCGTGTCTTGTGGTTGGACTAATCAAGTGATCATCTAACTTAAAACCGGGACTGCTAAATAAAATTGACCAAAAAATCAAATAAAATCGGAAATTCTTTTTGCGGGAGATTAACTCCGACCTTGTTTTCAGGCTGAGTGAGGGTACTAGAGTATGTGCGCACACCCTAAGGCAGAGCCAAAAATCCCCGCCTTCCATATCGCGTACCCCGATCCGAGTAAATATCACAGGCTGAACTACGGGCTCAACTGACCAGCGCCAAATAGTCTCCGCCTACTCCGGTAGGTAGATAGGGGCGAAATTGTGGTGCACCGTGACAAGTTACTAGTAGCCTCTGCCTGTTCCGGTAGGTAGATCAGGGCGAAGTTAAAGCCTTGTCAGCTTCCGCCTACTCTGTAGGTAGATAGGGGCAGATCTTTGAACTTTCGGCTGGTGATAGGAGTGGAGAAAGGAAGGACGTTGGTATCTTAAGCGACAGGTTAAACAGGAGAGACGCATCCGGCTTTGAGCCGACTCCCCTATATGCCGCGTAACTTTTCTACTTGTCTGAAAATTCGCACTTAAAATCAATCAGAATAATCGGACTCGGTTTCGGGTCCTTCACCGTGTTGAGTGTGAAAATCAGGATTTGGATTCATTTGCTTGCTTCAGGTAGGAGTAAAATCCTATCTCACGTTTTTCTCTCGATTCTTCTTCTCACCATCCAAGATGACTGACTGGGGGGATATCTACTCCAAACTCGCAGATCTTTCCTTGAGCCCCTCACGAAGTTCATCTTCATTGGCCCAAGCACAAATTGGGCCAACCCGAGTTCATGACCCTCTTAAGTTCGGGATCCATCACTCTCAGGGTGGTTACCCTCAAAACAACCCTTTTCTCTCCTCTGATTTCACCGAGGAAGACCATCGCCTCAGTGAGAATGTCTTCATTGATATGTCCTCTAATCTAGACCATCTTCTTTACCCAGGAGAAGAGGACAAGATGCCTCCGAAGAAACACCCAAACAAAGAGGAACCCAGAGATGATCCCGTGCACCAAATCCTGGCCCGGTTAGCTAGAGCCGAACAACTGAATGCAGAACTTATGGCTAGGATGTGACAGGTAATCGAGGCAGAGGGAATTGACCGACACATGGTAGATGCCTATAACCCAGCAGAAAATAAAATATACAGTTGGCTTGTACCTGAGGTTCCCCCTGAAGCGTTCGAGCTGAAGCCCTACTTTCTGAGTCTACTGCCGAAGTTCAATGGAAACGCCAACGAAAAATCATATGCTTTCCTTAGAGACTTCGAGCTGGTTTGCAACAATCTTAGTCACCTAGGGTTGGGCAAGACTACATCAGACTGAAGGCTACCCCGTTTACCTTATCTCATAAGGCTGCGCATTGGTTGAAAAATCTCGGGGTAAGATGTATGACCTAGATGGAGTTCAATGATTTATTCTTGAAGAAGTTCTACCCGCTCAGTAGGACTAACCAGATGAGAACCAAGATCGCGAGTTTTTCCCAGGGACCCAACGAACCATTTCATGAATCCTGGGATAGATTTAATGACTTAACTCAGGAATGCCCTTGCCATGGCATTACCAAAGCGATCTTAGTCCAGACCTTGTTCTGTGGCATGACCCCGGAGATGAAGGGGTTAGTGAGTGCAGCCTGTGGAGGTAGCTATCTGAACAAAAACGAAGATGCCGTATGGAAGATTCTGGAGCAGATGGCGGAAACAGGCAGATCTCAGACCACCAGGGCCTATCAGTTGTCTCCCTCAAACCTATCCAACGAGACAACTAGTAGAACTGCAGCGGATCTGACGGATGACCTCATCCCCAGCATGGGGATAATAGCTGACAAGTTAACCATGGTTGAGCAGATTCACAAGAGGGTCACAGACCTTGAGGCGCTTTCGCGATTGTCGAAACAAGTGGAGGAATTGACTGAGAAGGTAGTCAAGATACGACTACCTACCCCTTCTGCACTACCTGTGCCTGTACATCGAGTCCATCTTGTACAGGAACATGTACATGGGCCTCAGGGTAGGTGGGTAGAGGAGCAACAATACACTCAGCAGGAGCAGCACGCACCCCTACAAGTGGAGACAGTCTACGAGGAGTCTCCGCATGTGTTCGAGATCAACGGGCTGTGGTACAACCATGACCCCGTCGGCTGACAGTCGAGGATAGGGAACGGTCAGCCACACCGACCTTCCCTAGCTTACCCAAGAAACTAGCTCCGTTCCCGCACCGCGCTTCGTACAGTCCCGACCCGGACAAGGGTACCGGCCTCAGCATCACCAGCAGCAACGCACGTTCCACTCGGGCCAACATGGCCCTCCACTACCTTCCTATCAGCAACAGTATCAGCATGGCCAGCAGGGCCAATATAGACACTTGTCATCTAGTCAGCAACAACAAGCCCCTCCCACGAGTGAATTGGAGTCACTCACTTTGGCGATCCAGACCCTGACTGATAGGGTCCAGCCTGGACATCCGAACTGATCTGAACCGCGTTTCACGCACCCAGGATCAACAGATGGTGCCAAAGACCTCAGTTCCTGCCTAGGTTCAGGCCAACCCAAATAGCCTAAATCAGGGTCAGAACCTACCACGAGATCATGTATACTATTTGGATAACTCTCTATCTGAACATGAGATCCTTTCGTACGATAATGTGAATCATATGTCCCTCAGGAGCGGAAGGACCGTAATCGTACCTGATCGGGCACAGACACAGGAGGAAGACGCCGCTAAGTCTCTACCTGAGGAGAACTTGGAGGCAAAGGAGCAACAACACCACCACCATCAGCAGAAGAAGAGGATTTCCGTGTCCTCTAAGAAGGAGAGGAGCACCAGCAGTGAGTCCGTAGAAACCGATGAGGAGCCCGCACCTCCATCTACAGGCCATTACTCCAGTTTGCAGATAAATCAACCAAGAGGTCCCAAGGAGAATTGAGGAACGTTATCATCAAAGTCGAGAGTCAGGAGTACATGGTGGACTTTACAATCCTTGATATGGAGACCCCTCAAAATTAGAGAGATTCCCAGATCATTTTAGGAAGGCCCTTCCTCAGAACAACATGGGCCTTATTTGATTACAAGATCGGGAAGATCCAGTTCCAAACTCCAGGCGGAGATGAGGAACTTGAGATGAAGCAAACCAGGTGGAAAAGGCCAGATTCTGAATCCAGCACCGAGTATTCTTCGTCTGAAACAGATTGCGTTCATGTAGACACCGTTGGACCATGGAGACAGAACCCAGCTAACACCGATGAGTCCCTCTCTTCCGGAGAAGATCTTGTGCATGAGACAGTTTGTGAGAGCCTTAGGAACGAGTACAACGCAGAATATGCATCCCCCTACATCTTCGATGACGCAGAGGCCTAGTTGGGCCTGTCGATCCTTCCCTCTTTAGGACAATCAGAAGATGAGGATAATGAGGGGACGTGGCTTTTGTCGATTGCTTGGAAACCTTTGACGATCCGACTCTCGAGATGAATGAGTTGGTGGCAGTAACTTCGAAGATAGATCCAACCACTACCAACACAGAGCCAGAACTGATTGAGCCAGACTTCCTTGATGATCAAACCTTACCTGAGCTCAAACCCTTACCCACAATACTTAAATACGCCTTCCTTGCGGGACAAGAAAGGAAATATCCGGTCATCATCATCTCGCGATTGACCGAGGAGCAGGAATCTCGCTTGCTAGTGATCCTGGAGAAAAAACGCAAGGTGATAGGCTGGAGCATCTCCGATCTCCACGGGATAAACCACGCTTTGTGTTCGCACCATATTTACTTAAAGAATGAAGCTAAACCCTCTCGTGAATTCCAACGTAGGTTGAATCCAAATTTACGAGAGGTCGTGAAGATGGAGATAGAGAAATGGTGTGACGCGGGTTTCATTTACCCCATCTCCGATTCCAAGTAGGTGGTGCTTATCCATGTTGTCCCGAAAAAGTCGGGAATTCAGATGACCACCAATGAGGACGAAGATAAGATCGTGACACGAGCACCCACGTCGTGGCGCGTCTGTGTAGATTACAGACGCCTGAATGCTGCGGTGAAGAAGGATCATTTTCCCCTTCCGTTCATTGATCAGATCTTAGAGAGATTAGCAGGAAAAGAATTCTTCTGCTTCTTAGATGGGTTATCGGGCTACAATCAAGTAGCCATTGCTCTTGAGGACCAGGAGAAAACCACGTTTACATGCCCCTTTGGTACGTATGCTTTCAGGCGCATGCCTTTTGAGTTATGCAATGCTCCGGGTACATTTCAAAGGTGCACGATTGCTGTATTCGCTGAAATGGTCGGTGAATTCCTGGAAGTCTTCATGGATGACTTCTCGGTCCACGACAATTCCTTCGATTTCTGTCTTAGGAATCTGGATCGAGTCCTCAAAATATGTTGTGAGGTCAATCTGGTGCTCTCCTGGGAAAAAAGTCACTTCATGGTGACGGAGGGCATTGTGTTGGGGCATTTCATCTCCAAGAGAGGAATGGAGGTTGATCCTGCCAAGGTGGACGTGATCAAACAACTCCAGCCACCAACCAACGTGAAACAGTTGCGGTCATTCCTCGGGCATGTTGGATTTTATCGGAGATTTATCAAGGATTTTTCGAAGATTGCCCGACCGTTAACTGAGCTTTTAAGCAAAGATATGGAGTTTATTGTCGATCATAAATGTCTTCAGACCTTTAAGCAACTGCAAGGGATGATCATGGATGCCCCGATCCTACAAGCCCCAGATTGGTCTTTTCCTTTTGAGATCATGACAGATGTCTCAGATTTTGCTGTTGGGAATGTGTTAGGACAGAGGAGGGATGGCGTCCTGTTTGCCATACACTACGTAAGCAAAGTGCTTGATACCGCTCAGCATAACTATACAGTTACGGAAAAGGAGATGCTTGCGGTAGTGTTCACCTTGGATAAATTCAGATCTCATCTTATCGGATTCAAGGTGATTGTGTTCACAGACCATACATCACTACAATATTTAATGGAAAAGAAGGACGTAAAGGCACGTCTTCTTAGATGTATTCTACTCATCCAGGAATTTGATTTGAACATTCGTGATAAACCTGGAAAGAGGAATGTAGTAGCTGATCACCTCTCCCGTCTCGAAAATCTTGATGATTATGATGATACGCCTATTCGAGACTCCTTCCCTGACGAGTCGGTTTTTGTTATCGACTCGCTCCCATGGTACGCCAATATCGTGAACTATCTTGTCTCCAAGAAAGTTCCCAAATATTGGCCCAAGAGCCAAATAGATCGACTCAAGTCGGATTCAAGACATTACCATTGGGAATCCGATCCTTTTCTTTGAAGGACCGGATTGTGTCTGGAGACGGTGTATTCCTCAGGAGGAATATCAGAGTGTCCTTACTTTATGCCACAGTCTGGAGGCAGGAAGACACCACTCCGGGAAGAGGACCGCATGGAAGGTACTTCAATGTGGCTTATACTGGCCGACTCTATTTCGTGACGCGCTCACCTTTGCGAAGTCGTGCCCAGTATGCCAGTGAATGGGAGGAACCGTTGGCTCCAAGGATGAGATGCCGATGGAGCCTGTCATCATTTGTGATGTCTTTGACACCTGGGCATCGACTTCATGGGCCCATTCCCGGTTAGCCACGTATTCAAATATATCTTTCTTGCGGTAGATTATCTGTCATGGTGGGTGGAGGCTATCCCAACCCGAGCGGCGGACAACATGACTGTCTGCAAATTCATTAGAGATCACATCATCTCTAGGTTCGGGATCCCCAAAGTTTGATATTCGATAGGGGTAGCCATTTCGTGAATAGAGATGTGAAGAAACTCTTAAAGGATTACGACATCGAACATCATGTCGCTAGTCCTTACCACACAGAAACCAATGGCATGACTGACGTGTCGAATAGGGAGGTGAAAACCATATTGCAAAAAGCTTGTCCGCCCAGACATGAAGGACTGGTCGCAGATTTTGGATCAGGTCCTTTGGGCTTATAGGACAGCTTACAGGACACCCTTAGGAACCTCCCCATTCAGGATGGTATTTGGGAAGTCGTGCCATTTGCCCGTTGAATTAGTGCACAAATCTGAATGGGCAATCAAGAATGTTAACTGGAACACACACCTAGGGCAAAAACAAAGAGAGATGGATCTGAATGAGCTTGTGGAAGTTAGAAACCGAGCATATGACAACAATTTAGTGTACAAGGATAAGGTAAAGCGTTGGCACGATAGATATATCAGATAAAAGACCTTTGTTTCTGGACAGAAGGTATGGTTGTTCAATGCAAGGCTGAAGGTTTTCCAAGGGAAGCTGAAATCCAAGTGGACGGATCCATTCATAGTCCGTCCTGTGCATGATAGTGGATGCGTAGAGATCTCAGATCTCACAGATGGAGCACAGACATCCCTATTCAATGGACAACTGCTGAATCACTTCGTCGAACCCAATGAACAATTAGTCCATGTTGAGGAGATTGTATTCATGCACGAGACAGGCTCAGTAGATACACATAGAGCTGCGCATGAGACCTTGCAGCAGCGAGCTCTCCCCATCAACAGCATCTAAAAGATTCAGATCGCGATCCTTGTATATGCTTGCTCTTCCTGTATATTCTTCCCTCTCTTCCGTGACTCTAATCACTCGTCCCGGCTCCATATCTTTTCATGACTATACTTAGGAAAACCAGATCCTAAGTATAGGGGGGAGGGTGTCTCGAGTCCATTCACCATTAATTGTACATCCTCCAGATCCCGTCGGTCCTCATACTCACTCCTGTCCTATATTTGGGATGACCAGAGCCTAAGTATAGGGGGGACCGATGCCCATCATGTATATACTCATCCATTTCCCCTCTTGACCTCCTTCGTCCCATTTTTGATCCTTTTCTACACTTAGGTTGCCAGAGCCTAAGTATAAGGGGGCATGACGACTTCTATACATTTTCTCTCCTTTTAGCTCTCCTACGCTTAGCACGAGCTATGTCTTTTTCCTCGCTTTTTCGTCCATCCCAAATGGCTCGTAGAACAACAAAAGGCTTTGAACAATCGTCAGTTGAGTTGGTGCCTGTCGCCCGAATTGATCTCCAGAACTTCGTCGCCCCATCGCTTGGGATTCAAGGTATCCCAACCGCCCTCCAGACCTGTTCAGATGCCTTGCACTTGGAGAACAAATGCTCAATGTCCTCCTCCATCCCCTCGCATCTGTAGCATTGTGTCTCTGCCACCCCCAACAACCTCCCCCTCCTTGCATTATCACACAAGCGCCCCCTTCTCAAGCACCAAAGGAATATCTTGATTCTGCACGGTATCTTCGACGCCCAAACTACCTCATGTTCCGGCATAGCTCCACATCCTGCCATTTGCAATCCATCTGAAATCCTTAGTTAACGGAGAACTTCATGTCCTCCCACACAAAATGATCTCTGTCCAGCGAAAACTCCCCAGGTGGTGGGATCTCAGCCTGCAACCTGAGATAACCCTCCATACATTGGTCTGAGAGGTCCGTCAGGAAAGTCAGTGACCACAATCCCGCTTCTGCCACATGCGAAAGTGGACTCTCCTTCGATGTCGTCAAAGCATACAACCTTAGAAATCTGCCCTCTAAAGTGCCCTCCCCAATCCAATCATCGCGCCAGAATATGAAAAGATGGCTGCTACCCACCTTTGGCCATAGTCTAGGTGCTATCAACGTCCAGACCTTACGTATGCCTGCCCATAGCGCTGATTCATAGCGAGTTCTTCCAGTCACAAGTTCGCCTCTAACCCCTTATATCATCCTCACAAGTCTAGCAACCAACGAGGTCGACGAACCCCATATGCGAGTCACCCACTTGGTGATTAACACCTTGTTCATGCACTCCACATCGCATACCCCGAGTCCTCCGTCGTTGCGTCCCTTCGTAACCTCCTCCTAGCTGATCAGGTGCATCCCAGACCCCTGCTACTTCCCGTCCGACCAGAAGAATCTCCTCATCAAAGTCTCAATCTTCTTCCTAACTCCCATCGGCATCAGTCTAATAGAGTAGAAGATAGGTATGATCGAGAGCACGTGTTTTAAAAGAATCAACTTTCCTCCTCTGGACAGGGTGACCACCTTCCAACCCGCCGACCTCTGCTCCATCCTATGTACTGCATCATCCCCGTCTGCTTTCTTCAGTTTCCCTACTACCAATGGCAGCCCCAAGTAGGAGATGGGGAGGTCGACCAGCGGGCAGTCGCTCAACCCTACCACTCTGGCACTCTCCGCTTCACACATCCCAAAAGTAATGGCCGCTGACTTACACTTGTTGATCTCAAGACCAGAAAGATTATCGAAAATTTCAACCAGCTGTATCACATTAGCATTTTGTACCTCAGTGCCTCCAAGCAAAAGAATTATGTCATATGCATACTGTAGAAGTGGGATAGAGATATCCTCCTTACGGAACCCTTCACACCCACCGTGCCTCTATTGCCTGCTTAAAGAGCATCCCATAGCATCAGCCACAAGGACAAATAGCATAGGAGCCAACGGACACCCCTACCTCACACCTCGCTGCGGTTGGAAGAACTCCCCCAGGTTTACCGTTCACCAGGATAGAGTAGGATGAAATAGTGAAGCACCTCTTCATCCAGTCCACCCAAGCTTTAGGGAAGCCTCTCCTCCTTAAAACACCCACAGGAATCTCCAGTCGATGCAGTCAGAAGCCTTTGTGTAGCCTATCTTCCATAGAGCCCCTCTTGTCTTTGTCCGCTTCCAGTCAAGACAAATCTCCAAAGCCATCACTAAGCTGTCTGCCATCTGTCTCCCAGGTATGAACGCTGACTGACCTTGCAACACCACCGAGTCCAGAACACCTTTAACAAGGTGGTTCGTCAGGATCTTAGCCACAATAAGATAGATTGCATTGGAAAGTGCTAAAGGTCTGAAGTCCTCTACCCTCACGGGAATATCTTTCTTGGGTAGGAGGAACAACAGCGGCCGATTGACCTTCTCGAATCCTCTATTCCCCTCCCTGAATTCATTAAGCACTTCCATCACCTTCTCCTTCAATAGTTCCTAGAATTTACGGTAGAAAAGCACAGGGAAGCCGTCCGGGCCAGGAGTTCCATTTGCATTCAGACCCAAACTGCTCTCTTCGTCTCCTCCTCTGAAAAGAGTGTCATTAAACTCTCCGCCTGCACACTAGACAACGTTTCCACCCCTCTCCCCAACCAACCCCAGCCGCTCCCTCTTTTCCTCCCGTCGCCTCTATAAAGTGCCCCCGCGAAGCACTCCCAGTCGTCGCCTCCCCCGAAACTCTAACCTCCCCTCCACTTCGATCTCGTGCAAGTAATTTCTTCTCCGCTGACCTGAGGCCATAGTATGGAAAAATCTCGTGTTGGGGTCCCCTTCTTTTAGCCACTTCCGTCTGGATTCTTTGTCGCCACTCCACCTCTTCTTTGCTGTTCTCCAAGAGAAGTTCTTCCAGGAGAGCCTCTGCGTGAATTCCTCCTAGTCTAGTCCCCTGTCATCATCCAAGTCGTCCAACCTAGCAACTTTGGCTTGGGCCTCCGCCCTCCTAGTCTTCCGCCTCGACCCTACCTCCCTCCCGAAGGTGGTAAGGAAGGACCTCAACAACAAGAGCTTTGCCGCTAGTCTCGAGACCGCCGAGCCCTCCATGCTCAGCCCCTCCACTTTTCTGCCATGATCTCCCTAATCCCTTCTCCAATAGCCAGCTTCGCTCAAAGCGAAAGGCGAACCTGCCTCTCTCCTCTTCTCCGGACGACCAGATAATCGACGTGTGGTCTGAATACGTACGCGGAAGAGCCCATGCGCGCAATAGGGGAAACCTCTCCGTTGCGTCAGTTGAAAGTAGAAATCTGTCCAGTCTGGATCGTGAGCTCATGTTACGCCATGTAAAAGCACAACCAGCAACATCGATAATCGATATCCCCAAACTATGTGCCACCCTCCGGAACTCCTCAGAGCCAGGGTCCCGCCGTGGCCGGTCATCCGGAAGTAAGGTGGCGTTTAGGTCACCCCCAATGATCCATATCCCTGCCCCATTCTCATTGCCCAACTACTCCAGCTCCGCCGCCAATGTACCCCTCTCATTGCCAATTGGACCATAAACATTCGTGACAAGAATGCAGAGTCCGTCTACCTGCCGCTTCAACAATACGGATTGGCAAAACTGAGACTTAGACTCCTACAGAAGATCAAACTTACCCTTCTTCCAACCAGTCAACAGTCCGCTCGAAGCGCCCTGCGCCTCCAGCTCCGAGAGTTCAAACCGACCATCTCCGTCCAGTCCCCTTCTGGTCGCGTCCGCACCTCCAGACAACTTTGTTTCATGGAGGAGAAACACATCTGCTTTACCCTCCAAAATAAGGTTCCTTACTCCCAATCGCTTTTCAGGACGCCCCAACCCCCTGACGTTCCAAGAAAGAATCTTCATTAAACAATCTGCAAAGTCTTTCGAGGCGGGATCAAGCCCAGACGTTCGGCCACTGTCCTGTCCAAGATGTCGGAACGATTCCGAAGAACCATCAGTGCTGCGGCTGCAGACGAAAACTCCTGCAAGCAAGGTTTGAAAAAAACGAAAGGCGGAACGAGGCGTTTTCCCTGGAATCGAGGCGAGGCGTAGCCTCGAGGCGGTCGAGGCATAAGCCTCGGTTTGTATAGAAAATTAATTATAAAATATATAGTAAGTATATTTGTTGGTGAAATAATATATTCTGACAAACATATAGTATATAACAATGTATTATATGATGATATTATGAAGATAAGAACACGAAAAAGGAAATCAAAAGGAAACTATATGATGATATGTTAATGCCATAAACATTTCTACTAAATTTCTACCCAATCAAAAGGAAATCATTGGCTATAACTATTACTAAATTTTTTTTTATCAAAAATGGATTGGTTATAGTTGCCACTAAAGATATCCAAGTTGTTGATATGAATCATACGATTTGAATCCTAACAGTATGATGTTCCCCCTGTGCCACCATACCCTACCAGTATAACTATTACTAAAATTTCTTTATCATAAAGGGATTGCTTTTTTTTCTTATATGGGTATTTGAATTCGTATACACTTTCTTATATGTTTAAGGGTATAATAGTAAGAGTTTACTGAAATAATTGGACATGTTAATGTTAAATATGAATATGAAAGGGGTCAAATTTAAGCATATGAATATGAAAGAGGTCAAATTTAAGCATTCATCTTGCATAAATATATACTCAACAATAAAACCTTTATAAACATATGAAAATATGAATAGGACCATTTTTTTCTTTGAAAAAATACTTGAAAAAACCCCCAACGCCTCACCTTACGCCTCACCCCGCCTCAACGCCTCGCCTCGCCTCGATCGCCTCAGGCATCCGAGACGCACGCCTCTGCCAGGGGGTCCGAGGCGGTCGCCTCAGGGCGATTTCTCAACGCCCTGTTTCGCCTCGAGCGCCTTTGCGCCTCGAGGCGTGTTTTTTTAAACCATGCCTGCAAGTTCTCGCGCTTCGCCAAAGCTCCATCGCACGCTTCTCTTTCCTCGCTGCCCTGAGGATTTCCTTTCTGGCATAACACGTACCGAATCTAGGCCCTCCTTCCTCCAAGCCCTTATGCACTGTCTTCTCGCCAAGCATTCCTATCTCTTGGCAACACACCTCTCTGATCTCTACCTGTTGCGGGACACCCTCATATATCATCTTGTGAGGAACACCATGCTCTGATGCCCCCTCCTGCCTCCCCTCCCCCCATCCCCCTCTGCCTTCGTTGGCTTTCCTTCGCCCGGCTCCTTGCAGCCGTCGGGCTCTTCCCCTCCTGTCGCCCAGCCGCCCTCCCTGACCCTCGTGGAGCTTTCCTTCCCAACCAGGGCTCTCCCCTCCCTACCCCGAGCGGGCATCTCATTTAGGTTCCGAACCAGGAGACATAATTCGGGCATCTCATTTAGGTTCCGAACCAGGAGACATAATTCGGGTCTCCAAACAAGAACTGTGGTAGGCTCTATCCGGAGGCTGGCTCTTACCCGGAAGGGCCTTCCATTGTATAATTTATATTGTATTTTTTCTCTTTCCTATTGTCACGGGGTATTATTTTACTTTGGCACACCCTTTCTTCTTGCACAAGGAACTGGCGCTCTATCAATTAAGTTAAACAATGAGAACCAAACCAATTAACTATTACTAACATTGCTGAACTTCCTTTCTACTCTAAAAGGAAAGCTATCAAGTGGTTAATAAATGAATCGTTTCTTCTACTTGGACAATTGTTTGCGAGTTGCTTACCTTATTTGACTTCACTCTTCTAACTCTTGTTATTTGGTCTTTAAATTTCAGACCCTTTCAGCATCTGACCTGCGGGACCCTCAAATATCTTCTCTCATAGCAGCAAAACTGAGGGAGTTTCATGATCTGGACATGCCTGGTGAAAAGAATGCAGCCCTTTGGAACAGATTGAGGTGTGTAATTTTCTTATAGCTCAATACCGAGAAAGTACTTTGATGCCTTTGTTTTTGGTAATTTGTATCCTAACCAACTTCCAGGAGCTGGCTTGGTGCTGCTATCCGTTTGTGTCCACCTGATGAATCAAAAGAATTTCGACTTGATTCTTTGGAGAAGGAGATCTCCACAATGCAGAAAAATTTTTCTAGTGGAAATCAGAAGATAGGATTTTGCCATAATGATCTTCAATATGGTAACATAATGATGGAAGAAGAATCAAGATTAGTGACAATAATAGTAAGCATTTTTTTGGAATATATGCATTCTTCTTGTCAGCATGTGTCTATGGGAGTTCTTTTGGCATCATGGTACTGGATTCACATCCAGTCAGTTGTCAATTCCTCATTTTTCTGTGATGTTCCAGACATCTTTTCTTTGGTTACATTCATAATCGTTCATTTTCTTAAGAGTACCAAGCATATTGGTAATGGCATCCATTCTCGAGTCAGATTTGTTGTTTTGTGTTGCTTCACATAGAATCTTGATTTTATGGAAATTTGCATGTCTTATTAGCTTATTGAAGCTTGAGTACCCTAACATGTCATTAGTAGGGTTATAGTGCTTTCCATCAAATACATGAGTTGGCAAGCTTGATGAGAATCTTTACTTGTACGATTTACTAGTATGATCTTTCTTAGTAGTTCAATCATTATGTAGTGCTTGCTCGAAGGACCTTAATTATGGCCTCTTAATCGGAGTATGCTTTTGTAACACTGTCAGTTCTTATACATAACTCTTTCTTTGGGTGCATTCTGAATATGCTTCTCCTGTGGCATATGTTTCCGTCAGGACTATGAATATGCAAGCTTCAATCCTGTTGCATACGATATTGCAAATCATTTTTGTGAAATGGCTGCTGACTATCACACCGACACGCCTCACATTCTGAACTACGATGAATATCCAGGTTAGTTATGTATAAGAAAATAGAACATTCCAACAAAGTTGTAAAAATGTTGATACCATATGGAAGCTGTCTTCTTAAAAGGCATAATACCTTTTCTATAGAGAAGCCACATTTCGTGAGGTGACTATGCTTTGAACTATGTTTGTGAAGATAGTATTATTATAATGTTGATTGCAATGGTAAGCATGTTTGTCAATGCGTTGTTGGTACTATTTTGAGGGGTCTTTGTACTACACCAAACCAAGCCCTTCTCACTTAAAGTGTGATTGGTTACATGGATTTGTTAGTTGCTATCTGGGATGTACTTGGGTTAGATCTGAGCAAGCAAGACACCTTTTTTAGGCTTTGTCCAATAATTATTTGGTCTTCAATTGCCCCTCCTATAAGGTTTTATCAACTAACTTCTAACATCTTTGAATAGTTGCATCGATTAACCTTCCTGATGAGGCTAGAACTATCTTAAATGTAATTTTCTCATTTCATCTCCCATTTAGCTACTCCGATCATCTTGTATGGCAGGGTGTTCATGGATCAAATCTCATTAAAATCCATGTCCAAATCAAGTCTTGTTCCTGGAGTTTTTTCAATCAGTAGTAGGAATAAAAGAGCTGCTTGATTTCAATATGCTACTCTAGAGCTCCTTATATAGGTGGAGGCTTAGTGCTAAAAAATATCAAGAGAGTCACTGCACTAGTCAAAAGTCTGGTGTACCCTTTAGTGGGTGGTGCATAAAATAACTTTCAACACTCCCCTTCAATCTGTAGTGTTTTTATTATATACTAACTTGTTACAATATTTTTCAAATTGTATAAGAGCGAACTATTTAGTGAACCTATCAGCAGTCTGATTTGTAAAGGGTAGTATGCATTAACTCTATTTGTATCGGGTATTTAGTGCAGTGGCATTCAACTTCTACATGTTTAGTGCATATATAAAAGATGATGTGATGGAGGACTTGGCCGGGGATGGCCCTTGGAGCGCACCTCGCAAGAAGATTCGCATCTCTAAACTTCGGGGTGGCACGCAACAGTGGTGTTTCAGATGTGGATCTCTCAACCACATCTCGAAGACGTGTCCACCCACGGAGCAGCTGTGTTTCGGTTGTGGAAACTCATATCATTGGAGGCAGGAATGTGTCAACATGGCACGTCTGCCAAGGAAAAGGGTGCTTGCTGATGGGAGCAAGGGTGCGGAACCTCGTCAGCTTCTGTCAAATGGTGAGGTGATTGGCTTGCTGCGGCGCTTGTTGGAGAAGGAGCCTGCATGTCTCATGGATGGCTTGAGTGTAGGTGAGGGTAAGATGGAGGACCTCGACAGATTCCGAGCCAGGCTAAGATTGGCCAGGGAAGCGAGCATCTCTGTGGATTTGATCTGGTTGTGTGGAGTGGGGGATCCTCTGCATTCGGTGGTTGTCGGACGAGGAAGCACGTGCGGTGTTGGTGCGAAGCTTGGATGAGTGTGTGCCCCCGGAGCTGAGGGATCTTGTGCGATGAAGGAGGCCACGACTCCTTGATGGTACGAACGGTCATGGGGCTCCATCTTGGAAAATCCGATTGGCGGGAGTTCCATTGCGGTGTTGCTCTGTGGAATGTCTTCAACCGATACTTCGTCAGTTGGGGGAGGTGGAACTACTGATTAGCTCGAGGCTGAAAGCTGGTGATGGCTCGCATATGGTGTTGTAGATCCGTGGAGAGAAAGCTACCTCGCCCTCTCACGCAAAGCTCAAGATTGGGCGAAGAATCTTCCCCCTTTGGGTGTCTGCCCTTGATGAGGAGGAAGGTGGTGGTCTTGCGCTTGTGCTCCTGATGGGAGTGATGCCCGGGTGGAGGGGACGCCACTGTCTGCGACCCAAGCAGAGGAGCTGAACCGGCGTCAGTGAGTGCGTGTTTTGAGGCGTTTCGGGAAGGTGGAAAATCCTTTGCTACATGTTCTCCCTCAGAAGACGTCCTTGCTTGATCTTTCTTGGAGGCGGCACTTCATGGACCTTCCTTGGCTTTGAGTTCAGGCTCAGTGGTGAACCCGATTAAGGACGTTTCGAATCCTTTTGGTTCGGCTCGTGTTGTCTTACATCATGAGAAGTCGAAGCAGCCCACACCTGATGGAAACGCCTTTCGGGTTTCGACCTAATCTGATGGTGCTGGGGATCCGAATGGAGCACCTGCTGGAGTCGATGATCGGGTGCCCTGTTTAGGTGCTTTGGATTCTTCTGATGGGTTGGGGGATTGGGTCCCTCGATCTTTCATTGGTCCAGCCTCCTGCTTGCAGACATCCATCTTTGGATCGCCTCTTGTAGTGGTTTCTCCTGGGAAAGCAACGGAGGAGAAGGTGACTGTATGGAGCTTTTCGGCTTTGACTTTCCCAACTTCTCGCGGCGAGCAGCTGACACCTGTTGTGGAGGGGGGATGGTCGTTTCAAGGGATGGTCTGAGAGGCACGAGTGGGGGCGTGGTTTCATTCAAGGCCTTAAATTTTTATTTCGGCCACCATTTCGGTGAGTGCCCGAAACGAAATTTCGATTGATATTCTGTTGAAATTTGACCGAAATTTCGGTCATTTCGGCCAGTTTTGTACTGGAGCCCCCAAATTTCGATCAATATAGGCCATTTCGGCTAAATTTCGATCACCCACCGAAATCAAAATTCGATCGAATTTCGCTGAAGTTTGATCCCATGGTTTCATTTGTAGAGGTGAGGTGCCGTGGGAGTGATCCTCTGAAGCAGGGTAGGGGAAAGGAGAGAAGAGTGGTGGTGGGGGTTCGACAGGAGAAGGAGAAGGGGTGGAGCGGCCCAGGTCGTGGGGGGCTATTTTCCAGAGGACGCAAGGGGGCTGCTGAAGTTGTCCCTTTGGAGGGGGAGCATCTGTCTCTGATGATGTTTTCACGGAAGAGGCGTCATGCAGATCATGGTGCGTGGGAGTCTTGTGGCTTGGAAATCCTTGAAGGGGAAGGGATTTCCATTGTGTGCGGATATGATGATGGAAGGTTTGGGGGGGTTGATTAGTATATGGTACCTGATGTGGAATCTGGGGAGTGTACCTCTATTGGAAGTGCGTTTCGAGAGGAGTTAGGAGCGGTTTTTTAAATACCCATTGAAGATCTCAAGGAGAAGGTGGCTTTTCAGCTGGAGGTGGCGAAAATTGTTGGCATTCAGGTGGTAGGGAGAGCCCCCTTTGTTTCCCAATGAAATGCTTAACCCGGAACGTGCGCGGGTTGTGACAGGAGGTATTAATCCTGGATCAAGATTAATCGACCCTTGGTTGATGAAGAGAGGGATGGGATGGCCTCGAACTTCTGCAGAAGATGTGCGTGCGGAAAATCTCCGCAAATCCACCATCAAAGATACCTTTACCAAGGAGGAACATGCACACGTGAATTCATTCATGGCAAAGTACTTCTATGACAATGACATTGCTTTCAATGTTGTCAAAAACGACTCCTTTCTTCGAATGTGCGAAGCAATTGGGCAGTATGGAAGGTCGTACAAGCCTCCAACGTATTATGAGCTTACAAAAACTCTTTTGAAGGAACATGTTAAGGAAACAACATAGTTCTTACACGCACATCGTGATACATGGAGGACTTATGGATGTTCCATTGTGACAGATGCATGAATTGACAGGAGAGGAAGGAACATAATGAATATTGCGACAACTGCGAGCTTGGAACTAGTTTTCTGAATTCTATTGACTCATCTGCAGGTTCTTATACCGCGGAGTACATTGCTTCCTTAGTGGACAAGTCAATTGAGGAAATCGGGCCCGAGAATGTAGTCCAAGTAGTGACAGACAATGCATCTGCCAATATGGCTGCTGGCAGAATCTTGAGAACCAAGTACTTGCGTATATTCTGGAGTTCTTGTGTAGCACATTGCATCGAGCTTATGCTAGTAGAGATCGAGAAAGAATCGAAGGTGAAAACTTCCATTACAAAGGCAAGGACATTGACTGTATTCGTATATAGTCATGAAAAAAACATTGAGCTCAATTTATGTAAAAGGACGAGATAATGAGGTTGAGAACAACATGATTTGCTACCACATATCTCACTTTGCAATCTGTGATGGAAAAGAAAGATAAGTTGAGACTTATGTTTTCTTCTGATGAATGGAGAGCTTGTAAATGGTATAAGACCAAGAAGGGGGAAATGGCTTCAGCTATAGTTTTGAGTCCTTCATTTTGGACTCAAATGTCTTTCACATTGAAGGTCTTTTTCTCCGTTGGTACATGTTTTGCGGATTGTTGATGGAGATAGGAGTCCAGCTATGGGGTTTGTATACGGTGAATTGCAAGATGCTAGAAAAGCAATCATGAGCATTTTCAAAGATGTCGAAGCGTCTTACAAACATTTTGTTGATGCCATTGACCTAAAGTCAAAGGAAAATTGGATAGCCCCCTCCACCTTGCTGCGTATTCTTTGAATCCTTATTTCTTTTATAGGGATAATGCTAAAATCCAGAGGGAAGGCTTCGCTTTGAAGGGATTCTTGGAGTTTGAGTCTTCTGTTTGATTAAGTGGGTGGTCAGAGACTGCCAAATCCTGCATCTTCGATTTCTATTCCTACGAAAGTCATTTAGAGATTCAAGATATCATCACCAGGAAGGAGTTTCCTTTATATGAAGGGGCAGAAGGACTATTTGGCAAACCTTTAGCTATCAGACAGAGGTCAATCATTGATGATGATTTCAGTCCAGATATAATTTCTCATTAGAATTAATAGACTTATATGTTTAACGATTACTAACTATTTTTCCTTGAAAGTAGCCCTTTGGTGGGGATTGCATGGCATGAAAATGTCACATTTTAAGGAAATGTCAATGAAAGTTATAAAGTTGACAGCTTCTTCCTCGGGTTGTGAAAGGAATTGGAGCACTTTTGAGGCGGTAAAGTTAAAAAATCGGTACCACATGTCATATGCTACCCATCATTAATGATGTGGTAAATGATATATTTATGGTTATTTTGTAGATCCACACGAAGAAAACGAACAAGCTTGAATTCAAGCGATTAAATGACTTGGTGTATGCCAGATTCAACGTCAAATTAAGGGATCGCCATCTTAAAAAACGAAACGATTCATTTGCCACAAATGATAGAACCCATTTGAGAGATTGGATTGGTGCATCAGATGAAGGAGATGATGAAGTTTTCCAAGGATCGGGGCTGACGTGGAACTTAATGGCTGATGCAACTGGTGTAGAAGATTTGGTGCAACATAGAAGAAGCCAAAGGCATGCTACTAATTCAACCTCATTGTCGAGTTTGAATGAGGAAGAACTCCCATCTGAGGAGGAAAGTGAAGACGAAGACAATATCACAGTAGAATTTGATGATGACCTAGATTAGAATTGCTTTGTACTCAGTAGAATATTGTCGCTTGAACACTTCTGTTTTCTTATGTTATCTTAATTAATAACTTTGCTAATGTTATTTGTTTTGAATTTCGATTTTCTCTTGAGTACTTACATATTTTGTTGTGTTTGTTATACTTATATATTTTGTTGGTGATTGTTATAGTTACATATTTTGTTGGTGATTGTTATACTTACATATTTTGTTGATGATTGTTGTCAATTATTAGGTGTGCTAATCTTTTTATCGAGGCATTGATATTTGATTGATAGAGATTATTTTGAGCTCTACATGAAAGTCATTTCTCTTAGATCTACCGTTGGACCATAATTATACATAAATTTAGTTCAGTTGTGGTCACTTTTGTATTTATTTATTTTTATAAATAAAAAATAGGAAACCACGTATAACCGCATATACCTTGCATACCGCTTAATCGCTATTTAGTGACCTGTCCGAACGCATGCGCATACCGCTTTCCTGAACCTTTTTCTATGCATTAGGATTCTTTACAGGATGGGCATGTGCCTTCTCAGGTGGGTAGTTTATAGGTTCAGGAGGAGGCAGTTAATCTAGATGTGCTTATTGCTCTGCGGAAGCAGAGACGTACTTTGTAACATATTCTCTTGCAGCCTAAGTTTCCTTAGGTCGACTCTCAGAGGACTTCAGGAGATTTGTCGTGTCGTTATCAGCCATGGAGACCACATACATATTAGGAGGCCATACATAACATTCAATGGCGTTTTGCCATAGAGGAGGAGATGACTGCGCTACAGTCATGTGGAACATGGAACATTGTTACAGCTCCTACAGAAGCTTCTGTTGTTGGATGCAAGTGGGTGTTTACGGTGAAGCACCGTACAGATGACAATGTAGGTTACTACAAGGTGAGACTTGTGGCATGTCTGTTCACCTAAACATATGAGGTGGACTATCATGATACTTTCTCTTCAGTAGTTCGACATTCGGCACTGCGTATTCTTCTTTCTGTCGTAGTGATACGAGACTGACCCCTATATCAACTTGATGTGAAGAATGCATTTTTCTATGATGACTTCAAGGAGGAGGTCTACATGCAACAACCACCTGGGTTCGCTATTGAGGGGGAGTGTTAGAAGGTTTGCATACTTTACAAGGCGATCTATGGCCTTAAGTAGAGTTCCAGAGCATGGTTCCAGAAGCTCTCGAATTTGATAGAGCAACATCGGTTTGTGAGATTTTGTCCAAAGGACTCAAAGAGATACAAATGCCATACTTGTGCATGTTGATGATTTCATTGTTACATGGGATGATGAGCGAGGCATAGGGATGAAAACGAATATGAATATATTCGTATATAGTTCTCTATCGTATTCGTTATATATATATATATATATTTGACATTCATATTTGTATTCGTTTTAAAGTGGATGCAGATATGGATATCACTTTGACATTTACTAATCGCATTCATATTCGTATATTCATTTTAGTATAGAAATATAATCATAAATTTGTCTATAATTGTGTGTAACAATATTTTATGATTGCCTTCACAATTGTTGATATAATTGTTATGAAATAAATATATTTGGTATATCCATTTTATGTGTAAACCATCCTAAACATGTATATTTTAGTTAATCTATTAAAGATTTCTGTTATTATTTGTCTCCGATTCGTATTTGGTTTATATTCTTATTCATTTTAAGGATATGGCGACACATTTCTCTTACCCGTTAATATTTCTATTCGCATTTGTATTCGTATTTTAAAATGGATAAGAATACAATTATACCTATATTTGTATCCGTATCCGACCGTTTTCATCCCTAGTGGGCCATCGAGACCGCAAATGATTTCCTAGGTCAGTAGTTTGTGACCAAGGACCTTGGCAGTCTACGCTACTTCCTTGGATTGGAGTTTGCCAGGAACCAACGAGGTCTTGTGATGACCCAGAGGAAGTACATTACATATCTTCTCTCTGAGATAGGCGTAGCAGATTGCATGTCTGCCACTACTCCCATAGACACGAGCATGAAGCTGTATGATGATGACATTGAGGAGGTAGACAAGAGGAGATACAAGGAGCTCGTTGGGAAGATCCTATGCATGGCCATCACTAGGCCAGATATATCCTTTGCAGTAAGCAAAGTGAGTCAGTTTATAAGCAACCTAGACAAGCACATATGGATGCAATCCATATGATTCTGAGGTATTTGAAGACCTCACCTGGCATTGGTCTTCTATTTAGTAGAGGTACATCCCTTGCCATCACAGGTTGTGCATATACATATTATGCGGGGTGTCCCAAGACAGGAAGTCTACTTCTTGCTTTGTAGTGTTCATTGGGAGTTTCTTAGTGTCATGGAAGAGCAAGAAGCAGACAATGGTTGCCAGATCCAGTGCAGAATCAGAATACATGACCATGGCACAAGTTAGTACATAGATTTTTTTTGATCCAAAGAGGGGGTAACATGCTATGGTGTCCACCCCATTTTATTTAAAAAGCAGGTAAAGAGGTACTTACAGAAGTCAAGACTCAATTACAGTCTTGGAGTGAGAGATAACATTTTCACGGTAAAAACGATGCTAGGAGAAAATTACATCATTTCTAGCTAACCAAATTGCCCAGACAAGCACTAGAGGTTGTATGAGTTTGTTCCTTTGTCTATCCTTGGAAACCACCAGGGAGTTCCAGAATAACTCCAGGCTCTGGGTATTGATCCAGCTCAAATCGGATGCAGACCAAAGCTGAGTGGTGAGGGAGCAGTTGAAGAAGAGGTGTTCAATGGTTTCCACACGAGAGCTGCAGAGCAGATAGGAGTTCCATATGATTCTGAGGTATCTGAAGACCTCACCTGGCATTGGTCTTCTATTTAGTAGAGGTACATCCCTTGCCATCACAGCTTGTACAGATACATATTATGCGGGGTGTCCCAAGACAGGAAGTCTACTTCTTGCTTTGCAGTGTTCATTGGGAGTTTCTTAGTGTCATGGAAGAGCAAGAAGCAGACAATGGTTGCCAGATCCAGTGCATAATCAGAATACATGACCATGGCACAAGTTAGTACATAGATTTTTTTTTGATCCAAAGAGGGGGTAACATGCTATGGTGTCCACCCCATTTTATTTAAAAAGCAGGTAAAGAGGTACTTACAGAAGTCAAGACTCAACTACAGTCTTGGAGTGAGAGAGAACATTTTCACGGTAAAAACGATGCTAGGAGAAAATTACATCATTTCTAGCTAACCTAATTGCCCAGACAAGCACTAGAGGTTGTATGAGTTTGTTCCTTTGTCTATCCTTGGAAACCACCAGGGAGTTCCAGAATAACTCTAGGCTCTGGGTATTGATCCAGCTCAAATCGGATGCAGACCAAAGCTGAGTGGCGAGGGAGCAGTTGAAGAAGAGGTGTTCAATGGTTTCCACACGAGAGCTGCATAGCAGATAGGAGTTGGATATGGATGTGAACAATCTGACACAATGGTCCCTTGTCATGATACATTTTCTTTTCAGCAACCACAAGAAAAAACCGATCTTCCCAGGGAGTTTAAGTTCCCAGATTAAATTGCAACCTCTGATAACTATGTCGGTTCTGGAAGCAGGTGGTCGGCATATTGCACCATAGGCCTTCTTTACCGAGAAAAGGTTGCCCTTCCACACCTAGTGATCCCTGCCAGATAAAGGCCTGCCGTGCTGGCCCAAAACCTCCAGAAGAGCGAGGAAATCCTCCAGACGACGGTCCGAAACAGTAAAAGATGGCATCCAGTTCCCATTGTCCCTGCAATCAGCCACAGAGGCCGTACGATCCCCAACCAAAGCAAAGAGGTGGGGCAATCTGTCGCATATCATTCCATTACCCATCCAGTCTTCGGTCCAGAACGCAAAAGAGCGACCATCTCTAAGAACATGCTTGAAAAAATCAGAAAAGTGAGGCATGATCGAAATAATTCCCTTCCAAAAGGACGACACCTGGCCACCCCTGAGATGGTTCATCTGCCCCTATTGATGTAGGTTATAGATACGCCGAAGCAGCCTGCGGCAAAGATCCTCACCAGACCCCCAAAGCTTGCCAACCCACTTAAGAAGTAGGGCCTTGTTCATTGTCTCAAGGTTCTTGATCCCCAAGCCGCCATATGACTTTTGCAGTGTCACAGTGTCCCAACTTACCAGATGCACGTCGTCGCCATCATGCCCAGCCTTGCTCCAGAGGAAACGTCTCATGATCTTCTCAAGTCTACGGCGAACACTGGCCGACAGGATCCGGGAGGAAATGAAGTAGATCGGAATAGCCTTTAGAACCGTCTTCAGAAGAACCAAGCGACCCCCTCGAGATAATAACTTTGCCTCCCAGCCGGACATCCTATTCTCCATCTTCTTAATAACTGGCAGCCAATCCGCTACCTTGACTCTTCCAGACGCAAGTGGAAGATCGAGGTACTGTAGAGGGAGGGCACTACAAGAGGCGTTAAGTTCAATGCTATAGGAGAGCGCCTCATCATCAGACATCCCAAAAGGAACAATCATGGACTTGTCATGATTTAAAATCATGCCCGAGATCTCTCCAAAGAGCTCCAAAGTGGTAGCCATGCCACTCGCCGCATCCTTCCCACCCTCAATGAAGATGATGGTGTCGTCCGCATACTGCAGTAGCGGGATGGAGATGTCACCAGTAGAGAAGCCCGCCACAGTATAACCCCCAGTCGTGACACGCTTAACCATACAAGCAAGCACATCGGTCACTATCATGAAAAGAAGGGGAGCAAGAGGACACCTCTGCCTGACACCACGTTGGGGTTGAAAGAAACTTCCCTCCGGTCGTCAATTGATGAGAACCGAGAAGGAGACAGTGGTAACACACCTCTTCATCCACGAAACCCAATTATCCGGAAAGCCGTGCTTAGACAAAGCAGCCCAGAGGAACTTCCAGTCCACCATGTCATATGCTTTCGAGAAATCAATCTTCTAGAGAAGCCCCTTCCGCTTGGTCCGCTTCCTTTCCCCAATAATTTCAGTAGCCATCACCAGGCTATCTGCCTGCCCGAGACAAAAGTTGATTAAAGCGGAGAGATGATTTGGTCCATCAACCTGCTAAGTCTGATTGCAAACACGTTTGCTACATTCAAGTAGACCGCATTAGACAAAGCGATGGGCCTGAAGTCTTCAACCCTCTCACACGTGTGATGCTTCGGCAAGAGGAAAATGAGGGCCCGATTGAGCTTGTCAAAACCCGCTTGCATCTGCAACACTCGTCAACCACCTCCAGCACCTCCACCCCCAGAATATCCCAGAACTCAATGTTCAGGAAGGCGCTATGCGGTATTCAGTTGGAGGGGTCACTGCATAGAGAGTATGCGGTATGCGGGAGAGTATGCGGGGAGTATGCGGTTTTATGCGGTTTGGTATTTTTTATTATTAAAAATATAAAGTAATATTTAATATTATGTTAATATCCTCAGTCGGGAGAGTATGCAGGGAGTATGCGGTTTTATGCGGAAGAATATGCAGTTTTATGCGGAGAGTATGCGGTTTTAAGCAGGGAATATGCGGTTTCATGTTATTATGCGGGTGTAGTTATTCGGTTTTAGATTAAATAACAAAAGTTATATCAGAAAAGCGGCCGAGTATGCGGCCGCATAGGCGGTATACTCAGCCGAGTATGTGGGTCAACCCGCATACATGGCCGTTTCATCATACTCGGAGCGGTAAGGCCCCCGAGTACGAGTACGCAGCCGAGTATGTGGCTTACTCGGTCGCTTTTCTGAACACTGCCAGAACTCTCCGTAGAAGGACATCGGGAAGCCGTCCGGTCATGGAGACCCATCCACATTCAGACACAAAATCACGTCCTTCACCTCCTCCAACGTGGCGCTCTGTACCAGGTGCGCCGCATGCTCATCAGAAAGCCGGCTCGCTCCCAGTCCACTTTATCGCCATGGCCGAGCAGGGGCTCTAGAGAGTGGAAGTGGTCCGTGACCGCGCCACCCATTTCGCACTCCCCCACTAAGGTATCCTCACCCACCACGAGGGAGCGAATAAAGTTACGATGGCGTCTTCCACTAGCCACTCTGTGGAAAAGGTTGTGTTCGCGCCCCCCTCCTTCAACCAAGTCACCCTGGATTTCTACCTCCATTCAGTCACCTTCTTCCTGTCCTCCGCAAGGATAATCTTTTGAGCCACCGCTTTCTGCTCACACTCCGCAACCGTTAACCGCCTCTCGCCCTCCAACCAGTTAAGTAGGGCCAGACGTGCCTCTGTCGCGGTTATGCAAGCCAGGTCAGCCTCCCTTCTCTCCTTGAACGCGCAAAGATGCTTGCGGAGTAAAACTAGTTTCTTGCACAAATGAGTAGCGGCCGAACCCGACACCACGAAAGAAGACTAGAGATTGGAGACAAAGTCCCTGAACGAGCCTACCTATAACCATGCCCGTTCGAAGCGAAAGAAACCTATGCAGGGGGCTGCCGTACCCGCATCCCACACCAACGGCGTGTGGTCTGATCTCGTTCGAGGTCTGGAAGAAGGGAACGAAAGAGGAAAAGCCTCCAAGAGCTCAACAGAAGCGAGAAAACGATCAATTCTAGACCGGGAGCTCGAGCTTCTCCAAGTATATCTTGTCTCAGCAGCGTCAAGAGCCTCAAGCTGCAACTCATCAACTAGATCGACAAAAGCCTCGGAACCTGGATCTTGACCTCCTCAAAGCAGGACGTTCCGAAGAAAGAAGAGTGACATTAAAGTCCCCCCCACCCCAATAGCCAAACATTGTCTGGGAAAGCCACCCTCACAACTCTTAGATCCTCCCACATCTCATCCCTACGATTCTACACACACGACCTGTACACATTTGTGAAGACAACCACCACTCCGCACAAAATACTCTCAAGGACCACAGTCAGAGTATGAGTTCCCCGTAATTCAGAAACAAAAGAGAAGGCAGAATCCCTCCAGGCCGTCAACAAGCCATCAGCAGACCCGATTGCGTCAACCGTTCTGAAGCTCGACAACGAAGTAGCTCCGAGGGAGCGCCATGCAGGGACGGAGCACGAGGAGAGCTTTGTTTCCAGGAGAAGGACTACATCGCAGCACAAATCAGTAAATCTGGAACCCAAAACCTTTCTTTTTTCTGGATCCCCCATCCCTCTTATATTCCAAGTAATAACCTTCGTTGGAGACCTGTTGCAGTTCCCGAAATAAGGAGCGCTCCTGCCATGGTTGCAATCGAAGCTTTGAGGTCTGAAACAGTTGGGCGACTGTCAGCACTAACAGAAGCACGTCGCCGACTCCTGTACCTCTTGGCGCATCTCTTCATTACGCCTAAATCAGGGCCGGACAATTCTCCCATAGGCGTCGAAAGACCCGATCCCATAGTGTTGTTATCTATCGCCTGGGACAACAAGGTGTCAATCAACCTCGAGGATTCGACCGGAGAGGGTCGCACTGATGCACAGGGCGTCGAGCTGGGTCCAGGAAAAGATGAATCGCCCATCGAACCCGGGTCCCGAGAGCCCTGCCTCGCAGAGGAACCATTCTCCAGGGAGCCTAAAACCACGTGACCTGATGAGTGCCCCTGGGGCATCCACTTAGTACATAGATGATATGGGTCAGATCTGTTCTTATTGACCTAACAGTTGATGTGTCCCCATGCACTCCAATTGCTCTCTTCATTGCCAACAACCCAACCCTCCATGAGAGGACTAATCATATCAAGGTAGACTTTTACTACCCTCGAGGCATGATTCAGAAGGACTTCATCTCCACCACTCATGTTAGTTCAAGAGATCAAACAACAGACGTGCTTACCAAGGCCCTAGCCAGAGGGCCTTTCTAGAGATGTTGTTCCAAGCTGAACATGATTGATATCTATGCTCCATCTTGAGGGGGAGTGTTGATATATATGTTATTTTTTTGCTTCTTTTATGCATTCTCTATTCTCTCCGTCCTCTATGTAATATGCAAAACGAGTGTCTCCTCTATATATGAGAACCCTAGGACCTCATGAATAAGTAACTTATTGTTTTCTCAAAACAACACAGGAGCATATCGATTTTCTTGTCAGAGATTTTCATCCAAATGAAGTGCGTGCGATGGTTTTTGACCTCAATGCGAATGGCTCTCCTGGGATGGATGTCCTAAATGTTCTTCTGGGACACGGTGAAAGATGATGTCGTGACGTTGGTTACATAATTCATGGCCAGGAAGGTTGAACACGTCTTTGATCTTCCTTCTCCTAAAAAAGGATATCGTGCATAGTGTTGAAAACTTCGGACCTTCTCCTTGTCAAATGTGATATATCTCATCCTGGCCAAGCTCTTTCTTAACCAACTTAAGAGAGTTTTAATTCCATCATTTCACCAGTACAATCTGCCTTCATTCCAAAGCATCGGTTGCTTGATAGAGTGATTGTGCCATCTGAAATTGTTGTAGATTGGAAGAGGAAAAACACAAGTGGAGTCTTGTGGAAGATTGATTTATCCAGGGCCCTATGATTTTTTGGATTGACATTTCTTATGGGCCCCTATTTGGGCTCGGAGGTGCTTTTTGGATTAGTGGATTTGTTGGATATTGAGATGTATCATTATACATCCTCTTGCTATGTTTTGATTAATGGGCGACTTGAGGGGGGATGGGTTCTTTCAACCCCAACATGGACTCAAGCAGGGTTGCTTTTTTACCCTTTTTCTCTTCCACTATTGGTAGCCGATGCCTTATTGGTCATGGTTAAGTTAGCTGGTGAGGGGGGAGGTTCATCAACAGGTGAGGGGGGGTGGGGGGTTCATCAACAGGTTCTCCAAAGATCATATTTCGATCACACCTTTATAGTGTATGTATGATACACTATTCTTCATTAATCGAGGGGGATTTGCATGTAAGGGTATCCAAGTAGTTCTTGTCATCTTTGATGACCTTTCTGGGTTTTGATTTAATTAGGGCAGAATCAACCTTTGTCCTCTTTGGGCTGGCATCCAAGGAGGTGACATTGTGTGAGATGATTTCGGGGACTGTGCGGGAAGCTTTCCTTTATATTATCTTGGGCTGGCGTTAGTTTCTACATGCTAAGGCAAGTAGATTGGATACTTGTGATTGAGAAGCTGGAAAAGAAGTTGGCAGTGTGGAACACATCTCAACTTTCTAGGGGTGCGGTGATGTGGTGCTTTCAACTATCCCCGTGTTCTTACTATCTTTACGAGTGCTTCCAGTTGGTGTTCGTAAGCACAGCGGGGCTTTGATGAGACAATTTTCTAATCCTTGTCAGGGGTGGGGATTTCACTAGTTGAGTGAGATGTAATGACCAGGCCGACCGAAAAGGGAGGATGAAGCTGTCTTGCTGTCAACGAAGATGAATGAGGTCATGCTTACATATTAAGAACTTGGTTTGATCCATTTATAGGACTTAGTTTGGTTTATTTACGATTATGGATGCTGTGGCGTCTCCCTCTATGTTCTGGAAGGGTATTTGCTCGATTTTATTGTAGGTGGTTTCTTTGTTGCGTTCGATGTTGGGGGACGGACGGTGCTTCTCTTTTGTGAAAGGACGACTAGATAGAGAAGGGAGCTCTCTGCGATCTGTCCCTAATTGTTTGTTTTGGCATGGAGCAAGGGCTCTTGAATGGCGGAGGTTTGGGTTGCTGGGCGTGGTCCGCGTGGATCACTTTTTGCCTTTGAACTCTCTGATCAAAGAGTGGAGTTCATGGGTTTGTTCGACCAGCTCGCCAATTTGGAGGGGCCCATCAAAGGGACATAATTCTTGGATATGGAGAGAAGACCTGTTCTTGGTCAAGAAAGCATACAAGATCCATTCTTCCCCTATGGTGTTCAATCTAGGGATTATGTCATGGGACTGTGCATGAATCTGGGAATGGAAGATTCCCATGTGGATTAAGATTTTCTTGTGGCTGCTTAGTAGGAGATGCATTATAACATGTGCAAGGAGGGCCAAGATTTTCCCAAGATGTGACGGGGTATGCATTTGATGTGTGGAAACCCTTGAAGACACCAACCATCTACTCTTCGTATGCCCTGAGTCCAAGCGGATGTGGGATACGGTGAGTCTGTTTTTCCTGCGACGTCAGTATGATACCAAATTCTGGGTCTTTGGACGATTGGAGTGGCTCTAATGAAGGCAGATTAAAGGTGTTGGCCCATGTCTGGGCTATCTCGCTATCAAGGAATGCGGGTGATATTCAAGAATGAGAAACTTTACTATGAGAACGTAATTGGGCATGCAAGAGCCCTTTATGAGATTTGGTTCCTATAAAATTTCCATGTAATTCTTCGATTTAGTTGACCTCAAAAAAAATTCTTTGATTTGTTGAATGTATGACTTAGGATGCCCATCTTTTGGATGGTCTTCATTGATATCTGAAAAACACAATCCTTCGTTACTCTCAGTATTAACCAAGTCATTTTTTGGCATGCACCTGAAGAATGTCTTATTTATAAATTTTCTTCTTAGATATGGTAGAAAAAATTTCTGATTTTGTCAAAGCTTAACGATACTTGATTATTGATATTAGCTTATACTTTTTCTAAATAGGACTTGAAGAGCAGAAAAGATTTGTAAGGATATATTTGGCTTGGGGAGGTAGTATTCCTCACGTTTCATATAGTACTTTCATGTTATTCAACTGTAGATTCTTCCATATATTCGCAAAAAATGGTTTGATGTTAACAAGATATGAGTGCTTACCTGTTCACTTACATTTAATGTTTCTATCTGTTCCTTCATTTCTTGGTTCGCCTTTCTACATTATACATGATTACCTACCTTGAATATGATACTTGAGCTTAACTTTTCATGTTTTCTGCTTTGAATGTTGATAGATATTGTTTTTTTTACAGATAATCTTATCTCTTATAGTTCTGTTATAAATTATCAAAATTTCTGCTTTGCAAACACCTTGGATTATTTGCTCATGATGTAACTTTTACATGTGAGATATTTGAGCCTTTGGATGAAGGGATATTTTCGAATGTGTGAATTGTTGCAATCAATCCTGGCATAATCGGTTCTCTTTTTGTGGTTCCTTTGCTTCGTGAAAAATATTAAGATTACCCTGGTCGCAATTTATTTATTTAGTGGTGATATTTGCTGAGAATAGAGAAAATTTGAGTTAAATTAGGCAATTGGATCTCTCCAAGATCTAATTGTATTGCTGGGGTGAGTGTAGCCTCGAGGTGATCGAGGAGTAAGCCTCAGTTTATAAAGAAAAATGCCTATAAAAGTACAATAAAATATAATACTAATGAAATTATATAGGGTTTAATGGGACTACCCCCAATGGGGGGCCAACTTGGCTACCCCCATACTTATTTTTTCTATTTCTTAATGTATTTTTTGAAAACATCTGGGGGTATTTAGATTATTATATGACTCCGTGTTCTCATTCAATTTTCGTGTAAAATCGACATTTCTAATCTATCCATCAAGACTGTCAAATTTTAACGATCGTAGAATTGTTGAAATTGACCCTTTTTAAATGGATGGGTTAGGATTGTATACTTTACATGAAATTTGAATGAGAACATGGTGTCATATAGTGATTTAAATCCCCCTAGATGTTTTCAGAAAATACCTTAAGAAATGAAATAAATAAGGGTGGGGGTAGTCAAGTTGGCTCCCCTATAGGGGTAGCCCCATTAGATCCAATTATATATTATCTGACAAAATATATTATATAACACTATAATATACGATGATAGATATGAATCAAAAGAAAAGATATATAACTATATATACCTTTTTTATTAAATTTCCATCTAATCAAAAGAGTCATTGGTTATAGTTGTCATTAGAGTATCCGAGATTCCATAGTTGTCACTAAAATATTTATCAAAGAGGGAGTCATTGATTATAGTTGTCATTAGGTAAACACAATATTGATAGGTGCAAACAGTAGCAGGGAATTCCTGGTGCCTATACCTCATCTATCTGACTTTGACATGAGCAAGCATGATATTTTCAGATGACAGGGTTGGAAATCTACCAAAGAATCAATAAGTCAGATGGATCCCCTCAAAAGCCTAAGAGTAGGTATCGTATCCAACTCGAAAAAGACAGAGCATCTCTCGATGCCTCTCCCCGAGGACCCCCTCTATGTCTTCCAAGCAGAAAGCAGGAATTAGGAAAGCAAGCATGGATGGGGCCCCTAACCTTTTGTTATGCTAAAATCAATTGAAGAACCATCTGATGTCTCCCCGACCCTACTAGTACAAGGGTCTTGCTGCCTAGTCAGCGAGCCTAGGGGTTGCAAGGGGTAGCGCCCCTGTCTCGAATTTTTTTATATAGGTATTCAGATTTGCGTGCATATGAGATTTACGGATTTGTATGTTTAAGGGTTGTTAGAGTATGCACCATCATAGATCGGTAATTGGATCCCTGTAGGGTCCAATTACTGCATCCATAGGTTTACTATAATGGGACTCGACCATTATAGTGGGACTATATAAGAAGCCCCACACACATTCTAATAGTTGAGCGCACGAGAGAGAGAGAGAGATTAGTAGAAAGATCAACCGTTTGCGGCGGTTCTTTCATAGTATCATCTTGCTCCTTAGGGAGTAGGGTTCCACGTAAAATCCCTGTGTTCTTTCCATTATTTTATATTTTTTATCTTTGATATGCTTTTGCATTCATCGTCTCTACATGGTACCGGTGCATTTCTACATGGTATTGGAGCGGATTTGATTTTGGTGATTTGTTCTTAAAGATTATCTTAGAATAATGTCATCCACATACTATATCGTAACAATAGTTCCTTTCTCTATTTTCTTGATAAATAAAGAGTGATATGTAGTTGAGCGGGTAAATAGTTGCAAGAAACCACCCTCTACTCTTCCATACGTCACCATAGATCACGATGTAGATGTAATGCATATCGCTTCGTATATGTGATCCACTGGTTTGATCAACAGCGGAGTAACACATGGTCGGATGAAAGGCGCGACAGAAGGTTGGGTGGAGGTTCCTTCTTGGAGGGATGGTCGCCGACTTACGGACCGTCAGTCGCACCTTGGTGATCGCCGAGCGAACCCTTTTGGAAAGGGTTGCTTCCGCTGTAGGTCCTCACGACACTGGGGAAGGTTGTGCAGAGAGCCGATGAGATGTTTCAGTTGCAGAGGATTTGGTCATAGAAGTCGGGTCTGCCTGAAACAACGGGCAACCTCCATTCTTCTCGGGGTGCTGATCGGCGAGGGAGGAGGTCAAGAAGCTCTGTTCCTTAGGTCCTCAGATGTGGGGGCAATCTCGAAGGGGAAGTTCCGGGGGATGTAATCGAGGTGAGTCCGTGGAGAGTGGTCGCGAGAGGGCTGACAGAGGACGAGGTAGGGAGACTGTTGCGGTGGTCTAGCGCAGGCCAATCAAGGCTTCGGTGGCGTGGGTTGTGTGGTTGGGATGGCGCCATGGGGTTCAAGTCGTTGGAGAGAATTCACGTCAGAGGACTGCAGTTCGCGAAGTATAATCTGCAAGAGGTGTGGGCTATTCTCAAAGGGATAGCGGGGGTGGTGGAGCTTGAGAGCAGCGGTTGCAGACATGGGGATCCGCTGGATCCCATCCTGCGGGTGCGGGATCTCAGCACGTCTCAGCTTGGGTGGTGGAATGTTCAGACACAGGGGATGACCTTGTTTCTGGAACTCTCATTGATGAGTTTGGCTTTGCGCGACACGATTCATCGCCAAGGTGTCCACGATGTCGATGCGTGCAAGCCTGGAAGGTGCCCGGAGGAGGTCGACGACGATGCTGGTCTGGCGGCGGAGCAGTCGCGGGGTCTGGCTGCGGCGGTTAGGAGGGCGACTCCTCGTCTCTTGCAACCCATTCAATTTGGCGTGTTTCAAGAAAGAATTAATCACTGTGCAACGTCAGTTCGCTTCCCTGGGAATGGCGCTTCAGTGGAAGGCATGGGTCCATCGCGGTCATTTGAGGCACGTGGGGCTGAGTTGGAGCATGCAGTAGGATCCAAGAACCTGGATATTGAACCCGAACCGAAACAGGGTGCAAGTTCGCCTAAGGTGTCATTAGTTAGTTCGATCCTTTTGGGTGGGAGACCCGCCAGACCTTCGACCTCAGAGCCAAATCGTCTTGGGGGAAACGAATGCTTCGGTGCCGCGTTTCGTCGAAGGAGGCAAAGCGGAAGGCCATGGGAGGTCGGGAGCTGGCAGCGGACGTCAATTGGAAGGAGGCGCTAACGCCTTGGTGGTGGAGGGCAGTTTGTCTCGACTCCCAAAGCAGCACGAAGGGGACGAGGAGATCAGACTACAGATCCCATCGGAGGAGCCTACGGGTGGGGCTTCGACAACCGCGGAGCTAGGGTATGGCGAAGAAAGCGTCAGGACATCTGAGGGCCCTCATTTTGGGTCCTGCTATGCAGACGAGCTATATCAAGACCTGCAAGAAAAAAGAAGAGGAGGGCAACGACACATGCTTTGACAACATTCGGCTTTGGATCGCAAGATGCCTTGTCCGGAGACCAGATACTGACGGTGTTGACGAACCAATTCGGCCTTTTGGACAGAGCAGTGGCGGAATGGCTAGGGGTGGTGCCTCCGAAGATGATGGCCAGCAATGTTTCCAAATGAAAATCCTTTCATGGAATGTGAGGGGTGCGGGTTGACTCGAAAAACGACTTGCAATCAAGAACCTGGTGGATGAGGGCAAAGCTGATATATTCCTCATTCAGGAGACGAAGGCTTCGAGAGGGGTGGATGGTGTCATGCGGGATCTTGGTAGGAACGACCGTTTCAGCATGATGGACCTGGAGGTTATTGACGCCTCTGGTGGCTTGCTCACAGGCTAGAAGGAGGCATAATTTGAGTATCTAGCGATCTCTAAATCTCAGTTGTGCTTGTCTGTGACGCTGAGGAGATGTGTGGACGGCACCACTCTTCTGATCACTAACGTATATGTCCCCACAAGCCAGGAGAGGGGCTCGCTGGCTGCATAATGGGAGTCTTTGGGTTCGACTCAAGAGGAGGGAATTTGGATAATTGGCGGAGACCTGAACGTTACTCTTCTGGTTGGGGATCGGCTGTAGTCAGGAGGGGGTAGAGACCCGGAATATGAGAACTTCATGAGGGCGTATAACTCGTTGGGCCTCTCGGGCGTTGATGCAGCTGGTTGCTCGTATACGTGGCGCAATGCGAGGTCGCGTTTGCGACTGGACAGATTTTTTTTCCTCAGTAGAAGGGGTGGAGGCTTTTCCTTTATCGCGGGCTTGGGCAATGCCACGAGCACACTCTGACCACACACCGATCATGTGGTCATCCGGGGAGGAGTCTAGGAGCAGATTTACTTTCCGCTTTGAACGTTGTTGGTTACTTGAAGATGGTTTCCGGGATGACATCATGTCCCGATGGAGAGGTTGGGCTCCAAAGGGTTCGGCGGTTGCCTGTTTCTCAGCAAAGCTGGCGCTCCTAAGCGCGCATCTTACAAAGTTCGACAGGGAGGTTAAACGATGGAGAAAACTTAGGAGAATGGAGGCGCAAGGTGGGGTGACTCGCGTCGACAAGCTTGATGACGAGAGAGGCCTTGATCCAGAGGAGCTGACAAAAAGGATGAATTTACTTGAAGAGTTCTTGTTGGAGGACCGAAAAGAGGTCGAATGGAGGCAAAAGTCTAGACAAAAGTGGCTGAGAGAAGGTGACACCAATACGCGGTTCTTTCATTCCATGGCTTCCGGTAGGAGATGAAGGAACTTTATACAAGAGCTCCATGTTGGTGGTGAGCGGGTGTCGGGACAGGTCCGGCTTGGCAGCACGATCCATGAACACTTTGTGGAGGCTTCACGGAGGCAGAGGGGGGGGGGGGGAATGGGGGTGGCTGGGAAGAGGGGTTAAGCACTTGTCTGGGTCGCAAGTGGTAGGGTTACATGCGGCTTTCTCAGAAGAGGAAGTGAAGAATGCGATCTGGGGGCTGAATGCGGATGGGGCACCGAGGCCGAATGGATTCTCGATCTTCTTCTACAAGGAATTCCGGGATATGTTGAAGGGGGAGGTTTTGGAGGTCATGAATGAATTTAGGGAAGGGAACATAGTGTTTGAAAAGTTCATTAGAGCGTTGCCGTTTTTGCTTCCCAAGAAAGACTCCCCGGAAAGGATCGAGGATTTTAGGCCGATCACACTTTCAACCGCAATCTATCTTATTGTGGCTAAGACTCTGACGAATAGACTTAAGGTTGTGCTGGATTCGGTGGTCATGCAGGGGTAGTCAGCTTTCATCCTAGGGCGTCAGATGGCGGATGGTTTGGTGATGGCAACGGAAATCTGTCTTCAATGGAAGCGGACGAAGATGAAGGGGACCCTGTGGAAGATTGACTTCTCGAAGGCATATGACTGCGTGGACTGGAGCTTTATGTGGACGTTGTTGAGAAGGAGAAGCTTCCTGGAGCTGTGGATTGACTGGAAGAAGAGATGTGTTACGACCTCCTCGTACTCGGTCCTGGTAAATGGCAACCCAGAAGGGGGTTCTTTCAACCACAGCGTGGTGTCCGTCAGGGCTGTCCACTGGCCCCGATGCTTTTTGTTCTGGTTGCCGATGCTACGTCGGTTCTATTTAAGCAGGCGGTGGAATCCGGGTGGTGTGAAGGCTTTCGTATGGAAGAAATCTCCATACCTATTTGCAATATGCAGATGATACACTATTATTGCTGGGCGGCTCAGAGGAGCAAACGCAGAATGCAACGCAGTTGATGGAGATTTTTAGTACTCTTTCTGGGCTGGTGATCAACAAATGCAAGTCCGTGGCTATCACCTTCGGGATGGAAGATGGGGAGCGAGCTAGGGTCGTAGCTATCATTGATTGCCCCCTGGGGACCTAACCATTTCTTATATAGGCTTACTGTTGGTGGACGGGAAGCTGAAGAAGGCGGACTGGGACAATGTGCTGCAGAGGATGGAGCAAAGACTGGCAGGCTGGAAGGTGATCACATTATCTAAAGGCGACAAATAAATTCTGTTGAAACATGTGCTTTCTGTCATACCGTTGTTTTTCTACTCCACACGCCTGATGCCTGTTGGGGTCCGAAGAAAAGTTGAGTCGCTTATGAAAAGGTTTTTCTAGGAAGATGGCAAGCAACAAAAGTCGGGGGTGCACCTGGTCAGTTGGAAGGAGGTGACGAAGGGAAGAAGGGAGGGCAGCCTTGGCATCCGAGACGTGGAATGCATGAACAAGGATCTCCTAGCGAAATGGGTGTCTCAAATCTGGGGACCTTCATCTGCGCTTGTGATCAAGCTAATCCGAAAAATTTACGGGGTGCGAGGTGAGCTATTGGCGAGAAGAGTGCGGTGGGAATCGCCGCTATGGACGGGTGTTCGGTAGATTCTTCCATCTCTCGCGCACAAACTGAGGCCGAAGGTGGGGGACGACCACATGTTCAGATTCTGGGGCGATGACTGGACAGGCGAGGGGCAACTCAGAGTCAGGTTTCCGAGGTTGTTCGCTCTTGCAGCTTCGAAAGAGTGTTTACTCTACCAAGTGATGGGCTCCAACATGTGGACTCCGGAGTTCATGAATGAGCTCTCCGAACAGAGGTTGGATGACTTCCTCAGAATGCATGCTGAGGTTCCGGCGCCTAAGGTTCTTGCGCCGGGGGTCCTTGCGCAACAAGCCGACCATTTTGAGTGGGAAGGGGGGAAGTTCTCAACGAAGAAGGCGTATGATGAGCTGAGACAACCAACGGTGGAAAAGGACCTGGAACTTGTACATGATTTAAAGGTGGTGTGGGCGGCTAATAGAGTCAAGGTTTCTCTATGGTGCTTAAGAAGAAAGCGCTTGTGTGACAAAGCAAGGAGGGCACGTCTTTTTGGCTTGCAGGACACGACTTGTGATAGTTGCTGGTGCCAACAAGAGGATGCATAACATATTTTTTTCAAATGTGCGTTTTCGGCAAGGATTTGGAGGGAGTTCGGTTTAGAATGGCTCGAGACAAATGACGCGGCTGCCTTTTGGAGATCGGTTCGTGCGGTGGAGTGCAGCTCCACAGACGACGTTTCCCTTGCCCTAACAACTCTTTGGGCGATTTGGCTAGGTCGGAATGACCTTATATTCAACAACCAGAGATTCTACTCAGAAAATGTGATTTCATATTGTAAAGCTCTATACAATTTCTGGGCTTCTCGATAATGTAGCCTAACTGCTTTTAATGAAATATTGAGGCGGTATCTCCCAACTTGGGAGATTACCCATCGTCTTTACATAAAAAATAATGTTCTTGAAGGTTTTATATTCTTATTTGAGATTCGCTCAAGTTTCGGTTCAAGTTCGAGAGTATATCTAGGGTTTTTTGAAATCGTAGTTTTGCACTAATCATCGCCAAATTCTGAGAAAGTTATGTGATTTCATTGAAAACCCTAACTCTGCAAGCGATATCTAGGCCTCCAAATATGCACAACATGCCTTGTTCCTGGAACCCTAACCTGCACGAAGAAGCGGTTCCAATAAACTAGGGTTGGACTAAAACCCTAAATTTCAGGCTCATAACCTGAAGGTTCGTATGCAATCGATCTCTAGAAGCATGCTTATCTGTGTGTGATTCCCGTGCCATCGATTCCATGCACGCGACATACTCCAGATCCAACAAGACATCGATAGAAGGAGGAGGAGATCTGGAAACCTAGTCCTATTTCATAAACTTGTGGGGGGCAACACTGATCCACGAGCACAACCATAAGGAGCCCCGTCGGCGATGATCTCCCAATTTTCGATTCTTTAGGCATCATCAAAACCCCTTCAAAAGAGGTGCGATGCTCACTTCTCCAGCACAAGAGGTGCGTGGCCCTCTTCTTCATTACCACCTCAGTTTAAGATGCCCCACCAAGCGGTGTGGGGCCCTCGTCTCTCTCCTCCAGGCGGCATGAGGCTCCTCTAGTTTCTATGCTCCAGCGCCATCCCACCTCCAAGCATCTAGGCGACGTCATACAAGCAGCGGTGGCGGTGCAACCGATATACGATACTTTAATGGTTTCTACGAAGCCTAATGAAGTGTTCCCAGAGACTCCTCGCAAGCCTTACTACCCTCCATCTCTAGCGAGACCTTAGACAATCTAGTCACCGTCTCGGCCTCTCCTCCCTCACCCTCAGCTTTATTGCCGCCATCCAAAAACCCCAATTGTGGGCGACAACAATGAAAGAAGGGTTCTCCCGATGGGAATATTGAATAACATACTCTTCGTTGATAAGTTTTGCTCCAACATGCCCTACGTTTTAATATGGGTCCTAGTGGGCCATTGCTGCAAAAAAGAAGAAAATGGAGCTGGTTTTCGACCAAGTGCCTCATTGATTTTTTTAAATGGGAGAGGGTCCAGTTAGAAGAAATAGGAAAGGGCCGTGAGTTTTGAAAAAAAAGAGGTAAATTTTCTTGGGGAAAAAGACACTTACGGAAAGAAGGGAAAAAGAAAATCCTTACGTGAAAAGTAAATATTTTGATAAAAGGGGAGATGGCTATAAAAAAAGAGAATAACTGAGAAAAAAGGGAAACGGCTATTTGAGATTGGTTTTTTTGTTTTTCCCCATCTTCATGTCTTCTACCAACTTGGTTGACGTTATCTTTTTCGACAAGTATGGGAGAAATGGGGGGGGGGGTTATGCAGTGTTTTACAGAGTTTAGATTCCAGTCTAGATTTTAGCCTCTACCAGTTCGATTGCAGATGTGGTATCATTATGTGAGAGGTCTCCATCTTGATTTTGGACTTAAGGTTTTCACATAGATCCATAGGGACTCCAGAGTAGAGATCCTCGAAGTAGAGATTCCATTCTCTGAGCCAGTATGGGAGAGACCCAGTCCTCCGATGAGGAGACTCATTTTCAGACTTCATTCTCTAGCGTCTGTGGACTCAGACGAGGATCTTTCCGCAACTTTCTCCAGTTGGGCCCTTGAGAGAGATGGAATAGTTGCAGTCCAGAGTTCTCCATATGGAGAATCATTCCGGTTTCAGTAGCTCTGAGAGATGCAATACATAGTATAAGTTCTCCGATGAGGAAACCCAGTTTGGTTCATAATCCAGCCTCAATTCCTCCTCACCAGCATGACATGAGAAGCAACATCCTCAACAGGCAGCTGGTAGGGTACGCATTGAGTTGATATTGTCTGTAGTGTCTTGTATTGTATAAATGAGATATCTTTCTATTTGTCCAAGCCGAGCATTGCATGCTCGGGCTTGATGGGGAGTGTTAGAGTATGCATCATCGTAGATGAGCAATTGGATCACTCTAGGGTCCAATTACCACATCTGTAGGTTTAGTCCCACGTCTATCGTGTGCAGGACCTAGTTAGTAGGGCTATATAAGAAGACCCACACCCATTGTAATGGTTGAGAGTCAGAGATCAATAGAAACAACAATCGTTTATGGCGGTTCTCCCGTGGTTTCATCTCGCTCCTTAGGAGCATGGTTACACGCAAAATTTCGGTGTTCTTTCCACTAATTTATATTTCTTTGTCTCTGATACACTTCTACATTCTTCTTTTTCTATGAGGGTGTAGTTTTAAGAGTTTTATTTAGACATGATTAATGGTAAATATGAACACGAAAGAAATCAAATTTAATCATCATATTATATAAATATATCTTAAATAAGTAGACCTTTATAAACACGTGAAAATACCAATTTAATAATTTAAATACTTGATAAAACCTCCAAAAATCCTTAAAAAACCTCAGCTAACACCTCAGGTTGCGTCGATCGCCTCGGACTGCCTTGACTGACTGAGGCACATGCCTCGGCAAAGGAGCTTGAGATGTATGCCTTGAGGCTAAAAATGGAGCTCCTCACCCCGATGCGTACGCTTTAGAGGTGCATCGTTTCATACGTCATGCTCATGATAAGGAGTGCAAACTTAAGGTATGATTAGAAGCCTTTGAAGATGATGATGCTTTGGACAAGACGCCACAACTACAAGAATAACCACGAAGAAACACTGGTAGGGGTGAGCAGTGCATGCATTGACGATTAGCTCAAGGCGGCGACTGGTGGTGAATTCTCTAGGGATCCTATGCCATCATGAAGAAGAAAAAGATGCATGGATTCCCTCTTGTTAATTCAGATGTAAACTGTCTCATATGTGGGTCTTAGTTAGGATCTGACTTCGGGCTAGTATGCCTATCTAGACTTCCTACATATTTTTTGTTTTTTTATCCATTGTTCAATTTTAGGCATAAGAGGCCATAATTAGTAAATAAATAAATAAAAAGTGAAGAAAGAAGAAAGGAAGGAAGAAAGAGAAACACAATAGAAGAAAGATCTTGAATCAAAATAAAAGTGAGGAGAGGGTTAGCAAGGGAGAAGGACATTGAGATGGTTTTAGGGGAGCCTGGAACCCTTTCAATTGAGGGCTTGTGGTAGGAGAAAATCCTTCAGATGATCTTCAAGCAATGAAAGTTATCTTTGACACTGCAAGGATAGGGGTGACGTTGATGTAGTTTGGTTGGAGAAATCAATCTTTTATGCATGAAACCTATCCAAAGAAGAGTTATGCGGCTTGATCAACAATGTTGTCGAGGGTATGCCGACTTCATTAAATTGGCATTGTCCATTGTTTAGATATGGTGCTTTGATGTTGGAAAGCTAATTGTTTAGATATGGTGCTTTGATGTTGGAAAGCTAATGACTCGCAATGTTGTTTAGTTTCATGCGACGTTACTAGGATTTCACAACAATTAAGATGGCATTATCATCTTTGGGAGGTAGTGGCAATGGTTAGAGATAGGCTGTAAATTTGGGGGTTACATGAAGGCCACGGTTAAATTCAAGGGTAAGCTGACTATTGTAATTTGTATTGGTAGAGATATAGATTAGCTAATATGCTCTAACCTCTAGTTGAGATAGTGACTGATGACGATGGTTCTTGGTTTATGTCAAAAGAGTTAGTGGTTGGTTCTAGCCAGTTGGCGACAAATTATGCCATGGATATTTCGGTAAGCCTCGTAGAGTATTTGAGGGCAAGATTGGCGGAATTCGAGTGAAACACATAGACGTTGTTATGGTACCAGTCTTACTTAGAATCGTCTTTGAAGGCGTTTGGTTTAAATTGTCACGTCATCATCGAGTTACAGATTTGTGGTCCCCCTTCTAGGTACGCGCCTTTTATAATTCAAGAATCTTAACCAAGCTTGGCCTAGCCAGGGGGAGTGTGGAGGCATGTGAGATTGGAGGTATGGCCTCAGTTGAAAAGAATACTCATGGGAAACTATTGTCTTTGGTTGTGCTAGACGACATGATTTAAGTCTCTGTGTTTGTGTTTCATTGGTACAAGGCACTGGCATCAATTAGCGGAGGAGGGATGTAGGGAAAGAGGGATCCTAAAGAGGGGGGATCTAAGGATGCATGCTCTCCTAGAGGTGGATTTCATGTCTTCTCTCGCAAATGGAGAAGGATACAAGAAACATGCTTGGGGGTTCATGCACTTGAGAAATAGTCAAGAGGCACGATGACTGCATCTACTAGGGTTTAAACCAGAATGACCTTCGGTAGAATTTTTAGTAGAACATATAGTGGTAGACATGAGGTCTGAAGCAAGTTTATTTGAAAAAGGCAAGGAAGTAGAATCCACATTCGGGGAGGAAGTGGCTAACTATTTTGGGATCCCGCTTGTAGGGATGACCTCTTCAGTTTCCCAATTAAGCTCATTATTTGGAATGTTTGGGGTATTGGAAGGGAAGATAAGCAGGAGGTTGTGACCTTCCTATTCAGATCACAACAAGTTGTAATTAGTTGTTTACATGAGACTAAGATTGAATGTTAGAACAAAGCTCTTTGGAGATATACAAATAAGAATGCATATGAGATGGCACCACAAGATTCTTTGATGATTGATCGTAAGAGACATGCTGTCATTGGTAGTGGTGGTATTGGTCCTGTTGGTGGGAATGTAAGATTCCTTGTTGGAGCTGGAAGTTGTAGTGGCTGCATAAATGGTTCGGCCGAGTCACCATCAGAGAAAGGACTTGAACCATTTATTGGAAAAAAATAGCTCAACTCCATATGTTTCGAATAAAGATCCGAAGCATAATACATTGGAAGGATTGTAAGGGAACGTTAGGAATCAAGTCGGAAGGATTGCCACCAAGTTGTTTGTAAGGGAGAGCATTCCGACAAATGTAATAAGGGAACTATTTTTGCTATACACAATTATAGATATCATGGGAAGTGTGAAAGCTCCAACCCCTGTGAGATAATGAACACATATCTCCCAATGGTACATATTGTTGAGTTGAAAAATAAAATAGCTTGAATACATGGCAATCCTCATGTGCGATGGCTGGACGAGTTATACCGGGAAGCAAATCACCAAGTTCATTATACCTTGGGATGGAAAGCCAATGTTTATCAAGTCTGTGGATGCATCTGATTATTAAAGAGGCCGGATATGTTAGCATTGAGCAAGTGGTGTTAACAACATCAACATCTTTAAGGAGGTTAATGAAATTATTATGGCTTCCAATAAATACATGATCTTTTGGACCTCGTGTGATACACACTACATTGACTTGGTTTTGATATCAGAGAGATGAAGACCATCATGAATGTGGTTGATCTGTCATGACCAATCACAACATTCATCTATAATCATTTATGAATAGGATGTGTGATAGCAATACTTCAAGGCCTGAGTCACCAAATTTACAACTAATTTTATAGCGTTGTAACACATGCAATAAAGCAAGATGGGACTGGACAAATATGATGTTCAGGGGCGTGGTTTGCGATCGCCAACACGCGAGGTGATCGTACAAAGGCGAAAACCTTGATCGGTAACACGAGTCTCTGGAATGTTGTTGTCAATTTAATACTGCTTAATCGAACGCGTCAGTATTGATGATAGTGGACAATAATAAAAAGGAAACCATGGAGGTGATTGTGAAGCCCTCAGGATCCGGGTACCCGTTTACGACAAAATTCGCAATAATTCATTCATATTGATCGCAGAAGTTGTAGAAAAAAAGCAGGGAAAATTTTTCGCGCAACAATGACATTCATTTCATCACAACCACAAAGTAAAAGAGACAATGGCACCAAAATTTTCTTTTCATTAATATTCATATCAGTTTACAACGTATACAAGGATCTTCCATTACAACATATATCCCAAAGTGTGATACAAAAGAGATAGCATTTACACCATTATCTGAACAAAAACTGAGGCAAGAAATTCATACCGTCGAGTATAAACTCTATCTCCTGGAAGCATGTATATCTACTGAGCTGCAGGCTGTTTGCCTGCCAAATACATTAGGAAAGAAGAGGCGTCAGCCATTGCTGGTACCTCCTAAAAACTTATAAAAATAACTGGACAATTAATATGTACAAAAGCAAGCAAGTAGAAAGGTGGTATAAGTACAATCTACATCTACTTGCGTGAGTAAAAAGGGTTTGTTTGTAATGCGTTTCTAATGTTTTCCCCCAGAACCCGGCATTTCCCATATGTCATATTTATATAGCAGTTGCGTAATCATGAGTGTATGAGCGTAAATGCATATATTATTTTCTTCTGAGATCATGTTGGTAAGTGAAAAATAGAAAAGTTGAGATTGTAGAGATCTATTTATTTAATTTCTTGGGTAGAGAGAATGGTCTTTTGATCATAATTTCTCCAACTCTTAACTTCAATGGTTCAGATATAGCTCCAGATGTTGTAGATGTAGATATGGATGATCTAGATATAGAATCGCCAAGTCTGTTTGGCGAAGAAACTCAAGCGGTGAAGAAGCCTACAAATGGCTCTTCCGTCTCGCCCTCTAATTGGAAGCGCGGTCCAATAGAGGGATAGGTCTACTCCCCAACTACGCCACTGAGACGGGTGAGAGAGACTCCCTAGAAAAGTCGCTCTAGAAAAACAGCCCGACTAGTACGGGCGGACGAGCTCGTACGTAAAAACTGAAAACCAAGGATCCCCCGCTTGGGTATCCTAATAAACAGGGTCAACGGAACTGGTCTAAAGTTTGGATCCCAACGAGGCGTAAAAACACTGCGAGCTCGCGTAAAAACCGTGAAGAAGACTGGGATCCTAGACCCACGCATTAAGCGGCCGCTGCCCTAACTGGGCTTCCTATTCTTCCGCCCAGTTGAGGGTCACCGCGCCCTCGCACGGTCAGGTGTAAGATTCACCATGATCGGCACATATATTATTATTTACCAATCTCAACAATCAATTATCCAAATCAATACCTCCTTCAATAGTTATTACAATTCATTTCCCATCAAGTCCAATTAATCCATTTCATCGAGACAACTGAATCTTATACATGATGTGAAACTAATAAAGTATCAAAAACATGGTACTCTCTCTCCGGATTATAATGGCAAGGAAGATCGAAGTCTTTAATTCTCTAAATCTAATAGGAAACAATGCACTTACTTTGAAGGCATCTTTGGTTTGCTGATAACTATAGAATATGTGTGTGAGTATATATATATGTATATATTGAAGAAGGAATTATAGTTAAAATTAAAAGAATATAAGATTGATCTTATTAGTATGGAATTTTGCAATATGGATCTACCCAAGGAAGTGATTATTTTCTAAAAATGAGATGTTAGGATCATTTGAATTGAGTCCTTGAAAAATCCAGATTTGGATATAGGCGACTTTCATCATTAATACATGATTAATTAATGCCCTTGAATGAATTGTTTGAAATGCATATCCCAAACTATTGTAATGTCTATTCCGATGTGGCTTTATAGATGAAATGCTAAATATACTAAATCACGACAGAGAGGATAAGGTCTGACTATTTGGGACTTACTTAAGGGGTGAGATTAATATCAATTTTATATAATTATTGGGAACAAAGTCCAGTCCATGCTACTAAACATATGATAGAGACTTCCCTCACATTTTCCAGAATTTCAACTACTACTCTGGTGGTTATAAAAATTGCATGATTGAAGGGTCAGTAACACATTCTATGGCTTCGATTTGCTAAATGTCAACCTCAATTATGACATTTATATTCTCAGACGAAGGCCCAGATGTTCAAATATCTTACTAATAAAAGTACGGGCAACCACGGAGTCATGAGAATCATTATAAAATGCCCACGTGATAAAGCTTAAGAGTATGATTTCATGCCTAATTTTATACAGAGTATGAACTATAAAGCTAGATGTGCATTAGTGATTAAAACTAAATTTTTTATTATAAACAGACCAGTATTTAGAACAACTAATTTATGCATGAACTTCCAACTTTGCCTACTGTTATAAAAAAAAACACATTAACCCAACTATTACATGTTACTTCTATAATTCCTTGAGCATCATAATTGTTCTCCACTTTCTCTATTACTCCCATAAATGTTTTCTCCTTTGTGTTAAATCCCCATTTACCAATAACCGTGGCATAACTAATTCAATATAACTGTAAATCCAAGCCTATACGGAATCCCATAATCCAATTTATAAGACACAACACCATCCATGGCTACTCATAATCCAAGAATAAAATAAAATTTATCACCAACCATTATAACAATAATAATCTATTAGGTAAAATATTAACAGACTCCATGGATGGCAAGATCATTAATCACGTAAACCCCCAATGTTGGATTAAGATGAGAAAAATACATGCATTGGCAGCAAATAGGGGTATAGGGAAAGAAGGTACCTTAGTTTTCTCCAAAATTTGGAGAAGAACTCATGCAAAAAGAGATGGAAATCTGGAGTTTAAAACTATCATTCCAGGCTGTTCTTCATGGCTGGAATTGGAGAGAAATTGGAGAAGCTTGGGAAGGGGGAAAACGAGAGAAAGGGTTTGGGCGTTGGGTTGCTTTTATAGGGAAAATGGGGAGAGAGAGGTTCATGGGTCAATGCCAAGTGGAAAAGGTTGGAGGTCCAAGTGGAGAATTTATAATTAGGTGGTTGTTATTAAAAAAAAGAGCATTAACAGTAGCCGTCTGCTACTGTTTTCCTTGAATTTTTTTTTTGTTATATATATTATATATATATATTTTTAACATACCTAAAGATGGACGGTACATGCACCTCGGGACTCGGATTTTGACGTGCAATACCTCGTTTTGACTGTCTCGGAACGACGATCAATATAAGTATAATGTTGATATACTTTCGGGCGAGTTTTGAATACCCGAAATTTTCGGATACGGTTTTTGTTTAAGGTTAAATTTTACGATTTAAAAATATCAAACGACCTCCGATTGACGAACGGTCGATTCCGTTGGTCTTGTATCGTCGAATCGGATCTAATGACGGTCTCGGTTCGTTTCACGGTTTCCGAATTTGCGTCGCGGCTTTTCACGGCACGCATTGCAAAGGGACCGATTTTTGGTCGATTTCGTCCGAACGACTTTTGATTTATGATCAATTGGTCGTTTTAGGTTGTTTAGTATTGACCGACAACGTTTTTGGGTTCATTAGACCCAAAATCGGACGACTTCAGGTTTGATTGGAAACCGGATGCTACAAATATAAAAACCTCAAAGGGAGTCTCGTCCTCGAGACTCGAGTTAAGGCTATTCGGTGACTTGTTTGAATTTCATATGTCCATAAAAACTTCAAAGGGTTTTGAACCCATAAAAACCTCAAAGGGAAAACAAGCCATATATTTATAATGTATCTAATTACAAAAGCTTGTTTTAATGATTACATCAGAATAGCTGCGGGTATCGTGCCCGCATGTCGGCTTCAGTCTCCCATGTCGCTTCCTTGACGCCGTGTCGGTGCCACAACACCTTGACTAATGGAATCTCCTTGCTGCGAAGCTTCTTCACGGCACGGTCAAGTATCTGGACAGGCTTCTCCTCATAAGTCAGATCTGGCTCTACGTCAAGATTCTCGTAACTGATGACGTGCCGAGGATCGTGGACATATTTCCTCAGGTTGGATATATGGAAGACATTATGGATAGCTGAAAGATGTGGAGGAAGAGCTACTCGGTAAGCAACCTTCCCCACTCTAGCCAGAATCTCGAACGGTCCAACATATCGCGGCGCCAACTTGCCACGAACACCGAATCTCTGCACTCCCTTCATGGGAGATACTCGCAAAAATACCCAATCTCCAACCTATAATTTATAGGAATGTCATTAGTATGAGATTAAGTTGAACACATATATATTATAATTGAGTGGATGAGGAGAAAATAATTAGATTACCTGAAACTCTAAATCTCTCCTCCGACGGTCTGCATAACTCTTCTGGCGACTTTGTGCCGTCAGAAGTCTCCGTCTCACAAGATCAACAGCTCTCGCAGTCTCCTCCAAGAGATCCACGGAATACAAAGCATGATCACCTACCTCACGCCAACTGAGAGGTGTGAGGCATCTCCGCCCGTATAGGGCCTCGAATGGTGCTATGCCAATACTGGAGTGATAGCTGTTGTTGTACGTGAATTCCACCAAAGGTAAATGGTCCTTCCAGGACCCTTTCCACTCCAAAGTGCATGCGCGAAGTAGATCCTCAAGCGTCTGAATGGTGCGCTCACTCTGACCGTCAGTCTGTGGATGATATGCAGAACTCATCTTCAGCTCTGTCTGTAGTGCTGACATGAACTGATGCCAATAATGAGATGTAAATCTCGAATCCCTGTCAGACACCACCTCTCGTGGTATACCATGCAGCCTGATAATGTTCTGCACATAGAGCTTGGCCAATCTGGATGGAGTGTAAGTCGTGTTAACAGGTATAAAATGCGCTGACTTTGTCAACCTATCAACAACGACCCAAATGGAATCATGGCCATCCAGCGTCTTCGGCAATCCCGTGACAAAATCCATAGAAATGCTCTCCCACTTCCACTCGGGAATGGGGAGAGACTGCAGTAATCCTGGCGGTCTCCTGTGCTCAGCCTTGACCATCTGACAGGTCATGCATCTGCTGACATGTAGCGCCACATCGCGCTTCATTCCATCCCACCAAAAATGTCGACGCAGATCACGGTACATCTTCGTACTGCCTGGATGGATAGATAACCGTGAACTGTGTGCCTCGTCTAAAATGTCTCTGCGAAGCTGCTCGTTATTTGGTACACGACCCGTCCTGCCTTCCATAAAATAGACTCCATCACAACAAAGTCGTCAAATTCGTCCTTGACGGCGCGCATGTATCTATCATGAATCCAAGGATCGGTCTTCTGGCCTTCAACAATACGATCCCAAAGACTGTTGTATCGTGGAGGCACGGCGGTAGAAATGGATGCGCTCTCCTGAGGATGCCAATCGGTCAAAGCTGCAAGCGTATCCCACGTGTATAGCCAGTTCGCCGTACCATCAGCATGCGCTTTCCTGCTAAGTGCATCAGCCACCACGTTTCCCTTACCGGGATGGTAAGAGATCGTGCAATCATAATCCTTCAGCAGCTCGAGCCATCTGCGCTGTCTCATGTTCAACTCCTTCTGATCAAAGATGTACTTAAGGCTCTTGTGATCTGTGAAAATCTCAAAGTTCACCCCATATAGATAGTGGCGCCAGATCTTCAAGGCGAAGACAACTGCCGCCAACTCCAAGTCATGTGTGGGGTAGTTCCGCTCGTGCGGTCTCAACTGCCGTGATGCGTAAGCAATCACCTGTCCTCTCTACATCAACACTGCTCCCAGACCTTCTCCAGATGCATCTGTGTAGACTGCATAGTCCTGAGTGCCTGAAGGAAGAGCAAGAATAGGCGTTGTAGTCAATCTCTCCTTCAGTGTCTGGAAGGCCTGCTCACATGAATCGTCCCAAATAAATGGAACTCCCTTCTGCGTCAATCGTGTCAGAGGACGAACAATGCGTGAAAATCCGCTGACAAAGCGTCTGTAATAGCCCGCTAATCCGAGGAAGCTCCGAATCTGAGTGACTGTCTTGGGCTGCTCCCAAGACATAACTGCATCTATCTTCGCAGGATCAACTGCAATGCCTGCTCCAGAAATGATGTCCCCGAGAAAAGAGACCTGAGATAACCAGAACTCACACTTGCTCAACTTGGCGTATAGCTTGTGCTCCCGCAATGTATCCAAAACAATCCGTAGATCATTCGCATGATCTCATTCATTCCGTGAATAGATGAGCACATCATCGATGAACACCACTACAAACTTGTCTAAGTATGGACGGAAGATACAGTTCATCATATCCATGAAAGCCGCAGGTGCATTGGTGAGACCAAACGACATCACCTCAAACTCGTAGTGTTCATAGCGCGTCTTGAATGCGGTCTTCGAAATATCAACCTCTCTAATCCTCAGCTGATGGTAAACTGAGCGAAGATCGATCTTCGAGAAAACCGAAGATCCCTGGAGCTGGTCAAACAAATCATCGATGCGTGGCAAAGGATAACGGTTCTTCACAGTTCTCTTGTTCAGCTGCCTGTAATCGATGAACAGTCTCATGGATCCATCCTTCTTTTTGACAAATGAAACCGGAGCACCCCAAGGTGAAGTGCTCGGCCTCACGAATCTCAAGTCAAGCAACTCCTGCAACTGCACCTTCAGCTCCCTCAACTCGGCTGGTGCCATGCGATATGGTGCCATAGAGATCGGCTGTGTATCTGGCAACAATGTGATCTCGAACTCGATCTCCCTCTCAGGAGGAAGTCCTGGTAGCTCATCAGGAAATACGTCTGGATATTCAGATACTACTCGTATATCCTGTATCATCGGCTCTTGATCAGACACCTCCCGAACAAAAGCAAGATACGAATCGCAACCCTGGTCAACAAGTCGTTGGACTCGCAATACTGAAATGTACTCCATGGTGGAGTCATGTGTAGTACCTTCAAAAGTGAACTCGGGTAGATCTGGAATCCTGAAGACAACCGTCTTCCTAAAGCAATCAACAAGTGCATGATGGGCGGATAGCCAATCCATGCCCAAAATCATGTCAAACTCATCAAGCTGTAGAAGTAAACAATCTGCAATCATCTCATGACCGCCAATCAGTACGGGCAAGTGCCTGACTATCAGAGATATGACAAATAACTGGCCACCTGGCCCTCGGATGTGATATGGAGACGATAGCGTCTCTGCAACTCTATCTAAAGAAACAAGCAACCTCGAGGCAAGGAAAGAGTGTGTTGCGCCGGAATCGAATAAAATATGGAAAGGTCGGCCCAAGACTGAGACCATACCTTTCACCACAGTAGCCGCTGAACGTGCCTGCTCCTCAGTAACGGCATGTAACTGTCCCTGTCTGGCTGATGCTGCACTAGATCCCGCCACACTCTGCGTCTGTCTCTGCTGCTGCCGCCTAAAGTTGGAGTTCCTGCCACGGAAACTCCCTGGACGCTGTACCTGAGGCTGTGACTGGGAAGGCTGTGGCTGAGGCTCGCCAGAAGCCCGTGGACACTGTGCTCGGTAATGTCCCCACTCGTGACATCGATAGCACCTGACTGGCCTGGTAGGTGGAGTAGCTGTGCCTGTGCTCCGAGCTGGTCCGGCTGGTGGTCGGTCTGCTCGCTGCGACCCAGATGGTCGAGCGGACTCTGTGCCACGTCCGGCGAGTGCTCCTCCTAGAGTAGTCGATGGAGAAGAGCGAGCACTGCCAGAGAATGTCGAACCTGTAGGTCGAAACCGTCTGTCTGACCTCTGCTGCTGAAACGGTCGACGTATCGGTCCAAAAGATCGTTGCGGTCTAGGTGCTGCTCCAGACGAGCTCCCGAAACGTCTCCCTCTGATGTCCTCAAACTTCTCCGCAGCATCGGTAGCCTCGGAGATAGAAGTGATGTGTAATCCTGCCAGCTTCTCCTGCACCTCCTCGCGCATGCCGCCAATGAACTTCTCCAGATTCTCTTCTGGAAATGCGCCAGCTGCTCGTGTATGTCGTGACAACTCTGTGTATCTGATAAAATAATCCCTGGCGGTCATCTGTCCCTGGCGAAGCTCTGCAAACAGTCGGCGCTGGGACTCCTTCCACTTCGCAGAAAAGAAGTGGGCTCGACGGTATGTTACTCTTTTTGTCTCAGTTTTTGTTCGTCGTTAATGTTATATGCTTCTTTTCTCTTCAGTCAGATTTTGGGATATACTGTATATACTTTCAGACATTGTACAGGTTGAAAATGAAATGAAAGTTAATGAAATAAATTCTTGGTGACATTTATCTTTATTATCTTGTGGTTGTGAATGTGAATGTCGAATGTCACTTGCAAATATATTCATTGCGAAAAATTTTCCCGAACTTTCAGTTACTTAATGCAATATTAATGAATGTGGAAATGTGAATGTGTCGTAAACGGGCACCCGGATCCTGAGGGGTTCACAGTGATATACGAGGCCATGCAGATAGTGGGGGAGACGGTGATGGAAACCATTGGAAAAGGGTCTAAAGCAAGGTTTTAAAAATCGAATCAGACATTAAACTGGTCAGGTATCAATTTTGGATTTTTATCGTCGGACCAATGAGACTGCTCGATCGAACCGGTGATGGCGTCAACCTTTCATAAAAATTGGAAAAAACCGAACCATTGTATTATTGATTTGCTTCATATGGTACAACCATGATTGAAAAAGTTAGATCGATATTTCATACAAATTAATATAAATAATCACATATTTGGATGTTTACACTGGCGTCCTTCAAAGTTTTTTTAATAACATTTGTACCCGTATTTTTTTACAGTTACATATGTGCCCCTATATTTTCACAAAATTCATAGTAATAGCCTTTTATTAGTACACTTATGCTCCTATATTATACCGATATAAGATTAATATGGTGAATTTTTTAAGAATATATGGGCACACATGTAATCACAAAAAATAGGGATATAAGTGTTATTAAAAAAACTTGAAAGTGCATAATAAATATAATTTTAACAAATTCATATAAACACATATATGTGATATCTAAATTTAACAATTTTAAAACTATTCAACTCTAGGAGATATGAATAAGGCTCTTATGGCAAAATGGATGACTCGAATCTGGGGCAAGTTAGAGGATCTGGTTTGCAGACCGTTGAGAAAGATATACTGGATATCATCCTCGTTGGAGGTCGTCATTGAGCGCCTTCCGTCACCTTTGTGTGAGGCATAGTACATGTGTTGCCAGAGCTGGAAATTAAGTTGAGGTCCATTCTCGGAAACAAAGCTGCTTTTCGTTTTGCTGGGATGGTTGGATGGGGGATGGAGCGCTGGGGGAGCGATTCTCGAGGTTTGTGCCGTTGGCGGTAAACAAAGTGGAGGTGGTGCAACGGGCGTGGGACCGTGGATCCTGGTCTCCTACGTTCTGTTCGGATCTCTCGAATCAACACACAAAGGAGTTCATGGCTTTGCATGTGGAGCTGGCGCAGTTGGAGGGACCATCGGAGGGAAGGGACCACTTCAGTTGGGGAGATGGCAGGTTCTCGGTCAAGAAGGAATATTGTTTCCTCACGGAGGGGGAGGAACATGTTGACAAGGACATGGGAATGGACTTGCACATAATTTGACGAAGCAAGCTCCCGACACGAATCAAGATTTTCCTTTGGCTCTTCAGGTGGGGTAGAATCATCACCAAAGGATGAGTGGGCGGTTGTTGGGGATAAAGGATACCACTTGTGATAGATTTGGGGATGCGACAGAAGATTTGGAGCATCTTTTCTTTTCTTGTTCGTATTTGGTCCACGTATGGGGAAGGGCAGGCCTACATTGGATGGGCGGACGGAGCAGCATGGATTTCTGGAGAGATATGAGATCGGTTGTGGATCCGGGCATGATGATAGTTCTTTTCCTTTTGCGTTGATTTAGGCAATTTGGTGTGCCATGAACGATGTAATTTTTGGGGGAAATACTTTTCATTCTGAAAATGTGATCAAGCATTGCCGAGCACTATGTAAAGGTTGGACCACATAATTATCTTTTGTAATATTTTGTTTTAATTTAATATATATTCCTACAGTGGGTCCCAGAATAGGGACACCACCCGTATTACTCCTAAAAAAACTATTCAAACTCTGATTGATGACAATTGTTGTTAATTTTGTACTTCTCATAGTACGCCTGACAACCTCTTCTCTACGTGGAGGTATCGTATGTTGTTGGAAGGGGAAAACCTCATTTAAATGTGGGAAAAGAGATGCGATACATGGGAGGAAAGGATCGGCAATATTGGGTCATAGGCACACATGGAAGGAGAAGAGATAAATGAGTACCGTACTATGGGTTAGAGTGCAACTAGATTATGAATTATTTTTAAGAATTCACATTTTATTTAATAATTAGAAATTATTCTTTGTAAAATAGATTGTTGAATTGGCGGTTCGGTTCAAATGGTTCAATCAGGCCAAGCGGTGCATTTTGGCTAGTTTTTGTTTTCTGATAAAAACAGTTGCTTCGAATGTTTTTCCTCCGATTCTTAGTTTATCCTGTCAGTTGATTTTTAAAATCATGGTTTAGAGTATGGTTGGTTATTGTTGAGAGATTATTTATCTTTTCTCTATTTCATTTGTTTCCTTTCTTTTCGTATATCTTATGTAATTTGCCCAGTTGGAGTTCTCCCCTCTATCTAAGAGAACTCTAGGGCTCCCTCATATTTCAATTCATTATTCAGTTTCCGCATGGTATCGCTGCGATGGTCCTAGACCAACGTTCTTATACCCCACGCCCTAACCCTACTCACCACCCCCTTCCAGTAGCGCTGCGTGTCACTGAGCGCCCTTCGCAGCATTGTCGCGCACATCTCCCAATGTCACAACAGTACCTCGTGGCACTCCAAGCACCACTACTCGCTTAGCCCGACCCTCAACACCGCTACAACGCTTCCCAATGTAGCTAGACACTTCCCAACACCGTCACACGTACTCCAGCAACAACAACATCTACTTCCAGCACCACCAACGGTGCCTAGAGTTCTGCACATGGCCTTCGATCTTCCCCTCGGCGTTGAATCAACATTCGAGGATCATCTATGGTTTGATTTTGTCTAGAGAAAGGTGATTTTATACCTACAAATTGCTTCTCCGGACCTAGGCAGATCCCAAATTGTAGGGGATGATTGTTACACATACAACCAATGCCCTATATGTTCGTGTAGGCTCATTCAGATCGATCTTCAACCCCGTTTGAGTTCCATTTCGACTTTCTTATTATCATGTCCGAAAGCAATGGTGATATTTTTCTTTATCCAATACCTACAAGGGCCCAACTCCCATCGTCAAGATGGATGAGACCAACTATGAGTTATGGTCCACACATGCTTTGACCCTGATGCTATGCAATAATAAGGAGCACATTCTGACAGAGTCAGAGTCGACCGATAAGACTAGGGAGAATGCTACATGGAAGTAGGATGACGCGTACGCGTGTATTTGGTTCTCCATGACTCTCATTACGAAGATAGACAACGTTATTGTGAATCAACATCTTCAGTTGCAGTTTGACATTTTCACGACAATACAGAATGGTTGTCCGCTAAACAAATTATACTCTTGGCTTCATGGCATGTTTAAAAGCTTCACAACTTCGTGTCATTGACTACATCTACTGAGCAACAGATGACATACATGAACGTCACGATGATTGGAGTTTTTCTGGTTTCATGAGTACGAGGAAACACACACCTGGTTTCTCACGAGTGCGGCTATCCCTCCAGAAGGCTTATAGCCGTCTCTGTAGGATCATGGTCCTATCCGCTACCACCACACATATCTCCTCAGTTCAGAGGGCGTGGTGCCCGTGGCAGAGGGGGCGGACGTCAGCATGGTCCATGCATTTATTGCCATTATCCTGGTCATTCAGAGGAGACATGCTATCAGAAGCACATATATCCAGCATTTGCTCGTATGACCGACCATCTTGATCCCATTTCCAGCTCGACTCCTTCAATCCTTCTATAAATCAGATGTTAAATGATATTATCTCACATCTGATGGAGATACTGACTCTTGTTGTCGGCACTACCAGTGCACCTATAGGTCCGTCAAGCGTTGCAACCACTGCTAGAGAATCTTCTAGCTCTTCATGTATAGCCTATACCCTCACTAGTTATTGAATGGAAGATATGACAGAGTAGATCATGAATTATGGTGCATCCCACTATTTGTGTGGAGACAATACACATCAGTCCTCTGAGACAGTTCTCCTGTGGTTTCGTCTCACTCCTTATGGAGTAGGGTTCCACGTAAAATCCCGATGTTCTTCATGTTCTTTATCTTTAGTATCTCTGATTGCATTTACACATTATCACTTTCTACAGTAGGGCACAAGTGATATTACGTAGGTATAGACATAACTGTAATCGCAAAATCTCAGAGGGACAAGCATAAAAAAATTAACATTAAAAACATGCATGCTACAAGCTTATTGCAAGAGAAGGGACAAGCAACTGAGGTGAAGGAAATAAGAGTGAGGGTGGGAGATTCTAGACTCCATGCGAGTTTTGCAGTATGAGGGGGCATTGATCGATGATACTGAAATATGCGTCCAAGTCTAGCATTGGTGAGGGTTGGCAGAGGCAAAGGCTTATTATTATTAGGACTTAGGAAATTGGGGTTGCATGGAAACAAGGGTGCAAGTTAGCAGATGAGGTGCATGTGGCAAAATAAAATAGAGAAACTCACATTGGGTTTGGGTTTAGGGATAATCATGATCGAACATATGACTTCCACCACATCAAGGCGGTTCCCTAGGCATTTTGAAAGAGCTCTTCGATTTATGACGTCATCATATCACTGATAAGAATTGTACATAATGTCACTCAATTTTTCTAGTTAGGAAGAGAAGACATAATGCTGTAGTTTTTGTTGTTTTTGATGTTGAAATAGTCTTCTGAGCGCCTAAGTGCCTTTACAGGCAAGGCGCACACCTTGCTTCACCTTTCTCTACCTCACATATGCCCCCGCCTAACGAGGCGCTTCTCGCTCGAAGAACTCTGAATTGTCAGCCTCAGGGCTTCCACCTTGGATCGCCTCGATTGTTTTTGAGCCTCGAGGTATGTCGTTGTATTCCGTGCTCAGATCGTATCGGTGAATTGCGACCTTTTCTTGTTATCCTTGTAGACAATTTTCTGGAAGTTACAACTGCATGCTTTTAAATTTGCTAGGTCCTCACCATGACAATTGCAGTCTGTTCAATTAATTTTGATGATTTTGTACTTTTAGGCAATGTCCTTTTTGATGGAATATTCACATTGTGTATAATATCCTGACTTCATACTTACATATATGTCTATAGAACATAGAAAGGAAGGATGCCCATGATGAGTACGTGTGGGATGAACCAAATCCTCATTGAATTTTATTTTTCCACTACAGGGAGCTCATACATGTTCAGCAGTACCATCCATAAATACTCCATCGATATGAAAAATTCTTAACATTAATTGAGTACCTGATTCTCCAATTGATTGGCCCGCTATAATACCTACATCTTCCCCCAATTTGACGAGATGGCCATGGTTGGGACTTATCAACATCAGAAGCGAATTGTGCGAAGACTTCTAACTCCGTGAATTGAGCTAATTCCAATTTTAGTTTACCGGCTACTTGTTTCATTGCTTTAATTTGAGCGGCGAATCCTACTCCAGAGACAGAAATACCCACATTAATAACATGTCATATTCCAGCGTTTAATAGATCGACATATAGGAATATTTGTCCGTCTGTAATGGAAATAACATTAGTAGGAATATAAGCTGAAACGTCTCCGGTTTGAGTTTCGACTATTGGTAAAGCGATCATACTTCCTTCACCTATCTTAGAACTTAATTTAGTGGCACTTTCTAAAAGACATGAATGCAAATAAAAAATCTCTCGAATAAGCTTCACTCCCAGGGGATCTTCTTAATAGAAGAGACATTTAGCGATAAGCTTGTGCTTGTTTGGATAGATCATCATAAATTATTAAAGTATGCCGTTCACAGCACAAAATATTGAACTAGAGTCACCTTTGTATAATCAAGTTATAAAAGAGTCATGTTTTAGTTTTGATACCATCTATTATGACCTAACTCAGCTATGGTCAGTAACTCAGTCATAGACGGTCCCAAGCTCAGGTAAATGAAGAGGGTTGTGTTAGGTAGCCACCGAGTGTAAAACAATCAGATCTTTCAATCATCTATTATGACCTAGGTCTAGACCTGGATTGCTGTCGCAAATTTGAAAATTGCTGGACATGGGCCTAATTAGACCTAAGTTAACAACCTAAAATGCATGATCCAAATTGTAAAGCCGTGGAGGAAGAAGATCAAGTTTATTGTGAAGTTGGTTACGATATTTTAGGAATTGGTACATTTTTCATGAAATTCATTTATACCCCAAATTTGTGACGGAGCGAAGGTTCCAAGTAGTGGAAGGTCAATGAAAAATGCAAAGCCAACTACATCGAGTCTCACGAGTAACATTGGAGATGACGTCAATGATCAGTATTTTATTATGCACTTTGTACCTTATTGCTTTTGATTTTTTTTCTATCACCTATTTGCACATTTAATTTGCCAATGCCTTCGGGTCATAAGGATTTGTAGTTCAAGTGGCTTTCTCTTTGCAGACAAAGAACCCAGCAACTCCGAAGTTGATGGTCTAATTTCTGACATTGAAAAGTACGCAATGGCGAGTCATCTACTTTGGGGCCTGTGGGGGATAATCTCAGTAAGTTCGCATCAGTCATCTTCAACCCATAGTTGATCCTTCTGCCTATGCTTATCATTCCACAACTTTGTTTGCAGAATCATGTCAATGAAATCGATTTTGATTACAAGGAGTATGCAAGGCAAAGGTTCCAGCAGTACTGGTCGAAGAAGGCTATCGTGTTGTGACACGTAGGTTGCAGATCTCTGCATTATGCATTTCGCAGTGTGCATCCTCCCTCTGGCCCAGATAATAATTTGTTCATTCATGTAAATATGATAGCTTGTGATACCGCTGCCAATTTTGTCATTGATCTGCTACCAAGGAAAAGCTTTTACGACTATGTCATTAGCAGTCGAGGTGTATGGACGCTCTCATATTTGTTTCCATTGAATAAATAATGTTATAGAGTCAGATTTGGATACAGGTTTGTTTGAATAAAATCATATCTTGAATGACAAACTCGCTGGAATGCATTCTTTGGTTTTTATGTGCTAACGTTTTTGTGTGTGCGTGCACTTGTCAATTGATATTATGGTATATAAGAGGTCATGCTATTCAACGCTTTGGATCTGCAGAAAGTTTTGATGCAATTTTTGACTTGTTCTACTAGTCCTCATAGTGTGCCCAATCATTGTTCATTCTTATTCAGGTTTTACATGCGTGTATAACTTCGTATATTGTCCCTTTATGGTAACTTAATGGTGGTTGCACATATTTTAGACTGAACTTATTTTCGCATGTTTGGCTACAAGTTGAGATTACCAACCATATGAGCGCATATCAAGTTTTTATGTGATTAGCATTGAAGGTAACCATAAGAATTGATGCATCATGTCATCATAAGAAGTCTTCACTGAATGAATGTTGGTACTAATAATGTCCGAAAAGTAAACAAAGAGTAATAAGAAGTTAAAAGGATAAGGACATCCAACCAAAAGGTAAAGTTTGCCATTGAATGAATACTATGTGCAATCGAGCTCCAAAGATCACATGTGTAGAATTAAATTATATTAGAAAAGGTGAACCAATTAAATATGAGTTCATGAGCATTACTGCATAAATAAAAGCAAGAGACAAGCATCCATTTTTTTGCATATTTTGCTCATATGACTTGACATAAATCATCAAAGCAATAGTGAGACTTAAGAATCTGTTATTCATTAAGTGAAATTCTAACTGAATATTTTTAGATTTTGCAAGCAAAGATTATTTAACTTTGTTGATTGTGCGTTGATTAAGCTATACTCCCAACTTGACTTTTTTAGACTTATTCGAGTTGTAAGCCTTTGGCTACTCGTTAATAAAATAGAAGTTATTTGTTTTTCAACTTAATTGAATATTTGTTGTTGTACCTTATTAAGGTCTTTTAGTATAAATAAGGTAATGTATCGTGACCATCTTGACATCATACAACTACTGATTTAGAAAGTTAGCTCATAGAGGCTGATGCATGGTCGTAGATCTAAAGACTGACTTATCTCTTGATGCTGGTCATTGACTTAGGAATAGAAATTCAGATGAATGGGATTAGTTAAGTCTAAGTGTTTGCTTGACAGATTGATATACTAAAGATGAATCATATACTTCAGAGACAAATATACATCTATATTAGTTATTGTCATGAACACACACATCCTTTGATCGAAGACAAATATACATCTATATTTCATGCATGAACATTTGGAAGATCATTAGGTTGATGACCTATGCAAGGTTTATATATCGATGCGTTGGTGTGTATATGATGAGATATGCGGTGTATGATCTCTCAAAAGATTCATACATGTTCATATTTGAACCTGGAAACAGAGTTCACTCATGAATATTAAGGTCATACCAAGTTCCATGCATGGTCGTCTTTTATATAAAAAAAGGCAAGAATTCAGAAATATTAATATATGCTTTTGGAAAGTATATGATTGATATTGTTACCCAATGATCGATTGATATTGATATAACCTCGAAGAAGATAGTCAAACAAGGGTTTAAACTTCAAGTGTGAGCAAAGTCTTCAGTATGTAGGATGTTTGAGTATTGGGAATATTGTGGGTTGATACAATGATAATAGATTATATGCCATGACGCTTCCATACCAACCGAGTAATGAAAACATGTGGATTTTAGTAAATCCTTTTTGTGGTTTAATGATTGATAATTAATTGGATTAAATCTTACATAATATAACCCATTTAATACCCATTTTTTGATCCAAATCTTGGAAATGGAAATGAAAAAGGATATGGAACCCATCTATAGTATACATTTCTAGTGTCCATTTCTAGATCCAAATGTCGAAAATGGAAATAGAAATGGTTGGAAATAAATCCAAATGGTGTGGAAATCTAAAAAGTATCTGGCTGAAAATGTCCGAAGTGTTTTAAACTATGAAAATGGATGGATATCCAATTTTTAAGTAACTATACATGGATACTATAATCTCCCTAACATTATCTCCATGTATCCATAATTGTTGCTCATGTGTCCTAATAGGATGAAGACTTTGAGATATCGTATCAAGATAATAATTATTATTATCATGTATATGAGAATACATGGATATGATTCACATATTGGTTATTAAATAATATGAACATAAATTCATAATAATTAATAATTTTATGTATATGATTCATATAAATATATTCAAGACATATAGATATATTCAAGACATTTGCATGTGATTCTCAAAAATATAAATTGGATTCACATTTATTTTAGACTAATGAGTTGGATTCATATGTTGGGAGCATGTTTTTATAAATCTTCCAATATTAATATTTATAATTCAATTTCAATTGATATTAATCAAGAGATAATTGAACTAAATATCAAGTTCTTAATGAAACTGATAAAGACATGTGGACGCCCATCATGAATGCCATGTGGACATCCAATTTGGATGTCATGTCACCATCTAATATGCATGCCATGTGGCCATCCTATATAGAGTTGGATTCCATATTTAGAGATTTTATTTTGGAGACTGTTAAAAATAAATTAGTTGTCAACTTTATGAAGGATTTCATTCCAGCCATCCAAGTAAAATAAATGGCCCACATTGAGGAAGTGCCGAGGAAGAGTTGGACTCTTCATGGCCATCCGCACATGTATAAAAGAAGGGCTTTGCTTCTCTCTGTACAATTAAATCATTTCACAAAGAGTGCCACTTGTTGTCTTGACAGTTAAAGTGAAGAGAGAAGAGAAGACTCTCTTCTTAGTTGTTGTCACGCCCGTCCCCCTAGGATCCGGCAACTCGGAAAATCGATTCCACAAACATGCATTTCCATATTTGAGACACATGATATAAATATAATCAGGATAAAATAGCATAAAAGATTGTAATTAAAAGTTTCTTTCCATTCACTTCATATCCATCATTCATTTACATTACAATCCAATCCATGTGCAGAAAACGTATCATTTGTATGCATTCAAAAACTGTCCAAACATACATTGTACATATCATGACTCTCAAAATGATACAAGTAAAGTAAGCAGTAAAACTACATGCAAAAACTAGCTACAAGTATCGTACCACAAGTAGACCGTGTAGCTGCATAAAAGGAAGTAACTCCAAGTTGCTCACTGCTGCAGTTGCTTCTGAGAACCTGTGGATCCAACACATATGTATGTTATGAGCAACATTGCCTAATACGATTAAAATTTTCAACAATTAAGGTATAAGAAGCGTGCAAAAGAAACTACTAGTGAAATCATCCTCACAAAGAAACAAATTCTAATCATTCTCATTTGATCTGAATAATCCAATATTCATGGATAGTCTGTGGTCTTGGTCTACATGAGACCTCACACTATGACTCTGAGGCAATGAGAAGGCCTTAGGGTTGGGGTGCCTCCGTAGGCATGTGATGGGATACAATGCATCCTAAGTAAGTTCCTAACGCGTACACTTAGCTTCACTTATAAATTGTGTCTTGTGATCCCCAAATTAACTTCCAACCCACAAATCATCATGAATCACCTAAGTCTACTACCCACGTGTAAGAGTCAATGGTGGCATAGAGCACGAGTCAAGGCACCATTTACTAAGATCATTTCTACCATAGTCGAAATCATCATGACCATACTAATCCTCCTCATGCACACGAGACTTGTATTGCATTCCCAATTGAATTGAACCACATTTCCCGGAACTCCAAGCTTAGTGCTCCCACCCGGAATACTCAGCAATGTGGGCGACACCAACCAATACACGAGTATTAACTCTAAGTTAAAAAGTGAAGCGATAGACCACCCATCATGACTACTTGGCATGCTCTCAAGTACTAGGCTAAAGGCACACAAGTATTGAGGCTGAATACCATCAGATTAGCACCTCGGTGTGCCAAGCAACATGTCCTCTAATCGTCGCAACTACGTAGTAGCGTTAGGATCACGGTCATCTAAGCTCCTACCTGAGAACCTAAGGGTGCATGCCCAATCCCTTACGATGCCTACTCCGTCTACCCACATGCCACTTAAGACCAATCACCACGACATGAACAAGAAACCAACGGGAAAAGCATCCAGCGGACATAGGTGTACATTTACAGATAAGAAATCTTGGCAGAGTAGTTGATAGACTATGTAGAAGACTTGTATCAAATTATGAATAGACAACCTAAAAGAGAAGCTGTTGATAATTTCAGCTGCATAGCACAAATATACTTGATTTTATATTTTATGTATGTTCATGGTACAAGAAGTTGACAAATCAACCAAGTATATCAGGTTGATAGTCAATATCCATCATCATAATAAAGGGATTGATCTGATGTGCATAACCTTTTGCACCCAACTCTTGATGTTTTTCTCCTTTTTATTTTGAAGTAATATCCAGGGGCACAAGCTGACTGGAACAAGTACCACCTTATCAAACTTAGAGAGGCAAATTTCACATGTCAACCATAACACATTTTCAGTAAAATGGTTTTTGCCCCAGTAAAGTGTATCTCATTCTGTATCACTACAGCCCCAGAAAGCAATTCGTCAGGAAACAGAGGCATGCTATGGCTTTCCGTGCACTTCATACAAAATGGGCATGTGTCACCTCACCTAATTTTCTTCCCCATTTCCTTCCTCCATTTCTAAAGAATTCTACTATTCATCTTCTCAACTTTTGCTGCTCAACTGCCAACCCTCAATTATCCAATGACATTCACATTGCTTCTTAAATCAGTCATAGTTCACCTCTATTTTCCTTGAAGTTCTGAATTCGTTCACTGTGCAAGTTCATCATGCCAATAATGTCACTGGTTGTTTATCGAAATACTGAACATGCCAATCGATGTTTATCTTTGAGAGGTTTGGAGAAAGAAAATATCAGTATATGAAGATATGGTTCAGTTGTCAACAAATGAAAACTAGAGTAGAGAAATGCCCCCTTTTTTTCTTGGACAAGCTACACAAAACTTAATCTTGCCTCCCACTTATTTTTCAAGCCATCTCACATTTCCACGTCTCAAGTTATCACTAAATCCATGGAAGATTCTACGAGTGGAGCTGCATTTTAGTAAAAATTCGAAGTACACTAAAATCTACATGGAAAATGCACATCAACTGCAACTTGACAAATCAACGAAAATATGTTGGATAACTATACTAAACGATAAATAACACAACACAAAATATTTCAACTAAGCAGGTGCCATTTTTTGACTATTGTTTACAATATTAGTATCATTAAAAAAATCGTGTACGAATTTACGTGACCACTAATCTTCAAATGAAGACCCATGGGTATGCTCATGTGCAAATGCTATGATAACCAACTTTGTCGTGGCCAGAATTCCCTCAAATCTCATGATATGGTTATTGGCAATCATATTTTGCTTAGTTTCTCCATAAAATTTCAGGTTTAGGAAATCCTCCCATAAACTTTAAAACAATGAGATCAATTTAGTAAGAGCCCCACCATCATCAAAACTGCATGGTGAAGCATGTTCAACTCGTACATCCGAATGTCCAGCACAAGCGAGCAAAACCTTCTTAATAAGGTAAGAAATCAGGTTTCCTAAGAAAATCTCAGTATGAGCCAAATTAGAAACCATGGCCTCATAGTTCATAGTAAAGCATGTGTGTGATAATACAAGTATCGTGATAACCGGTTTGTCAGCTGATGCACAACCCTTTGTCATGAACAAACAACTTTTGAAGCCATATTTCTAACATGATACCTTCCTATCCGTGGTTGACTCAATTCAGGTGGTCTATAATAAAGAACTTCTAGTCGTAGCATCGATAAATTCAGAGAAGGCTATCAAAAACATTTTTGATTAGTTCATCCTTTTCTTCTTTTCATTTTTCATTCTTTCATTATACCGACAAGTCACTCATCCCATTCATCATTGTTATAGTTAACATACACTTCACCCTAAGTACATGGGGGATGACTATACGGGTGCTCATTCTTTAATCCCCTTTCTCATCTCCTCAACTCTTGATATTCTATCTATAATTGATATAGGGGGAGACAGGCCAAGCCGATGGTTTGTATTTTCCCACCCTCGACCCTCCATGCTTTGGATACAGTCTACCATACTAAGGACTAATTGATCCTAAGTATATGGGGGGACGGTCGACTTCCTATTCTTTATTTTTCAGTCATTGTGGTGTAGACTTTCATATACTTAGTACAAGTTATGTCTTCCTTTTCTCTCAGATCTATGAAGACATAGCTCAAGCTAAGTATAGGGTGGTCGTATATACATTGTATATACATTAGACATAACTCGTACTTGCGTACTTTCAATAATATGGCTAATCAATAAAAACCAAAACATACATCAAAATTCTTTGAATATATGCACTGCAAGGAAAACAAGTTGTGGCTATAGAACTTTGCCCACGAATGTGGGGCCTATGGCCACGGAATTGGGCTCGGGCCACAACACGTCGTGGTCTGTAGCCGTAGCTACAAGTCTCATCTCGAGAGTTCTCTAACCATGAATATGTCGTGGACACTACAAGTAACCACAGAACTTTTCGTGGCCACATCTCTTGCATGAATACCCTCCTTACATATTCGAAGACTTTGGCCAGATAATTGTAGCTACGAGAAACTAATGGCCACGCAATTATAGTGGCCACAAGTTTCTGTAGCCACATTCCATGACCACTGATCATTTTTCTTGTAGTGATGGTTAAATAAATCAGTTAAAATGTTTTGTAAAATGCTTGAAAAATGGCTGGAAATTTGCTTTGAATTTTTTTTGTAAACTGTTTGAAAAATATTTTGTGAAATATTTTCAGTTTTTTTTATAAAAAATTCTTTATTTGTTTGAATAAAATACTATGAAAATTTATTTGCAAATGGTTTGAAAAATGATTGCAGAAATACTTTTAAAAATCTATACATACTATTTGAAAAATCTTTGCAAAAGGATTTTGAAATTTGGTAAATGTTTGCAAAAATTATTTTGTCAAATTATTTTTAAAATAAATTTTTTAAAATGTTTGTGAAAATTCTTTCAAATTATTTTGAGAACTGTGTACATAATTCAAACAAATAAAAATCTTTAACAAATTATGTACAAAACCTGTAAAAACCAAGTGTAGACTCTTGTAAATAACAAGATGCACTCCCGTGTAATTATCTACACATATTTCTTTGAATAACTTTTTTGTTTTTGAAAAATCACTAAAAGTTTACAAAACCAAAAATCCATAAAAAAATGTAAATTGTTTTAAAAAATTATGTAAAACTTCACTAAACTTTTTCAAAAATTCCATAAAAGTTCAAAAATAAGAATTTTATTAAAAAAATTATCTGCATTGCATAACATTTGCATTTTTCAGATTGATAATGACAATTGAACAAGTCTAAATAAAATCCAAAAATTGGAACTTGGTTGGACCTTAATCCACTTAATCATAGGAACCTTAAGGGAACTAGAATTGAGACACTTCAGGTCTGCCTGATTTAATTCTTTGAGGCCACAAGATTTGGTTCAATGTCATCTTGACTGCTCAAGTAGAATATTTCAGAACACACACATGACTCTTGTTGATAGTGACCTAACTTGCATACCTGCACCTTACATATTGCTTAACTCAGTTGAAGTGGTAGAGGGATGGATTTGCCAGCATGAGACACAAGCGAATGGAAACATACGAAGTCATGATTTCGTGGTCATTGTGCCCCAACCTGATCCAGTAGCCATGAGGTATAGTCACAGAACGTAGTGGGTTGCAATAATGTTTCAAAACAGGGATAGTCTACTGGCTAAGAGGGAAAAAATTCTTATGTAAATGATGCTGTAAATAGTATTAAACATGTGCAAAATCAAAACTCCAAAAAATAGACAAACAAAAATTAAAGAAAAAATGATCCCCATCGGAGTATGCATATGTATTCAATAAGCAAGCTTGAGCTTCAAAGTCAAGGTTACATGTGAGCATGCAGCCGGATGACTTGGCTACACTGGTCAAGTTTCCAGGATAGGTAGATACACTGACTATCATCCATTCTCTTCTCCACCTTCTCTTCTTGAGACGGTTGTACTTGAACTTAGAAGGGAATACCCAGCTTCTAGAGGAAAGAGTTATTGGAGCAGGGAATTAGGGTCACCATGTTGGAGAAGCCTGATTTTTATCGCTTCAACCGAGAGGAGCTATATATCCCTGACATAGTTCAAGATAGGCTCATTGTCATAATGGACTGCGTATGACATAGATTTGTTCTATCCTGACTTTTAAGGAGACATGAACAGAGTTTTGTGATTCTTAAAGGTTTTTGTGTTTCAAGTCCAGTTCCCAATAAGGTTCTGACCAAATTAAAAGTCCAAAGGTCTGACGAGGCTCCAAAACTTTGATTTTGTAAGGACAAGTTTAAAAGTTAAAATCAATCCAAGTTCTTTTATTTTCTTTTTTTCTTTTCTGCACTTATAGGAATAAGTGTTTGCTAGGACTAGCAAAGGCAAATATGGGAGGGGTGATGAATCTCCCTTTCATCATCTTTATTCTTTCATTTTGATCTTAAATCTCTAGCTAAATGCATGTGTATATCAATAATTTGTCAAAATAAACATTGTATAAATTGTACAAAATACTATATAAAATATTGTATGTTTAATGTATTTAAACAAAAATAAAGGAAGAAAGTAAAAAGAAATGAGATACCATAAGTATTGAATGACCCTAAACCCCGAGACCCAATCATCATTTATTCAATATATTTATTCTTTGTATTTTCACATTCTTTTTTTATAAAATTGTTAATATTATCTAAAATACATATACATAATTAAAATATAATAAAACCATTGAAATAAAATCAAAATAAGTCAATTACTTCAATACATAGATAAAATATACCTTTATATACCTATAATATATATGTAAATAAGTATTTAAGTGTACATAGAAATTCAGAAAAATACAATAAAAATACCTAAACATGTATTTGAATAAATTAAAAATATATAAAATACATGTATAAAAAAATAAAATATATAATACAAAGTAAAAATAAAAATACCCAAATACAAGTATATATACATATATTTATACATGTAAAATTAACTCATAATAAAAAGCCTCATATAAATAAATTAAAATAGATATAAATTACTACATTAAATTATAAATATTTTCTCATTTAAAAAAAAAATAGTTAATCCATTTATTATTTGTTATTAATTTTACAAGGAATTTTAGTTAGGGAATTTTCTGTTTGGTCCACATGGACCAACCGGAATCCGCCCCTCATTGACTCAGGTCAACTGGCCCCCTCTCTCCTCCTCGAGCCTTGAATTGTCAAAACCCCGATCTTCTCCCTGTTTTCCGCTCGAGGCCATCATCATCTGCTTTGGCATGCTGCACGATTCTTGGGGATGTGACATCCCTAATTCACGGCAATGCCAAAGATTTGGCCGATCGTCGTTGACTCGGTCAACATCTCCATCAAAAATCTCTTCCCTGAGTAGACTATTTAAGAATCTCCTCCACCCCAATTCCAAGTTTGATCCCTCTTGGTCAAGTTTTAGCCCCTCAGATCCCTTCAATGTTCTTCCCCTTGGTGACAACAAGAGGCTTGATGAATTTGCAGCGAGGACTCGAGGAGGCAGTGATCCAACCTATCACTGGAGTACCTCGTCGGAGGTTCAGCTTCCTTGGCCTTCAGGCCAAGTCGAGGCCTCTCTTTGTTGTTCTTAGGTAATATTTAAGTTATGTGTTTAATTTTCGCCTTTAATTTTAGCTTTAATGGCTCGATTAGATTCAATTTTAAAAATCCCCAAATTGCCTAGAGCTTGAGCTCCTGGCCTAATCACTGTGACTCGACTATTCCTCCAACCCGACCTTTATCCCACTTTGAGTCTCGACACATGCTACATCCAATCCCTCCTATTTCAAACCCAAATCTTCCAAGATTTGGCGAATCGAGATTCCTTCCACCTCCATTGTCAAAATCTCTCCTCCATTCCATCTCCCTTGTTATTTTGCTGCACTTTTTGATCGAAGCAACATGCCTCGAGCCCCGGAGATTTTTGGAGCAGATATTGCAAAACGAGGAGCCATTTAGAATCTAAGAATGCACCAAGAGAAGCTCCAGGTGTCCTGGAACTCAATCGACCTCCAGATCGAGCTACATGCTATTCGAGCTCATTTGAAGCCACCTACACACGCATAGGAGCCCAACAAGCTGTTGGGCATATCGAAGCCAAGATCCGTCGCTGGAGCAAGGAGAACCATCTGTTCGATGCATGTCAGAGCTCAGTTCACCGGGAGTTCTTCTAGAGCACCTCCGGTCCGTCAGATCTAGAACACGACCAAGATCTAGTTTGGGTCGTTCGTTCATTTCAAAGGGATACTCGATCAGGAATGCCCGATAATTCACGTGGCATGCGATGAGCGGTGTAATTAAAGAAACATAAGTGGGGTAATTTACACATACCCCCTCTACCTTTTTGTATTTTGGAAAAAAGTATTATAAATATTTCATTTAGTTCAAAACTTTGCGAGAAAATTGCAATATAAACCTTGGAGTTATTGAATATTGTATTTTTGTCCCGTGCTAGGTCAACTCACGTGGAACCCCACATGATAGACATTTTGCATCTAAATCCCTCCAAGTTTTGTATTTATTATTTAATCTTTAAAAATCAAGCTATAGTTCAAAAACTTTGGATATTTTGCATGTGCATCCCTGAAGAATATTTTATTCGCAAATATACCCTAATAGCTTGATTTATTTTTATTTTTGCATTTCTATTTTCTAAAAATAGCTTTCTTGCTCTAAAAATATTTGCAAAAATATGTGAAAATGTATGATGACATGCTTATTCACGACATATATTACATTTAGCATTTTGCACACATTTTCTATTTATTAAAAATAAAAAGAACTATTTTATTCCCTTTGCCTTAAAAATACAAAAAAAATTAAAGCCTAATCTAAAAATTCTAGATTAATTACTTATTAATTTATTAACCTATTTTATTACTCCAGATCAAAAATCACAAAAATATCAAAAGAAACTCCAAAAATTAGCAAACCCTAGATAACCCTAAAAAAATATAACATATTTTCTAAAAATAAAAAAAATTCTGGCATATGTTTTTATTTATACATTTTACTATGCACTAAAGTTGGTTTTGAGAAATTTTGAACAAATTTGCTATTTTTTAAATCAATTCAACCTAATTAAATATTTACTATTTTGGACCTTTTCTAATTTTAAAAATATAAAAATAGCAAAAATTACTAAAAAATTAACAGAAACATAAAAATATTAGGAAAACAAAAAAAAATTATGTTGAAAATTTTGACTACATTTTGCTATATTTATCGTTATAATACCCTATATAACATAAATATACCTATTTATTATTATATATAGTTTATATTAATTATTATAAATACCATACATATATTATAAAACCTTTAAAAAAGATTGCTCTTTTGGATATTTTCTGATTTTATATATTTATTATATATTCTACTATATATTGTCTACAATATATATTACATTATATTCTTATATATAATCTTATATATGTTATATATTATATATTAAAAAAGAAATTAAAAATCAGAAAATTAAAACTAAAAAAAGAATTAATTAAAACTCACAAAACATTGATTGAACATTATGCATATATATACATACATACACACTTATATTATTTATTTATAAATAATATACCCACTGCATCTATTTTTCCATGTGTTCGACACTCTACTCTACTTGTCCACTATACACATTTTATTGTGGGGTTTATAATAAAATTTTATCTCCACTTGTCTTCATTGCTTGATTATTTATGTGGGTTGATTGTTGAATTTGATCGAGGTCTTCGTGAGCTATCATAACAGTGATTGTTGGACCCTCCTTGTGTGGACCACAAGACCACTCCTCAGATTTCTCAGTCTTTTCAGTAGGTACTATGGATGTGGGTCTAGATGAGGTCACGGGTGGCTCAAATTCCGGGTCATCTGCTTTGGTGGTGAAAAGCATAGATTCCACACCGAAAGGTTGGACTCGAGTGATTTGGGCCATGTCACGAGGGACGTGCACACCAAAGTGGTGTAATACGTGGGTCAGTAGAAATCCTAGGGAAAGATACTTAACTAGTTTCTGGCAAAGGATGTAACATATGTAGTGGGGACAATTGAAGGGCATGACTAAGACAAAGATAAAGATCATGGCTTGGACTTCTAGGGTGACACATATGAGGTTGGAATTTTGGTTTTGGAAACACCGGGATAAGGCTCGATTTAGGAAGCTAGGTAGGGGCTTAAGTTTCAGAGCTTGGAGGGGCTTCACATTGTTTTGCATCGGCATTAGGGACTCCCTAAGATCATATTTTTTTATGGAGTCAAGTACCTTAGTGAGGGTCATGTCTGTGTTTGGGAAAAGATGGAGGATATGACTGAGGTGTCGACGACGAAGGTGGTGCTATCCATAGTGGACCTAAGTTGGTAGGTTGATGAATCACCAATGTCTTAGAGAACCACGTAGAACTTGATGTCAACATTGGGGGAGATGAAGGCTATCAAGGAATCGAGGTGACCAGGAATGAAGATCGGGTCAAACAAGTTCTTATCTGTATTCATATCAAAGATCTGGTCAAAAGCGGGAAAGAGATCCCTAAAGATCGACCAAGAGATGGGTCGGGAGGTAATCAAGCTAAAGCACGATTAGGAGAAGTGATCATTAACTGAAGCAGATCAAGATGAGAAAGCTTCCTTTGAACTCTTGGGAGCCATCGTGGACAAGAGAACAAGTTCCTATACAATGAATCCATGATTCATTAACATTTCTATCGCATTTTGTCTCAAAACCCTTAACAAATACATGTAAATATGCATTAATTCCCATATTTTATAAAAATCCCATTCATAAATAAAAATGTATTTTTATACATTAGAAAGACATAAAAATAAGACAATAAAAATAAAGAAAAAAAAAGTAAGGCAGATTGTAAATATGTATATATTGTACAGGATGACTAAAGAAATATAAACATAGTTGTAAGATATATTTATATAACCTAATTCCTGAGACCAAGTCAGCATGGATTGGTAGATAAACAATAAAGATGGGGGAGATAAGGAAGAAAATATAAAATAACGAACTTTGTACATCACACACTAATTCATATTTATTTATTTATCTTATATATACAATCTTCATTTAATTTTAATTAATTCATATATATATATCACCAAACTCTTCTTTATTGTGTTTATAAAAATGTATATAAAAATACTAAAAAATTACAACTTATAAATATACCAAGAAATATGAATTACAAATTATCAATTATCCAACTTCCGGACCCAATAAATTGTTCATACAAACTCTAATTTCACTCTACTCACTTTTAAAGTTCATAAAATAAAATTATCTAATCAATGAAGGAGATTTCATCGAAAGCGGTGTCCGTTTGTAAAAAGTCGATTTTTGGACCTAATGACGATTGGGTTTTTGGGCTATTATTTTAGGGATTTTTACCCAGCGGACCCTATAAACGTTTTAAAATGCCTCTACGACCTTTTGCACAACGTAATTACCCCATCAACCCTGTAAATTACCCCAAAAACCTCTACGAGCTTAAAACATATTACCCTGAAGGTTCATGGGGTAAGAGTTGGCAAGTTTACGATGTCGAGGGGGGAATTAGGTCGTTTCAAAGGTCGTGGAGGTGATTGGCAAAGTTTATATGGTTTGTCCGGTAAAGTCCCATTATTTTATTTTGTACATACTATTTATAGTACAACTTATTTAAAGTTTTTTAATTATTTTCCCGATCTTATAGTTTATTTATAAAATAAAATCTTAAAATAAAATCTTAAAATAAAATCTTTATTTGGTATTTTAAATAAATAAAAAACCCTAAAATAGGTATATTTAAACTATTGTGTATATACCAGTATTTATTAGTATATGTAAATTGAATTACTAAAATTTATAAAATGCACATAACTCTAATTTATTATTATATTAATTAGTAAAATATGAAACAGATACCTTATTTATTAAAATATCTAATTAAAAATGTACATTTTATTTAAAAGGTATATTGTATATTGATATTTTATTAATATATCATAAAATATTATATATATATAATCAAAAATTAGATAACTAAATTATCTAAAATTTTCATTTTTAACCTTTCTAAAATAATGTTATTTATTATTTAATATCTAATTTATAATGAAGTAAACTTATGGATTATTGTGGTGCTGACACGTGTCAGCACCACGATGCTTCTTCTACCTTAAGAAGAGTTTTGTTTTCTGTTTGAATGCCTACTTTCACCAAATTATTCCGTCCTCATTCTAATACCTAACCCTAATATAAACTCTTCATCTTCTTCTCCTAACAAAAACTTTACATGCGTACCCTTGGATTCATCCTAACCCTTCCCCATTTCTCCTATTTAGTTCCATGTCTCGTCATTCCAACTTAATCCTCCAATACCACAATCACATGACCGGTCGTCCATCTTCTCCACCTTGAATCATCATCTCCGGTGGTGATAGCATTGAGATGGATAGCCCGCGTGGAAGAGGCGATGTCAGGGAGGCGTTAGAAAAAGATAGTTGAATCTGAATTATGGAATGAATGAGGAGATCATAGTGAGACTTCTATATAGATGGGTTGAAAATGATTAGATATTGGTTAAGTCAGATTAGCTTAAATAATGTGAAACACATAAGCACACACACACACACACACACACACACACACACACACATATATATATATACATGTATATGTATATGCACATGTTGATATACATGTTTATGTACATGTATATGCAGATGTACGAGTATATGTGTACTTAAATGTATTCGGGTTCGGGTACCCATAAAGGAATCCTCAATCCAAATCCCTACTCACATGGGTAGTAATTATTAAACCCAAACCCATCTTAAAATAAATGGTACATGTATTTTTATCATTAAATGGAGCAGGTTTGGGTTGTGTATCTAGCAGATACACCTAGATTGGCATCCCTAGGCCCGAACTCAAAATGGGTCCCCATCTTTAAATCGTAACAAGGGTCTGTTTGGAGAACGACAAATGTTGTTAGGAAATCTAGATCTTTGGACAAAAATGCCCTCAAAATCCAAAGGATTTCCAAAACCCTTTCCCCTTCAATCTTTCCTCCCCCACCTGATCCCACCTTTCTCTTGAAACCTCGACACCACTCGTGATGCCTTAAACCACCCACCTCCCTCCTTCCTTCATTGAGTGCTCCCCTTCGGCACCCAGGTGGACGACGACCAGACCTCCGACGCTTGCTTGACTATGACATTGTTCCCATCTGACCTCTTAAATTCTTCGTTTTGTTTTACTCTACATATTTTCATAGTTAGATAAAGAATCTTTAGACTTAGAACCTCTTGGAAAAAAGGACATGCATCAAATACCTTCCACAAGGTGGAGCTTGATGAATCCACGATTCATCATCTCAATATCTTGATCTTAGCAAAATCCCTGTGTAAAGTCTCAAATAAATGTCCATAAAATTAATAAATTGACATAATGACTCTTGTAAATAAAACATACTAATTATTGTATATTAGATTGTACAAAATAAATTAAATAATAAAAAGCCGCAAAATTAAAGGAGTTTTTCACATGTAAATAGCCCAAAGCTGATGTATTTTTAATAATTTAATTTCAACTTCTTTTTAGATAATTCTTTCTCTAACTTGTTCATAAAAATGTATATAAAAATACAAAAATAAAAAATAAATTTCATCTCAAATAATGCTCCTAGATCCCAAAGAGAAAAAGCCATAAAGTCCAACTTCCCGACCAAATTCCCGCTCCGTATGAACTCCAAATTCACCAAACTCACTTTTAAAGTTCAAGTTAGAAAATTATCTATCAAACAGAAGTGGTTTCATTAAAATCGGAGCATATTTGCAAAAGTTGGGTTTTGGGACCTAAATGTACATTGTATATTTTGTATATATATTCATTCTTTCTTCATTTTTTTTATTTTATCTTTCTTAATTAAAAAATACAAAAAAAATCATAGTTGTGTTGTATTTTGATTCTAGTATTTTATTGTATTTTTCTGTTGAAAATATCTCTTATTTAAAAGACAAAAAATATAAATTAGAAAAGCAAGCAAAAAAATGTACATGTTGTATGTCTTCTTTTGTAAATTCCCCACTCTTTTTATTCTCTTTATTTTATTTTCTCTTTTAAAGTAGCCTACTTTATTTATTTATTTATTATTTATTTTCTATTCTCTACAATAACCACCAATTCAACTCCATTATTCCACCATTTTTCTAACTTCTAATTCAACTCCACCATTTTATTAACCTCCATTCCACTCCACCTTCATTCTAACTTCCATTTTTCCATCTCTTTATATACATTCCATCCTCCTTAATTTGTCTTTGATCCATCTTTATGTGAGGAGAGCCTAGTTCTCAGAGTTGAATCGTTGACAACGACAAAACCGCGGTCGAGCGACGACAACCCTCTCTCCGGTGAGATCCGTTGGCTTTTTGGCTAAATTTGCAGCCGCACTCGCGCGCTGCTCGAGCTCATCGCTCGCCGGCAATTCGAGCGAAGGCCTTGCTCTTCTTGAGCACTCCCCAGGCGGGCATTGTAAGTACTTTATCTTTTCATTTTTTGCCATCGTTTTTTTAGTGTTACCACATTATATTATCACCTACATAGCTCCCTTTGTTCATCATCTCTACCACCACCACAACATCTTTTTTTACATCATTTACATTCCCTATTTGAAAAAATGTTAAAAATCTTAAACAAAAAATAATTATTATTACAGCAAAAAATAAAAAAATAAATTATAAAAAAAACATTCGCACCAGCGATGGGCAGCACCCACCGCCGCCGCCACCTCCAGACGCGGCCCCTGGCCGGCCGCCCGCCACCAACTCCAGGCGGCTCCGCCGCCCTCTCTATTGCAGCAAGCGCGCGCCGCCAGCCGGCGGTTCTGTCTCCGTCAAGCCGCCGGCCTCCAACCGGCAGACCCTCATCCCACGCCGCCGAGCTCCACCCGCCTCAGGTCTTCACGCGCGACCACGCTCGCCTACCCCGCGCGACCACGCTCGCCTACCCCCCCCCCCCCCCCCCCCCGTCGCGGACCCTCATCCCACGCCGCCGAGCTCCGCCTGCGCGCGGGGACCCCCCGCTGCCCCTCCCAGCGCCCCACCATCCCCATTTTGGGTTCCCCCAACGCCCTAGCCAACAAAGGAGAAGGTGAAATTTTTATTTTTAATTTTTTGTAAAAATCGCAGTATTTTCCCGTATAATTTCTGTAATTACAAAGTAGTCCTTGTTCATAGTTTGTTTATATGTATTTTCTTTCTATTTTGCACGGATACCCCTGTGTTCATGCCTTAATTTAGACATCTGCATAGGGTCATTTTATTCAATGAAAAATGTTTTGATGTTGAGCAACTAATTCTCTACAATTTAGATATTTATTTATATTTTTATGATCTTTGGGTAATAAACTAAAATTGTTCAACTGAAATTCTGTGTAATTTACCCAATCTGGACTCTTAAATTTATATCTAACTCACATTTGCTCTAAAAAATATTGAAAAATTAGATTTGACGCCTTGACATGTGATTGAATTACTTTCCAAATATCATCCAAAAAAGAGTTGTTCTGTGCCTAAAATAAATTATAGAGTGGTTTGGATATTCGATTTTTAATTAAATCCACGTACATCATTTTTGTAAAATTTCAAATCTCTTGGATTGCATATGAAAATATCTTTTTGAGATAATTTGCACCTTGATTAAATGATAACATGGATTTATTAGGAATTAACTACTCATTGTCACTCTGTTTCCATCAAAAAATCCGTAAAAATTCATATTTTGTCACAAAATTCAAAAAGTTATTATAGCTTCCTTACATCATGTTTATGTTTCAGTAAATTTTCATAACTTTTGCATTCTGTTTGTGTAAGAAATTACGAAAAAAACCCATAAAAAGTGTGCATTTTAATTATTGCTTTTTAAATTCTAAAAATACAAAAAAAACATGTCTTGCATTCATCATTGGATTAGGATTCTAGGAAAAATATAAATTGTCTAAATTAGACTTATTTTCTATTACAATTAATTTGGCCTTTTGTATGCTTTCTTAGTGTCTTAATTCATCCACATTTACATTTCGCCTTTCTTTTTGCATTAAAAAAATATAAAAAAATACCATTTGAAAACCTAGAACTAAGTTTTTGAATTAACCTCAAGTTGTCCCTTTGCCTCCCTGTGTTCGACCCCGGACTTGCCCAGGATATAAATTAAAGCCGAGATACTCTTCACGGAGATCTTCTCTCGGTTCTGACTGATTCGCTAAGTACACGTACTACACCGAACACAAATTAAATCACGTATTAAGTGGATTCGTCAGATGGCGTCGTTACCGGGGTGACTGGAATCCAGGGCTCTACTGTGATGGAGGTGGTGCGGAGGTGAATGCGGTGTTATGAAAGGTCAGGGGACGCTGGTAGGTTTGTCGGTCTCCCGTACTTCCTTATCTGGCAGGGTCCTGAGTATACCATACTCCATTCACCTCCCAAACCGATGGAGGCTCCTCCTAAACTATCTCTACTAATGGAGGTGGCTGCTGGAAAGAGTGGGCATAGGACTGGTCCCGCTCCCATGGTTGGGGTTGCCCTGACACCAACCGATCCTAAACATGGTGAACTCGGTAAATGGGGGCAGAGGGTGCAGTCACGGCATGTATCTTTATCTTAGATACCCTATCAGTCAACTTCTCCATTTGTTTTGAAATTTTGGAGACGCTCTGGTCTAATTCATCAATTCTCCTGTCAATCCTCTCGACTACAGTAAGCTTGTCTGTAAGGAGTCCCATGCTAGGGATCACGTTATGAGAGAGATCGACTATAGCTGATTTTCCCCCTTCAAATGAGAGTGAACTGGGGGACGGTGTATAGGCCCTGCCGACCATCTGTGAGCGGCTAGTTTCAGCCATCAGCTCGAATACCTTCCAGACGATATCCGATCCTCGTTATGTATAGCTGCCTCCACATGCAACACTCACTAAACCCTGCATCTCAGGGTTGAGACCAGTGAAGAATGACTGGACCAAGATATTGTCATCTAGTCCATGACAGGGACACTTCTGTAGGATGTCCTTGAATCTTTCCCAAGCATCACTGAAGGATTCATGGGGTAACTGGGAAAAACTCGTAATGCGCATCCTCATCATATTAGTTCTACTCAACGGGTAGAACTTCTTCAGAAACAGGTCCTTGAACTGGGCATAAGTGGTGACTGTAACTCCCAAGTTCTTTACCCAGTAGTCAGTTTTGCCACCCAAGGCAAATAGAAGGGTTGTGAGCCTAATATAATCCTGGTTAACATTAGGATGTCTAAGGTTAGCGCAGACGAGCTCGAAGTCCCTTAGGAATGTGTATGGCTCCTTAGAAGCATTCTCATCAAAGTGTGGTAGCAGGTTCAGAAAGTGCGGCTTCAACTCGAAATCAACAGTGGGTTCGACCGGACTCAAATAGTTCTGAATTCTGTACTGTCCGGGGTTATACGCCGCATCCATTGGTGGTTCGACTCCAACATTGAGTTGTCCTAACTGAGCTCTCAGAAGTACGTGTTGCTGCTCAGATGCAGCTAATCTGGCAAGTACCATTCTCATCGGATCTTCATGGTTCTCTTCTTCCTCTTCTTTCTTCTTTGGAGGCATTTTTCTTGTATCTTCTTTAAGTCCTACTATGGAGACGGTCGCCTATGATGTGCTCATGAGAGCACGGTCTTCACTTGAATCACCGGCGAGCGATGAGCTCGAGCAGCGTACGGGTGCGGCTACGATGTTGGCCAAAAAGCCAACGGATCTCATCGGAGAGAGGGTTGTCGTCGCTCGACCGTGGTTGCGTCGCTGCCACCGATTCAACTCTGGAAACTAGACTCTCCTCACATAAAGATGGATCAAAGGTAAATTGAGGAGGATGGAATGTATATAAAGAGATGGAAAAAATGTAAGTTACAATGAAGGTGGGGTGGAATGGAGGTTAATAAAATGGTGGAGTTGAATTAGAAGTTAGAAAAATGGTGAAATAATGCAGTTGAATTAGTGGTTATTGTAGAGAATGGAAAATATATAATAAATAAATAAATAAAGTAGACTATTTTTAAAGAGAAAATAAAATAAAGAGAAGAAAAAGAGTGGAGAATTTACAAAAGAAGACATACAATATGTACATTTTTTGTTTGCATTTCTAATTTATATTTTTTTATCTTTTAAATAAGAGACATTTACAACAGAAAAATACAATAAAATACTAGAATCAAAATACAATACAACGATGCTTTTTTTGTATTTTTTAATAATTAAGAAAGATAAAATAAAAAATGGAGAAAGAATGAATATATACAAAATATACAATGTACATCTAGGTCCCAAAACCCAACTTTTACAAATGAGCTCCGATTTTAATGAAACCACTTCCGATGGATAGATAATTTTCTAACTTGAACTTTAAAAGTGAGTTTGGTGAATTTGGAGTTCATACGGAACGAGAATTTGACCAGGAAGTTGGACTTTATGGCTTTTTCTCTTTGGGATCTAGGAGCATTTATTTGAGATGAAATTTATTTTGTATTTTTTTATTTTAACATATATTTTTATAAACAAGTTAGAGAAAAAAATATCCAAAAAGAAGTCGAAATGAAATTATAAAAAATATATGAAGTTTTGGGCTATTTACAGGTGAAAAACTCTTTTAATTTTGCGGCTTTTTATTGTTAATTATTTTGTACAATCTAATATATAATAGTATGTTTTATTTACAAGAGTCATTATGTTAATTTATTAATTTTATGGGTTTTTTTGAGACTTTACTTAGGGATTTTACTAAGATCAAGATATTGAGATATTAATATAACACGCCCGATATTGAGATGATAAACGGTCAGACTCTTGCGACCATCACTGTGTTGAGTAGGTGAACTTAGGGTTTATTCTTGTGTTTGTTTGTTTTGTGTGTTATTCGATGCACTTGCACGCTTTCTTCCTCGATCCTCTTAATTCTCTCATTTCCCTTCCAAGATGTCAGAATATTGGTCACCATATCCATGTCACTCTTCCTCAACCTTATTTCGATCATCTCCACCCTCTTATTCCTCCTCATACCTATACACCGACCGCGAAGTCAGAACTCCGACTGACTTCCCCGCTTCTTCATCCTTCTCGTTTGCATTCATATAGCATAAAATTTCAATTCTGCCTTGCATCCTGTATGTAGAGCGCGAGGATCACTGTAAGTCTCCTTAACTGGGCAGCATCATTGATTTCACTATTTGCATCGGTTTTCTCGACTACCTCCCCCTTGGTTTTTGAAACATAGGTTAAAAGGAAATTAGGACTGATCGTTAGGTGTGCTTTGTCTGGTGGACTAATCAAGTGACAACCGAACTTAAAATCGGGACTGCTAATCAGAGTTGACAAAAAAACTGACTAAAATTAATACTTGTTTTTGAGAGAGCAAAAACAACATTGTATACTTGGCTATTGTGATTGTTGAGAGGTGAGGATGCATCCCTAGGATAGTGCCCAAAACCTACTTTTAAGCCTTGCGTAATTAGACTTATATCTTGATTTATCACCTAATTAAAATTGAAAAGATAAACGGTCGGACTCTTACGACCATCACTATGTTGAGTATGTGAACTCAGGGTTTGCTCTTGTGTTTGTTTGTTTTGTGTGTTATTCGGTGCACTTGCATGCTTTCTTTCTCCATCCGCTTCATTCTCCCATTTCCCTTCCAATATGTCAGAATATTGGTCACCATATCCATGTCACTCTTCCTCGACCTTATTCCGATCATCTCCACCCTCTTATTCCTCCTCATACCCATACACCGACCGCGAAATTAGAACTCCGACTGATTTCCCCGCTTCTTCATCCTTCTCACCTACCTCACATTCTTGCACCCCTGACCCACAATTACCCTGGATTGAATCACTATATTCTCGTACGCTTGCTGGATGGAAGGAACCAATCAAAGAGCAAGGCACTGCTGAGATGAATGACTGGCAGAATCAGTTTTCCCACAGACATCATTTTCACCTCGAGTTGGGACCAAACAACAATTGACCTATACATATCCCGACTTAACCTTTGGGTACAACATGGTTGACCATACAAATCGAATGGAGAGGCTTGCACCGTACGATCTTCCTGATTTGATTGACTGAGTGATAGAGCCCACATTGACCAACCTTCATATCACCCATTCGGAGAACTGACATATACAGGGAATTGGATTCATACGACCGATTTACAGACCCCTGTTTATTGACCCCATCTTATGAGGCTCCGACCAACATCTGCCATACAGATGGGCCATACTCAACCAGTATTACACGCTTGAGTCAAGGTGTGTTGAGTATAAGAGCTCGAGTTCTCAGCAGTATACTCCAATTGCGCATACTTCTCTCATAAGGTGTCATGAGAACTTATTGGAGGATGATATTTGTAGACCGATCAAGAGTCCAAGTGGGAAAATGTGGATCATGGATTTCACGGATTGATTCTTGAAAACCTGGAAGACACTGGATTGACCACACGCCATGTACAACTGGAGTCCCTGCTACCTCCCTCTTCTACTAACCACTTTTCCTCCAAACTTGAGTCTGTACATTCTCCTATTCCTCATTCACCTATAAAAAAGACCAAAAAATGGAAAAACTAGAAAATACCATAAAAATTGAAAATAGAAAAGATCTTCAAAATTTGGATCATGCACTTAGAGAAGCATTGGATAGAAAGTTGATTTTTGAGCTTCCCTTAATAATGACCATTGAACACTTTCCCAACCTTAAAAGATTTGTGAGAAGTAAATTGATGCCTAAAAGGTCGAGCAATAAGAGAACAAGGACTGAAAGACATATAGTGTCTATGGCCACATTTTTGATGATAGGGAGAAAAACCAAGAGCCGCAGAGTAAAGCAGTTGCCTAGATTTGATTGTGAAATCAAAGATACCACATTCACCGATGCAAGAATCGATGATGACTCACCGATTAATATCCTCCCGACCACTGTGTTTGCCAAGCTCAAACTCAGATTTGCCAAGAAGTCAAGAGAGATCATTCAGTTGGCGGATCGGTCCATTAAACGGTTGAGAGGAATCATTTTAGTCATCGTTACTTTCCAAGGTGCTCTATTGGAGATAGACTTCACGGTCATTGACATTGAGCACCGAGGAGAGTTCACCCAGTCTCCGATCATTCTTGGGAAGCCGTCTTAGCCTTGGCTAAGGAAACTATAGATTCCGAGACTCGGGAGATCGATTTCACTGCATTGGGAGTACTTCGACCTCACCCGATCTTTGAGGACACACGATATTCCAAGGTAACCCGTAAAGTCGCAGAGAGTTGTGACCTTCTAGAGACAGTTGAGTCCCGTCTCTCTGCTACACCTGCGATACCGACTGTCAAGACGGCCATTGGTTCATAGACTCCCTACACCTCCACACCGCTTACTGCTTGCATCATCACCACCGTGACAGCTTCTAGAGAGGACTCACAACCAGAAGTTGCCCCTGAGTCGGACACGATCATTTCTGATTTCCTTGATTTTTTAGATGATCCGACTTATGAGCCCATCAATGTCAAGCCAACTGAGAACACTATGCCTTACCAGAGACGTGTGCTGACCCTGCAGGAGTATTATAATGCATATGGTGACTCATCTGATGATGAACCTCTGGTCAATACCTCACACACCACATCCAGGACATACACCAAAAGAGATAACTAGGACCAAATTGACCAATCTTGATAAATTGGTTGCTCCATCCTCTAGTCGGTCATTTGGTAAGAAGAAAAAGAGTGTTGATTCCTTGAGGTGTTCTCCCGAACTCCGCAAGACGTATCACTCTCCTCTTCCTCTTGATGCTTTAGGTTATAGAAAATCAGCTAAGAAAGTTACTTCGACTTACTGGAGAAGGTACTTTCTGAGGGGTCCTCATCAGGTCCGGATGAGGTGATCTATATGAGTGAGCTCAGTTTGGTTGTTCTGAAGCCATATTTGAGCAAGCAGCCGTGTGTCAACCCTCGTTAGACGTTCCCCACACCTCTTTATTATTCCTCTGCGGACGACTCTGACAGCGACACACATGTATACTACCCTCCCCCTCGCTAACACAAGAAGGTCTGTCACAAACCTTCTTGATCCTTGTACATCCTCACTCCTCCTTGTACAGATTTTCCTTCCTTTATTTTCCTCCCTCCCCCATGATTCGCATCACTCGCCCCAGTTCTGCATCATTTTCATTTGTGGCTATACTTAGGATGACTAGATCCTAAGTACAGGGGGGAGTGACCCGATTTGCTCCATCTCTTCTTTTTATTTTCTTTTTGTACATTCTTTCCCATCCTCATCGGTTCCCCATTCTTGTGTTCTTTCCAATACTTAGGCTGACCAGAGACTAAGTATAGGGGGTCGATGCCCGTTGTATATTCTCCCACACTCTTATATTCTTTTTCACTTCTATTCTTTTCAGCCACTTATACTTAGTACGAGCTAGGCTTTTCGTCACCTAGTGCTCTGAGGACATAGCACATGATAAGTATAGGGAGGCGTGTTATATTACATATATACTTTACCCACAGCTCGTACTTTCACGTATTTTTGTGTATATTATATAATAATTATGGGGTGGGTAAAAAAACTTTTTCAAAAAAAATCTCTTAATTTTAAAAAAAAAACTTTTCCCCTTATTTGCTTTAAAAAAACTTTTTCAAAAAATGTCCTTTCTTATTTACCTATCTTCTTTTAAAAAAAACTTTTTCAAAAAAAAACTCTTGAAAAAAAACAAAACTTTTCTAAAAAAACTTCTTTTCCTTTGTTTGTCAAAAAAACACAAGCTCTAAAAAATCAAAAAAAAAAGAAAAAAAATAAAAAAAATAAAAATCAAAAGAAAAAGAAAAACTAACTAATAAGTTGGTTTAATCCCTGACACTTACACTTTCACACAAGACTAGTGATGTTCAAGAACACTTGGTTTATGAGGTCTTGAGATTTTGAGTTAACCAGCCTTAGTCGTTAGGGTCTTGGACTTAATTAATCACATTTCCCTAGTTTGAAAGATTTGTGTGCTATATTGCATGCTTAGTCTCTACCTTAAGAATATGATCAACACCTCACATACACGACTGCAGTTATGATGAGATGAGTTGAAATTTCACTTGAGGAACTGGGATGAGGGATTTGAGTTAGGACTTGATTTGATGATGCTCGAGGATGGGATAAAATCATTGAAGGCTTCATGAAACCTGAGTGTCAACACCTTTAGCCAGTATGAGAACATGATCTTATGCTATCTCTTGACATTTACCTTTGTACCAGGATGTAATAAAATTAAAAAATGGTGATCAGTGTGCATCAACTCTTGGTAAAAGCAATGGAGCTATCCAAAATACTACAAAGCAATGAAATTTTAAAGAAAAGCTCTCATTCCACAAAGTCAATTATCATAAGAGCTTCCACCAAAGGCGAGCGCTCCAAACCATTTCAAAGTGTCCACTTGGACCACCGCTATTAGGATCAGGAGTCGGGCTTGCACCAAAAAGGGGCTCTGCATCGTAAATGCTACAAGTCTGGGTGTAGAAGGTACAACAGGTACTCAAAAAAGGCACACCCCGGTGTACTCCCAGGAAAATAAGTGCAAACGACTCCAACTTCTATTGACGGACGCACTGATCAACATCAAAAATGCATTGATTAATAAGGCACTTGAGAGAATACTTGTTCCAATGGGAGGGAGAGAAGAAATGACACAATCCTATGCCCTCCATCATCTGGCCTTCCATCTACACTTTCAAGTCTGGCAACTAAAGAGACGGTGGATTGGATGCAAGAAACGGTTTATTCCCTAGTGTTGAGGATTGGGTTCTTAGGAGAGTCTCTTGGACTGGAACCTTGGGTGATGTTGACTCTACTCTTGTAACTGCAGTCCACACTTAAGTCATATCCCTATTATATATGTATACAGAGAGAGTCCGATGATTAGAGAAATTGGATACCTTTTGACTAGAGCTTGCTTCAGCTTAGAATTTTAGGATCTCTGAAACCGAGAGTTCTTGAATGGGTCAAGTCTTGTATTCACATGCACATCCAGGGGTTATTCTAACTTACTCATTCTTTATTTGCTCAAGGACTAGAAAATTTTAAGTATAGGGGGTGATGAATCCACGATTCATCATCTCAATATCTTGATCTTAGCAAAATCCCTGAGTAAAGTCTCAAATAAATGTCCATAAAATTAATAAATTAACATAATGACTCTTGTAAATAAAACATACTAATTATTGTGTATTAGATTGTACAAAATAAATTAACAATAAAAGGTCGTAAAATTAAAGGAGTTTTTTACCTATAAATAGCCCAAAACTTCATGTATTTTTAATAATTTCATTTCAACTTCTTTTTGGATAATTGTTTCTCTAACTTGTTCATAAAATTGTATATAAAAATACAAAAATACAAAATAAATTTCATTTCAAATATATGCTCCTAGATCCCAAAGAGAAAAAGCCATAAAGTCCAACTTCTCGGCCAAATTCCCGCTCCGTATGAACTCCAAATTTACCAAACTCACTTTTTAAAGTTCAAGTTAGAAAATTATCTATCCAACGGAATCAGTTTCATTAAAATCAGAACTCATTTGCAAAAGTTGAGTTTTGGGACCTAGATGTACATTGTATTTGTATATATTCATTCTTTCTTCATTTTTTTATTTTATCTTTCTTACAAAAAAGTCATCGTTGTGTTGTATTTTTATTCTAGTATTTTATTATATTTTTCTATTGTAAATATCTCTTATTGAAAAGATAAAAAAATAAGTTAGAAAAACAAACAAAAATGTACATGTTGTATGTCTTCTTTTGTAAATTCCCCACTCTTTTTCTTCTCTTTATTTTATTTTCTCGTTTAAAGTAGCCTACTTTATTTATTTATTTATTATTTATTTCTATTCTCTACAATAACCACCAATTCAACTCTATTATTCCACCAATTTTCTAACTTTCTAATTCAACTCCACCATTTTATTAACCTCCATTCCACTCCACCTTCATTCTAACTTCCCTTTTTTCCATCTCTTTATATACATTCCATCCTCTTCAGTTTGCCTTTGATCCATCTTTATGTGAGGAGAGCCTAGTTCCCAGAGTTAAATCGTTGACAGCGACGCAATCGCGGTCGAGCGACGGCATCCCTCTCCGGTGAGATCCCTTGGCTTATAGGCCAACTTCGCAGCCGCACTCGCACGTTGCTCGAGCTCATCGCTCGCCGACGAATCGAGCGAAGACCTTGCTCTTCTTGAGCACTCCCCAGGTGGTCCGTGTTCATTGTAAGTACTTTGTCTTTTCATTGTTTTGTCATCGTTTTTTTAGTGTTGCATTTCTACCACATCATATTACCACCTACATAGCTCCCTTTGTTCATCATCTCTACCACCACAACAACAATTTTTTTTACATCATTTGCATTCCATATTTAAAAAAATTTAAAAAAATTTAAAAAATCTAAAACAAACAAATTATTATTATTACAACAAAAAATAAAAAATAAATTATAAAAAAAACATCCGCAACAGCGGTAGGCAGCACCCACCGCCGTCGCCACCTCCAAACGCGGCCCCTGGCCGGCCGCCCGCCACCACCTCCAGGCAGCTCCGCCGCCCTCTCCACCACAGCAAGCACGCACCGCCAGCCGGCGGCTCCGTCTCCGCCAAGCCGCCAACCTCCAACCGGCGGACCCTCATCCCGCGCCGTCGAGCTCCACCCGCCTGCGCCCCCACCCCCCCCCCCCCCCTCGCGCGACGGACCCTCATCCCGCGCCGCCGAGCTCTGCCCATGCACGGGGACCCTTGCCGCCCCTCCCAGCGCCCCGCCCCGCCATCCCTTTTTGGGTTCCCCCTGCGCCCTAGCCAACGAAGGAGAAGGTAAATTTTTTATTTTAATTTTTTTTTTAAAATTTCAGTATTTCCCATACAGTTTCTGTAATTATAAAGTAGTCTTTGTTCATAGTTTGTTTATATGTATTTGCTTTCTATTTTGCACAGATACCTCTGTGTTCATGCGTTAATTTGGACATCTGTATAACATCATTCTATTCAATGAAAAATGTTTTGATGTTGAGCAACTAATTCTCTACAACTTGGATATTTATTTATATTTTTATGGTCTTTGGGTAATAAACTAAAAATTTTCAACTGAAATTCTGTGTATTTTACCCAATCTGGACTCTTAAATTGATATCTAACTCACGATTGCTCTAAAATTTCTTGAAAAATTAGATTTGACGCCTTGATATGTGATTGAATTACTATCCAAATTTCATCCAAAAAAGAGTTGTCCTGTGCCTAAAATAAATTATAGAGTGATTTGGATATTTGATTTTTAATTAAATCCACGTACAACATTTTTGCAAAATTCAAATCTCATGGATTGCATATGAAAATACCTTTTTTAGATAATTTGCACTCTGATTAATTTGATAACGTGGATTTACTAGGAATTAATTACTCACTATCACTCTTTTTTCATCAAAAAAATCCATAGAAAAATCATATTTTGTCAGAAAAATCCAAAAATTTTAATGTAGCTTCCTTGCATCATGTTTATATTCCAGTAAAATTTTCATAATTTTTGCATTCTGTTTGTGTAAGAAATTGCAAAAAACTCATAAAAGTATGTATTTTTAATTATTGCTTTTTAATTTCTAAAAATACGAAACAAATATGTCTTGCATTCATCACTGGATTAGGATTCTAGAAAAAATATAAATTGGCTAAATTGGACTTATTTTATATTAAAATTAATTTGGCCTTATTGTGTGCTTTCTTAATGTCTTAATTCATCCACATTTACATTTCGCCTTTGTTTTTGCATTAAAAAAATACAAAAAAATACCATTTGAAAACCTAGATCTAAATTTTTGAATTAACCTCAAGATGTTCCTTTGCCTCCCTGTATTCGACCCTGGACTTGCCCGGGATATAAATTAAAGTCGAGACACTCTTCACGAAGATCTTCTCTCAGTTCTGTCTGATTCGCTAAGTACACGCACTCCATTGAACACAAATTAAATCACGTATTAAGCGGATTCGTCAGTGTCCAACTCACGAACAACTCATGATATTGGACGAGATGCATAGGAGTGGACTGAGACCCAAAATGTGACTCAAATACAACATATCACAACCCACCTCTCCTATTATGTCAAGATAGATGGGAAGAACATGTTCTACTAGTTCCAGAACCACAAGGTCACCGTTCACATGGGCGCATGAGGGGAGCACTCGATGGAGGAAGATGGGATGTGGGTTGGTTAGGGCACTGCGAGTGGTGCCAAGGGTTTCGAGAGAGAGGTGGGGTCAGGTGGGGAGGAGAAATATAAGGGGAAATGGTTTTGTAAATCCTTTGGATTTCAAGGGCATTTTCGTGAAAAGACCATATTTCCTAATGCCACATTGGTTTGTCATTTTCCAAACGGACCTGGGACCCTATTTGTTACAAGTTAAAGATGGGGAGCGATTCTAGGATCGAGCCATAGATAGGGACCTAAATTGTAAATTATACTAATATTTTATTTTTTGCAATTTTTTATTTTATTTTTGAGAAAGAATTGAATGCAAGATGCAACTATGTATGAGACTTCAAGGGATTTCACACTTTTCCAATAAATATTATCATATTCAAATAGGTTTAAAAATCAATTTGATATTTTCCCCCTAAACTATATGCAAAAGGAATGTAAGTATTTTTGTGGAATTTTTGATGCATAATGAATTACATATGCAATGATGAATATGTATGGTACTTTTCAATTTAATGGATGAGAACGCACTATTTCACGAAACTAGAAATATGGTATGCAATGTATGACCAAATGTTGCCACTATATTTTTTGGAAGTTTTAGAATTTAGATGAATGGGATAAAAAGGCAGCTGCACAGATGCCTTGATCAATAGTTAATGAAATTTTAACCCAATTAAATATTCTCAGAAAAATCCTAAAATAAACTTAATAATAGATCAACCAATTATGCAGTCAAAAGTATTTTTATTTTCAAAATATATTACAATATGGATGAATTAAAATTAAATTAATAAAATCACCAAATAATTGATCCAAGACGTGAATATTTGATTAATCCAATAATTCTAGTGCCCAAGTCTCTAATTTAATGGGTATTTTTGCATAATTTTTCTGAGAAAAAAATGAATTTAATATGAATTAAGCATCCTCAGAATGAATGTTATTTTCAAAAATACATAGATACTTCAATATGTCTTTGAATCATGTATACAACGTGTCACAAGAAATATATCCAGTCATGCTTCAAATTACACTGAGTTTGTATTTTTCTGAATAATGGTTTGCATGTTATTAAGCAATTAATATAAGGACCGAAATGCAATTATAACCAGAGAAATGAGTAAACAAACTTAGCTTAAGAACCTTTGCAATTGTTAGAATGAGGTTGTGTCATCTGGTAAACTTCCCATGAGCGGGCCCTGATATGCTATTCTTTGGAGATTTGAGGGCTCCTTAAAAAATGCCAATTCACAAGCAGCATGCACGTGACCTAGTTCGTTTGGTCGCTTGGTGGGGAGCGTCTCATATAAATATGATCTAGTAGTGCAGATGGTGCTACATGGGATTCCCTCCAAACGTTGAATTATGCATGATCGTGGAGTTCTATCCCGATGATGTATTGGCGATGATGATGATCAATGTATTGTGATCTGATGGCTCGAGTCAACGTAGAAGCCAATGGCTGAATGAAAGGGGGCTGGTGATCAGAAGTTGCCTGGAGCACCTTCTTCATCGCCATCAATCCATCAGCACCACGATTGATTCGTGATTATTGATGGATCTTGATTAGGTGCAAGATCGAAGATGATATCTGCTTGGGTTTGATTGGATTCTTGTGTTTTTTTATCGTAGATGCAACAATGATTTGATGAGGATTTGATGGTCTGATATGAAGTAGGCAACGATTGAGGATGCATGCGATTAGGATTTGGGTTTGATTTGTTGGAGATGAAGAGGGAATGATGGAGAGGAAATCAGGTTCTAATGGTTCAATTGATGCAATCTAAAAGGAGAAGTAGGACTAGGATTTTGTTGCTTCCAATTTAAATTTTGGAATAGGATTAGGAAGGGAGGGGATTGAGTTGACCTAGATAACATTGACCATGTAATGGAGAGATGAATGAAATATACTAAAAATTGAATGCTAATGCAAAAATGGTTAAAAGGTAAAATGTGGATCTCTAAAATATCTAAAATTTTCATTATGGACTCGAGTGCAATTGGACTGATATGTGAGAGATGATTTTTTTGGTGATACTTTATAATATGTAAAATAACTGATATTTTATTCTTTTGTATTTTTTATTTTTTTCTGTGTAGAATGCATGCATGCGAAAATTAAATATGGTGTAGACTAACACATGAGACATGGATGCTATTTTTTTGGATTTTCTATGAAGTAAGAAAAGATCAGAATGAATTTGTGAAGTCGGATATGTCCATTGTACATGTGGATTAGGTCAAAACGCAAGGTCAAAGCTCATTGATTTTTTGGTTTTTCTGATGTTTTTGATTTTTTTGTAAATACTTAGAAAATGAAATGAAATAAATAAATGTAAAATAAATGAATGTAAAAGAATTATGTACATGAAATGATGAGTACAAGTTAGTCAATTTTATATAATGTAGAGTGACGCCCCAATCTCAAAATTCTACATATGAACTCCGATCACTTTAAATTCAATATTATTTTATTTTAATGTTGATAATTCAAAGGTTAGTAGAGTGAAATCATACATTGTATGTAAGAGGTATCTAGTTTTACGGCTTTTCACCCTCAAAATTAGGAATTGAGTTTATTTGCCAAATTTAAATATTAGTATTTTTTATATTTTTATAGATTAAGATTAGTGATATGTTCACAATAGAGCTAGTTTCATATAAATTGGAGTCAGTGTGACATTATTAAAAAGGTTAGAAGTTTGTACAATATGCATAGTTGCATTTTAGTTCAAAATTCTCATCATTTCGTGTAAATTTTTCTTTGATTGAAATGATGAATTAATTTCCTCAAATTAATCCACTTTTATTGCACGATATAATTTATAATTTTATCATTTTATTTTGATTAAATTGTGTTTTTCTTAGAAACTAAGGATAAAAATTAAGAATAAAAGCAATGTTGTGATTCATTAAGCACTTCCTTGCGTTACAAGGTGCGAACTAAGTAACCAAGACGACATCATAGTCTAGACACCATTTTTGTTCCAATTTTGATAACACAATCAGATTAATTTGTATTTATACTTTCATCGATCGTTCACCATGAGTTATACAAATAGTAATCTCTCACATAAATTTGGAGTTAAAACCATTTTAATTTCCATAAATTTCCCATATATCAAATAACTACTTCTTTTACATCTGAATTATCTATTTATAATCATTGCCGTTCAAATTCGATCTTATCATGGAACAATCATTCAATTTTTTGTTGTAAATTCAAATAATTTTTTAAATATTTAAATCAACATTTAATGAGGGAATGTAAAAAATCATGATTTATTTTAAATGATAAATACAAATAAATATGTCAACAAGATGATTTTATCATCCTTCAACCCTGATCGACTAGATATCAAATATCTTGGGTTATTAAACTCGAAATTGTATGGAACAAAATTGTATAGTTTGATGATTTGATTTAAGAGATTTATTTAATGTTTTTATATTGTTTAATGATAAATATATAATAAATAAAAAACATAATTATCAGTTATGAAATTAAAGTAAAAACAAAATTATCAGTTATGTTTTTATATAGTATATTGTTTTTATATTATTTTCGTATCTAAATCTTCACCATATCATAATCAACTATTTGCACGACCTTGGATAGCATATTTAGACATTCTAAAGATGTTTTAGAGTCCCAAAACACATTCATAACATGGGCGAACATCATCGACATCGAATGTTTGCTAATTCGATACGTAATCACACAAATGCAAAGAATAAAGTTCATGTGCAATCTGATCTCCATAGCCTTATCTTCCTAGGACTTTGGATAATATCTAAATCCTCCAACCAGGCTCTGATATCACTTGAAATGAGGTGATCATGCCGGATGCATCACAAAAGCATGTTGATCGGATCGTCTCCAATCAAAGTGGATTCATGTTATGAGTCCAGATAGTAGCGAATAATTTGAAAAATCGGATGGAACCACATGGATTGGAAACCATTCACAAATCGTTCCATCATTCTCACATGAATAATAGGGGTGTACCTTGATGCATGATCAAGATCCTTGAGTCTCTAAAATGAGAGACCTCATGCTTAAAGTTCGATCCAAAAGAGAATACTTGAGGGGATGGGGATGAGCCACGTCCTTCCAGCAATCCAGAGATTGATCTTTGTTTCCTCACTCCCGATTTTATCATAGGAAATCCTCTTCTTTTTCGCGAATTCATGTCACCAGAGAGGATGATCCTCCACACGAGATTGATCACACCGATCGAGCAACACAACGACAAGGATGGCCTCTAATAGGGGGTGTCTAAGATGTAAAAATGGATGACCTTGAGGTTGGGGTACAATCATAGAGGAGAAATGGATGGCCTAGGGAAAATAGAGGAGAGACTTATTGCTTTTTTATTCAATAAGGAAGGCAAGGTCTATCTCTCCTCTTTTTTTACAGACCATTAGGATTGTAATTGTAATAATCAAATGGATGGTTAGGATTATTTTTAATTATCAACAATTTAAGAATAAAAGTTGATAAAATAGTTAACAATTATTTAACCAATTAATCACCTACCAATATTATCAATAAAAAGAGGATTAAAAATAGAAAACAAATGAAATAATATACATAAAATGAGAGGACGTCCCCAAGGTGGAGCCTACTACAGATGTCTTCTTTTTATTGCATTTCCCTTTTTGTTTTTCTTTTATCTCATCAACCGTTATCTCTTATTTATCATCAAATAATTCTAAATTATATGTGATAATTACAAAGAAACCATCTAAAATTATGAATCATATTCATGGATCCAAAATTATATGTAAATCCATCTTACATTTATTAGTGTATAATATGAATCCAATTCACATCAATGTTAAATTCGTAATCAAATTCATAATCATATTTCAAAAAATGTGATCTTATCCACACTATACCATATTATTGTGGAAAATATTTTCCATATTAATCTTACCAAGGATAATTAAATATAATTTAATTATCTTATCTTCCTCTCTGCATATACTCAAAAAATAATGTGAAGCTTATCCACATCATTCGCGGAGTACTATGAATAACACTATCCAGGATAATGTTGTCTTAGATAATTAAATCCAATTTAATCATCCTAATTCCTCTCTGCACATACCCAAAAATAATGTGAATCTAATCTGCATCATTCTTAGAGTACGGTAGATAACATTGTCCAGGATAATGTTAATCAAGATAATTAAATCAAATTTAATTGTACTAAATTTCTTCCCTTTGCCTAATACTTAGATATGTCTCTTTAGGATCATTCTTCAAACTCCTTTTAGGATAGTGCACCTTCTCCACGGATACTTGGAGATAAGGTGAGGGTGATTGTATATGCCATGTATAGTGACTTGGATAATGAGATCCAATCTCATATCCAAATGTAGAGGACCTCCCAAAGCTGACTGATCATATTAGTTAATGTATGCAACTTCTCGTATATTTGAATCTAATTCAGATCAATATCCGACCTTTAGACTATGACTAATATCTAGTCTATTGAGAGGAGTCGGTAAAATCCAAACTTATTTTGTCACTCCCTTAGAATGGAAGCGTCATGGTATACAATCGACTAAGATCACATGACCCTTGAGTATTCCTAGTACTCATACATCCTTACAGACTATGATTAAATCCAAAGTTCGGATCCCATTTTGGGATGTCTCCTTCATGGCTTTATCAATAAGTTTCTCATTTGATTATTGGGAGCCGGTATCAATCATATGCTTTTCAAAAACATATATCATGCCTTCAAATCTTGTCTCGTTCCAAAATAAGATGACTATTATTGGAATTTGGTTTATCCTAATACCGCATTAACGAGCTCATATCGTCTGGTTTAGCAGTGAACCTGTATAATCCATTTGAGAGATCATATTCCTCATGTGTCGTCATATGCACACAAACGTGCAGATGTATAGACCTGGATTAGGTCATATACCTATTGGTTTTCTAAATGTACATACTCAGACATATAGTAATACATTTGTCTCTGATCAAAGGATGCGTGCATGTATCATGATGGTATATGATATAGGTCTTAGCCATATCCATCTCGCTACTCTTTGACCTAACTCAGCTATCACCTCTGAATTTCTATTCCTATGAAGAGGGCATGCATCAAAAAGTAGGTCAAATGTTAGGCGTTAGAGTCAGGATTGATATATCCTTCTCAAGCTAGAGACATTATCTTGATAATCACTTGACGGTGTGGTTGTTTCCTCAATGTAACCCTTCAGATATTCAACACTGCACAAGCCTCTATGATCCAACATTTGGATAAATAATTGTATGATATTAAGATGACTATGGCATATAGACCTAATTTTATGAAGGGACCTATTATTCAAACTCAGTTATTCTTCATTTCATATTAAGGAGTGATCTACGATAACTTCTATTGCATAATGGCTCTCCATGGGCTCACATGTCCAACAATGTTCCCATTTGGCCTGGTGCTTGTTTCGATCCTCATTATTTTCAACAATAAAAAAATGTCACCTGATCTTATCAATATCAAGAATGTCATGCTTAGGAATTTTGAGATAAATGAGTATATGGTTGAATTACGGTGTAAGGGAAGAGTTTAGAAGGGAAACTCGAGATGGAAGGGATGTCACCTTTGCTTTCCAACTTAAAAGCTTTTTCTCAAAATTTTCAACAGTGGGAAGCCATTTTAAATTTTCAATGGTTTTGCAGACAGGTTCATGTAATAGATGGTAGGTTTTTTGTTCACATAAAGATCAGAAATCTCAAAGAATACCTTGAGAGTAAAGTTTAGACATTTAACATCATTCTCATCAAAATTTGAGGAATATGAGAATATCATCCGTGAACAACATATCAGTGATAATGCGGTTCTCTCCAGGAATTTGGTAGCTTTCAATCAAGAGATTTTTGGCTATGTTTTGGAGCATGCTCTCTAGGATGCTGATAGTATTTATGAAGAATAAGGGGGAAAGCAAGTTCCCATGTCTAACTCCACAAAGTGGCTTGAAGAAACCCCATACAAAGTTATTAACTTTCAATGACATCACCACTACTATAAATTTAGGAGGACAACTGGTTAAGGAGAGTACCTTTGTTATAGAGTTTCATTTAAGAGAATCAATGCCTTTTTAAGATCAATTTTTCGGACCACAACTTTGACCTTGTCGTGGAACCACTAGGATACGATCTTGAAAATGATTATGAAGGCATCAAAATCCACCCTTCCCCTGAGGAAGGAGCATTGCGGTGGAGAGATCAACTCAGTAAGTTTCAGATTCGGTTGATTTGAAAGTATTTTGATATAATTCTCACAGGTAAATTTAAAAGGTAAATGGGTTCATAATTGTTGATGTCTTGGGATCTCCCTTCTTGCAAAGTAGAGTAATGATTGAATTGTTTACAGATTTGAGGTCGCTAGGATTAGAATTCTCTAAGAAGAGGTGATTTGTCATGTCCATGAAATTTGATTTAAGGGTATGCCGATATATTTTGAAAAACTGAGGGACACAACCATCCGCTCTAGGTGCTTTTAGTGATTTCAAGGAATGAATCACACTGTAAACCTCCTGCTCAATAATAGGTGTTATAAGGTCCTCAATGTCAAAAATCTGATCCAACAAGGTAGGTTTGAGATTTAAGAAAATGAATGGATTGGCTTATGGGGTTGAGTAAAACTTTTTGTAGAAGGTGGTTGCAATACATGAGATACTCTTGTTGTATGTATGGCATATGCTTAAACTATCCTGGAGAGCATGGATGTTGTTCATGCTTCTCCTACTAGAAGCCACTATTTGCATGAGTTTGATAGCGAAGACATCTTCATTCTTTGGTTCAATCTATAAAACCCATCTTCATTTGCGCACTCCAGCTCCTTATGGAGAGGATCGAGCTCTATAAAGGCAAAATTGGTTGAGAGGGTTGTCGGAAAGGGATTTTGTAAGTTCAGGGATTTCCAATTTAAGCTTCCCAAAGGAGGTGGAAAACAAGTGGAGATTTCCATGTTTCCATGCAATAAGATCATATTTTAAACGATTATTTTTTAGATGCCATGCATGGAATGGATTAAGTCCATCAATAGCTTTAAATCAATGGTTTGTAGTCTGAGAAGATCTTCGATAGTGCTTGGGTTCTGGTGAGGGGTGATATATCCAATAAGGAAGGGGAAACAAGGATACGATCCAAAACAACCTACCGATTATAGGGCACATCCATCCTTATGAGGGTAGAATTGGGGTCTTTATGGTTAAACAACCCCGAAAAATGTCACCATTCAATAAATTTGCAATAGAAAATGGATGGGGCACATTTGGAAGAGGATTCACTTGGGTAACAGACAATATTAAAGTCACCTGCCACAATAAGGTGGCCCCCAAAGGTATTCAAGACTTTTAGTTGATTGAGGAAGGAGTCTTTATCCAATGTGTGTGGTGGGCTATAAATGTTGATGAAGCAAAGTTTATTATTTCTCGGTAAATGGTGTAGGTCAAGTATGCTAAAGTAGTCAAAGTGAGTGTAATTTATGCACTGAAAGTTTAAAGGGTCCCGCCTTGATAAAATACCCTCGGATTTATAGCATTAGAGTTCTAGCTAAAGAAATCTGATAAAGGAAAATGAATTTTAGGATTTATCTCACTTACCCTAGTTTCCCGAATGGCGAACAATTTGAGTTTGAACTTATTCATCAAATCTTTATCAAAAATGTCATCAGTCGTCACAACCTCAATACCTGTAGATATATCATGCATCTTTGATATATCAACCAGGAGTTTTACAATAGAGGCGTCATCACAATGGTCGACGATATTCATAAGAAATGAGCTTTCCAAAGTTCTTGATAAGGTCGTTAAGCATAAAGGGGTAACAGTGGTGGAGGGGTAGCCTCAGAACTACGACCAATAAGGGTTTATTTCTTTGACATGCTTTGCTCATGGTAAAACCATATGGTGACTTCATCAATGGAGGTTACCGAGGTACCCATTACTGACTTATGCATTTATTCTGTCGTAACCGCAACCATGAGTTGTTTCTTAGATAGTGTTCTTGGCCCAATACAAAGATGGATGTCTTCAGAAAACTATGTGATGATGCACCTTAGGAGTTGGCGCTTAGCAACCAAGGACTCAATGCATACTTAACATGCAGGAAGGGGGTGATAATGGTGTCTGCTTTTGAGTTTGGATCTCTCGATGTGGGTGAAGAGGGTCGACGCTCCGAAGCAGATGACCAAGTGCATTCTTTGGGACAAAGTTTTAATGCATCATCATCGTGGAGGAATTACGCTTTCTCTTTTGTGCGAGATTAGGGTTTTGCTCGAGATTGGAAAATGACATGGGTTTTGGCTTTAAGCAAGACTTGGCAGTATGCCTTAATTCTCGACATGAGAAGCAAATGATTGGAAAAGGGCAAAGATGCTTGGTATGCCCAAGTCGAAGGCATTTAACAAAGGCCATGGGATTGAAAGGCGGATAGTTATTGCGAGGCATGAGCGGCACTTTATACGAGGAGGTGTGACATATATTTGGGTGGGATATGGATTGTATAGTTTCAAGGACGCATCTGTGGAAAGTCCAATCGGTTGATAGGAACCTCCAGGGGCAATGATGAATGTGAGATATGATGCTTGGGGCTGGTTTTCAGCTACACTTAGACATGGTACCTGATGGCGTCAGATTAAGAGAGTTGCATATTTGGCCATGCAATCAGTGTCCCAAAGGTGCATGACAAGGATTGGGATTTTTACGCCCATAATCTTCAGTAATTTCATAATTACGTTCATAACTCTATGTAATCATGAATTACATGAGAAACCTCAGATAGTTACTCCGTCTCACACCCAAAACCTACTGTTTTCAACTGTTAACCCCAACCACACCATCGAGTTAATGTAACCTAGTATCAATCCACGGCTAAATATAAATCAAAAGTAAAAAGAAAAAGAAACCCCCTTCGTCCTCCAGAAACTAACCCCCCCTCCCCCCCCACCCCACACACACACACGTTGTCGACCAACTCCCTTCCTCCTCTAAAACCCCTGCCCCTCGCCGACCCCTTCCCTTCTTCCTCCGCAAGCGGCCCTCAGCCTCATGCACATAGTAAGACCATTGAAATATTGCAGAGCACGAAACCATCGAAGATCTGAAGTATCTACTGGAGATCCATGATTCAAATCTACAACATCAAGAACAACCACCAGAGATCAGTCAACGTCGAGCTTCGACAACGAAACACCCGCCAAGCTGCATAGCATTGAGTCGACCGCCATCTTTAACCAATTATTGAATTTCGGCCTCACTTAGGTGTCTTAAACCCAAGAAATCTCTTTCCTCCTATGATTTCGCTAAGTGAGTAGTCCTCTGTTTGTGGAACCGGCCACAACATCGACGACAGGCATGACAATGGCAGCGTTGGAAGAAGAATCCTTCTAACCTCCACCACCACCGCTTTCCTCCTCCAAGGTCGAGGCCATGACGCTCCAGAAGTTGTACGAGGTCATCTGTGTCTAGGATGGGGGTTCCTCAAAATTGTTGGGTGGTGATGGAGGTCCACGAGGGGGCGGCGGAGCGGGCTTCCAGGGGGAGGAATGTTGGCGGGTTCGACCTTCGACGGGGAAGCTTGCAGCGGCAGGGGCCTGCAAGCGAGATCGAGTTTTGACGGGGGATCTTGCAGAAGTGGGGATAGAGGGGCTTGCAAGTGGCTTCGGGCTTTGACGGCAGGGGTAGGGGTGGGGGGGCAGGGCTTTGATGAGGGAGGCAACAAGGGAAGGGCAGCCGAGGGGCCTTTGATGAGGGAGGGGGGCTTCGAACTTCGACGATGGGGAGGGAGGACAGCAGTGGGGTGGCGGGGGGATGGGTTGGTTTCCAGCTTGGAGGAGGAGGAGGTGAGGGGCTGCCTGGGGTCAGGCTTCTGGTAGTAGGACAGCGATGGGGAGACCTAACCCGTCCAGTTTAACCCGTCCTAACCTGCATACCAAACATACCCTCAGGTTATCGATTAGTTCGACCTAAAGAGTTTTGTTGATATCACCTTTCTTGATAGTCGAGAAGGGTGAATTGATAGTGGAATTCAAACTGCCCCACGATGGGGAGAGAGTTTTAATAGTTCCCGAAGAGGGGCTCAAGATGAGTTGTTTGTTCGGGAAAATATAGTTTGTTGTGTACAAGGGTGCAATGGATATATTTTTCCACAGCAAGGTTCTTTGGGCTTAAACCTCAGCTTGATTTTTTGATTGGTGGTCCTAGGTCCAGGAAGGGATGATCATTAGGCTAGGTTGATCCACCTAGCCTGGTCCGGCCCATATCCGAAACATTTTTGGGTTGGACTCGGGTCAAAATTTTTAGCCCATTTGTTAATTGGGTCGGGCTCGGAGTCAACTTGGTCCAGTCCATCAGGTTTGAAAGCTCGGCTCGTGAGAGAGCCAGAATTAGGGCCCACGAGCCTGTCTCAATAGAGGGCCTGCGAGCCCGATTATCAACCCAAATAACTCCCCTGGCAGGCCTTTTCCATGGGGTTTCTTCTTCCATTGTGTGAATCCCCCTCCCCCCTTTTAAATCTATGATGCCCATCCCTTCCATGTTCTAACCCAGTGATAGACCCGGATTTTCACCTCTTAATTTAACTGAATTTATAATTAAACTAAATGTGTTCGTTACAGTCGGGCAAAATGGATCCATCAAAAACTGCTTTGAAAATTTTGTCGATTAAAATAAAGCGATCGATTTTTATTTTACTTAGACAAGCCCAAGGTCAAACTCAGGGACACGCGTCTCTTAAGTGTGAATCTAGACTCTCGTTATTCTGATTAAGTGTTAAATTTACAAATTCATAGTTCAATGTACACAGATATGCAAACAAAGACAATCAATGCAGACACAAGCATAGAGAAACATGGAACAGACAATTTTTGTCTGATTTTTAATATGCAAAGAGATGCAATGTTACAATGATGCAAAAATGCCCTAATCAGATAGAACAAATGAGAAATAAAAGATAATCAATTTCAGGATCCATTTACAAAGCAATTTTCATTGACTAGATAATTGATGGTATAAAAATCATTAAGCATGTGACACTATGTAATTAGAATTATTCAATAAAATCTAAATGTCAAAACATAAATCTAGGCATGCCATTAGGAAGACAATGAAACAAGCTTCAAAATGCCACTGAAATCGACTAAAATGGAGCTCGAATGCTCAAGATATTAACAAAAGAGTCTAGAGGCATAAATGCAAGAAAATATGCAAAATAAATAGGGAAAATGTTACAAACAGGTCCCTGAGAGGACCTAAATGTAAATAAATTAAGGCGTGAGGACTTCCCTGAAATTTACCCACACGCATGGGGGTAAGAATGCAACTATTAAAACCCGGAGGGAGTTGCTTGCAATTTACCCCAAGCGCACGTGGTATACGTGTTCTTTGGATTTGTTTGTAATTTGAAGAAGCTGGAGGGGCCTCCCTACAAATTTCCCGGCCAGTCACGTGATCGGGCACGCGAGGGCAAGGTTTGGGAACTATGCAGGCTCGGAGCTAGGTTCAGGCGCTGGCTCAGATTCGGAGGGAGGCTAGGAAGGTTCGGCTGAGGTTCGGATGCACCGAACCTATAGGCCCGATGCTGACCTTCGGAGCTGGCGACGTGGACTGATGTGGACCGTCCGATCCTAGAGATCGAACGGTAGCTGGAAGCTCAAGGAGATGGCGACGTGGCTGAATAGACGTCGTTGGATGGCCACCGGGGGCTACCATCCGACGGTAGTTGTGCATCCTAGATCTTCTCCTCCGCTGCAAGGGTGGCGATGCTTTTTGTCCTTCATCGATGTCATGCAAGCTCCTCCACTGTCCCTCGAGCTCGGTGAAGCTCCAAGAGGAATCTGGGAAGCGAGGCGGTCATCCTGGAAGCACGGGTGAAGCGCTGGAGATCCTGGAGGAGGTTGGAGATGCTTGCACGCCGGAGATGAAGCTGAAGGAGAGTGCTCCGACAAAGGCTCCAGCTATTGATGAAGGTACCTGCATTGTCGGTACAATAGCCGAAGCATGTATATGCAGGGTGAATGGGAGTGAGCTGGAGTCTCATACGGGCGGAGAGACGGGAGACCAGAGCTTCTCTCTGACGAACCAGTGAGAAGATGGAGTGGAGGTGGTGAGGCTATGGAGAAGGGGAAGAAGGCTGTCGGAGGGATGCGCGAAGTTCGCTGGTGCACAGTGAAGCGGATGCGATGGTCGAAGGATGGCGATGAAGCATGTCGAGGTCTAATAAAATAGGAGAAGTCGAATAAAAAGCAAATAGAGATCGAAAGCTTACCTGGAAGAATTGGCGGGTCGAGATCCTGAGAGCAGGCCTCTGGACGAGGCCCTGGTCTTCGCTGGACCCCCGCGACGACTGAGGGTAGCTCATCGGCATCAGAGCATCGAGGTCCTGGCCTACAATGGCCAGGGGTCCCACCGGAGGCTCCGCCGTCATTGTGCCTTCAATCCGACCTCCCCCAGTCACGGTGAGGTAGAAAGGGACTGGACGGAGCCCAACGTACAAGTGGACAAGTTGAAATGTTGCCGGCGATTGGTTATTTGAAGGGTTGAGATTGGTAGAGCGATGATGATCGATGTGACTTGCGTGGGAGACGTGGATCGAAGGAGAGGGAGATATACCGACCTAAGGGACACGCGAGGGTGAAGGAGGATCATGCTTGGACGTGGAATAGTCGGTGAGTGGAGAGGGTGGATGAGAAGGCGGTAGAAAAAGAAAGGGGGTGACGGGTGTGCAAGGTGGAAAACGTGGGGAAGACTAGGGGAGGAGGAAGAAGAAGAGTCTATGGTCGTTGGATCGAGATCCAACGGTTGAGAATTGAGCACACGTAAGAGGTTTGGATCAGATCAATGAAAAGATGATTGATGGCTGAGGGCAAAACACGTGGAAAGAGGCGACTTAGGTGGTGGTGGACGTCTGAGATGAAGTTGGGGTTTTGATCGGATGGTGGGAAGTGAAGGCGGAGGTAAGCGGATGGGATTGAAAGTTTTGGAGAAGATCGGGCGGCTACGGAGATGGACACGTGGTGAGACAAGAGAAAGGTGGGGATGGATGGCTGTGATATGATTTGAGGGTGATCGAAGGGCTGAGAAAGGATGCGGGAGTGGAACGACGAGGATCTGAAGGTGAAGAAGGCGATTGGACGGTGGCGGAATGAGGGCACGTGGCACACAAAGAAACGGACCACGTGGCGCAACCAGAAAGTGCCACGTGGCCCAATCAGGTTATTCGAGAAGAAAACCTCACAAAAGATGGAGAAAATGACCGAATTTGAAAAAACTCAAAACATGAAAGTTGTAGATCTTAATGAGATATATAAGTTTCATGTTAATCAAAAACTGAAACGAGGTCAAATAAGGGGGAAAAATTTTTTTGCGAGCATTTTTAAGGGTATAAAAACACTACGATTTTTGCTTTTGTTACTTTTTTGTATTTTTTATTTATTCTAAGGTCAGCTATATACAAGAATTTATCTGATTTTTATTGACACTAGTCTAAGCTAGGAGGTCAATGCGAATTATTGCGATGAAACTGAGTTTCATCACCCAACACCCATTAGCCCTAGCTGTCAGGCCCGCCACCAACACTGGTTGCTTGCCTACCCCGCCACCCTCCCTTGGTCGTCACCGTAGCATGGAGCAACAACAAACAAAATCTTTTGTCGCATGGAGCATCTCCCATACCCGCCTCTCTCTTTCAACAAGCAGCTCCAGGAGGGTTCCCAGGCGGGGTAATAGGCCGAAACTGCCCAGGTTTTTTTCTGGATTTTTTGTTTTCTTAATCTTTTCCATTTTAGCTTATATTTGATTTATAGTGGGTTGTTAACCTTAATGTTATTTAGTCATACTAAATCTATGATATTATTAACTCAACTTTATTAGTCAAATGGACATCCAAGAAGACCACTAATCTAGTAATCTAACATAGTTTATAACTTTAGTTGTCGGATACCAACAAGAGATTCAAGACACACATACACAACCTCGATTGGAAGAGAATCTCCCCATGGCACTTCAAAAGAACCTTTGGAATTTGATATGGGTGTGCTTGCAAAGAAATGTGGAAGACAATTAACGCCGTGGGTTTGAAAACTTGTAATAAAAATTGGGATGGTAAATAGAAGAGAGATGTGAAAATTGTAATTACTGTAAATCACAATTATCTTGCAGGACAAAAGCTGGGAGAAGTCTTTCTTAACCACTACTACTTGTCTGGTTCTTAACCATTGCTTCTTTCCTGGTTCAGGATCATATTTGCATGTGTTTCTTTATTATTTCCAGGAAACTCTTTCCATTAGATACCACAGATACGTGCGACCAAGTTCATGAAAAACACAAGGATTATCCAATAATAAAGAGATAAAAACTTATAAAACCACATCTCATAACGAAATTTACAATGAAAATCAACAATCAATGGGGTGTGTAGGAATGGAATTTGTGCAAACGCATGGGTTGGGTCGGCCCAGGACCATAAAAATTAGGTCGGACCAAGCCTAACCGATATCCAATATTTAATGGGTCGGCCCAACCCACAATAATTGGGCCAAGCTTGGGCTCTCAGAAAATAAAAATAGTGGGCATAGGCTCGGCTCAAAACTCGCAAAAATAATTGGGGTTGGGCCTATGCCTATAGGGCACGACCCATACTCATCCCTATGGCCAGGTAAAGATACGATTTTGGTATACTTGGATTGGAATTGGTAGGGGGTTCGTAAGGGCAGATCAGTTGTGAGATAGATGTCTTAGGGTTAGGGAGGATCCATAGCCATTGATTACAGCCCATGGTGGAGGGGGGTGGGGTGGGGGGTGTTGAGGAGGAGGAGAAGTGGGGAGTAGAAGAAGCGAAGAGCGAGGGAGAGGATCGTACATGAGAGGAGGGAGGGGAGGACCCTGGCCTGTATATGGTATAATTTCTGGCCAAGGCCCAGGAGGAGTTAAGTACACATATACGTCATCTACATGACTTCAAATTTGCAAAAGTCACGGTTGTGAAAGTTCTTAAAAGAAATTTCAAGCCAAAGTTCTGGAAAAGCCAATTAAATTTACTTTACCTCCTATCAATGATTAACATTTTATAAATGAATTGATTCAAGTAGTAACCGGAGCCATGCACCCATGTTCTTCCAACGTGCCCACCACAAAAATTTCGACACCACAACAACCATGGAATCAACAACAATAATCGATCTTGGCATCTCCGTGTCAGCACTGGCGAAACCAGTCTTCAGAACCCGTTTCTCTGCTCTCCAATCTCGACCACTTCTCCTCCAACCATGAACGACCTCTTCTCCTCCACCTCCTTCAAGAAGTACACCGACCTCAAACGCCAGGTCGAGATCGACATTGAGCTCGAAAACGGCACGTCATGGCCCCCTGCCAACCTCGACGCCTTCTTCGCCGAGGTAGAGACCATCAAGGAGGATCTTACGGAGCTAGAGAGGCTCCGCAAGCACCTCCAGGAGTCCAATGAGGAAACCAAGACCGCCCACAATACAAAGGCAGTCAAGGCCGCTCGGGCTCAGATGGACCGTGACGTGGAGCAGGTCCTCCGCAGGGCCAAGCTGGTGAAGGGGAAGCTGGAGGAGCTGCACCAGTCGAATGCGTCCCACCGGAAGTTGCCCGGGTGCGGGCCCGGATCGTCCGCCGACCGAACGCGGACGTCAGTGGTGACAGGGCTGGGGAAGAAGCTCAAGGATATCATGGATGACTTTCAGACGCTAAGGAATCGGATCTCCATGGAGTATAAGGAGACCGTCCAGAGGAGATACTTGACGGTCACCGGGCAGCAGGCAGACGAGGAGACGATCGAACGACTCATATCGTCCGGAGAGAGCGAGACGTTCTTGCAGAAGGCAATTCAGGTGTGTAACCTATAGATCTCTCTGACTCTTTTTATTACTGGATCTATCGGATCAAGTTTTACTAAATAAGAAGTTATTTGAGGAAATGAAACATATACTAGATGGGGAAAAGAGCAAAAACCTTTGCTTGATATAGTTTCGATTAGCTTTCTTAAATTTTAGGGTCTTGTTTATGTGAGAGATGCCACTCCTTTATCCCAGAGCGAGCGGATCCTCTGTTGTTACAGCACCTGCTGTAACACATGGAGCCGCCCGATGGGCATTGAGATACGCACTAGTCATCTTCGGTCCCCTCTTAGGGTCGTTCGACGCTCATCGAGTGGTCCCCCTGCATTACAACATGTATGTAACAGCAGCGAAACCACTCCCTATCCCGGAATGGGAGGATCTAAGCGTGGAATTATACAATGGCCATAAAGATGACCATATCATAGTTACATCAAGGATAAATTGCCAAAAATGACCTCCACTATATATCAGTTTCTAACTAGGGACATCATTTTTCAAATGTAATAAGGCGGGGCCTGAATATAACTTTTTTGTGTCAATTACATGCCTCTGTAAGCTTTTGCGACGATGTTAAACCATGAGGTTGAAAGTTTACGATCTTGTTTGTTACATCTAGAATAAATGCCCTTATTGGGGATCTATCCATGGTTGAAGAATTTTCTATAATTTGTCCTTACATCAAATATTATCTTTTACTCTACAGTATATCTTCCTTTCAATATCCCCAAATCAGTTGAACAAGTATAAGAAATATTCACTCCTCCCATCCAAAGAGAAAATTTTGTGATAAGTTTTTACCCTTCAAAACATAAATGTCTCTAATTCAACTTTTTTGCAATCAAACTTCGTAGGAGTACTTGTATCAATTTAAAGATCGCATGTGTGCTTTGAACCCATCGGCACCAAGAGAGAGTAAATTTGAGGGCTTGAAATTAATGATTAGCCTATGCGTTTGAAAGCTTCAAGATTTCCACCCTCCTTCTCACATGTTACCCTAGGAGTGCATATGGAACAGATAAAATCCATTATTCAATGCAATATATTGTCATGGATTACATCGGTTTGGATTTATAAGTCTAATGGATCAGATCAGATTGAAATTTTACAAATCCACTCGTTTATGTACTGGATCAAATTATTATCAAAATCCGATCCAATTCATTAATATGTTAATAAATAAACAATATATAATAATTCATTCTCTATCACTAGAGTGTATTTTATATTTTATTTTATTTGAAAGCTATGTTTAAATATCCAAAGCTAATCTCTTTATAGTTAAGACCTATTCATGCTCAATCTTTATCCCACCCTACTTGCTGGAAACCTCCTTATCCTATCCTACTGGTTTATTTTAAAAAATGTATACCTACCCACGATACCCTTCATGTCAGACTAATTTTCCAAATAAAACACCCTTCTTACAAAAATAACACATATCTTTTAAACTCCCTTCGGGCCCTTCCAAACAAAATGCATATCTGCGTCCCACACCTCTCCACCCTTGGTTGCACACATTTTCACCTACTACCATCCTCGTCCCCAGCTGCGCGCGCACACAATCGGATCTCCCTCATGCACACCTAGCCAGACCTTGTCCTCGATAGTCTCAGGCATCCTTCACGCACATGCAACCAAACATCATCCCTAACTGATTGCCATCCTCGTCCTTAATCATACCCTCCTCGTCCATAAACATGCACATGCATAGATAGACCTACCCCGTGCATGCTCAGTCATACCTCATCCTTGGCTCTCTCAGACCTCCTTTGTGCACACGTAGCCAGGCACCTGAGGTGCTTCCCTTATGCATCACAACATCACGCACAATCCTCATCCCAGACCTCCCTTGGCATGGTCGTCCCTCCCGTACGACGAAGTCAACCATGTTAGTTGCAGTTCGTATTTGATATACACAAACTTGAAATTTTATTCAAAGTCAATGTGATGCTTCTATGATTTCTTCGGATTACAAGTGTGTTATTTATATTTAAGTATACAATAGGTGTTCGTAATAAATCCATAACAGCATATATGCTTTTATTTTTCCAAAATTATTTATCATTTTCTTTGCATTTATCTATACTCTGAATCTTAGAATCATGATTCAAATGTCGAGACTTAGTATGCTACAAACTTAATCATAGCTTATGAAGTGGAAATAAGTGAGCACTAAAAATCTGGTCCAATCCATAGTCTGTCGGATTGGATTGGATTGCATTTGCACGTTTAATAGATTAGTTTGGAAAAATTAAAAATATGTTAAGTGTGTATTGGAGATGAATTAAGCTAAAATATGATCCAATCCGATCCATGTGCATACCTAGTTGCCCACTTTTACGTACAAACCCTAAAGCCCTATAGCCTTCAAGGGATTCCAATGGATCAACCCTAAAAAATCGTAAGAGCCTTCATCCATTCCAATCTCATTGCTATGGAGAAGGGATTCACCTTCTTGAGATGTACTTCTGGGCTGACCTCATTACAGACCTTTATTGAAGCTCAAGCATCTCTAACTTCCACTCCTACAAAATCAAAAGTGTAGGCACCATCCTAGAAGCTATTAATGCAACATTGATGCGATAACCCTACAAGCCACTAAACAAGCCGACTCAATAGAACCCAAGGTTCATCCTTAGCAGCAACAACAATGGTAGCAATAATATCCACCTTGACAAGATCACGATGAGTGTAGAACGCGGATGTATCTTGGTAGAAGGTGCCCAACTTGGACTCCTTTGAACATAACTTGGTACTGGCCACTCAAAGACTTCATACCAAATAGCTTGGTGTTTGCCATTCAAGTGAAGACTTCATGCTACTTTTCCTTCATGTTCTTTTTCTTTAGTTGCCCCTTCCAAGGCAAGCCCTTTGTATAATATGATACCCTCTACCGTCTCTTTGGGACATGGGGAGGATTGTTGGAATCCACTGAAGGGAGGTTTGAACTTGCACATGATGAAAATGCAGAATAGATGAAAGCTCGGAGGTCATGATGGAAACGAAATGAAAACCTCGACTGGATTATGCCTCTAAGAGTATTCCACCCTCCATCAATTATAGGAGATGGCGGTTGCGATCGGTATGTGTCGATGGAAATCAGTGGGTTACACTGTAGGTCTAGGGTGTGTTATGAGAATGGCTAGTCAGTATTGGTTATGGAAGGGGTGGGAGCATTAACGTTGCCTTGGAAGGTGGAGCACCAATCACGAGTTTTTATTAGGATCCTCTAGGCAATTAAGCTTTTACCTAACGTTCGGTTCAGGAATAAGGCTGGGGAATAAGGAGAATAAGGGTCTATTCTCTGTTCGGCTGGAGGATAAGAATAAAGAGAATAAGGTGAAATAAGGGTATGTAAGTAGGATAAAAATAGGAATAAGAGTGAAATAAGATTGAATAACGAGGAATAGTCGTACCACTGAAAACCGTGTCGGAAGAAGAATTAACCTCTTATTCCAAGACTAATTCTCCTACCGAACACACCCAGAGAGTAATATGTGGTGGGTGGACATTACATCATCTCATCAACACATGGAAATGACATAGCAAATTTGATTAAAGCATACTTATCTTTTAAAGTATCGATATATATTTAGACAACTTTTAACTTTTATTTGGAAAGTGAGATATTTATAAGCCAAACAATTTACGAGTAAACTCTTAAATTTGAAAATCATTTTTGGATATATTCTTGGACTTAAATATTATTTCTAGTATATTTTTTGATCTATGAAAGGGTTAAGCGTCTATTAGATTGACATTATGTTTTTATACAGTGTTCCGATTGCATTTAATTGGCCAAATTTTACCTGGCCAACATTTTGTTGCATATCTAAAGTGGTTACCTTGAAGTTTTATATGTAACAGTCAATTTTAGTAATATATTTTTGAAAAAATATGGACTATTTTCATCTAATAATTTTAAAAGTAACGACCATTACACGCGTGCAATGTTCTAATTACACCATGTTTTATAATCTAATTCTAGATGGGAAATGGATGAAATTAATTGAAATACTAATTGGTTGGGTTTTTATCAGTTGTCCCCTATAAGATATTTATACCCCTTCCGTTTTTGGAATATCAGTTGTGTCCCTGGCTTCTCATTATTCTATCACTTGTGTTCCTCCGTTACTTTAGTCATCAATGAGTTGAACTCAACCATGGTTTTTTCAAACCATGGTGGGGTTAAGAGGGTCATAATTGTCTGAAAACTCCCCCAACCCATCCCTCGACCCCTCCTCTGTCACCTCAGCCCTCCGGCCTCATCCTTCATCATACTCGTTGATGCACGGAACTTCGTCCATGGCAGCAGTCCTCCGACACATCGGAAAAGAGCGAATCACAACGAAGGCAAATGTGTACAACTACTGGATGTTGTCGTTTGAAATGGTCTCAGGGATGATTAACGCAGAGGAGGGGATGATATTCTCCCCCACGAGAGACGTGGAAGCTGACTGAGGGGGAGGTTTGGCCCGGTGGTGGACGAGAGGCTGGAGGGAAGGGTGGACGTCAACGAGGAGGGGTGTTGGAGAAGGGGGGAGCAGGAGGAGCAGGAGGTGGAGGAGGCTGAGAGGGGGGAGAAGCAAAGGGTGAAGAAGGCCAGGGAGTGGGAGGAGGAGGAGGAGGCAAGGGCGGAGGTGGCTGGGGAGAGCTGATATATAAATGGTCAATCCCTAAACTAATAAAATACATTCGTAATGTGTAGAATTGTAGATCTATTTCTCTATTCCCCTCTCGGTTCCATCTCCCTCTCATTTCACTCTTGATTGCCAATATTCCACTCCCAGACTATCAGTGGCCCTCCCAATTGTTGTATTAAAATTGTATATTGGTTTTAATTGGAAAACCTATTAATTACAATTGGTATTCAATTTGGTTTCAATTGGGAAACCAAATAGTTTGGAGGGAAAGTTGGGAATTCCCAAATTTGAAACATGGTTGAGTTTGGGTGGAAGTTTAGTACCATACCTTAGAGATCTAAACTTTTGGTGGACTTATATATGAGTCCACACCCCAAGCTCTTGTAGCAATAGTAGAGAGGAGGAATGGAGGACCACACACGCGCGCGCGCGCTCCGCTCCGTCTCCGGCTCCGGCTCGGGAGAGTCAATTCGGATCTCGATACTTTTGTTGCGGGTTTCATTTGGCTGATCGATTAAATTAATTAGACAAATTAATTTAATCGCGATCACATTGGGAATCGGACTTGATCCAAACGGCTCGATTTAGCCGCGGGTTTGGAATTCGAATGGACACGCCCCGTTGACCACCATAGGGTTAATCTCGATACTTGAAACCGACTGTTCTACGGTGGAGATGGAAAACCCCTCACCCGATAGTCATAAGGCGCAATCTGCGTGGAAGGAACGCGACCGTATATGTCATGGTTGCATCTTGTTGACTCTGTCCAACACTTTGTTTGACGTATATTGTTCGTCCACGCAGACTGCGAAGGGGCTATGGGAAGACTTGGATCGGAAGTATAACACCGAAGATCTCGGTATTGAGAAATACTCCGTGGCCAAATTTTTGAAGTTTTCCATGGCCGAAGGAAAGTCAGTTTCTGAACAGGCACACGAGTTTTTACTCCTGCTCCATGATTTAGAGGATCTCGAAATGAAACTTCCAGAGAAGTTTCAGGTCATGTGCATCATAGAAAAATTCCCAAAGTCGTAGGAAGACTTCGGTATGACCCTGAAACACAGAAAGGGAAAAATTTCTATGGATGACTTGATGGTGGCAATTGCCATAGAGGAGGAACACAGGAAACAAAAACCTGTGCTTCCTGTTGATATTCAGGCTAAGGTCAATTTTATGACCTCGAAGGGCAAGGATAAGAAGGGAAAGGGTCCCAATAACAATAAAATGAAACCAAAGGGCAAGATCCAGAAAAAGGTAAAGAATAAACCCTGCTGGCACTGTAATCAGGTTGGCCATTGAAAAAAGGACTGTCCGTCCTTGAAGGCTCAACCTAAGGCTATAGACGGGAGTCCACAAGTAAACATGATTACTATGGGACTTGGGGCTAGCGAGGTTTATATCTCTGTAAAACCTGAACTATACCATATCCATGATCCAAATGAGTGGCTCGTGGATACGGGAGCCAATGTAAATATATGTTCTGACAGAACGTTGTTTACTTCTTATCAGACCTGCAATGGTGGGACTGTGAAGATGGGGAACGATTCTGCGGCCAGGGTGCTAGGGTCGGGACAAGTCAACTTGAGGTTCTCCTCTGAACGTGTCTGGACGTTGCACAGGGTGCTGCATGTTCCTGACATCAAGAAGAATGTGCTATCTAGCTCTATCTTAGTTAGAAATGGTTTTGAATTAAACTTTAAATGTAATAAAGTTGTTATTCTGAGACATGGCATTTTTTATGGAAAAGGCTATTTGGCTGATTTTGACTTGTTATTTAGAATTAGATGTGATTCAGTAAACATTAATGAATTGAATGTTTTGAATGCTGAATGTTCTAGTTCTGTGTCTCATGTTGTGAATAATCTAGAATCTTGTGATCTGTGGCATGGTAGATTGGGACATGTAAATCTAAATTCAATTAAAAGAATGATGAATTTAGAATTGATCCCTAAACTCACTATTGGTAAAACTCAAAAATGTGAAATATGTGTGCAAGCTAAGACACCTAGGAAGTCTTTTCAGTCTGTCTCTAGAGATAGTGAGATCTTAGATCTAGTGCACACTGATATCTGTGAGTTTAATGGTGTGTTGACTAGAGACAATAAGAAATACTTTATCACCTTTATAGATGATGGCAGTAGATACTGCTATGTATATCTAATGAAAACCAATGATGAAGCCTTAGAGAAATTTCTTATCTTTAAGAATGAGGTTGAAACACAAACAGGAAAAGTGCTTAAACGCCTTAGGTCAGATAGAGGAGGTGAATATACCTCTAACTTATTTGATGAACAATGCAAATCGTTTGGCATAGTTCATGAAGTTACGGCCCCATATTCACCGCAATCAAATGGGATAGCAGAACGGAAAAATAGAACCTTAACTGACATGATCAATGCTCTCCTACAAAGTTCTGGACTTCCAACCTATATGTGGTGAGAAGCCTTGAATACGGCTTGCCATATTCTGAATAGGGTTCCTCCGAGACATATGGAAAAGTGTCCCTTTGAACTTTGGAGAAATAGGAAATCGAGTTTAAGATATCTCAAAGTATGGGGCTGTCTCGCTAAGGTTTTAGTCCCAGAACATAAGAGAAAGAAACTTGGTCCTAAAACTGTTGATGTGGTCTTTTTAGGTTACCTAGAAAATAGCTATGCATATAGGTTCTTGGTAATTCGGTCTGAGATACCGGGCATAGATGTCAACACTATTGTTGAACTCCGTGATGCTACCTTCTTTGAGGATGTCTTTCCGTTGAAGACTGGGATTCCTCAGAATCTGACCATTGAGGGCGCCTCCACATCAGGATCTATTCCAGATCAAGTGGAAAGGATATCGAATGTGGGGGTTGAGACTCAACCTGAACCCAATGATCTTTCTGAAGAAAATGAGACAAGGAGGAGTAAAAGACCTCGGATAGCCAAGGATCTGGGTAGCGACTTCGTTGTCTACCAGATCGAGGGTGATCCACCAAGTTACAAGGAAGCCATGGCTTCGTCTGAAGCAAAATAATGGAAGGAAGCCATCAAATCTGAGATGGATTCCATTATGGCTAATGGGACTTGGGAGTTGGTTGATTTACCCAAAGGGTGCTCTACTATTGGGTGCAAGTGGGTGTTTAAGAGAAAACTTAGACCTGACGGATCAATTGAAAAGTACAAAGCCAGATTAGTTGCCAAGGGCTTTAGGCAAAAGGAAGGTATCGATTATTTTGATACCTATTCCCCTGTGACTAGGATGACCACAATCCGGATGCTCATAGCATTGGCATCTGTATATGATCTCTCTATCCACCAAATGGATGTGAAGACCGCCTTCTTGCATGGCTATCTTGAGGAAGAGATCTATATGGATCAACCGGATGGGCTTGTGACTCCTGGGAATGAGGGAAAGGTTTGCAAGCTTGTCAAATCCCTTTACAGATTGAAACAAGCACCAAAGCAGTGGCATGAAAATTTTGACAAGACTATTTTGTCATGTGGCTTTAAGGTTCATGAATCCGACAAGTGTGTTTATTCCAAGGTGAAAGGTGATGAGTGTATTGTCTTGTGCCTATATGTTGATGACATATTGTTGTTTGGATCACATATGAGGATTATTAATGAGACTAAGGCTTTCTTGAGTAGCAAGTTTGAGATGAAGGACATGGGTGTTGCTGATGTAATCTTGGGTCTCAAACTGACAAGGTCAGTTGATGGGATTGTAATTTCTCAATCTCACTATGTTGAGAAGGTACTTGAGAAATTTGGATATCAAGATTGTAAAGCTGTAAGCACTCCTTTTGATTCATCCAAAACGCTGTTTACGAATAAAAGTGGAGTACCTGTAGCCCAGCTTAGGTATTCACAAGTGATAGGAAGTTTAATGTATCTTGCAAATTGCACGAGACCTGATATTTCATTCTCGGTTGCAAAGCTGAGTAGATACACTAGCTGTCCTGACCGTACTCACTGGGAGGCTCTGGATCGAGTACTGAAGTACTTGAAGGGAACTATTTCCCTTAGTTTGCATTATGGTAGACATCCATCTGTACTAGAAGGATACAGTGATGCAAGCTGGATAGGGAAAATAAAGGAGTCTGGGAGTAATGGTGTCACATGGTATGTATTTACCCTTGAAGGCGGTGCAGTCTCCTGGAGGTCTGTGAAACAGACCATTCTAGCTCGATCCACTTTTGAGGTCGAGCTGTGTGCTTTGGACACTACTGGAATTGAGGCTGAATGGCTAAGGGAACTTCTGTCTGAGATTTCCATGGTAGGTCAGCATGTTCCTGCGATCTCGGTACATTGTGATAATATGACCACAATTGCCAAGATCAAGAGTTCAAAGTTCAATCAGAAAACAAAGAGACACATACAAATCAGACTTAAGACGTTAAGGGATTTGGTGTCTCGAGGAGTGTTGGCTGTGGATTTTGTTGGATCTAAAGACAACATGGCAGATCCGTTGACTAAGGGACTTGATAGATCTTTAGTCCTAAAGTCTAGGCTTGGGATGGGACTGAGACCCATTGGGAGTTCTTCTACAGTAGCAACCCAACCTATCTGAGTGGAGATCCCACAAAGTAGGTTCAATGTGGTAATACAAGCTGTTTGGAGAACTGGTTGGCACTCTAAGTTTAATGCGTAAGCATGAGTGTCTTATCCCTGGAAGCATGAGTGCCATTTAAGCTGCAAGTTTAGGAAGAGCGTAGGCTCTGAATGGGTTCAAGCCTTTGGGCAGGATGTTAGCAGTGCATCCTTGGAGAACGCCACCTATGTGAGTGTTACTGTGGGCTGCAGTTAAAGGAAGAGGGTCTTTCCTGAACACACTCATGAAACAGGATAAGAGTGCATGGCCTTTAAGAGCACCAACCCTGAAGATTGTACCAAGAACAACGCTTTGTTGTTTCTACCATATACTTTAACACCAAGGTCTGAAGTTCAAGACGTAGTTCACTTCGTTCCTGTTAAAGTGAAAGTAGTAAACTAAGGTAGAGGTTCAAACCGGAAGGTACCTTTACTTAAAGCAAAGTGTGGACAGCCGAAAGAAGTCTTTTAATTCCTTTTTGAATCTCTTTTTCAAATTGGTGAATTCGTGGGGGATTGTTGTATTAAAATTGTATATTGGTTTTAATTGGAAAACCTATTAATTACAATTGGCATTCAATTTGGTTTCAATTGGGAAACCAAATAGTTTGGAGGGAAAGTTGGGAATTTCCAAATTTGAAACATGGTTGAGTTTGGGTGGAAGTTTAGTACCATACCTTAGAGATCTAAACTTTTGGTGGACTTATATATGAGTCCACACCCCAAGCTCTTGTAGCAATAGTAGAGAGGAGGAATGGAGGACCACACGCGCGCGCGCGCACTCCGCTCCGCTCCGTCTCCGGCTCCGGCTCCGGCTCGGGAGAGTCAATTCGGATCTCGATACTTTTGCTGCGGATTTCATTTGGCTGATCGATTAAATTAATTAGACAAATTAATTTAATCGCGATCACATTGGGAATCGGACTTAATCCAAACGGCTTGATTTAGCCGCGGGTTTGGAATTCGAATGGACACGCCCGTTGAGGGGTGTTTTCGGAAACTGAAGGGACTGCGCGTTAGGGCACCCAAGCCCTTTTTTTATATCCCCCACCGACGCCGTTTTTCTTCACTCGCAAGAAAAAAAACTCTCACGTCGTCTCTCTCTCTCTGGTTCTTCCTCTTACGGACGAACGTCTTCCTCTTCTCCTCTCGGCTGCAGTTCTCTGAGGTACAATCGAGGACGATCCCGTTGGTGTGCGCCGACGAAGACCGTGAGCCATCGTATCCTGGGAGCGGATCGCCAGTACCCTACGCACCGGTATTGTGGGGGCGATATCTTCTCTAAGGACAGTCCATTTCATGGACGCTTCAGTGACTTCTAATCTAATCTTTATTTCATTTTGGTTGTCGCAATATGTTTATTGCTTTACCCTTTCTGGATCATGCCCTTATTTATGTTTCCGTTCACTTAATCGGTTCCTGTCTGCATATTATAATCGGATAATGATTGGGAAACAAACGATTAATATAATCTTATTCGGTGTTGTTTCTCTGTTAATTCATTTGGATCCGTTGATTTACTGTTTAATATATGCTTTGGTAATCTTTTTAACAACACCAATGTCGTCACCTCACTCTTGCGACTCATTACTGCTTGTCCTTTGCGACATTGAAGGTCATCTCGTACAATGTCTTTTGTACCATCTGACCTGAGCGCACAACCACTCTTCTAATCTTCGTCAAAAAAATATATTCGGGACAATTGTCTTTTACAACCTGTAACATTATCCATCGAATGATTGTATCAACTACAAATTCAATTGTACTAAACCCATCCAAAAATGAATAAATATTACTTGAATTCTCTTCCTTTTTATATTTATATGGTATATGATTCATTCCAAAAATTCATATTTTACCATAAGTATGACCTGGCAAACAAATTTCATTTCAAGTCCGTACTAAATAATAAGCATAATGTCCTATTGGCTACTTTACATTCAAGTTGGTTTTGTCTTGGATTCTCCATTGAATCTAAATGTTTTATTATTCTAGTAAGTTAATGATGTATTGTAGGGCCTTGAAGGACGCTCTATGGGAGTATTTTGGTTTTGGCATAACTTGATAATCTAAATTAATCACAAACTTCATTAATATTCGACCCATAATTCTAGGGCTAGTTTGCTATAAAGTACGATGAAATCCGTAGTCCGATGGATTAGATAAGATTTAAATATTTAATGGATGGATTGGATTAGAAAAAGTTGAAATCTGTTAACGTTGGATTGGGACATGAATCAAGATAAAATCATATTCAATATAATCCATGCGCACCTTAATTGAAGTTGTGATAGATTTTTTCTTGTTTGCATCAGATAGAGGATCTTTTTCAGTAGGCTTCGGCCTAGTGTACTTGATCTCAATAATATTCCATACATGATAATTGATAGATTCAAGGAATATTTGCATGTCAACCTTCTAGCAGTTGTATTCGGACCCTTCGAATGGAGGAGGCCTAATAATGGACTCGCTTTCGAATATGTTGCTTACTGAAGCTTCCATATCTGTTGATGATGCTTTACTTCATATCACTAAACATGTTATGATACCACTTGTGAGTTCATGAATATCGAGATGCTACTAGAGGAGAGGTGGATACTTGAATCGATAGTATAATAAAATATTTTGCAAATAAAGACTTGAGTACAATAAAATCAACTAAACAATCAAGTATACTACACAAGGTGTTACTGTGGAAACCTAATCGGGTCCAGACCACGACCTAAGTTTTCCTGACTCAAGTTTTCTGATTAGATGAACAACAAATTGCTTTATTATGGCCCAAGATAATTAAACAGATGTCTCATGCATTTACAATGCTTGCTAGCTTTACAACTTCGGATCGAAAATCAAAGTCAATACTAAAGGCCTGGTACTGTGGTAACATCAAGGATGGACAAACTTTGAATGTCCTATGACTTCATTATATGCGACATACTTAGAAGATCTACAAACAACATGCAAACTTTTGAATCTAACATTAAAGGTTCCTACAGTAAGGGTTATATAAAGAATATGGAAACGATGTTTTCATAATTTTTTCACAACAATATCATATAATTTCTCAACAATTATGCACATTGATATCATAATAAATTAGAGATATCTAGATAATACCAGGATATATGCACAAGCAATAATATCTCAATTAGTATAGGTGAATAATAATATATCAAAAAAGTAATATCACTAAAGTTGTCGTTTACAGAAAATATTCAGATTGATGACATGATAATTCGAAGACTTGGAAGAGATCAAACCCTACTTCTTAATATATTTTCTTCATGAAGTTATACTCAGAACTATTCTCTTATATTTATTGAAGAACTCGAATAACAGTAGAGAGACTAAGAAAAAAGCTCCTGGAATATTTTTCCTTACGCGTGGAGAGGTAGAGTGGATGTTGTGTCTTCTAATTTTGGGTATGGGGTTCCTTTTATGAAATCCAAGAAAATATGGCTATTGGAATTTATAAAGAAATCAACAAGATTTGCAACATAGGATGGGTCATGCAAAAGGAGTGATCGATCATCTAAAGTTGATCAATGAGACTATCAAGGTGATCGATTATCTGATGAATCTCTATTTCATCACCTTTATTCATTAATTTTCTTTTAAATCCCTAGTAAAATGTATATAAATACCTTTAATCTACAAGAAATAGCATTCACATAATTAACATGTAAATGATTTATACGTGTATTTAAATTCAGAATAAAAGAATAAAGGGAAGAAAAGGAAAAGAAAGGATATATAAAAGATATTGCCGGATCTTAAACCCTGAGACCATGTCAATATTGACTTGGTCAACAAAGAATAAAGTAAGGGAGATAAGGGCCAAATAATGTATACAAAACCATAATTTTATACACTGTAAATAGTTATTTTTACCTCATTTTATTCCTCTTTTTACACACCTCAAATAATAAAATATTCTACATGAAACTTATACAGAAAATAGATAGAAATTTATTAAAATAATTGCACATAAAAATAAGGCATAGTAAACCTGAGATACACAGATGAAAAAGATGTAAATAAAAATTCACATATCAATGTCTTCTCCATGTGAAACCAAAAATCATTAAACTCATCTCCATTGTATTAAAATTAAAATATCTATTAGTGAAAGTGATTTCATTTAAAATAGTGTTACGAGGCAAAAGTTAGCTTTCTGAGATCTGGTTGCACTATATACATGTATATTTTATTTATTTATTTATTCTTTATATTTTTACTATTCTTATATTTTAAAATACTTGTAAATATTATTTGAAACATAAGAAAAAAATATAAATATAAAATAAAACCATTAAAATGTATTAAAATAAATCATGGAATAAAATATATAGATGTATTATACCTATAATTTATATACCTATATTTATTTAAGTGTATAAATAAAATTAAATATAATAAAATGTGTAAAGATATATTTAATTATATTATAAATATATAAAATCTGTACATATGATAATAAAATTTAAAATACAAAACAAAAAGAAAATACCTGAAGTATAGCTAAATATGTATATGTATATGCTTATAAAAACTAACACCTAATAAATAAGGTTGTGAAAAAATATAAAATACCTATAAAATAGTTTTAAAATAAGAGATATTTTTATGTTTTGAGTTTTAAAAAATATAGCCAGTTGTTATTTTATTATTGAATTATAAAGTTTTTCCTCCATGTTTTGTCCTCATCTGGTCTGATGTGGACGATTGGGGCTCATTTTTTTGTTGACCCCCGGTCAACTCTCTGTCCCAGGCCACCAACCCTGTTAGAACCTATCACATGTCATCTTCTCCCATTTTTTCGGTTGATCCATCACTCCTTTTCACTTGATTTCTTATGCAAACACTAACCAATTACATCCTGATACATGCTTATCCCTTCGATCATTTGTATAAAGCCCTAATCGATTGGAAACCCTAATCTTTAAACCCCCTCTCACTCTGTCTATAAATAAGGCCCTCCGAGCTCCATTCCAAATTTAATCTCGAGGAAAATTCCCTGTCGAGGAAATTGCTCGACAAAGAGAGGGGACAGAGCCACGTGTCATTGGAGGGAGAGAGGAGGGAGAAAAGTGGCTATTAGTTGTGGTATTGATATAATATAAATGTTTTATTTAATAAATAAAAATTTCATGTTATATATATTTGACCCCCTTATATCTGAATAAAATTGAATATATATAATATAAATACAATAATTAACAGTTAACATGCACATGCTGTACATCATCAAATACGTATATATTCTTATCAATTCGCCCTCATATCTATTTTTAAGCGGATATGAATATGCATTTTTTTATTTCAATGGCTTGGGTACAACTAAGAATTTTTCTTTTTGTTTTCTTCACGTATATGGATATAGATATGGATAGATATTTTAGTTTTTTAGAATCTGAAAACTGATATGGTTATGTATGTATATTGTGTTGCCGTATATCAATTTTTGTAGATATATACCTAAATATTACACATGGACACACATGTTATATTGCACTTTGGACTAACTTTAAATGGAGAATGAAAAATATGTTCATCTTTAATATTATTTTACAAACTATATTAAATCAACATATTATTTGATTTTATTTATTATTTTGTTTTTTTAGTTTAGCCATTTTGATTTAGCAATTTTTGGTTAATATAAAGTTTGTAAATATTCTTCAAAGTATAAATGTTAGAAGACATTTATTATTCGTAATATAATTTGTAAAGATTGTACTTGAATTATGATGATCAATTTTCATATATGTATTCATATTTAAGGGTATGGTTCGCAATTTTTAATACGCATCTGCTTGCAACCCTATTTCTTTGTATATTTATTCTAAAATAGATATAGATATACATATACATATATGATAGGGGTTATGTGCATATATCTATATTTTTTGGCAACCCTATTTGTAAAGCATTGTATAGTATTACTTATTTGAAAATATCAACTTTAATTGTATTATCTATCATCACATTATTAAACGCGTATTAAAGTGAAATGAAGAGTTTTGTAAGGATATTTTTATTAATACAATACTTGTAGAGATTATTATATGAGATGCATGTTTACATGTGTATTTTATAAAAATTCCTTCTAAATTTTAGTGTCAATCAATTACAAAATTACTGAAATTCCAACTAATATTGACAATTAAAATAAAAAATAAATTAAATAAATAATATCTAAATAATTTTAGCCCCTCGTTCAGCTGCAGTTTGAAGCCTCACCATGAAACTTTTCGTAATTACACCAGAAGTGGAGGCTCCAGCAGGTCGACAATACTGAACTTGTCATCGCATCTCGCAAGCCTGACAACATCACAGTGAGGCAGAGCTCACTCACCTCGTTGCTAACTCCAACCCGAGCGGATTCTGTTGTACAGGTCTCGTGTGTCTGAGCCACATGAAATCCAGAATTTTTTAGCCCGTATTGTAAGAACTGCTCGATCTTGATCTAGCGACTGAGACGTGCAAGACCTTTACAACAGACCTCTGTTGTACAACAGAGGATCTGCGCTCAGCTCCAAGAGCCTCGATTGATACCAAGACTATGTCAGCCACCACTACACCTTGGTCAGACCGGACTTCATGTCCATTGTCATCAAGAAACTATAATCTTTATGTCGCACAAGCGTAAGATAGGCTAGAAAAAGGTAATAGAGAAATTACAATTTTTTGCGAGGCATAATTCCAATATGTACGGCTTCATGTGATAAGTATAACTCCTCCCAAAGTCTGACTTCCCCCTCCAATGGCACTCCTAATAAGAAAATTTAGTTTGACCGTGTAGATTATTATCGGTGATTTTGGATCTGCATCGAGTTGGGGTACCTGTAGAGTGAATCAAATTCAGTAAAGGAACCCATTCTAAATTTATTTTTAATTCAACTCCAATCTAAAATTTCATTATATATATTTGAGTCAAAGAATGCTCGAAGGAATTTAGGTGATAATAATATTAATGCAGGAACAAGGAAGGGGGCAAGTGATGGACACTATATCGGAGATCCAGGAGAGGCGTGACGCGGTGAAGGAGATAGAAAAGAACTTGATGGATCTGCATCAGGTCTTCCTGGACATGGCAGCACTGGTGGAGGCACAAGGCCAGCACCTCAACGACATCGAAAGCCACGTAGCTCACGCGAGCTCCTTCGTGCGTCGAGGGACCGAGGAGCTCGTTGTTGCCAAGGATATCCAGCGGAGCTCCAGACGATGCATGTGCATCGCCATCATACTCGGGGTGGTACTCGTCGTCGTTATCGTCATCCCTGTCCTCTCAGTTATCATCCCTAGGAACTAGGATAGTGGAAAGATACACGCATCGGTGACGGCATCATCTTGGTCTAGACATAGAGATCTTTGCAAATCGATCGGCAGGAACAGAGGTGAGAGTAAGTAGTTCTTGGCCATTCAAGATCTTGTAGACGACGATGTTTTTTTTATCATTGATCGTTGAATGCCATGATATGTAGTCCACGTCTCCTTTATTTCCCCCTTTCAATGTCTTTTCAAATTTTTGAGCATCACTGTAAATGTATTTCTTCTTATATTTGGGGTTGTTATGAGTTTTTTTTCTTGTAAAATATGCATTCTTCTGAGAATTGCTTGTTTGTTTCCTTGTTATTTTATCATGCTTGTGAAAATGCTTATTTTGTACCACATGTCTGCCGATTTCAAATGATACAAGTTTATGTTCCGAAATCATCTGTCTCTGTCGACTCATGGAAGGCTCAACACGTTATGTGTCCTTAATTATATGGTGATATGGTGTTTAACGCTCATAAGACGATAGCGACTGCAGCATTAGGAGCCGCCGAAGCGATGACCACTGATGGCGTAGGCTACCCTTAACCTAACGCTATCATCTCTCTCTCTCTCTCTCTCTCTCTCTCTCTCTATATATATATATATATATAGAGAGAGAGAGAGAGAGAGTAAAATGGGGCTGCACCCATGGGAGAGTTAACTTAGCTCCCTCGCGGCATTTCGCCCGGTTTTTTTATTTTTTTTTGAAAAAATTCTTCCCTGGATTTACATCAATATATCCCTATATTATGTCATTAAAATTTCGCGCAAAACAGAGACTCCTACGACCTCCATCCAGACGTGGTCGTTTTTAGCAATTCTGTTACCGTTAAAAAATGACTGTCTGGATGGAGGCCGTAGGAGTCTCTGTTTCATACGAAATTTTAATGACATAATATAGGGATATAGTGATGAAATTCCACGAAAGAAATTTTCAAAAAAAAATAAAAAAATAAGGCGAAATGGGGCGGGGGAGCCAAGTTAGCTCCCCCCAGGGGGCAGCCCCATTTAACCCATATATATATACAAGAAATTGAATCTAAGACACAGGAAAAAAAGTTTGAATATCCGTCGCCATATCTTCTGATGTTAAAGTTATAACAATGAATATTACTCATTACCAAATCATCTTTTTTATTGTTAATTAGCAACAAATGTCATATTCGTTGTTAAAAATTCATATAACAATGATTTTTTCATTGACTTATTTGTTCCATATTAATTTTTGCCAAATTTAGCAATGATTTGAAGAAAATGATAATGAATAACCATTGTTATATGATTCGTTGTGAAGAATATATAACATAGAATACCATTATTCGTTGTGAATTTAAAGAAGTAAGCAATGGATACATGTTTAACTACGAAAGATACAACAATGAATATTATTGCCTTAGGTCAATTTTCTTGTAATGTCGGGTACACCTTCTCTACACTCACCTCCCTCTCGTATTTTGGCTGACAATATTCGGGTACACTATCCTCCTCTCCATTCCTTCACTTGTGGGTCTGCAATTTAAATTTTTTTTCTTCAAGTGACAATTATGGATCAATATATTGGTAAACTTGACTCACATCTTCAGAGGAACAAGACGAATTCAGTGACTTTCTGCGATGGGAAAGCTCGAGAAAAAATGATAAAAACTTGGAAACCCAAATTTAAACCTCGACCTTTTGATAAACCTTTCAAACCCGAATGTTTTTATTAACCAATGCAAGGCATTGGCTTTTGTTTTAGTTGTCTTCAAAAAAAGGGGCATATCAAAAAGACATTGCCTTCCGCCAGTTTTTTTGCTTCTCTGCAAGAAGGCGGACCATATTGCTATAGTACTTTCTTCTACAATGGCTCCATGTAACAAAACATACAAATGCCAACACCCATCCACCTGTCAAATGGAAACAAAGATTATTAGGAAAATTTCATCACTTTGAAATCCTAACCAGACAAGCAAGGAAAATACCTCATCAGACACTTGCCTTCTATCAAAATTGATGCAAACTTTATTGACACGCCTCTCACATCCTGCAAAGCCATCGGTTGATGGAATGCTCATCTTGTCGACCTAAAGGATGTTAGTCATGTGAGCTTGAGGTGAACCATTTAGACAATAAATGTTATTGCAATCTTTGATATATCAATAAAGATTATTAACTTATTTCACTCCATGTCTGAGATTAAATGAATGAATGCATTTATAAGGCCCCTTAGTGCAATTAGGATTATGTATCATGACCATATTAATAATCATACAATTGTTGAATCAATGATTGAATCATAGAGGTTGTTGCTTGAATGATATCTAAAGAATCACATTGAGAACTCATCAAGCACCATCAAATGATTATTAAGAGGTGATCTCCAACCTGAGAAGGAGATGGCAATCCTTCTCTAAAGGCTGATATCCGACCTACATCTTGATACAGGTTCTTTGTACAGGAACATAGATTCAGAGGTGTCATATAAGTTAGGTCAAATAATTGACTTAACAAGATTGAGATAACCAAGACCTATGTCATATATTGTCATGATATAGGCATGTATCCTCTAACCGGAGACAGGTGCAATGCTATATGTCTAAGTATGTTCACTTGGTAGACCGATAGGTTGATGACTTAATCAAGGTCTATACACTGACGAGCTGGTGTCCATACAAAGGCATATGAGTAATACGATCTCTCAAAGGGATCATACAGGTTTACTACTAAATCGGAAGACAAGAGCTCACTCATGAGATGTTAGGACCAATCAAATTCCATGCATGCTTGTCTTGTTTTGGAAACGTGACAAGAATTTGTAGGTATGATATATGCTTTTGGAAAGCATATAATCAATACCAACTCCCAATGATCGAATGAAAAACTTAATGATAAAACCATGAATAAGGCGATCTAAAAGTGATATAAAACTTCGAGATTATGCTAGATCTTCCAATATGCAGGATGTACGGGTATTAGGAATACTCGAGGGTGATGTGATCATAAACGATTGTATAACCATGACGCTTTCATTCCAAGGGAGTAATGAAACGGGTTTTGATTTTAGTGACTCCTCTCAACGGAGAAGTAATCTAATCTTAGTCTAAATGTTGGACATTGATCTGAATACCATTCAGATACAATGAGAAGATTATATTTATGACTTTGATTTAATCAAGTATCTTTGAGAGGTCCTCAAGATCTAGATTTGAGATATGATCTAACATCCATGTCACTACATGTGGAACGTACAATCGTCATGTCCTTATCTCCAAGTATCCGCTGAGAAAGCGCATTATTCTTAAAAGAGTTCAAGAATAATTCCATTGTTGAATAATGTATCTGAGCATTGAGAAATTGATAATTAAATGTGATTTAGTTATCATGAATAATATGAATATGATTCATATTATTTGATACATGAGAATGTAGATCCAAGATAATTAAAATGTAATTTAATTATCAAGGTTATGAAGAATGTGGATATCACTATCCATATTAATCACATATATTATAAATATAATTTATAATATATTAGAGAGATTTAATTGTAAATAGTATTTACGAATTAAATGTTGATGTGAATTGGATTCACATTGGATAATTAATTGAAATACAATTTACATTTATTTTGGATGTGTGAATATGATTCGTATTTTTCAATGGCGTGATTGAAATAGTCAAAAGATGATTTAAAATTATTTTTGTGAATAAAATTATAATAAAAGTTGTTGCAAATAATGAAGGATTATGCGAGAAATAATATCTCACATAATTGGAAAAAGGAAGACACCTTCCAATTATGGAGGGTGGACGACCACCCTTGACTCCTAAAATCAAGGAGGTCGTCCACTCCATTATTGGAAGATGGCTAGCCTCCTTCATAATCCTTTTTATGCATATTGATTTAATTGAATTAAATTATATTGATGGTTATTCAATATATTTAATTTATATTAATTGTCGTTACAAATTTTATGCAACAAAATCATGGATTTTGATTAAAAACACAAAAAGTCCAAACCATTGATTTTGTAAAGCACATGGATTGGAATCCATGAACACCAAATTAGTTTAGAAGAAATTGCAACCCTCACTCTTCTTTTACAACATAATTATAAAAGCATTCTCTCTCTCATTCTCGTCATGCGCTCCCTCTCTCTCCCTCTTAAGAGTGGTCGTCCACCACTTGACCTAGAGAGAGTTGTCGTCGTCGCTACATCGTCGTGCTGCCACATCGACCGCTCTTGGATCTCCATCTTCTTCGGTGCCCCTCATTCGTGAATAAGACATCGAATTTTGTGAGATGAAATCAGGAGATTCATTACTCATCTTTTCAACTTGGATTGCGAAAATCACGCAACTAATCCATGCATTCGCAAGTGTCTCCCTAATCGGACCGGACTTGAAATGGGAGGTCTCTTACTTCAGAGACATTGATCGCAACCGCGCTTCAAGAGATATGCATATATCTTCTTTGTGGTTTTGATGGAACGATTCGAGAAGTGTTCATCGCGTCAAGTGATTTCATCTCTTTAAAATTTTAAATTCCATTGCCCCGAGCAACTAGTATGACTAATCACTCTCGATCATATATGATTGGATCTCATACTTCTGTGATGCACTGAGGTTTAGACTCTAGCCTTCAGAGGGTTGATATTTTCATGGAATCTCTGACAATAAAAAGCTTGCTACTCTAGTGCCTAATAGTTGAGTTGTCCGATGATTTTTGCTCCATTAAATGGGCAAAGGAGTGCATGCCTCTCAAAATTGACCTGGAGGCCTTCGGATCATGCTTGACGATATCCAAAAAGCAACCTATCATGCAAGTAAACTCTAAAAAGAGGTTCAAATAGCCAACTCGCCTGACAACTAACACAGTTGATGGGGAAACTATCTTCTTCTGCAAGTGGTCCCCTTCCTTTGGGGCCAAAAAAGTTGAAGAAGTGAGAGCATATCGGGTGACAGTGCTCAGCCTACATTTACACCATTGCTTCTCATAGATACATATAAGATACATATCTTTATTTATTTAAGTAGACAAATAAATTCTAAAAATATATTAAAATTATGTAAATATACTAATAAAAATAAAAATGAAATATATACAAGTAAATATACCTATATATGCATGTAAAAATTAACACCTAATTAATAATCTTCTAAAAATAAATAAAAATCATACTAAAATACTACATAAAATAAAAAAATATTTTTTATATTTTGACTAAAAAATTAATAAAATCATTTATTAATTTTTATTAGATTTACAAGTTTTTTGTTTTATTCTTTGTCTTGTAGTGGTCCTACTGGACCACTCGCAGGCGAGGGACTGTTGATTGGGGTCATAGCCCCTCTCTCCTCCCCTTCCCCCAGGCGCCTCTGCATCTGTCAGACTCCAAGGTTTTCGCCAATTTTTCCTGCTTGATGTACTCATTACCTGGCTCCCTAATCTGAACGAAAGCTGTTGATGTGAGTCCCGGGAATCTCTCCCAAGTTTAGGATTGAATCAATCTTCATCGAGACGATCAATATCCTCATCGCAAGTTGCCATCTTCACCATGTCTATAAATAAGACCCCTCGCCTTCTTTCCGATTTTGATCCCATTATACCTATTGTAACCCCATAACCTTGAATCATTTGAACCCGTGGTGAGAGCATGAGGTCCGTGGAGGTCTTGGCATGGAGAAAGGAAGTGGATTTGGTAGTCCAGGTCTAGTTGAAGCTTAGCTCTAGTGAAGCCTTCCTATGCACCCTATCATGTTGGTAAGAGATGTCAGTTAAGTTTAATTTAATGTATTTTTTAGTGCAAATTTAGCAATTAATCCTTATGCAAAAATATATTTTTGTAGGGTTTAATTGGTAATTATGCAAAAATATATTGTATGCAAATGACTTATTTGCTTTTTGGGTCCTTATGAAAGTTGTAGATATCATTGTGATCAACAATTTTTATGTTGAACACTTTTTAGTTTGAACCTTTCCTCTGTTTCTTTCCTTATTTTTCTTTTATTTCTCTTCTGACGATGGCTTCATTTGTTGAGTCCAACCCTTCTCTCTATTTCTCTCCTCGACAACGATCGTTAAGCAAGATGATGTTGTTCCAGAGTCTAGTAAGCGGTTTAAACCCTGATGCAAGGATTAGTTAGTGCCTCTTGTGGAGGAATCTACATGGGATGTCACTAGGACACAATTTACTATGTATTCGAAAAACTAGTGACATGAGTCGTGCACAAACCACAAGTCGGGCGTACATGCCCAACCCCCTTTCACTCATATCAAAAAGAAGGGGAAAGAAGACTGTGAACAATATATCCACTGACCAAAGTGTCAACATGGGAATCATAGCTGATAAGCTAAAGATGATGGAATAGATACACAAGAAGGTGGACAAACTCCATAAATTCACTGATCTAGAAAATTTGTCCAAACTTCCAAAGCAGATGGAGGAGCTTGTTGATAGGGTATTGATAATCTCGGAAATCGAGTGCGGTTGTATCGACTCACAAGGCGAGTCAACAGTCGGTGTTTGACTACACAAAATCTGAAATTAATCAACAATTAACACACACTAAAGATCAATGAATTAGAAATAATGTGGAGTTAAAATTTATTTTTAACTCTGCACAAATGGTGTATAGCGATAAGTATGTAGAGAGTTCGAACACAGGGAGCAAACAGGGTAGATCAAAAATTTGTGCTCAAGTGTGTGTGTGTGGCAAGTGTCTACACTAAGCAAGCAAACAATGAAATTTTTGTGGGTTTTTAATTTTTAATTTTTTATTTTAATTTAATTTTTAATTTTGTATTTTGATTTTTAATTTTCTGATTTTTATAATTTTATATTTTATATTTTTTTTCTTTTTCAATATTGGAATTTAAAAACAATGTAATGAAAGGCAAGATAAAATATTTATAAAAAAATAAGCAAAAATCACCAAAAATTCAGAAATAAAATGTTTTTGATATTTTTAGGATTTTTTACTGTTTTTGTGATTTTTGGGTATTTTTCAAGGTGTTTTTGGTATTTTTTAAATACTGAAATAAGAGAAAACAGTGAAAAAGTTGCTGGCTGGGGATAAAATGGGAATTAAAATCATCAAATCGCAACCAAAATTTTTCACTCTATTTTTCAAATAAAGAGAACAAAATAAAGAACAAACAGGAATTAAGTTTGTGTTTTTTGGAGTTTTCTAGGATTTTCTATATTTTTTTAAAGTTTTTGAGTGTTTTTAAATTTTTAGTGTTTTTCTTTTGAGATTTTTAATGATTTTTGGACTGACACTAAAATAAGATAAAATAGACACTAGGTAATGTTTTTGGAATTTTTCGAGAGGTTTTAATATTTTTTTTGGCATTTTCTAATCTAGACAGTGAATAAAAAGCAAGTTTTTGATTTTTAATAAATATAAAAATAAAATAAAATCAAAAACTAAAATGTTGGCGTGGTAGAACAAGTGCACAAGAACTTAAGTTCAAAATTTGAGAATTTTTGGAATTAAAATAAGCCTCCAAATAAATAGATCAAGTGAGCAAGAAGTAAAGGCCTGGCAGGGGCTTTTATGCAAATAGATAAGACTATAGGGGCACGCCTGCAATTTTCACCAAAATTTTGCACTAAAACAAAAACTTCGTGGATTGTATATCAAAACCAAAAGCCGCAGGGGCTTTTCTACAAAACTCTCAGGCCCACGTGCGTTACACGCGCGCCTGGGAGGGGCTCGGATGCAAAACCACAGAAGTCCGAGGGTTCAATTGTAAATATTACAAAAGTAAATCAACTGCAGACGAAAGATAATGGTTCAAATTTAAAATACAAAACAGGCGGGGCTTATCTTGCAAAATGCCCAGCCAAGGGCGCGATCTGACGGTGGGAGGTATCCCACTTAGCCACATGTTGCGCTATGGGGCCGCGATACCCCTTCGTTGCCTGCGGCTGTGATTAGATCTGTCAGCTTGATCGGACGGTGATGGTTGGACGAGATCCAACGACAGTTGTGGCGCGCCAAGAACAGCGGTCGATCGTACGGCGATGGAGATGCGAGGATGAACGCGTGAAGAACACGGCCTGGTTGAACTTGAGATTCCAAAATCTTCACCCTCGACGCGCTTTTCTCCCCTCCGAGGACATCAAGATCCTCCTGGAAGCTTTCTTAAGCAGCTGGCAGCTTCAAAAATGGCTTGGGAAGGCCAGCAAACCGTCGCGGCGTGGGTGGTCGGGGACTGCTCCAGGTGGGATATGTTTCCGCAAAAACGAACCTAGGTGGGGTTCTGTCGATCCTGGAACCTGCAAGGGAAGCGCGAGCACGACAGTAGAGGGTCCCAGGGTCCTAGCGTGTGAATGCGGGATTGGTGAGGCGAAAAATGAAGCTCGCCGGAGCTTGCTCCGGCGAGGGGGTTGATGGTGGCGTGTTGTCGATCAAATCAATGACGAAAAGCACGAAATAACTCCTAAGACTAACAGCAACCTACTAACGAGAAAAACAAGAAGAAAAATGCCCTCGAGTGGCGTGTACCACGAGGAAGAGGACCTCACGGCGGTGGCCGGAGATGGAGGTTGGAACACGGTGTTTGGAGTCTCGCCGCACCTCGACTGCAGTGGGGGAGGATTCTCCTGTCACGAGAGCTCGCCCTCGACCCTCACCTGGAAGCTATTGGCGCCCAAAAACCGGTTCAAAGAGCTATGGGAAGTGAGGGGCGCGGTTTTGAACATGGTGGAGGTGCGATGTTCGAAGCTCGATCACGGGCGGATGAAGAAGATCTGGTAGGATCTAAGAGATCGGCGGGCTAGGTGGATCTACAGTGAACAACTTTCATGAAGGAAGCAGCTGCCCTCGAGCAACGCATCAATGGCGAAAAAATCGAGAAGAGAGGGTCATAGGCATTCTGACACGCTGCAGGAGAAGGCCAGGAAGTTGACTAGTGGGTCAACTTTCCAGCCACCTGGTTGGTCCACGTGGACCAACCAGAAAAATCCGCAGGAAAAAATACTTCTAAAATCGATAAAAAAATAGATAATGATTTTATTGATTTTTAATTATAAAATAAAAAATGTTTATTTTTTTATAAATTATTTTATTATGATTTTTAATTACTTTTATGAGGTTTATTTTTACAAGTTACCTATTATACCCCTATATAGGTATATTATCTATATATTTGACTATTTGATTTTTAATTTGTTATCTTAATTTTATTATTTTTATTTCTTATTTTTTTTAAATAATAAAACACTTTTATATACAAAAATATATTTTTATTTTATTTTTCTGATTTATTTTGTATATTTAATAAAATGTAAGAGTTTTTTGTACAGGTATAGGTATAGGCAGTATACCTATGTATTCTTTATACAAGTATTTTTATTTTGTATTTTCTTTGCATTTTTATTCTGATTTTGATTTCACAATTGTTATAAGTAATATTTACATAATTATAAAAATATAAAAACGCAAAAATAATGAATAAACAATAAATTGAATATTTTATTCAGTACAAGTATACAAAGTGGGTCCAAAACTCAACTTTCAAACCGTAGCTCCGCCAAATGCGAAACCACCACCATTAAATAGCTTATTTTCTTCTATATACAATCAAAGGTGAGTATGCTGCATTTGGAGTTGTCAGTTGTGAGATACGGGTCTGGGAAGTTGGGATTTTGGATTCTTATTCAGACCATAACTTTTTATCTGTACATTGTTTTTCTGTGAAATCAATTTTGTATTTTTCTTTATTTTATTATCTACAACTTTCATGTACAAAGTTTCTTTATTTGATGAATAAAAAGTGGAACCAAAAATAGGTCCCAAAATGAATAAAGAATGAATAGAAATTATAGGCATTTATACTGTATTTATGACCTTATCTCCCCCTACTTCATTCCTTATCGACCTATTCATCAAGATGCCTAGGTCTCGGGGTTTCGGGTCATAAAATATTTACAATATTTTATTCTTTTTCTTTTCTTTTATTTATTCTATAATTTTGGCTTTAATTATAGTATTTTATACACTAAATAGATGCACATGCATGAGTGCTAAGATGATGATTTTAAGGGTATTTACTGGCATTTGCTAGGGTTTTTGGTGCCAAAATGATAGAATAAAGATGATGAAGTGTGGATTCATCAGGTATCCAACCCACCCTGACTACACCCCCTACCCCCCATACACCAGATTCATTACATTCAAGGGCAAAGGGTAGGGCAACATAGCATCTGGGGTGGAGACCAATCTTTCACCCATTAGACAAAAGAAACCTCTGCCTAGATAGTTTACAAGAACATCCACAAGTCATGGAGATCAATGGACTATGGTACAATCTCGATCTAGTAAACCGACAGGTTCCCGATTCAACTCCAAACCACCGTCCACCACAGTCTCGTCCCAGCTATCAGCCTCAACAATAGCAACATAAGGGTCCTTACCAATAGCCTCGTCGTAGTTGCCAGCAACCGCAATAGCAACAGTACCAGCACCAGGGCGAACAAGGCCAATTTCGTCCCACCAATCAAAATCAGCAACCCTAGATCAGGCAGGGTCAGAAGTCCTCATCGTCTATCTCTTTCGAACTCCAGAGAGTATTGGACTAACTACATGATATAAGGGTTAAACAGTGAATAACTTTTGATTCCTTTATCCAAATTAAGTGATTTTGGTCTTGTTGGAAAGCTTGTTTAATTCTCTACATGTTTGTGTATTTAGATAATTCATTTGACACTTAATTCATGCACTCCCTGTTATAGAATTGTATTGACAAGTTTGGCTCCTTAATTGAATTGGAGATTGATATCTTGTGTATTAATCGATCGATTAAAGCCATGAAATAATTGAATCATTAATCAGGATCACTAATCTATTTTACTAATTTTCTTTATTCATGATTAGTTCATCAATAATTAATTATGTGGAGTCATCATCCCATTAAGGACATGAAAATGAGATCTAATCACTTTACTAATTGGATTGTTTATCATTGATTAAAAGACTCATTGATAAATTCAGAAGCTTTGTTGTTATTTGCATTATTACGTATTGATGTTGTATTTTTTATTTTCATTTAACTTAAAAAGCATAAAAAATTCTTTTAAAGAAATTGCACGACTTTGTATTTTGCATTAACATACTTATTTAAATATTCGATACTTAAATTAAGTCATAGAATTGCTTGTGTCTTTGCGTTCGACCCTGTACTTCCCAGGTATAAATTAAAACCAAGTCCTCTTTGCAGAAATTTTGACTTGGTTTGGTTTGGTTCTCAAAATGAATGTGCTACAACGGATAATTACTATCATATGCTTTTTGCGATTCATCAATGGTCACTATGAGAACATAGTTCATGTTAAGTATAGAGGGTTGTATTACACAAACACACACTTTAGATATAACTCGTACTTTAAAATAATTTGAATCTTATTTTGGGTAAGGGGAAATCAACAAAAAGATTGAATAATTCATGTAAAAATGTTGTGAATATGATCAATAAATTGGTTTGAAAATATTTTACAAATGATTTGAAAATTGGTTGTAAAAATATCTTGAAAAATCTTTCCAAACCCTTTGGAAAATATTTGTAAAATGTTTGAACTGGAGGAAAATAATAATAATGATATATCTCTTAGCAAATATTTGCATTGTAGAACGGTTTGAAAATACTTTGCAAACGATTTGTAAAAATGGTTGTAAAATAAATTGAAAAATATGTTCATACCTTTGAAAAATCTTTGTAAAATTATTTGAAACCTTTATAAAAATGTTTGTAAAGATATATATTATATGTAAAATAATTTTTTCAAATAGTTTGTAAAATATTTGTAAAAACTTTTTTATAAGAGAAAAGGGAAGCTACATCATGATGCAGCTAACCTTAGCTACATCAGGGGCAATTTCGTCCTCTTTTTTTAATTTTTTTTCGAAATTTCCACGATGGATTTTCATTACTATATCTCTCTAATATGTCATTCAAATTTCGTCAGAAACAGAGACCCCTACGCCTTCCATCAAGACAATCATTTTTTAACGGTCACAGATTTGCTGTTTTTTAACTGTCATGGATGGAGGCCGTAGGAGTCTCTGTTTCTAATGAAATTTGAATGACATATTAGAGGGATATAGTTATGAAAATCCATCATGGAAATTTCGAAAAAAAATTAAAAAAAAGAGGACGAAATTGCCCCTGATGTAGCTAAGGTTAGCTACATCATGATGTAGCTTCCCCATCCTCTTTTTATAATTATTTTGAGAACACATGTATAATTTTGTAAATATTACTTCAAATAAATTTCTTTTATAAAATGGGTAAATAAAAACCTTGTGTTGATTTGTATATATGCATACACTCAACTTTGTGAATATTTGTGAATACTTGCACATACACATTGCACTAAATTTTTCAAAAAAAAACCTAAATAATTGAAAATTTTTCTCAAAACACCACAAAAATTAGCGAAAGCCTTTGAAAAAAACTCTAAACATCTGGAAAACCCCTTTGAAAAATCCCATAAAAAGATTAAAACCAGAAAATATATTCCATAAAAATACCTTGCATTTGCATTTTCTTGAATGATATCGACTATTGAACTAGTCTAAGCAAAATCTGAAGAGTGGAGCTTGGTTATGACCTTCATACATTTAAATTCACAAGAACCTTTGTAGGAACTGGTTTTGAGGCTTCTCATGTCATCTTTACTTTATTCTTTAAGACCGTAAGACTATGTTCACATGTAATGTTGGTATGCCTAAGAAGAATATTTTGAGACATGCATAGCTTTTTGGACAGTGGTCTAACTTGCACACCTGCACCTTATACTTTGCTCTACTCAGTTGAACAACGGAGGGTTGGATTTGTCAACATGGGAGACAAGCGAATTGAAACATACGAAGTCCAATCTATGGCCATTATACCCCAACCCAATCCAGTAGTGGCGAGGTCCAAGACAGGATGTCGTGTGTTGCAATAATGCTTCAAAAGAGGGATAGTATATTGGCTCAAGAGGAAAAGTCCTTATGTAAATGTTGTTGTAAATAGTATTCAAACAAATACAAAACCAGAAACTCAAAAAAAAGTAGACGGGCAAAAGTCAAACCCCATCGAAGTATGTATAAATAAAGCAAGTCAGTAAAAGGAATCATGGATGCATGCAGTTGGATGACTTGGCTACAGTGATCAGGCATCCTAGGATAGGTAGCTACACTGGCCACTGTCCATTCTTTTCTCCACCTCCTCCTCTTCAGCCGGTTGCACTTGAACTTAGAAGGGAATGCCCTGCTCCAAGAGTAAAGAGTTGATGGATTGGAGAATTAGGGTCTCCGTTGTTAGAGAAGACCACCTCTTTACCGCTTCAACTGAGAGGAGCTACACATCACTGACACTATACAAGATAGATTCATAGTCATAAGAGTTTGTGTATGAAAAGGCTTGTTCTGATCTGTCTATTGAGGAGAATTGAATAGATGATTGTTGGTCTTAAGGACTGTTAAGTTTTAAATGCTATTCCCATTAAGGTTCCGACAAACTAACAATCCAAGGTCTAAATACGCTCCAAATTTTGATTTTATGAAGATAACTTTAAGAATCATTACCATTCTAAGTTCTTTATTTTTCTTTTCTTTTCTTTTCTTTCTTTCTATGCACTCATTATCATGAGTGTTTGCTAGGGACTAGCAAAAATAAGTATAGGGGAGTGATGAATTGTCATTCATGCACATTAATTCATTCATTTTAGGCTTTATATCCCTAGTAAGTATCAATAATACGCATGAATTAACACTTGAATAATAACCTATATAGAGTGTATAAATACCTATAATTAAATCCTAAAATGAAGGAATAAACAAAAGTAAAGAAAAATATGGGAGGTATCATAGAAAAACATTGGGACATGTATATCTATATTTTGACCTAATTATTTATTGTATATATTTTATCCATACTATGTTTTCAAATAAGTGTACATAGTGCATATAACATATTAAAACTAAGAATAAAAATAAGTTAATCTTAAAAAGACCAAAAAGAATTATTATATATTTATATTAAATAACATGTATATTATATATATAGTGTGCCTACATGTGTAATTATTAATATAAATAAATAAATATCTCAAAATATATATATTAATACCTATTAAATAATATTATCAATATAGATTCTTTAATAATGGTATTATATATGTAAATACCAAAATAAAAAAATATATTGTATATATTAATAATACTTATATATAAAAATACATAAATAATTAAACCTAATAAATAAGGTTATAAATATTACAATAGTAAAAAATAATATATTAATTAAGGAACAAAATTCATGTTTTAAGTTAAAAATAAAATCATTTTCTATTGAGGAAAGGGAAGCTACATCATGATGTAGCTAACCTTAGCTACATCAGGGGCAATTTCATCCTCTTTTTTTATTTTTTTCGAAATTTCCACGAGGATTTTCATAACTATATCCCTCTAATACATCATTCAAATTTCGTCGGAAACAGAGACTCCTACGTCCTCCATCCAGACAATCATTTTTTAACGGTCTCAGATTTGGTATATTTTACCTGTTCTGGATGGAGGCCGTAGGAGTCTCTGTTTCTGACGAAAATTGAATGCCATATTAGAGGGATATATTTATGAAAATCCATCGTGGAAATTTCGAAAATAAAATAAAAAAAGAGGACGAAATTGCCCTTGATGTAGCTAAGGTTAGCTACATCATGATATAGCTTCCCTTTCCTCTTTTCTATTTTATTTTGAATTATCTTTTAATTTTTATTTTCTTTTGTTGTCTTATGCCCATGTGGCGTCCAACGTGGCCCAATAAGGGCACGGGGAGTGTTGACCCATCGGTCAATACCCTCTCTCCCTCTGTTGTTGTCAAAACATTGTCCCCTCCTCTTTTTCTTTATTTTCTAGCATCGAATCTTTTCTCTTTTTGGCCTCGATCTCTTCTTCTTTTTTGTCGATCGAATTACCATTATTCATATTGTATCCTTTTGATCTGATTTCTTTGGGTTGTTTGGCCAAAAACCCTAATCCCCTTTCCCTTTTTCTTCAGCATGTATATAAGCTCTGTCTTCTTCTTTTTTGTTCTTAGACTCATCTTGGAGCACCATAACCCCAAGATACCCTTGAGCCTTGTTGCTTCTATTAATGGGAGGAATGGCAGGTGGTTTCATGGCGTGGAGAAGGCATCCACAGTGATGTCCCCTTTACTCTGAGCTTACCTCCAGCGAAGGCACCTCCAGGGTTGTTACAGCTCTGTTGGGGTTAGTTTTCTCGCATTTTCTGATCGCATTTTCTTTCTGTATTTCCATTTTGTATTTAGTTTAATGTTTTTCATAGAGAATTAGCTTAGATTACAATCAATAGAGTATGTCAGAGCACTAAGCTTCGACCTTTGTTCCACCGTCTCGCCTCCAAGTCACCTCCATCATCTTCCCCGGTGTTTTCTCCACTATCTCTCTTACCCAGATCAAATGTATCTACCTTGATCTGATTCGGCTGTGCTTCATCGTTTGTACTTCACCGGAGCACCTCCATCTCACCTCACCATCCATCAACCATCTACCAATAATGGCCATGACCAATCGCTGGAGCTCCATTGTTCTTTTTGCATAGGTATCGGATCTTGAAGGGGCCATATGAGGCCCAATCACTTGCGGAGTTGACTTCCAGGTACGTCAAGCTTCATCGGACCACCATGACCCCATCGATGGGTTCTAGATCTCTTTGAAGGCAGCTGTAGCAGCGGAACCTTCCTACGTACCTTTAAAGCATCTTAGCATCTTGTGAGAACATCAGAGTTGTGAAGAATCCTGGATCGAGTCACCTCCAGTCACATGTTCTTCCCAGTTCGTCCATGATTCTCATCCACCGTCCTATCATGAGTGTGTCCAGTTTGTAACAGGAGCCGTCGGATCGAGCCCCTCATTCATCATCTGATCCTCTCCAGGATCTAATCTGAGTCGATCACCGATGAGGCATCGTCAAGCATCTAGGCCATTGGATCATTAAGTGGGTGCATCATCATCATTGATGAGCGTGCAAATGTGGGTAATTGGCACCTGATGCCTCTCTCATTTTTTGTTTATCGATTATTCTTGTAAATATTTATTACAGTGTTAACTTTGTTGGATATTTTGCATTCAGTGACATAAGATTTTATCAAATTGCTATTTAGTCCATGCCAGGTCACCTCGCGTGCTGTCCCACGTGAGATTTTTATTGGATTATTTGCTATGTTTCCCCTGAACTTTCTTGGACTGCTTATGGAATGAAGGAAATGTTTATGTTATTTGCTATTTAATCCCTGCCAGGTGCATGAATAACACGTGTTCAGTGGTTTATTTGCAACATTGTTCTTGGAATTCGAGGGATTGCTATTAAATGCATGAAACTTTCTTGGTAATTGCAAATGGGTCATGGACTATGGTTTAATTGTGAAATACCCCTTCGAGGTGTTTTTAAATTGTGAATTTAATTGCTTTGATTGCTAATTGGCCCATGAACTTTGAGTTTCTGGTTCTTAATTGCATGCTAAGGTTTCTTTTATTGCAGAATAGTCCTTGTATTACAAAAGTAATTGTATTTACTTGTTTTAATTAGTTTAATTACCTAATCATCGCAAAAAATCCTAGGAAAATTATTTTAAATCTCTTATATGATACCCTATCGCATATATTTTTATTAAGATATTTATTATTACTTTCCTATTTATATAATTAAAAAACAAGTTATATTTTATTGTTCTAACCTACAAAAAATCATAAAAAAATCAAATATGGCTCTAAACATTACCAAAAAATAGACTAGTTGTATCTATATTTTACAACATATAGAAACATTCATTAAAAAATACAAAACAGAAACTTTAAAATTGTAAAACACGGAAAAAACTTATAAAATCATATAAAATCACATAAAAATAAAAAATGTTTTAAATCTCCAAATTTTCTTTGTTTCGTGTACTATATAGAAAAATTAACTTTGAGCCCTTTCTGATCTGATAGATATTTATTAGGCCCATTTTAATATCCTGTATTTTCTTTTTAGTTTATTTTATCTATTTTAAACTTTAAAAATTCGTAAAAATCTCAAAAATACCCTAAAAATATCATAAATAGAGAAAAATATATAAAAACCAAAAACATTTTATTTTGTACATTTTAGTTTATTCACTATATTTTTAAAATAAATCATCCATTTTATCTCTCACACATATTAGTATATATTAAATTATAAAATCAACTAAAAATATTTGCAAAATTAAAACCCATAAAAAATATAAAATCTGAAAATCACATAAAAATGACATATAAATTAAAAACCCATAAAACAAACAAAAACCTAAAAGGCTAAAAAATCCACAAAAAAACACTTAGTTTAATTGCTTTAATTAGGCTTCTATTTTTGTGATCCATCCCTGTTTGCTACTATAGACGACACTCTACCCGCTTGTCTTATACACATTTTTTATAGAGTTAAAATAAATTTCACAACTAATTACATTTGCATTGATTTCTGCTATATCTTATGTGTGGATTTTTATTGTTGACTAGATTGAGTTTGTTGAGCGGTCAACATACGACTGCCGACCCAACCTTGTTCAGGTCTGGTAGACCCCATCAATCACTCAATTTTATCAACCTCTTAACTTGATTTTTCAGAGTCGCTATTCAATAAATTTGCCTCTTACAATTACGCATGTAAGAAATAATTTTGTTGTATGGAATATGTATAATGTATTGTTATACATGCACATTTTAACGTCGTCCAAAATTAAGTATACAATATTTCTTTTTTCTCAAATTATGTGATCTTTATACAAACTTGTCCATATATGAATGTAGAAAAAACATAAAGAACATAAATATCATATGGTTAGCTTACCGAGAATGCAAAAAAAGTATGAAGAACACAAAGAACGTGAAAAACATACAAAGAATACGAATAAAGTGCAACGAACATACAAAAACAAAGAGCTTGTGAAGAAATCAAAGAATGAAAAGAACATGAATTCTTTTGAAAATTTGATAGAGTTTCCCTTTATATTATGTAATGTTTCTAAGAAAACTCCAATAGAATTTCCCTTTATAACAAGTGTTATGTGAGAAAACTTTGATGTAGTCTCCCCATATAAAAGTGATAATTACAAAGAAAAACAACAACATAGTTTTAAAAGAACAAATTGAAGAAAATAAATGATGTGGAATCGGTTTAAAAGAACAAGTTTAAGAAAATAAATGATGTGGACTCGGTACGTCTCACATAGTGGGTTGGTGAAGCTTGTGAAAATCATATGTTCATCGATGACAGAGCTGTCCTTATTGAAGTAGTGTGTTGCTCATATTTTTACATTGTAAAATAATAAGTATATTAGCATACAATGAAGAATCGATAATACCTCGTATCACGTGTAGGCGAAGCATGTACTAAGCTATATGTGAGAGGTTCACACATGTCTTTTCTCTTCTTCCATATGGCACTTCGCTTGCACTTCTTCAGTGCTACCCTATAGAACATATGTGTAGAGAATGGATGGGTATAAGAGTACTTGTGAGCCTCCATCTCTCTTACATAACATCCCACTTATTGCCCAGTCAGCAGGATGTGCGAATCATCGACTACTTGTTGCACAGTTTGAGGACATGGCATCAAACTCCCCAACCATGTCGTCACAGAGCTATGTACTATCCATCAAACCCATGGATTTTATCAATGTCTATGCGGAAGCTCATGTTTTGAAGAATGGCACTTAATTATCTCTAATCACGATTACATAGTGCTAATCATGATTTATTAAAAGTCCCTACTACCATTACCATCCATTAATTCATGATTAACATATCTAATTATGCTTATCAACTTAAATCAACATTAATCATTTTTATCATGATTAATTAGTCCTAATGTTATTGATTAAGGGTCAATACATGCTTAACACATGTCACCCATCCCTACTTGAAAAAAATGTAAAAGTTGTAATAATCTTCGATTAACATGGAATAAATTTAGTTGGAATCGTCTTGCCAAGCTGGATCTGATAAAAATATGTAAAGTAATATATGAAGAATTAAATCTAAGACATTATCCATATAAAATCGTAAAGAAGGTTGGGGTCATAAAATCCGTAAAGAGAATGAAAGTCATTATTTCTTTCACAATCATAGTATATACGACATAATACTAACTTTAGTAACTCTTAAGAATGAGAATTTCATAAAGATCACCATCCCTCCACCTTTGTAACTTATACAGAATCTGTCGTACACATCTCTTTGATATTTCGATGAGTGCATTTGTTATGTATCTCCTATATCTTCTGATGACATGATATTTTTATATATTATTTTAATCATGCATTTTTACCATCCTACTATATTTTGAATACATGTTATCCACTTTTCTATTTCCTAGTGGGAACCAACCACATATACATAGCATCCTTGTTACAAATTATTTACAATAATACAATAATGGCATTTACTTGGAGTTATCCTGCTATATAATTGCAATAGTAGCGACATAGTACTATTTTTTGTTGTTGAGAACATGTTACATATACATAACGCTATAATCCATGCGACCTTTTGTTTTCAATGATAGCATGTTACTATTTTTTGTAGCAAGTTAAGTGTGGTAATGCTATTTTTCAAATTGTGCTATTTTTGTGGGTATTTGTCCATGCTATCTAGTATCTGCCCATTTTCCCATTCCCCCCTTTTGTTTTCATAATGCTATTTTCGACCCATTATTGTCCCATCCACAACTAGTAGTTTCCCGATTCTTTCCCTGTTATTTTCTTCTTGATATTTACCCATTCTTCGAAGCTACCTTCCTATTTTTTATATGTTATTGTTCAGTTTCTCACATATTATTTCCTCTCAAACTTTGGCATAATGACAAGAGAGTACATAGTTTGTTCTTTTTCTTCAGATAGAGTTATTTCCTGTTATTTTTGACATCGCTAGCAATTGAAACAAGATAGAAATAGGGTAAAATGTATATGCCCCCTAGGAGGAGCTAATTTAGTTCCCCCGTCTGATTTTTCGCATATTTTTTTATTTTTTTGAATATAAAAACCGTGTAAATTCGTTATTATATCCCTATATTATGCCATTCAAATTTCATGAGAAACAGAGACTCCTACGACATCCATCCAGACATGATCGATTTAAAAAATCCTGAGACCGTTAAAAAATGACTGTCTGGATAAAGACCGTAGGAGTCTCTGTTTCACACGAAATTTTTATGACATAATATAGGGATATAGTGATGAATGTTCACGGATTTTTTTTAAAAAATAACAAAAAATAGAAAAAATAGGTCGGAAAGAGCTAAGTTAGCTCACAATAAGGAGCTAACCCCGTTTTATCCACGTAAATATTCATGTGTTTGTCACGTTAGCAATCACAAGAGATTTGAGTAAATTTTAAGACATATTATCGAATATTTGATAATACATTTTATTTGGTGGTTTGGGACTTCTTTTTCCTACTCCAAACCCTCTCCCGACATTAGGGTTGAGGCTAAAGGGAGAGAGGGGAAACACCATTCTTTCACAGACCAATCGCCCAGCAGCTGTTCCGCCGCCGTCGACCCACTCCGTTGGCCTCCATGGCGGCCCCGTCCTCCTCCGGCAACGCACCCCCACGGCCTCCTTCCTCCGCTCCCACCCCAGGCTCCCTTGCTTCTACGGCATCCATTCTCCCCTCCCAACCCCAACCCCAAACCCAGCCGATCCCTTCCTCCCCTTTCCAGGGCCTATTCCGTTCGCAACCTCCCGTCCAGCTCCAGCCCCGCGCCCCCTTCCAAGTCCAACCTTCTCCACTCTTCCAGCCCAAGCGGCTTCCGCAGAAGCCCCCTCCTCCCCGGCCTCCCCCTCCTTCCTCCCTTTCCCCCAATCCCTCCTCCTTCAAGTCTGCCGAGCTCACACCCGCCGCCCGCCGGAAGAAGCAGAAGCTCCCAGACAAGAAGCTCCCCGATCGCGTGGCCGCTCTCCTGCCCGAGTCCCCTCTTTACACGCAGCTCCTCGAATTCGAATGCCGCGTCGACGCCGCTCTCTCCCGCAAGAAGATCGACATCCAGGAGGCCCTCAAGTCTCCCCCCTCTATGCACAAAACTCTCAGGATCTACGTCTTCAACACCTTCGCCAATCAGGGGCGGGCCGACGCCAAAGCCACCGAGCCTCCCTCTTGGACCCTGCGGATCATCGGCAGGATCCTCGAGGACGGCGTCGATCAGGACCCCACCAATGCCGCCCCCTCCGACCATAACCCCTTGTTTCCCAAGTTCTCCTTCTTCATCAAGAGGCTTACCATCTCTCTCGACCCTGTTCTCTACCCCGAGAACCCCACCATTGTTTGGGAGAATTCTCGGGCTGCCGTGCTGCAGGAGGGCTTTGAGGTTCGGAGGATCGGGGATAAGGAGTTTACAATCGGCATCCGGCTTGAGATGAATTACAACCCCGAGAAGTTCAAGCTTTCGCAATCTCTGGTGGATCTCCTCGGCATCGAGGTTGAGTCACGGGCACGGATTATAGCTGCGATATGGCACTACGTGAAGGCTCGAAAGTTGCAGAATCCGGGTGACCCATCCTTCTTCACATGCGACCCACCTCTCAAGAAGGTATTCGGGGAGGATAAGATGAAATTTGCATTGGTGTCGCAGAAGATCTCTCAGCATCTGTCTCCTCCTCCTCCCATTCAGTTGGAACACAGAGTCAGGCTAGCAGGGAACGGGGCAGTGGGCACTGCATGCTATGATGTGTTGGTGGATGTTCCTTTTCCTCTGCAGAAGGAAATGTCAGCCTTTATAGCGAACACAGAAAAGCACAAGGATATTGAAGCGTGTGATGAAGTGATACTGGCTTCGATAAAGAAGATCCACGAACATCGCAGAAGACGTGCATTCTTTCTTGGTTTTAGTCAGTCTCCCGTTGAATTCATTAATGCCTTGATCTCATCGCAGAGCCAGGATTTAAAAGTAGTTGCTAGAGAAGCAAGTCGTAATTCTGAGAGAGAGCGACGGTCAGATTTCTACAGCCAACCATGGTATGATGAATCGTTCAACGCTTACACCTATTATTATCAGAACTGAAGGCAGTCTTTTTCATGCTTTCTCTCCCAATTAGACTTCCTAAGAGTTCTCTTTTATGTGATCCAGGGTGGAAGATGCTGTCATTCGGTATCTTAACCGCAAGCCTACTCCTGGAACCGATGCTCCTGGGAGCACATGAGGATATGGTATCTCTTCTTCAGCAGGATATGAACCATCTTCTTTTAGGTGTTTTGTGTACCATTTCTGTTGGTTATTGTATGAAGCACTCTGTTAAGTACTAACTACACTTGAGAGGTAATATTTAACTGAAGTAACCCTTTTCTTGCCTTTGTTAGAACACCGGTTCTTACAGGTGATATTTATTAAGTTATCCTTTTCCTTTTCGTGCTCCTAAATGATATTCATGGATCAAACACATGAAGTTTTTCTTTTTCTTTTTCATACAGTTGCTTTAAGTTAACAAATAGAATTCTCAGTAGAATATCAGGAAAAAACTCTCTGAAAATTAGTTGATATGATGATAAGGACCAACTTTAATAGAAACTTATTTGCAGTATTTGCTAGGTATATAGTCCAATTCCAAGAGATTTGTTATATTATTTAAATTCAGACAAGCAGGACGTATGTGTACGTACCTATGGGCATATATACATTTATTTGCATACAAGGTTGCAAAAGTCGGTAGTCGGTACTCGGTCGGTTGGGTCACTGACTAAGGATTAATCGGCAGTCGGACGACTAATCGGATTTAGTCGGACTTTAATCAGCTTTGAATTTTATGATTATTTTAAATATATAACTCATTTTTATACATATATTTACATAGATTTTATACATTTTTATACTATCATAATAAAATAAAAAACTTATTGAATTTAAATAAAACACTGAGCATATTATAATAAGTTTGCTTATAAAAAAAGCAAAACATATAAGAATATGGTATCTCCAAGCAAATACTTTGTCGACTATTGTACCTAGTCGGAATTAGTCGGTACTCGGTCGGCCACCCCACTGACTAGACTAGTCGGACCTACTAGTCGGGCTAGTCGGGCGACTTTTACAACCTTGTTTGCATACCTGTATGTCATGTCTGTGTGTACATACAATATTTGTATATCTGTCTGGGTGTGTGCCCAATCTAAATTCAGTCAAGCATGACACCTGAAAAGGGCCTCTTGTAAGCCAACAATATCACATACTCATACTGAAATCTTATCTTTTGACTTGAAATTGATAAGCAGCATGATAACTGCAGATTTGCAAACCTGAAAATAGGTTCTAACATATGAACTGCAAATTTGTGAGCATGAAAAATGGAAAGTAAGATACCTAAAGATGGGGGTCAAAGAGTTTCATAAAATTCTGCTAGACATGTGAGCCTTAGGCGAAACATTTCTACAATAAATGTAATTGTATCTATATATCAAAAAAAGTTATTGATTTTCACTCTATGTTTAAGATTAATGAATGCATGAATTTATTGGCTCCCTTAATACAATTAGGGTTATGTACTATGACCATATTGATAATCATATAGCTGTTGATCCAATGGTTGGATCATAGAGGCTGGTGCTAAGTTGATATCGAAAGAGTTGGATGAGGACACAACTAACACCATCAAATGATTGTCAAGAAAGGATCTCCAAACTGAGAAGGAGTTGTCAATCCTTATTCCAAAAGCTGATATCTGGTCGACCTCTTGATGCATATCTTGTGCATAGGAATAGAGATTCGAAGGTATCAGATGAGTTAAGTCAAAGAGTTGACTTAACGAGGTCGAGGTAGCTAAGACATATGTCGTATGCTGTCATTATATAAGCACGTGTTGTCTGACTGGAGACATATATGTTACTATATGTCTAAGTATGTACATTAGGTAGACTATTAAGTTGATGCCCTAATCAAGGTATATACACCGGTGAGCTGTTGTGCATATAAGGGAATATGAGTGATATGATCTATTAAAGGGAACATAAATGTTCACTACCGAGCTTTCAAAAAAAATGTTCACTACTGAACCAAAAGACATGAGCTCACTCATGAGATATTGGGACGAACCAAATTTCATCGATGGTTGTCTTTATTTGGAAGCAAGACATGATTTGTAGGTGAGATATATGCTTTTGAAAAGCATATGATCGATACCAAATTTCAATGATCGAATGAGAAAGTTAATGATAAAACTCTGAATAAGACCATTCAAAATATAATTAGAACTTCAGGTCTAATCGATCTCTTCCAGTATTCATGTCACCCTTGTCGGGAAAACACAAAGATGTTTATTCCGTGAACCCTAGACTCTCTTATATAGGAGCGTAACCTATGGGTAAATTACATAAGACATTCATAAGTAAAGGGAAAGAAACGTACGAGAAATAGGAAATAAATAACGTAACATAAATATATCTCTACACTACCCATCAAGATGGAGCATAGATGTCGTTCATGCTCAGCTTGGACGCACACTTCCGAAAAGGTCCTCTGAGTAAGGTCTTGGTGAAGATATCTGCAGTTCGGTCCCCTGAGTTGACATGAGATGTGGAAATAAAACCCTCTGAATCATATCTTGTATATAGTGGCAATCAACCTCGATGTGCTTGGTGCTTCATGAAATGCTGGATTATTTGCAATAAATATAGCTGCCTGATTGTCACATTCCAGTACCATATGAAGTAGAACCTCTATATATATATCTGTAAGAACAGCTCGAATCCACATCATTTCTGTACTAACCTGGGCCATAGCCCTATATTCAGACTCAACACTAGATTTGGCTACAACAGTTTGCTTCTTGCTCCTCCATGAGAGAAGAGAATCTCCAACATATGCAGCAAATCCAGTGGTGAACTTCCTATCCTTTAGACACCCTACATAATCTGCATCTACATATGTCGAGATGGTGTCCTCCTTGCCTTTCCTAAACAATAGACCTACACCTGGAGATGATTTAAGATACCGGAGTATCATCTGTATAGCATCCATATGGACCTGATGTGGTTGCTCCATGAACTGACTTACCCGACTAACAACAAAAGAAATATCGGGTCTGGTAATGGTAACATAAAAGGAGGTTTCCTACAGCTCTCTGTATCTCCTCCTATCAACCTCATCAATATCATCTTCATATAGTTTCATGCTTGGATCCGTGGGTGTGGTGGCAGGTCGACATCCAAGCATTCCCATGTCACTTAGCAATCAGTGACATATTTCCTCTGGGTCATCACAAGCCCTCGTTGATTTCTGGCAAACTCCAGTTCCAGAAAATATCTAAGGGCTCCAAGATACTTGGTGACAAATTCACGACCCAGAAGTTCTTTCGCCCTCTTGATTCTTGTATGTCATCTCCTGTAATAAGAATATCATCAACATACACCATAATAGCAATCATACCTCTGGAATCTGGATGTTTTCTGTATAAAAAGGGAATGATCTGCATTCGAATGTTTGTGCCCCTGTTTCTCAAACAAGTCTGAAAGCTTCTGGAACCAAGTTCTAGGGCTCTGCTTAAGGCCATAGATCACCTTATGAAGTCTACATACCTGTGAACACTCCCCCTCAATAGCAAATCCAGGTGGCTGTTGCATGTAGACTTCATCTTGAAGATCACCATACAGAAATGCATTCTTGACGTCTAACTGAAACAACGACCAATCTCGAATCACGGCAACAGAGAGAAGAATCCGTAGGGTGGAATGACTGGCAACTGGTGAGAATGTGTCAAGATAATCCACCCCGTATGTTTGAGTAAACCCTCATGCAACCAAGCGCGCCTTGTATCTGTCGATGCTACCATCTGCATTTTGCTTAACTGTAAACACCCATTTACAGTTTACTATAGACACTCCAGTAGGAGCTGGGACGAGGCTCCAAGTACCTCTCGACTGAAGAGCAACCGTCTCTTCTTCCATAGCCAAACACCAACGACTATCCTTCAGAGCCTCTTGATAATTCCATGGAATTGCTACGACTGATAATGCAACTGCAAAATTCATGAAATCACCAGTCAGACGATCAAAGGAGACCATGGAGGTTATAGGACATGACGCACAACTATGCTTTTTCTTCCGAAGCGCAATAGGTAGGTCCAAATCTGCAGCCTCTACATCTGTCCCCTGTAAAGAATCCTGCTCAGGTAGACCATTAGTCCCATCATTAGAAATTGTGTTATCAGAACATACCTCATGCATGCTAGATGATGAGCGATGACCATGTGCAGAAGCAGACCGACATGTATAGTGGTGTGGCGATGGTGGAACTGGGACCTGTATAGTAACTAGAGGTCGCGTAGGTAGTGGTGATGGTGGTGGTGGTGGAGTTGTGGGAGGTAATGGTGATGGTGGTGGCATGTATATGTCATCAGTATCTGAAGACGTCAACCGATCACTTGTAGGAGAAAAGTACATCACGGACTCGAAAAAGGTGATATTGGTACTAACGTATACTTCATGCGCATTGGATCATAACACCTGTAACATTTCTGTGTCATGGAGTACTCAACAAAGACACACTTGACAGCTCGAGGAGAGAGCTTGTCAATACCTGGAGACAACTGGTGGACAAAGGCGATTGAGCTAAACAAAAGAGGAGTGAGTGAGAATAATTCCTTTATAGGGAAGGCAAGAGAAAAAGAATTTTCTCACCCAAGACTGATGAGGGCATGCAATTAGTAAGATAACATGCTGTTAGGACATCATTGCCCCAAAAAGAATGAGGAGCACGACTCTGAATGAGAAGTGTCCTAGTAACATCAAGCAAATGACGATGTTTCCTTTCCGCAACACCATTTTGTTGGGAAGTATAGGCACATGATGTTTGATGAACAATTCCCTGGGTTGAAAAATAATTGGAGAGAGTATTAGTATAAAATTCCAAGGCATTGTCAGTTCTCACAATTTCACAGAAGCAGAAAAGACAATTTGTACTTCGGTTAAGAAATTTTTGATAACATCTCCAGCTTCAGATTTATTCTTTAATGAAAGACCCAAGACAGACGAGAGAAATCATCAACAACAACTAGTTAAAGTCTGTGTCCCTGGTGATCAGGATCACGACTCGGACCCCAAATATCTATATGAAACAACTCAAAATTGGAGCTAGTGCTCCGACTCTGACGACTGTGAAAGGCAGAGTGATGGTGCTTTCCTAACTGACATGCCTCACATTGAAAAGACATGTGAGGCGAGATCTGAGGCAGAACACGACACAGTTTCTAGAGCGGGAGATGACCGAAGTGCAAGTGCCACATAAATGGTGAGATAGGTCCATCAGATAGGGATTAGATTCCCGCATAGGGAGTTCGAACTAGGCGATATAGACCACCCTGCTCACGACCACACCTAATTACCTTGCTCGTAAGGATGTCCTGAAAAACAAGAGAAGATGGGTCAAAAATAGCTCGACAATGTAAATCCTTCGTAATCTGGCTAATGGACAACAAATTCATAGAGAAATCAGGTGCATGCAACAAGCTTTGTAGATGCATAGAGTGTGTCTAGCTAATCTCCCCCTGTCCAGTAATTGGGGAATAGGTCCCGTCTGCAATAACAACAATTCGTCCTGTAGGAACCTGTCTGTAGGCTGTAAGTTGACTCCTGTCTCCACACAATCGATGTGTGGCATCGGAGTCCATAATCCATTCTATAGCATCAGGCCCACTACTGCTAGTGAGTGCATAAGTACTACCTGAGGTACTAGAGGAGGTTGAAGAAGCTACACCTGAATGACTCCCAGGGGCCGACGAAGACGTCACAGAACGGGAAGGAGGTATAATGCCCCTCAATCGTGCTACAAGATCCTTAAAACGTTGATCCAAAGAGGAAGCAGCTGGGAGCTCAATCTGTTCAGCCATTCGAGCAGAGGCGGGGAATCCATGCTGGAATAACATGTATCCTCTGTATGTCCAGGACGATGGCAGAAAGTACATGGCTGACGAACATGACCTCCTCTGCATCTAGGTCTGCGACCACGAAACTGAGAAGATCTTCCTCGACCTCGGGAAGCTGCCATCGTTGAAGACGTCTGACTGGCAGTACAAGATGGAACAATGATCCGACTGAGTCTGCGGAAGGCTTCCTCCAGCGGGGCCTGCGCGGGAGGCCCAGACGGCTGCGCGGGGTTGGCAGAGCCCACGCGGGAGGCCCAAGCGGCTGCGCGGGGTTGGCAGAGCCCGCGCGGAAGGCCCGGGCAGCAGCGGCGTGGGGCAGCGACGCCCTGCATGGACCGAAGGAGAGGAGAGGGGGTTAGTGGGCTTAGGGTTAGGGTTTCGGAGCTCCGGTCTAGGACCGCAACTCTTATACCATGTTGGGAAAAAATGTAAAGTTGTTTATTCCATGAACCCTAGACTCTCTTATATAGGAGAGTAGCCTATGGGTAAATTACATCAAGGCCTCAAATGTCGGATTTCGGTTTCGTTTCGGTAAGTCCAGAAAAGGAATTTCGGTGGAATTTCGGTGAAATGACCGGAAATTGGGAAAACGACTTGAAAACTCATTTTTTTTAAAATTTAAGATTTGTAATGTTGTTTAATCAATAAAAGAGGCATAAATACAAGTTTTTTTGCTTATAATAAGATGTTATAATGTTCAGTACCTTAAAATAATGATTTCGGTCATCATATCAATGACCGTCCAGAGTGAAATTTCATATTTCAGTACACGGTTAAATTTTGGCATTCAATTTTTCTATCAATTCTCAAAAGAATAATAATACTTTTATTTAAAAATAAAACAAGACACACACACAAACACGAATATTTTAACATGTATGCCAAAATAAATGCATAGTAGAGCTTGTGATCGTAAAATGTATGTTATACGAGACTTGGAATTTGGAAACTTAGCTCTCCAAAACTTAAGTTAGGTTGTGAATTGTGACTTGTGAAGTTGTGAGATGGAATGAGAACATATACAATATATTTATTGGGATTAAATAGGACCCTTAATGGCCTTATTTATTACAATGGTGGTTGGAATAGTGGCTTATATTGCAATGGTGGTTGAAATAGTGACCTATAAATTTCATTTAGTGACCAAATAGTACCTATGAATATCAATAAATGGCCTAGGCATGACATATGGTGACCTAGAACAATTTCAGTCGAAATGGACCGAAATGGACCGAAATGAACCGAAATTCCACCGAAATCCGAGAAATCTGTGAACAATTTCCACCGAATGGACCGAAATGGATCGAAATGACCGAAATTCGGCCGAAATTTCGGCCGAAATCCTGGAAACAGATATTATACATGGTTTCGATGTCGGTATCGCCACGAAACCGAATTTCGACCGAATTTCGGTCGAAATTCGCCGAAATTTAAGGTCATGAATTACATAAGGCATTCATAAGTAAAGGGAATTAAGAAACAATATGGGAACCATGAAATAAATAACGTAATATAAATATATCTCTACAACCCCATATTAGCGTCTAATCAAACTCTTGGTGGTTTCCACCATGGTGACCGTCCACCCCATATCGGGAAGGAGGCTACTCCTTTTCCCATTATGCATGTTGGAGATGGCCTTTGAAGATTACATTAGTTGGAGACTATTTTTTGTGGAAGGAAAAGAATGAATTGCATAAATGAGAGGCCCTTATGTTCTCTTATATAGGAGAGGAACGTATTGGGAAAATTACACGACGAAGACAAAATAAATAGAAAATGAGGAAAACAATACTAAAGATAACAAATATCTCAACACTCCCCCTCAAGCTGGAGCGTAATATCAATAAGACTCAGCTTGGAGCAACATCTCTGATAAGGTCCTATGGCTAGAGCCTTAGTAAGAATATCCATTGTCTGATCTCCAGAGCTGACATGCGTTGTGGCAATAAGACCCTTCTGTATCATGTCACGAGTGTAGTGACAATCCACCTTTATGTGCTTCGTCCTCTCATGAAAGGCTGGATTGTTGGCAATAAAAAGAGAAGCCTGATTGTCACATTGGAGGTGCATGGGAAGAGGCACCTCTATACCCAGGTCAGTAAGAACAGATCTGGCCCACATCATCTCTGTGCTAGCCTGCACCATGGTTCTGTATTCTAATTCACAAGGTTGCAAAAGTCGGTAGTCGGTACTCGGTCGACTGGGTCATTGACTAAGGATTAATCGGTAGTCGGGCGACTAATCAGATTTAGTCGGACTTTAAACGGCTTTGATTTTTTTGATTATTTTAAATATATAACTCATTTTTATACATATATTTACATAGATTTTATACATTTTTATACTATCATAGTGAATAAAGAAGTAATTGAATTTAAATTAAACATAAAGCATATCCTAATAAGTTTGCTTTAAAAACAAGCAAAACATAAAAAAAACAAGCAAAAATTGGCCGACTAGTGAGCCCTAGTCGGAATTAGTCGGTACTCAGTCGACCACCCCACTGACTAGACTAGTCGGACCTACTAGTCGGACCAGTCGGGTGACTTTTACAACATTGCTAATTCAACACTCGATCTGGCAACCACAGTCTGCTTCTTACTCTTCCATGAAACCAGGAATTCAGGAAATTCCCTATGAACACAACAAATCCTGATGTAGACTTCCTATTCTTTGGACACCCGGCATAATCTGCATATGCACATGCCGTAACTGAAAGAGATGTGCCTCTACTGAAAAGAAGCCCCGTACCAGGTGAAATCTTCAGATATCTCAAAATCATGTGGATTGCATCCATATGTGCCTGTTTGGTCTGCTCCATAAACCGTCTCGCTTTGTTCACGATAAAGGGTATGTCGGGCTTGGTAATAGTCAACATACAATAGCTTGCCAACTAGCTCCTTGTACCTTCTCTTGTCGACCTCCTTAGTGTCATCATCATGGAGATTCATGCTTGGGTCAATAGGAGTAGTGGCAATTCCACAATCTGCCATGCATGTCTCTTAAAGAAGATCCGTAACATACTTCCTCTGGGTCATCACAAGACCTCGTTGGTTCCTGACGAACTCCAGTCCAAGGAAGTAACGTAGATGCCCAAGGTCCGTGGTCACATACTGTTGGCCTAGGAAGCCCTTGGCATCCTGAATGCCATGCTCGTCATCCCCTGTAACAATGATGTCGTCAACATAAACAAGAATGACAACAATACTTCTCTAGGTCTTCTGCACAAACAAAGAGTGATCGACCGTCGATTGCACAAATCCCTGCTGCTCTATCAAGTCCGAGAGCTTCTGGAACCATGCTCTTGAACTCTGCTTAAGGCCATAACTATCCTTATGTAGCATGCAGACCTTTTAATACTCCCACTCAGCAGCAAACCCAGGTGGCTGCTGCATGTAGACCTCCTCCTGTAGATCACCGTAGAGGAAGTCATTCTTCACATCAAGCTGGTAAAGGGGCCAATCTCGTGTCACAACAACAGAAAGTAGAATACACAGAGTAGAATGTCTGGCAACTGGAGAGAAAGTATCCTGATAGTCCATCCATATGTCTGGGTGAACCCACATGCCACAAGTCTCACCCTATAGCGATCCACACTGCCATCCACACGGTGTTTTACAGTGAACACTCTTTTGCATCCAACAACGGATGCGTGAACTGGAGCAGAAACAAGACTCCATGTACCACGTGACCGTAACGCAACCATCTCCTCCTCCATAACTAACCTCCAATGACTATCCTGAATAGCCTCGTGATATGTCCTTGGTAATTCCACGACAGATAGTGCCAAGATAAACCTCCTGAAATCCTCTGACAACCTGCTTATGGAAACTTGGGTTGTAAGAGGATAAGAAGCACACCTTTGTTTCGACTTGTGCAGAGCAATTAGTACATCAAGATCATCTACTAAGTCTGTGATGCGTGAGCTTCCCTCTTGAGAGGGCACCTGCTCATCCTGTATGGAATCCTGTTGTACAGACAACTCAGTAGTGCCATCAATAGAAATAATGTGCTCATTACATACTTGAGGCATTCTAGATGACGAGCAAGACCTGTGAGCAGGGGGGGAGGGACTGGGCGAGACCTACGAGTAAAAACACGAAGCAAGAATCGAGTCACGGTAGATAGTGGGGCCACAAGAGCAAGTAGTGGTGGTGGTGGTGGTGTGACGGTAGGAGGTGGAGGCATGTAGATGTCAGCGTCAGAGTTAGATGGGATCATTCTGTCACCCGTAGGAGAAAAATACATGGCAGACTCAAAGAAAGTGACGTCAGCACTAACAAAGTACTTCCTCCTGAGCGGAACGAAGCAGAGGTACCCTTTCTGGGTACGAGAGTAACCAATAAAAACACACTTGACAACTCTGAGAGAGAGCTTGTCATGACCAGGAGAGACATCATGAACAAAAGCAACAGAATCAAACACACACGAGGTGTAAGGGAGAAAAGATCCTTCTCGGGAAACGCAATCGAGAAAGGAATCTTCTCTCCCAACACAGATGAGGGCATGCGGTTCACAAGATAGCATGCCGCGAGGGCATCATTCCCTCAGTAGGCATGAGGAGCATGACTCTGTATCAGTAAGGTTCTTCTGGTCACATCAAGTAAATGATGGTGTTTACGCTTCGCAACACCATTTTGTTGGGAAGTATAAACACATGAGGTCTGATGAATAATGCCCAGAGATCTAAGGAACTTAGAAAGATGTAAGGTGCAGAACTCTAAAGCATCATCAGAATGAAGATATTTGACTTTGGTTGAAAAATATTCATTAGCTCATTAATAAATTATTGATCACAGATCCAGCCTCAGGCTTATTCTTCAATAAAAAAGCCAAGAAAGTCTAGAAAACTCATCGACGACAACAAGATAAAAACGATGTCCCTGGTGATCATGAACATGACTCAGACCCCAGATGTTTAAATGTAGGAGCTCAAATAGCTGAGAACTGCTCGGACTCTGTCAGGAAGGAAAAGAGGAACGGTGATGCTTCCCAAGTTGACATGCCTTACACTGCAAAGAAGATCTCGTAGATATCTGAGGGAGAATATGACACAGCTCTGTAGAGGGAGGTGTCCAAGCCATAGATATGGTGAGACTGGTCCAGTAGGTTTAGTATAAACACCAGCATGAGGAGGTTGGGACAGTCTGTAAAGCCTCCGCTGCTCACGACCATATCTAATTACCCTGCCTGTGAGTATGTCTTGAAACACAAGAGACGAAGGGTAAAAAATGGCACGACAATGCAGATCCTTAGTAATCTGACTAATGGAAAGTAAATTCATCTAAAAGTCGGGAGCATATAAAACATTCTGAAGGCGCATGGATGGCGCCAAATGCACATCCTCCTGTCCTGTAACGGGTAAATGGTCGCCATTAGCAATGACCCCATCTGCCAGGTGGTATGGTCCTGTAAGACCTCAACTGCTCTTTCCCCACACAAATGATGTGAAGCGCCAGAGTCCATAATCCACTCTGTCTTGTCTGCACCAGTATTACCAGTAAATGCATAGGCGGCACCTGAGGAGTTCGAAAAGGCTCTGGCTGCAGCTGCGGTATCTGTAGTGGTGGTGGTGCGAGCAGTATGAGTCATGATCTCTCGAATGCGAGAGACAATATCATCCATGCGAGGATCAACGGAAGAAGCTGTAGTTTTTGTAGGCTCAACCTGTTCAGCTACGTGACCAGAAGCTAGATATCCATGCTTCAGGTAGCACGTATCCTCTGCATGTCCAGGCCTACGTCAGTAAGTGCAAGGGCCACACTGGCGTCCACCGCCTATGCCACGAAGGATGCGTCCTCTGTGCTGGTTCGTCCCTCTTCGACCATGAGAAACCGCCATCGTTGAAGAGGGTGGAGAAGTGGCTGTATAAGGCACGATAATCCGACTGAGACGACTATATGCCTCCTCTATGGGAGGTATGGTAGCTCCAGTAAGAAGTTGAGTACGTGCCGTATCATACTATGTGTCAAGTCCAACCACGAGCACTCCAACCATCATGGAGTTCCTGTACATCTTCTGCTGCTCAGTAGATGTCGTAATAGGCATGTAGTTATGAAGCTTCTCGAACATGCCAAGGGGTGAAGAGCACGTGCAGAGGATGACCATTCTGCTTGGCATTGTATATATCGAATTGTAGCTGAAGAATCTTGAGCATATGTGGATGCCAAAGTATCCCACATCGCCTTGGCGGTGGGCTGGTTCATAATATTATTGGCTATCTCTGTGGTGAGAGTACCACACAACCAAACATGCGCATACACGTCATCTTGCTTCTAAGAAGCATTTGCCCTGATTTTATCCGTTGGTTCTGGATCTTTCAAGATGTGTTCGTTGTTGTTGCACTGCATGAGGGTGAGAAACTACATGGACCACAAGTCATAGTTGGTCCCATCCATCTTAACGATGGGAGCTGGGCCCTTGAAGGCTCCGGATGAGAAAATATCACCCTTGTTCTCTAACATGACGGAAGAACGATAAACCAACGGAACTCAACTGAGAAGTAGACCGAAATGAACAAGTCTACATGATCATACAGAGGATTGGTTGTATGTGTAGACTTATACAACCATCCTCTACAATCTTTGATGCTATCTAGGGCTGAAGAACGTGATTTATAGGTTTGGAATCACGTTCTCCGGCAAGATCAGACCAAATCGAACCTCAAACAGGCCTTAGGGGGACATTGAAGGTCCGGTGGTGGCCTGCAACAGTCGGAAGGAGGGGGGGGGGGGGGGCGTTGGAGGCTGTGCGGGGCTAGGAGCAGTGCAGGAGGCTGCTGGGGCGCAACATGGGATAGGGGCGACGTGGGTGGTCGCAGTTGGGCGACGCGAGCAATCGCAAGATGCCACTGGGGTGGCTCGGCCGGCCGCTGGATGTGGCAAGGGTGGCTTGGGGGTTGCTGGGGCGATGCAGGAGCCAGATGGGAGGAGCGCAGTCGACCATTGGATGCCGCATGGGCGACATGGGGGCCGTCGAGGCGGCGCTGGGGCGGTTGCGCGCTGCGACGGAGAGAGGCTGCACACGATGGGGTTTTGGGTAGGGTTAGGGTTTCTTTTAGGTCAGAGCTCCGACCTAGGACTGTTGCTCTGATACATGTGGAAGGAAAAGAATGAATTGCATAAATGAGAGGCCATCGGGTTCTCTTATATAGGAGAGGAACCTATTGGGCAAATTACTGGACGAAAGCAAAGTAAATAGAAAATGAGAAAAACAATACTAAAGATAACTAATATCTCAACATTTTTTAACTTGTATTCTTGAAGAATCTTGGAGATTACAAATAAATCTTGGCCATTAATTATTATTAAGTGTGCATCCTTGCCATCCAATTTATTATAAAAGAGAATGTAATCCTAGCATTCTTAAGTGGCAACGACACATTCTCTCTCTCTTCTCTCCATAAATCCTAGTGATTGTCCCCTGCCTAGGGATTGTGGAGACCACGATCGTCATTGCGCTGCTGTCGGGATGTTATCGGGCTCCTGAATCGATCTCTCGTGGTTCATCTTCTTCGGTGCCTCATGCTCTTGAAGAAGGTGATGAATTTTGTAAGAAGAAATCACGAGGTTCTTGGCTCAGATCATCTCTTTGGATTGCGGGAAACATGCGTCTCATCCACGCGCTCGCAAGTGCTCTCTTCGCTGGATCGGACTTGAGACATGAGATCTTTTCGCTTAGAGATTAGAAGACCACGATCACGTTTCAAGAGATAAGCCTTATACTCGTGTGATCTTGATGAAACAGATTGTGAATTGTTCCCAAGCCATGTGTTTTCGTTGATTTTTTTTAATTTTCGCTGCTCCACCGACTAGTATGACTAGTCAACTTAGATTGGATATGATCCGATCTCCATGCTTATGTGATGTGCGATGTCCAATCCCTCACCTTCAAATTCTTGGTGGCAAATAATGAGTTAATTATCCCACTTATATGAGTTTGATTTAACACAGGATAGAGCGAATTCCAGATGATTCTATGCATTTAAAGGAGAGTCAGGCACCTTAATGGATTAGTATGAACGGAATATTTATATTATCTGAAACCATATTTTGTTTTTCAGTATAGATTTCTTTGCATTGACACGTCAAGTGTGCTGCATAATGCAGCATTGGATTTTTCAAGGAAAAAGAAAACATTGAAAATTTTAGGAGTGTAGGAAAATCAAAAAATGATTGATAAAAATAATTACATTTAACTACTGATTTTCAATGAGTGTCTTTTAACCTTTAAAAAATCCGACCACCTTCCAGTTTAATTTGCGCCATGTTGTTCATGCAGTTTTATTTACACCGTTTTAGTTAAATTCATTCAAATTGGTTGCTGGAAAGCTTTTTCTCTAGTGATAAAAAGTCATTCTTGTTGATTAAGTCAATGGATGTGATCTGACTTATGATGAGTGCTTTCAGGTTCATTTGCACCATTCTAGTGACCATCAATGGGTCGCATCGATGGCCATTGCAACTTGCTGCTTACCAATTTCTGATGGGGGTCTTTTATCTTAGTGAATGTCTTTATATTCTAACATTACGAGGATTTTTTTGATTTGTTTCTAGACTTTTAACAATGTGGATATTTGTTTATTTCATGTGAAAAATTTATCCTTAATCATCATGGTAAATTTCTTTCAGAAGGTTTTCAAGCATTAAGGGATTGTTTGAATTAAAGTTGATGAATATAGATGTTTGAACTGAAGTTGAATGAATGTGTTATAAATGAATTCGATTGTGGAAATGAAACCCTTCAAAGATCAAGGGAGGATGATAACTACTTAACTGTAATTGGGCATCGACTTGGACATGTGTATGTTGATAGAATTAATAAACGGGGGTTTAGTTCAATTATTGCTTTCCTTAGCAAACATATTGCTAAGGTCGTTCATGAGAATTGGTAACATAGCAGTGGGGAGTAGCCTTTGTTGGAGGATCATGGCAAACACATATGAAATGATTAATCCGAACCAGAGGTTTGACTACTATATGCAAATGATGGATGCTTTTTTTTCAAAATTCAAACCTTATCCACTACAAGCATTTTGTTTGAGGTGAAATGCATAGGTATCCTTTCTCAAGGAAAAATGTGAGATGTAAATGTATTTTGCATCTCGTACATATTGATGTATGTGGTCCATTTATTATTGTATTGTGATGGATATTAATATTATGCAACCTTTATTGATGGTCATTTATCGCATGATTTTGCCTTCATATTATCTCATAAATCGTAAACGTTTCAAAATTTAAAAGATTCATGGCTTTGATTGAGGACCAAAAAGGGAGAAAGCTAAAAGGAATTTGATCCAACCAAGGTAGCGAATACCTCTCTAATAAATTTAAGGAAATATGTAAAGAGGAGATGAATTGCTTTTGATTTTGCTCCTTTAAGAACTTGTCAACTCCATGGAGTTGTAGAGATGCAATCAAACCTTGTTGGACATAGGGAGATCAACGATAAGTAAAACATGTTTTCTTCTTGGATGCACGATATAAACAATATTATCAAGTCAATACTAAAAATCTCTCACGAGCTTTGGTTTGTAACCTATCCAAGTGTTAGACACTTGAGGAATTGTGAATGTTTGCTTTGTGTGAAAAGCATAGACTCAAGCAAGTTGGAATCTCTGACTAGAAAATGCTACTTCATTGCGTATGTAAATGTTGGTATTTAATACCTATTTTATGTCATCGAGAGTCAAATTTTTTGTTTTCAAAGACGTAAAAAACTTTAAAAGTGAATTTTTGAAAAGCCATTATAAAAATGAAATAAAAGATTTTTGCCTCGTGAGGTTGATAATTTTACATGAATACAAATTAAGGAATTGATAGAGGCTGACACTCCTACACCTTTTATGAAAGATATTTTGGATAGTGAGACCGCTAAAGAGGTATGGATTTTTATGTATTAGAGGAGTTTGATAATGATATAATTATATGTGATGAAATATTTGTGGATCATAACATTGAAAGACGGATGCAAGTAAGGAAGTTTGAAGTAGACTATATGCATATGGGGATCCATCTATGGAATCAAAGGGATATCAGTGATATGACCCTTGATTTAGAAACACTACATCAATGCTGATGTTACATTTTTGGGTTTTTATCACTTGTGTCCCTCCGAGATATCCCAATATCAGTTATGCCCCTATCTTTTTGATAATATCAGTTGTGCCCCTCGCTTCTTGCCGTTCTATCAGTTGTGCCCCTTGGTTTAGTTGCCGTCCATCCATAGTGCAAATAAACTTTAACTTTGAGGACATAAGCGGAATTAATTTTTAAAAAAAGGGTTCAATGGTCATTTGACACCCTCTTCCTCATCCTCTTCTTCTTCCTTTTCCCCCATCCTCTTCTTCCTTCTCCAACCTCCTCCTCCTCCCTCTCTGCTCGGAACTCCTCCCCCACCCCCAGCCTGCCCTCTTCCCCTGCCCCAGCCTGCCTCCCACTCCGCCCCAGCCTCCCTCCGCCCCCTGCCCCGACCTCCCCCCCACCCCTGCCGCCCCGACCTCCCCCCGCCCCTCCGCCCAGACCTCCCCCCATCCCCTGCTGCCCCGACCTCCCCCCACCCCTACCGCCCCTCCGCCCCAGCCTCCCTGCCGCCCCGACCTCCCCCTACCCCCTGCCGCCCCTCCGCCTCGACCTCCCCCCGCACCCCTGCCCTCGCCTCCCCCTCCCCCTGAATGCGCCGCCCCCTTGCCTACCCCTCCCTCGGCCCACGCCTCCCCCTCCCCCTACCTCGTCGCCCCCGCGCCTCCTCCTACCCCCGCCGCCCCCCCGTGCCCAGGTCGCCCCCTACCACCCGTTATCGAGAACCTGGAGAGGAAGGGCTAAAACATGAGGGCTTTCATTATTTTTTAAGTTAAGATAATTTTTTTACTAATTGATTCATAAAAATTCATCAAAAAATTCAATAAAATTCACAGTTTGATATGTAATGAGTGATATATCCATGAAATATAAAAGTTTTAGAGATTCGATGGATGCATGAAGCTGTCACTAAGAGAGAGAAATTATGAAGAGAAAGGAAGAAGAAAAAATGGAGGAGGAAGAAGATGAAGAAGATGTCTGGACAATAATACCCCTCTTAACTACACTAAGATTTGAAAAAATCACGGTTAAGTCAACTCATTGACGGTTAATCTAACGGAAGGGCACAACTGATAACGGAGAAAGAAGTGGCGGGCACAACTGATATTACCAAAAAGATAGGGGCATAACTGAAATTGTGAATCTTAGAGGGGCACAAGTGAAAAAAACCCTACATTTTTTGAGTACCTTCCATTCTATTCTAGACCGAGAACATACGTGTCTCCACCACCTCTTGTGATAAACACTATTCATATTTGTATACATATATATAAAATAATCAGTATAATGACCACTTCTTATGAGCAGAGGTATACCACTTCTGAGCAAGTACAATCTCTCCCTCAAGTATGCCCTTCGATTGAAAATTTATATACTAATAGCATTTCTACTTACATAGATACAAAAACATGAAAAATATATGCTGAGTGAGTGATGCAACGAATTTCCTCATAGCCCTCAGACTGGGGACAAACGATGTACTAATCATCCTATTTCTGCTGCTCTGACCTTTTCTGGACTTGGGATTTCCTATAAACAATTGTTGAACCACTGTTCGTTATTGCTATTCCTCATAATCACAACGAGGCTCTCCATGATTCCATATGGGGACTAGCAGTGGAGGATAAAATGTTACTTTTTTATGCAATACAAGCTCTAGCTTGAAAGGGAGTGTTGCGTGTTATTTTGTAACCCTAGTCTTAAGGGTATTTTGGTCCTCTCAGTAGGGAGGCAACACCACATCCGTAACCCTAACACTAGGTCCCAGTATATAAGGAGCCTTAGGGTTATTGGTACGAATATGAAATTATTATATTCTGATGCTCAACTGCATCCCTTCTGATTCTTGACATATATTGGAAAATGCACATTTAACTGCTCAAGCAACCAACTATCTCTTCTAGGTTCAAGTCTGTGAACAAACGAGGTACACCCAAATAGTATGTGGAACAAGAAAGATAACTCTTCTTGGGTAGAGAAATTATAGTTACTCTTTAATTGAACGAGAGGGTATATAATTAATTAAAAATGCAACAAGTGGAACGAAATTACCCATATAGGAACTTCGGACATGAAAGTGAATAAGCAAGATACAAATGATATCAAGAATATGGTGATATATTTGTTCGATGATCCCATTCTGTTGTGAAGTGTGGGTGCAAGTAGTCAGACAGATAATCCTTTTGTAAGAGAAAAGGTCAGCATATCATGAGAGAAAAATTCTCTGGCATTGTCAGAGTGAAGGTGTCGATAGTGGCACCAAATTGAGTTTTTATTTCATTGACAAACTCGATATTAATAATATGGACATTGAACTTATTCCTCATAAAAATACCCAAGAGACACATGAGAAATAATCGACAAAGACACAATAAAAATAATTATTCGAATGATTATCATATCCACAAGATGGACCAACTCAAACAAAACAACTGAATGGAGAATATATGAAATTGGAAAAGAATTTCTATGATGCTTGCTTCCTCAATTAGCATGCATCACACTCTATTGAAGTAGTTGGAACAAGCCGAAGAAGAACTCAATGAAGCTTATGTAGAGATGGATGACTAAGATGCTGGTGCCGTAGAAAGCTCGATGAAGAAGAAAATTAGTCTCCAAAGTAAGCATTAGCCACAGAGGATTGGACCAAGTCATAAAGTCCCTCTTCTTCATAGTCCATGCTAATTGCATTTCCAGTTAAGATATCCTAAAATACTTATGAAATTATGTCAAATATAGCTCGACATTTGAGTTCCTTACATGTCTTGAGTTACTTACATATCTAGTTGACTGATAATAAATTTATTGGAAATTCAGGGACGAGCAAAACGTCATTGAGCAAGATACTCAGGGAAAGGGTATCCTCCCCTTTGCCTTCAATTGTGGATAATATGCTTTCAACTACTTGTATTGTTCGACTTAGGCATACAAGGCGTTACTATTTAAGAAGATTATTATCTCCGTTAAGATGAGTAATTTAGGGATCATTACAGACTGTCCATCCTCATCATGGCTAACAACAAAAGCAGTGTAATGGCATCAATTCTCAGTCCATCAATCGCTTTCAGGATGGTAAGGCTTCCCACATAACATGCATTAAGTACATCCTCACCTTTTGGAAGGTGTGTTGTGATCACGACCACGTCCTCGATGTGAATCTCAGTTCCCTCACCTTGAGGAAGCTGCAAATGCAAAAGTCTAGCCTAGTGTATATGAATTTATCATATTGTAAGGAGTTGAAAGATGACTCATCTTACCAGATGCCATCTCAAGAGATGGAAGTGTTATTGATGTATTCATTTGGTCTCTTACGACTACATAGAATAGGTCTAGTCATGCAAAGAGCATCAAACTTGCTTTATACTTGAGATATTTGCATCTGAGATCCACATTATATTTTCAAACAATGATTTATTGTGGTATTCTTTCTGCTGTGGACATTTGCATATTAGTTCCACATTATATTTTCAAACAATGACTTCAACTGTGAAAATATTCACCCAAAGGATGACCAATCTACTTTAGATTCATCATGTTAAACTACATTTGAAAGCCAAACTTAAATTATGACCTTGGTCATTAGTCTCCTTAAAGACATCTACACATGATATATATGTTCATCATAAACTAGTGCATCTGCAATTGTTGCAATTCTTGAAATAACATTGACCATGATCTAAGAATTAATCATACTGTGATCTTCTGGTTTCTTAGTCTAGGCTCAAGGCTAGGGTTAAGGCTTGCAACAGACTGAGCAAGATCATGATGACCTCTGCAACTACTACTCAGACATCCTCTGCTATGGTTGCATCTCGTGGTAGAGGAGGTTCGACTCAATTTAGAAGATACAATGCCCGTGGTAGAAGAGATGGACATCCTCTCCCACTGTGCACACATTGCAATCTTATAGACCACTCTGAGGATACATGCTATGGTAGCAGATCATTTATCCAGAATTGAAAGCACAAAGATTTCCTTAAGCAATGTATCGATCACAAAAACCTTTCTTGATGAATAAATTTGAGTGTCAAATTGCTCCATTGTTATGATGATATTGTGAACTATCTCATTTCTGGAAAAGTTCCAAAATATTGGATGCGAGTAAAGAAGGACAAGTTTGCATCATATATTCATTTCTACAAGTGGGAAGATCCATACCATCAGGAGTATGCTAGTGTCCTCGAGCATTATCATAAGCTCAAAGCAGGAGGAGATTATTCTAGAAGCAGGACGATAGCAAAAGTATTACAATGTGTCCTCTGGTGGCCTACAATAATCAAGGATGCCACATCATATGAGAAAGGCTACATTCAGTGTTAGCTGATGAGCGATCCGAACGACTAAGGTAAAGGTACAAAAATGGTCGTTGCGACCTCGGTCGCTCAGATGCGCTAAATCAAGAAAAATGAACCACTCGAAATAGATAAATCGATCAAAATACGAAAAGCGGTACTGCTATGTGATTAACCTGGTATAGCACCCAGGGTCGAACTCAAGGAGCACGGGTTGGCTGAGAGGCCTAGGAAGTAGTAAAAATAAAGAAAATAAAAGAACAAAATATTTTTAGTGGTTTTTAATTATTTTTATATTTTTTTGGATTTTTAATATATAAAGAAAATAAGAAAACAAAGGAGAAGCACACTTCAACAAATTATTCAAAGCATCAAAAATCAACCAAAAATTAAAACAAAAATGTTTTTATGTATTTTATATTTTTTAGTGTTTTTGATGAATTTTTGATAGTTTTCTGATGTTTCTTTTATTTTCTAAAAATCAAACAGTAGCTAAAAACAGTGGTACTGTCCGGCCAAGCCAAAAGTCCCTAGATAAAATATCTAAGGGCCTCAAAATGGCCTGAGGTAATTTTCCTATAAAGTAGATAAAACAAGGAAAATTCAGATACCAATTTTATTATTTTTGGAATTTTAATTTATTTATTAGAATTTTTATGGGTTTTTTAGTGTTTTTAAGTTTTTAGTGTTTTTAAGCAATGAAAAATAGCCAAACTTGGCTAGAAAATCAAGCTAAGCTAAACAAACAGCAATTAAATTTTATAGAATTTTTAAGTGAGCTTTTATATTTTTTTGTGAATTTTCAAACTAGACAGGAACAAAAATGAAGATTTTTGAATTTTTAAAAATAGCAAACAAAATCAGAAATGTCCTAAAAAATCCACAAAAATCCTACATCATGGCAGGAGCCATGTGTCAAATTTTCGTTGGATTTGGAGGTGATTTGATATTTTATTCGAAAATAAAGATAGGGCACTGTGCACAGGGACTGAAATGCAAATACCCAAAGTTCTGGGGGTCCAGGTGCAATTAACCCAGCAAAACACGCTCCACACGCGTGCCTGGGGCACTCAGGGACCTAAATGTAAGAAAAATAAGTTCCAAGGACTTATTGGTAACAGGTACCAAAAGTCCAGGGGCCTTATATGCAATTTACCCGAAATATCACGCACATGCGGAAATAAAACACACACAGGGGTATAAATGCAAATATTCAAAAACTTTCATTCATTTAAGAACATCCCGAACTACAGGGGCTTTAATTGCAAATACACCAAAATAACACGTGATGATGCACGTGGCTCACAATACACAGGGGTATAGATGCAAATAAACTACAGTACGAGGTCCAGTATGCAAATTATCCTAAAACTAAACAACTGATTTAAATATTTACAGGACTAAAACGAAATAAACAAAGACAGGGGCCTAAGGGTAAATTACCCTTTATTAAGCGGGGGTGCTGGATGCGCTCCACGTGGCGATCTGACGGCTGCGGATGGTGGGCGCTCCGGATCGTCCCTCTTCTGATCGAACGGTGCTGGTGGCTCCAAGAATGGACGGCCCAGATCTGAACTGGAGCGAAGGGGAGGCGATCGACGGCAACTGGAGGTCCTGGATGAACAGGCGGCCGGCGAACTTCACCGGCCTCGTGGAAGCACCTCCGGCCTCCTCTGCTGCGCCTGAGTATCGGAGGAGCTCCGGCGTGAAGGTGCGCAGCTACTGATGCCCTCCGATGCCCCAGCCGAGCTCGGGGGAGTTCCGACGAGGGTGGCGGAGGCGAGACTCCTGGTCTGAATGGGAAAGGCCTCAGATGGCCTTTGCTGGACCTGCAAAACAACTCAGGAGACTCGCGGGTCGAGGGCAAAGTGCCTCGACCCGGTTAGGCGATGTGGGGATGGCTGGTGCGTCGGAACGGCGGGCTCCGGCGAAGGTGGTGGACGGAGGAGCCCGGTTCCCAGCTCCTGTGCGAGCTGGGTTGAGTGAGTGGGTGCAGAAGGTGCGTCGGAGGGAGACGAACGTGGAGGTCGGGTCCAATGATCGAATGGTGGTCGGAACCAGGGTGAATCGGAAAAATACGGCGGCGACGCAAATTGGGGGAAAACTGAAATCGAAGGAAATGGGTAGCCTAAGGGGTTACCTGGGTGAACGGTGAGACTGTGGCGGAGCTGGGGAAGCTCCCGGTCGTTGCCTCGAGGGTCGTCTCGGCCCGAGGCTCGAAGCTCGCTCAGGTGGCGGAGCTGCGGCGGCTACGTCGCCGGATCAATGGATTCGCCGGCTCTCCTCGCTGCAACAGGTCGGGGATGCGAGCTGTCACCTCACACTCTCTCTGGAGCTCACTGGAGAACGAAGCAAATGGCCAAAGATGGAGAGAGAAGGTGGTGGAGCAGCGGCTTTATATGGCTAGGGGTCCGAGAAGAATGGGTCCGGGCAAGCTCAGGAGCGCGCGGATCCCGAGGGAGCGGCTCCGGCGAGGATGTCGGATGCACGGCGAAGGATTCGGACCCGGGATTCAAGGAGATGGGAGTCGGGTTGAGCAGGTAGAAATAGGAGAAGTCGGGTCCGGAGCTCAGACCCGTGGGAAGTGGTCCTGGGGGGACCAGTTGACCGGGCGGTCAACATCCCCAGGACCCAATGAGGATGGGCCACGTGGCAGGATCTTGAAGCTCAAAATTAAGGTAGCTAGGGCCCGATTTTGCAAAAACTCAAAACACAAACTATTTTTATTTTATTTTTTTCTATTTTTTGGTGATTTTTAATAATTTTTCTGAAATGAAAATAGGCTATATACATAGTATGTACTATATATAGGTATATACAATATATAGGGTTTTGATTTTTAATTATTATTTTTATACAATTTTATCCTTATTTTATATTTTATTTATTTATAGACTAGAATAAGGAATAAAAGGGTGTTTTTATTTTATTTTTATTATTTACTTACCTAGGTCAAATAAATATATATGTACATCTATATACATGATATATGTACAATGTGTTTTTGTATTTTTAATTTTTCTATTTTATTTTGTTTTGATTTTAATTGTTTTTATTTTATTTATCTACAATATATAACATAGACTATTTACAAAAAGTTTGGAAAATAATTTTATTTATTTACAAGGTTAAATAAATACATAGATGTGGTTTATGTACATGATGAAAGGTGTATTTTTGATCTTTTTGATAATTAATTTTTTTTCTTTTGATTTTATATTTATAAATATATACAAGTATCTACAAGCATATTTTTGGTGAGGAAAATATTTTTATAATATTTACATAAATATTTACACTCATGAGCCCCTATCTCCCTCTACTTTGGCTTTTATGCGGTCATGCCCATGCTGAGCCCTCCCTTGGGTTAGGTTGCTCAATATTTATTCTAAATATTTCCCTCTTTTTCTTTTTAATCTTTATTCTTTTATTTTTGCACAAAAACATGCTAATTATAGGTTTTTACACAATGCATGCTTTTGGTAATTATTTGTATTTACATATATCTACATGCATTTGCAAAGGTTTTTGTAGCTAAAATATAAGAATAAAGAGTGATGAATGAGTATTCATCACCCCCCTATACTTAACTTTGCTAGTCCCTTAGCAAACATTTATTTGAAAAAGAAGTGAAAAAGAAAGAAAGAAAAAAGAAAAAGAGGATGTACATGGATCAAGGTTGATTATTAAACTTGCCTTCATTAAATTGGGGTATGGAGCTCGATCAGATCTTTGGATTATTAATGTGTCGGAACCTTATTTAGACTTAAGCTTAAAACTCAATAGCCTCTAAGTTCCACTAATCTATAACCAAGACTCCTCAATGCTCCAGATCAGAACAAGTCATCAATCACAAACCATGAAGACCATGAATCGTTTCTTGTCCTGTGAATGTGAAGTCTAAGCTCTCCACCTCAGAAATGGCAACTTGACAACCCTCCCCAACAAGGTAACTCTATGACCTCAATCTGGCCACTCTTTCCTCGAGGAGCGGGGTATTCCCTTCTAAGTTCAAGTTCAACCGGCTCAAGAAGAGGAGGAAGAAGAGAATGGGTCAAGGCCAGTGTAGCCAAGTACCCTTGGGAGCTTGACCAGTGTAGCCAAGTCTCCCTGCTGCAAGCTACAATAGGTGGAACATGAAACCAAGCTTTGCTTATCGCACTCTATATACATACTCCGGTGGGATTATCATTTTCTCTCAGACCCACCACTTTTTTGGAGTTCTTTTCTTTTTGCACATTTTTTTTTCAAGTGCATCTATACAACATATACATGTGCAGCATATATATAAGGAGTTTTTCCTCTTGAGCCAGTAGACTATCCCTCTTTTGAAGCTTTATTGCAACCCACAACTCCCGTCGTTAGACCTCATGGCAACCAGACCAAGTTGAGACGCACTTCCTTCATTAAAAGAAGAAGAGGTTCCGCCTAGAAGTACTACCCTCATATGCTACCCCAAGTCAAGGAAGACTGCCTCCTCACCACCTCATCCGTAGAGAGCTCGGTGCATAGTGCTGGTGTCCAAGTAAAGCCATAATCTATATGAGTCATGTGTTGTTGTTAAGTGCTCTACTTAGGCTCATTGAGATGACATGTGATCATAGCCTAGTGGACTCAAAGAATTAAGTCACCATGGACCTGAAAAGCCTTAAACCTAAGCCCTATAAGGTTCCTCTTAGAAGTTAGGTGGATTAAGATCTTAATCAAGCTCCATTTCTCAATTTGATTCCAGGCTAGTTTAAATGTCAACTATCATCCAGAAAAACTATATACATATGTACAAAAGATGCTTATTTACACAAAGTTTTACAATCATGCAAAATTTTTTGAAAAATGTTTTGAAACCATGAATGGATGATGCATGAAGTGCAAGTTTTGCAAAAAGATATTTACACACATTTATACGAGATTTTTGCAAACTTTTTGACTTTCAAAACATTTTGGAAAAATTTTGTACTATATACATAATTTTGATACCAAAATATTTACACAAGCTTTACACAAAAGATTTTTGAAATCATTTTTACAAAAATAATTTGTACACTAGCTATTTATGTGCAAATAAAAGAAGATTATGTACATGAAAATTTTTTAATTTTTTTGTGGTTTTTAGCCATTTTTATTTATTAACACACTCACATAAAGTACGAGTTATGGCTAAAGTATATATGAAATATATACACACCCCCTATACTTAGCTCGAACGATGTCCTCAGAGTCAAGAGCGATGAAGAAGACATAACTCGTGCTAGGTATAGGGAAGTGAAAAGGAAGGTTATATGTAAAGAAGAAGAATGAAATGAAAAAGTCAAAAGGGTCTCGGGTCTTCCCCCTATACTTAGGATCAAATAATCCTAAGTATAGCAGGCTGTATACTAAGGGAAAACCGAGTGGAGAATATACAGGGTCTACCCCCCTATACTCAGGGTGAAATATCCCTAAGTATAGGCAGCAAAACAGGGGTAGCAAGATACGAAGAAAATCACGAATATATATAAGAAGGAGGAGACATCACTCCCCCTATACTTAAGGTGAAGAACCTTAAGTATAGGCAACACAACAGAAGTGATGAAACAGAACGAAGAATAACCCGGTGTTTTCACCCCCCTATACTTAGGATGAGCAATATCCTAAGTATAGCAAAGATAATCCTAAGCGAGACCTGGGGTGAAAACAAGAACGGAAGAAAGAAGGATAAAAAAAGACGAAACACGTATATACAAAAGAGTACAATGTTGAGGTGCCTCTCAACAAGCGCTAGGTTTTACGCCCCTAGCTGGGCGCAAAGGCTAGGACAATGCAGTATCAAGGTTCAGGACGGCATCGGTAAGGCGAATGCCGTACTGTCGTCGCAGTCTCGGTGTGAGAACAACGACGAACTCAACAGTGTAAAGTAAGACACCCATGTATACAATCAGGCGGGTGTCTGCTACCAGCCAATAATATGAGAAGAAATGATCGGGATCCGGTAACACAAAAGAAATCATCGGCTCTGGTTTAGACTGGAGTGAGAGTATAGAGCCGAAGAAATCAAACGTGGAGAAGGATGGATCAGTAATAGAATCCTCCACGTCAATCAGTGTCTCAAGCAGGTATGGACAATCAAGATCAGGAGACTCTCTAAACAGACTGATATCCGATGAATAGAATGGAAGAAGATCAGGCAGATCATCGAATATCTCCAGGTTGCGAGGGTCGTCGAGGTGAGAAGACTCAGACTCAGAATAATCTAAAGACTCGGTTTCGTGTTCCGCCAGATCGGAAACACTCTCAGTAGGTGAAACCGAGTACTCATCGAGTGCGGCATCCTCCCGCAGATAACCCTCAGGGAGAGATGCAGGATCAGAAGTGACAAGAAGAGGATCAGGATCTAGATTGGCATCTGCGCTGCTATCAAGTATCCACTCAGTGCACCAGGCTGCATCATCATCAAAAGTGTAGGTCTCGGCAATCTGGAAGCAGGAGAAGGTACTAGTCAACACCGCGGAAGCTGGCAAAGTGTCTGCGGCTGATCCTTGCTCTGCGGCGATGCTGTGTGTCAGCTGGTCCTCAGGAAGTGTATCTATCTCAACAAAGTGGAGGACAAAAGGCTCGAAGACGGGACTCTCTGTATCAACTCTCTCAAAGTGCTGTCCCTCCTCAAGCGGTGGCTGCTGGGCTGAGTCCTGGTGACTGTCTGCATCCAAGAAGTGTCTCTGCAAGAAGGAAACTGACTCCTCTGGGACTGGAAACTGAAGTAGCTGAGTCAATGGCTGCAAAAGATGGGGCTCCTCCGGCTCCTGGAGTATCAGCAGATCTGATATCCAAGACTCGTCAACAGGGAACTCTGGGGCTGATTCGAACTCCAACTGGAAGGCCAACGGGAACTCAAGTAGACTCTGGTTCCGAACTTCTGCTATCACAGTCATCTCCTCTGTCAGTGGTGCTGCATCATCCAAATCCTCGGGCTGGTGTGTAGAAGCTGACTCACCATGTAAAGTGACACACCACACTGGTACTGCATCATCCTCATGTGTTGTCCCGACCGAAGCATCTCGTGAAGAAGAACTCTGTGAAAGCAGCCTCGAGATGGTATCCAGTAGGTAAATGTTAGAACTGCGGTGTGAACCGCCACATGTGGTAATCACCAGTGCTATCTGCTCTGCGGTCATCCCCCGCATGGAGATCTCTATCAAGTCTGTAAGTGGAAGTCCGTGCTCAGGGAATCTCCTCAAGAGGTCAAGAAACCTCGGCCATGCCTCGTGCAATGGCTCCTGGGGGTCAACTGAAAAGTCCATGATCAAAGACCGCATAAACTCTGCTCTACGTGGAGGAAAGTATCTCTATAGAAACTCTCGGCGTAGCTCTCCCCACGTCTCGAATGTCCTTCCCAATCGGCGGTGCCATCTCATGGCTCTGTCGTGAAGCGTGAATGGGAAGGTCCTGCTCATCAGCTCCTCTGCAGTGACGTCTGAATATCTCTGTGCTCTACAAAACTCCTCGAAAGTGGACAGGTGAAGATAAGGCTCCTCGCGCGCCTCTCCTGAAAATGTTGGCAGTCGCTGAATGTAATCCAAATCCAAGACGAATGGACCTAGTGTAGAAGCTAACTGAGCTCCATGTGCTATCTGCTCCTCCATCCTTCTGGAATAGGATATGTCTGCTGATCTCCACTGCTCTCTCTAGTCCCCAACGGAGTGCGCTCTCAACTCAGCAACAACATCGTCCGGGTCTCGCATCTGCTCTAGCTGGTATCCTCGGACGTCTAGCACAGCGTGCCCAGAGTGATGAGATGAAAGGGAGGGAGGGAGCGGGAGGTTGGTCGGAGATCCGACCTCCCTAGATGGTGGACTGGAGTGATGGTCAGAAGACGGAGAAGAAGCCGTAAGAGTCGGCTCATAGTGAGGGGAATCCATCATCCAGGGATAAAGAAGAAGAAGAAAAGGGAAATGAAGGGAGGTGAGGGAGGGAGATGAGAAAGGATCGAAGGGATCTGGCAATCAAACAAGATGAACAAGCAAACCCCCAATTCACCTACGCACACAGAGCTGAAGACCGAAGGGATCAGTCAATTATCTTGTCAATTTTATTTTAGGTGATCATCCAGTCTATCAGAGCGATTACGTGAGGTCAATAGGTATCCAGATCTTTCTCAACCGACTGTCCCGTACTAAAAGCCGATAATCAGTCAAGAAAGGATCGGAGGCTCTATCCTAATGTGCGGATCACTCTCTCGCTCATCCAAACCAGACAAGGAGGGGGTTACTCTCCCCAAGACAGATTTTTAGTGAAGTGTCTTTTAGGTCAAGTATGATTAGCAGTCCCGATTTTATGGTTTTTCTTTTTAATATTTTTCAAATCAAAACAAAAGGCCTAATGAGTTTTTCGGTTCTCCTGGTTATTTAGTCCAAAACAGGGGGGAGAAGACGAAAAAGCCGATGCGCGATGAAATCAATGATGCATGCAAAGTCAGAAATGCGTACCTTGTCTCCAGCACTCTACATGCAATATGATCCGTGCCGAATTTAAAGACTGAAAAGAAACTACCTATATGATGCAACGGGAAAGCCGAGTCCTAGATGAGCAATTTCTAGCGAAGAACCGTCTAACCGGTCACCGACCTCCAAGCCAAAGAGTCCGGTCTTGGCCCGTCCCTCCTTTGTCCGACAAATCGGGGGTAGGAGAAAGCGCTTTACAGGACGGGCTGCGGCACGTAGGCTACGAAGGAAAATGAGTCGGTTATTTTTATTAATGATTTTTAGTAGGTCCAATTAACGTTCTATGGGAACAGGAAATCAGTTAAGTGTGGGGATCCTACTAATTACGACACAATCACCAGAAATTCCTAAGTCTAGGGGCTCGAGCAAAAACCGCGTAAACACCGGAAAAGGCAGAAAGAAAATAAAATAAAACCAAAGCCGCGTAAAACCGCGAAAGTCCTAAGGCGAAACATACCCGCTAAGTCACACGGTCTAAGTCTCTGAGAGTGTCCTGTATTATTACAATGATAATCAAAAATAAAAACCTATTCTAATCCTCACCCACTCCACTCTCTCTCACTCTCACTTCTCGAGATCAGCCGCCTCGGTCCTCGGGCCCTCGCAAGAAATAGCAGAGTGGTCAGAACCAGATAATCAAATAATAATAAAAGAAAAATAAAGGGAAATGAAAAATAAGGGTATATGTGCAAAAATGTGAAATAAAATAAACACTCAAAATAAAACAAAACAAAAATAAAAGAAAATGTAAATAAAACAAAATAAAACAAAAATAAAATATAGACAAAAACCGCGAAAAGCCGCGATCTCTGAAAGAGCCGCGAAAAGCCGCGAAAATAAAAACTAAAAAGAAAATAAAAACTACTAAGCCGTGCTCCCCGGCAACGGCGCCATTCTGATGAGCGATCCGAACGACTAAGGTAAAGGTACAAAAATGGTCGTTGCGACCTCGGTCGCTTAGATGCGCTAAATCAAGAAAAATGAACCACTCGAAATAGATAAATCGATCAAAATATGAAAAGCGGTCCTTGCTATGTGATTAACCTGGTATAGCACCCAGGGTCGAACTCAAGGAGCACGGGTTGGCCGAGAGGCCTACGAAGTAGTAAAAATAAAGAAAATAAAATAACAAAATATTTTTAGTGGTTTTTAATTATTTTTATATTTTTTTGGATTTTTAATATATAAAGAAAATAAGAAAACAAAGGAGAAGCACACTTCAACAAATTATTCAAAGCATCAAAAATCAACCAAAAATTAAAACAAAAATGTTTTTATGTATTTTATATTTTTTAGTGTTTTTGGTGAATTTTTGATAGTTTTCTGATGTTTATTTTATTTTCTAAAAATCAAACAGTAGCTAAAAACAATGGTACTGTCCGGCCAAGCCAAAAGTCCCTAGATAAAATATCTAAGGGCCTCAAAATGGCCTGGAGGTAATTTTCCTATAAAGTAGATAAAACAAGAAAAATTCAGATACCAATTTTATTATTTTTGGATTTTTAATTTATTTACTAGAATTTTTATGGGTTTTTTAGTGTTTTTAAGTTTTTAGTGTTTTTAAGTAATGAAAAATAGCCAAATTGGCTAGAAAATCAAGCTAAGCTAAACAAACAGTAACTAATTTTTATACAATTTTTAAGTGAGTTTTTATATTTTTTTGGGAATTTTCAAACTAGACAGTAACAAAAATGAAGGTTTTTGAATTTTTAAAAATAGCAAACAAAATCAGAAATATCCTCAAAAATCCACAAAAATCCTACACCATGGCAGGAGCCATGTGTCAAATTATCGTTGGATTTGGAGGTGATATGATATTTTATTCAAAAATAAAGATAAGGCACTGTGCACAGGGACTGAAATGCAAATACCCAAAGTTCTGGGGGTCCAGGTGCAATTAACCCAGCAAAACACGCGCCACGCGCGTGTCTGGGGCACTCAGGGACCTAAATGTAAGAAAAATAAGTTCCAAGGACTTATTGGTAACAGGTACCAAAAGTCCAGGGGCCTTATATGCAATTTACCCGAAATATCACTTAAAACACGCACAGGGGTATAAATGCAAATATTCAAAAACTTTCATTCATTTAAGAACATCCCGAACTACAGGGGCTTTAATTGCAAATACACCAAAATAACACGTGATGATGCACGTGGCTCACAATACACAGGGGTATAGATGCAAATAAACTACAGTACGAGGTCCAGTATGCAAATTACCCTAAAACTAAACAACTGATTTAAATATTTACAGGACTAAAACGAAATAAAACAAAGACAGGGGCCTAAGGGTAAATTACCCTTTATTAAGCGGGGGGTGCTGGATGCGCTCCACGTGGCGATCTGACGGCTGCGGATGGTGGGCGCTCCGGATCGTCCCTCTTCTGATCGAACGGTGCTGGTGGCTCCAAGAATGGACGGCCCGGATCTGAACTGGAGCGAAGGGGAGGCGATCGACGGCAACTGGAGGTCCTGGATGAACAGGCGGCCGGCGAACTTTGCCGGCCTCGTGGAAGCACCTCCGGCCTCCTCTGCTGCGCCTGAGTATCGGAGGAGCTCCGGCGTGAAGGTGCGCAGCTACTGATGCCCTCCGATGCCCCAGCCGAGGTCGGGGGAGCTTCGACGAGGGTGGCGGAGGCGAGACTCCTGGTCTGAACGGGAAAGGCCTCAGATGGCCTTTGCTGGACCTGCAAAACAACTCAGGAGACTCGCGGGTCGAGGGCAAAGTGCCTCGACCCGGTTAGGCGAAGTGGGGATGGCTGGTGCGTCGGAACGGCGGGCTCCGGCGAAGGTGGTGGACGGAGGAGCCCGGTTCCCAGCTCCTGTGCGAGCTGGGCTGAGTGAGTGGGTGCAGAAGGTGCGTCGGAGGGAGACGAACGTGGAGGTCGGGTCCGATGATCGAATGGTGGTCGGAACCGGGGTGAATCGGAAAAATACGGCGGCGGCGCAAATTGGGGGAAAACTGAAATCGAAGGAAATGGGTAGCCTAAGGGGTTACCTGGGTGAACGGTGAGACTGTGGCGGAGCTGGGGAAGCTCCCGGTCGTTGCCTCGAGGGTCGTCTCGGCCCGAGGCTCGAAGCTCGCTCAGGTGGCGGAGCTGCGGCGGCTACGTCGCCGGATCAATGGATTCGCCGGCTCTCCTCGCTGCAACAGGTCGGGGATACGAGCTGTCACCTCACACTCTCTCTGGAGCTCACTGGAGAACGAAGCAAATGGCCAAAGATGGAGAGAGAAGGTGGCGGAGCAGCGGCTTTATATGGCTAGGGGTCCGAGAAGAATGGGTCCGGGCAAGCTCAGGAGCGCGCGGATCCCGAGGGAGCGGCTCCGGCGAGGATGTCGGATGCACGGCGAAGGATTCGGACCCGGGATTCAAGGAGATGTGTGTCGGGCTGAGCAGGTAGAAATAGGAGAAGTCGGGTCCGGAGCTCAGACCCGTGGGAAGTGGTCCTGGGGGGGCCAGTTGACCGGGCGGTCAACATCCTAGGACCCAATGAGGATGGGCCACGTGACAGGATCTTGAAGCTCAAAATTAAGGTAGCTAGGGCCCGATTTTGCAAAAACTCAAAACACAAACTATTTTTATTTTATTTTTTTCTATTTTTTGGTGATTTTTAATAATTTTTCTGAAATGAAAATAGGCTATATACATAGTATGTACTATATATAGGTATATACAATATATAGGGTTTTGATTTTTGATTTTTAATAATATTTTTATACAATTTTATCCTTATTTTATATTTTATTTATTTATAGACTAGAATAAGGAATAAAAGGGTGTTTTTATTTTATTTTTATTATTTACTTACCTAGGTCAAATAAATATATATGTACATCTATATACATGGTATATGTACAATGTGTTTTTGTATTTTTAATTTTTCTATTTTATTTTGTTTTGATTTTAATTGTTTTTATTTTATTTATCTACAATATATAACATAGACTATTTACAAAAAGTTTGGAAAATAATTTTATTTATTTACAAGGTTAAATAAATACATAGATGTGGTTTATGTACATGATGAAAGGTGTATTTTTGATCTTTTTGATAATTAATTTTTTTTTCTTTTGATTTTATATTTATAAATATATACAAGTATCTACAAGCATATTTTTGGTGAGAAAAATATTTTTATAATATTTACATAAATATTTACACTCATGAGCCCCTATCTCCCTCTACTTTGGCTTTTATGCGGTCAGGCCCATGCTGAGCCCTCCCTTGGGTTAGGTTGCTCAATATTTATTCTAAATATTTCCCTCTTTTTCTTTTTAATCTTTATTCTTTTATTTTTGCACAAAAACATGCTAATTATAGGTTTTTACACAATGCATGATTTTGGTAATTATTTGTATTTACATATATCTACATGCATTTGCAAAGGTTTTTGTAGCTAAAATATAAGAATAAAGAGTGATGAATGAGTATTCATCAAAAACATTGGTTCCAAATATTCAATGCCATTCAAGTTCATACAAATATCTGATGTATTTCATGATTGGGGTATTGACTTTTATGGGCTTGTTTCCCAATAGACAGGGATACGAGTACATCCTACTTGCCATGGATTATTTGATCATGTGGTGGTGGCTAAGTCCCTGATGAATCCACGATTCATCATCTCAATATCTTGATCTTAGCAAAATCCTCGAGTAAAATCTGAAATAAATGTCCATAAAATCAATAAATTAACAAAATAATTCTTGTAAATAAAAACAACTAATTATTGTATATTAGATTGTATAAAATAAATTAAAAATAAAAAGCCGCAAAATAAAGGAGTTTTTCTCTATAAATAACCAAAAACTTCATGTATTTTTAATAATTTCATTTCAACTCCTTTTTGGCTAATTCTTTCTCTAACTTGTTCATAAAAATTATAAAAATATAAAAATCTAAAATAAATTTTATCATAAATAAATGCTCCTAGATCCCTAAGATAAAAAGCCGTAAAGTCCAAAATTCCTGACCAAATTTCCGCTCCGTATGAACTCCAAATTCATCAAACTCACTTTTAAAGTTCAAGTTAGAAAATTGTCTATCCAATGAAAGTGGTTTCATTAAAATCGGAGCTCGTTTGCAAAATTTGGATTTTAGGACCTAGGTGTACTTTGTATATATTGTACATATTTTCCTTTCTTCATTTTTTTAAATCTTCTTAATCACTAAAAATCCAAAAAAAATCAATTTTGTATTGTATTTTATTTCTAGTATTTTATTATATTTTTCTGTTGTAAATATCTTTTATTAAAAATAAAAAAAATTAAAGTTAGAAAAGTAAAAAAATGTACATAGTGTTTGTCTTATTTTGTAAATTCCCCACTCTTTTTCTTCTCTTTATTTTATTTTCTCTTTTTAGTAGCCTACTTTTATTTTCTTTTATTTAATCACATTCTCTACAATAACTTCCCTTTTTCCATTATCCTCCAAGTCTTCTTTCAACCTCTGTTCCACTCTGCCATTCTTTTAATCTCCCATTCAAACTCCACGTTTCTACCATCTCTCTAACTCCCATTCTTCATCTCTTTTTATACACCTCCCCATCCTTATTTTTTGCCAATCTGCCATTCTAATAGAAAAAGAAGAGAGCTTGGAGTGTTTTGTTGGTGACAGTAGCGAGGCATATTCCTCAAGCGGCGATCTCCTTCAGGAGAGATCCGCGGAGCTCCGCTCCGCGCCACGAGTTCCCCATAGAGTTCGCACAGCTTCTCCGATTTTTGTTTCGCCAATCGGATCGAGGGGACGGCAGGAGTTCAGCATAGATGCTCCACAAATCCGGCGAAGAATCAGGTAAGTATTCCTCCTCAGTTCTCTTGTTATTTTATTTTATCTCATATTTTGTTTCCTTGTTTTTTTATATTACTTTGTTCTCACCACCACCTTCATCATACTATCACCACCTTCACCACCAAATTATCTTCCCACCTTCATTTTTCTTTCTTTATTCCATGTTTAAGAAAAAATATAAAAAGTTAATCAAAAAATTGTCACAGCAAAAAATAAAAAATAAAAAAATAATCAGGAGGAGCTGCAACCCCCCCCAGTCTTCCTCCACCGCGATCGACGCCACTCACCACCTCGTGCGGGCCGCTCCACACGCCACCTCGGCTCCTCGCTGCCAGCAGCTGCGGCCGCGGGGCTGCCTCGCCACCTCCAACCCACAGCCGCGCGACGATTCGCCGCGTCTCCTCCACCTCCACCCAAGTCGCGCACGTCGGCCCCTTCCTCCTTGCACCCACCGCGACCGCCTTCCGCAGCACCTTCGTCCTCCGCCGCGGCCACGTGCGCGGCGCCGCCGCCCTTCCTCACCGTCGACACGCGAGGGCTGCCGCCACTGCCATCCACCTTTTGGGTTCTTCCCAATCGTGCTAGCAAGGAAGAAGAAGAAAGGTTTTTGTGAATATTTTTTTTATTTCATGAAAATTGCATTATTTTTTCTGATGTTTTTATAATTACAAGTCAGTCCATGTACATATTTTGTTGTAAATATTATTTTCTGAATTTGCAAAGACAACCCTATGTTCGCATCTTAATTTGGGCATCTGTATAGCGTCATCTTATCCAATGAAAAATGTTTTGATGTTGAGCAACTAATTCTATACCACTTGGAAAATTATTTTTATTTTTATGGTCTTTGGGTAATTAATTAAAATTGTTTAACATAAATTCTGCATATTTTATCCATTATATGCTCTTAAATACATATCTGACGCGTAGTTGCTCTAAAAATTCCACAAAAATTAGACATGATTCCTTGATATGTGTTTGAATTACTTTCTAAATATCTTTTTAATTGGAGTTATCTTGTGCCTGAAATAAATTGTAGAGTGATTTTTGAAATTGATTAATAATTAAATCACACATCATATTTTACGAAATTTCAAGTCTCTTGGTTTCCATATAAAATTTCCTATATGAGATAATTCACTCTCTGCTTAATTTGATAACATGGATTTATTAGGAACTAATTAGTCACTAAATTCTGTTTTTATTAAAAAATCCATAAAAATTCATACTCTGTCAAAAAAATCTAAAAAAATTACCGGCTCAGCCTATAGCTTTCATGGTAGAACTGGAAACTCGTCCATACACCCGGAGTCAGATATTCGTGACCTCTCACTTGCAATCATAGCTTCCTTGAATCATGTCTTCATTCCAGTAATTTTTCATGATTTTTTATTACTGTTTGTGTGAAAAATTACGAAAAAAACCCATAAAAAGTGTGCATTTTTAATTATTACGTTTAAACCCTGAAAATTCCAAAAAAAATATGTTGCATTCATCCCTAGATTAGGATTCTAAGAAAAATATAATTTGACTAAATTGAACCGATTTGACATTAAAATTAATTTGGTTAAGTTGTGTGATTTCTTAGTAACTTATTTCACTTGCATTGTGCATTTTGCATTTGTTTTTTACATAAAAAAATATAAAAAAATATCCACACTGGAAACCTAGTTCTTAATTTTCAAATTAACTCCAAAGTTGTTCCTTTGCCTCCCTGTGTTTGACCCCGGACTTACCTGGGATATAAATAAAGCCGAGACACTCTTCACGGAGATCTTATCTCGGTTCTGACCGATTCTCTAAGTACACGTACTACAACGTGTCCAGATTAAACAATGTGCTAAGCGATCCGTCAGATGGCATCGTTGTCGGGGAGGCAAACGAATTAGGGATTAATTTGGAAATTAGATTTAGATTTTTATTCACTCGGGTAGTTTGACCCCCGAGCCACCTTGTAATTAATCTATTTTTCTCTTAATTATTTCTTTTCATATTTTTGTATATATTTTGTTTTTTATCTCTTTAATATAAATCTTATTTTCCTTGCGAGGGCCCGGTTGACTTGGAGTACATCGAAGGTCGACGGACGTGACACGCGCCGACTGTTGAAGAGCGAGGATAATTAATTTATCTTCGAGAGAATTTTTTTCGTAAATTTTTGTAATTATTTTGTTGTAATAATTTAGGTAATTTGCTTCTTTACAACGACTCTTGTTTGAGAGCTCACGCTTGTATCCGGACTGGACTTTGGACCCTCTCATGGTCGTGTGGTTGCTTGACGTAGAATAGA